>CM053742.1:68558192-68575549 GCA_028658305.1 Pachyuromys duprasi
AAAAAATCAACAAGATAGACAAGCCCCTTTACAGAATAAGAAAACTAAAAGGGAACAAGTGGATAAAAATTGGACAGGAAGAAGAAAGAGTATCACTATTTGCAGATGATAAAATAGTATGCATGAGTGACACAAAAAATTCTACCAGGGAACTCCTACAGCTGATAAACACATTCAGCAAAGAGGTTAGATACAAATTTAACTCAAAAATATCAGTAGCCCTCCAGCATATGAAATACAAATGCGATGAGAAAGAAATTAGGGAAACTACGCCCTTCAGAATAGCCACAAATACCATTGGTGTGACTCTAACCAAGCAAGTGAGGTATCCCAAAATCAGAAAGAAACATATGGTATATACTCACTTATATAGACCTCTAGGATAGGAAGGTCATGCTGAAATTTACACACCTCGGGAAGATGTACAAGAAGGAGTACCCAGGTTGGTATGATCAATGCTCGTTTAGATGAACAAATTGGATGGAAGTTGAATGGAGGAGAAAACAAGCAACAGGACAGGAGCATACCAAAGCAGACCTCTGAAAGAATCAATATAGCAATGTATCAAAGCAGATATTAAGACTCACAACCAAGCCTTTGGCAGAGGTCGGAAAGTAATAATAAAAATAAGGGAAGTTAGTAAGACTTGGGGAGAACAAGAGCTCCACAAAGACCAAACTGAGCAGGGCACAGGGGTCTTATATGAGACTGTTTCTCCAAACAAGGACCATGTATGGATATGGCCTAGAACCCCCGCTCAGATGTGCACATGGTAGCTCGGTGCCCAACTGAAAATTCTAGTAAGGGGAACAGGGACTGTTTCAGTCATGAACTTGAATGCTGGCTCTTTGACCCTCCCCCATACAAGCCGAGGAGTGATAGACTGGCTAGATCCCAGAGTAGGACATTGCAGCCAGCCCTGAGGAGACAAGATCATCTGCGGTTGGATGGAATGGGACGAGGTCTTCCCCTGTTGGTAGACTTGGAAGGGGAGGGAAGGAAATGAGGGAGGGATGGGGAGAGTGGGAGGGAATGGGGGTGGGGGCCTGGGATGCAAATTACCTAACCTGTAATTGATATAAAAATAAATAAATTACATTAAACAAGGAAAACAAACAAGAATAAATACTGGATAGAACACAAGGCAAAAGGACCCCTAAAAAGTTTGATGATGTTACTGTGGAATAGGTTTGAATTGTTCTCAAATTGTTAATAATAGATCTATCATATTCTTCATAGATACCACTCCCTGGGTAATTGAAGGATGCTATATCTTACTACAGAGATACTTACTCATCCATGTTTAATGCTACCATATTCTCAATAGTGAGGAATTTGAAACAGACTAGGAATCTACCACAGTGAATGGATAATGAAAGTGAATATTTACCCAATGAAAATGGTAGAAGTTATAAAGAAAAATGAAATTTACATTTGAATTACAGGTAAATGAATAAAAAAGAGGGGCAACAAGTGAGATAACAGAGAACCAGGAGGATGGACATGGTATGTCTTCTCACATATATGGATGATATCCCAAATATCCCCTTCTATTTGTTTAACATGAAATCCATACAGAACTCTGGAAACTAAAATTGGTACACTATGGAAAACATTGTCCTTAAAGAATGGGTGTAATAAGGCACAGGTTAAAAGAATGTAGAGAAGGGAAATATTAGAAATAGAAGAACTTAAGTAGGAAGAGATACATGACATTCTCAAATTAAAATAAAGAGCCATGAAGGCTAGTATACAGACATGAGGACAGATGTAGGCCAGGGAAGCCAAAGAATAATACTGTATTTTAAACTGAAACATGCCAGTGGTTATGTAAAACATAAATCAAATTTAAAACAATTAGAAGTAATGAATTGTCAGAGTGATTAAAATAAAAGCAAGACAGTTATTTTACGTATAAAAACACATTCTTAATAAAGATTTGAAAACTAAGAGAAACAGAAACCATTACCTCATACTTACGTTTAGCATAAAAAATCTGATATGACTATGTTATCATTTAGCATAAAGGGCTATAATCACCACAGGGATATTTTATAATGATATGGGGCAGTAGTTCAGAAAAGCAAAAATATTTAAGATATGGACAAGATTTTTTTATACCTAGAAGAGAGAATTGTATGCCAAATTTTTGCTATATTTTTAAATTCAATGATAACATAGTTATATAGTTTTCTCTAATGCTTGCACTGATCTGCTTTTTAATCCATAGTTCATGATAACTTATACCATTAAGAAATTATTTTTCTCTCTGTTTGCAAGCCCCAATACTATGTTACAAATTTCGAATTTATGTATTTATAAAAAATCATATTCTCGAGTTTTAAAATTGTCTAATTTAGGCTAAGTTAATAGAAATTGTTTGCCTCCTAAGTATGAGAACCTCAGTTTAGTACCTCAGAATATTCTCAGACAATTAGGAATAGTGCTTCCTCAAGTTCCAGCTATAGTACTTCTAGGCATATATTCAAAAGATGCTCAAGTACATAACAAGGACAGTTGCTCACCCATGTTTGTAAGAGCTTTATTTGTAATAGCCAGAACCTGGAAACAGCCCAGATGTCCATCAACGGAGGAATGGATACAGAAATTGTGGTACTTTTACATAATAGAATATTACTCATCAATTAAAAACAAAGAAATCATGAAACTTGTAGGCAAATGGAGGGTTCTATAAAAGATCATCCTGAGAGAGATATCCCAGGAGCACAAAGACACACATGATATATACTCACTTATAAGTGGGTATTATACCTATAAGATAGGATAAGCATAATAAAATCTGTACACCTAAAGAAGATAACCAAGAAAGAGGACCCAGGGAAAGATGATCAATCCTCACTTAGAAAGACAAATGGGATGGACATTGGAAGTAGGAGAGAACAAGTAAGAGAACAGGACAGGAGCCTACCACAGAGGGCCTCTGAAAGACTCTACCTAACAGTGTGTCAAAGCAGATTCTGAAACTCATAACCAAACCTTCCGCAGAATATAGAGAATCATATGAAAGAAAGGGGAGCTAGCATGACCTGGAAATGACAAGAGCTCCACAAGGACAAATATATCAGGGCCCCGGGGTCTTTTATGACACTTTCTCCAACGAAGGACCATGTATGGATATAACCTAGAACCCCTGCTCAGATGTAGCCCATGGTACCTCAGTAGCCAAGTGGGTACCCTAGTAAGGGGAACGGGGACTATTTCTGACATGAACTCAATGGTGGGCTCTTTGATCTCCCTCCCTCCCCCAAGTTAGAAGCAGCCTTGCTAGACCACAGAAGAGAACATTGCAGCCAGTCCCGAAGATACCTGATAAACTAGGGTCAGATGGAAGGGGAGGAGGATTTCCCCCTATCAGTGGACTTGGAAAGGAGCAGAAGAAGAGATGAGGGAGGGAGGGTCTGATTGGAAGGAAATGAGGGAGGAGGCTATGGCTGGGATACAAAATAAATAACCTGTGATTAATATAAAATAATAATTATAAAAAAATAAAGCAACTGGGCATGGTAGTGTGGGTTTATAATTCGAGCAGTGTGGAGGTGTCAGAAAAGGAGATTACTGAGTCTTGCTGGCCAGGCTGTCTAGCCCAAATGGAGTGTCCAGGCCAATCAAAAACCCCGTTTTTTAAAAAACAAGGTAGAGTATACCAAAAGAATGATACTCAGTTTGTCCTCTGGTTTATAAATGTATGTGCACACATATAAATGTAAACCTACACACATCACAGGCAAGTGCAGACTCACAAACATTTGTGTATACATACAGACAGTAGACAATTGTCTAATGTAATGGTTTTGAACCTTCTTATTGCTACAAGTGTTCTAATATGGTTCTTCATGCCGTGGTGACCACC
Source organism: Pachyuromys duprasi (assembly GCA_028658305.1). Classification (NCBI taxonomy): domain Eukaryota; kingdom Metazoa; phylum Chordata; class Mammalia; order Rodentia; family Muridae; genus Pachyuromys; species Pachyuromys duprasi. The sequence continues at coordinate 68,562,064 of CM053742.1, forward strand.
AACCATACAATTATTTAATTGTTACTTCATTACTGTAATTTTGCTACTGTTATGAATGATAATGTAAATATCTAACATACAGGATTTTTGATATGTGACCTGTGACCCAAAGTGATCACATCCCATAATTTGAGAACCACTGATGTTAAATACAGTAAAAATAACAATACATATAGTAAAAATAACAATAATAGCAACACATAGGTAAAAATTATATTTGCTTATTGTAGCCAGTCTTTTAAGACTAAATAGGAATACACAAAAGCGAAACAGGACATGAAAAAAATTTCTAATATTGTCCACCATCTGGACATGCATCTTGAAAAGTATTATACTTAAAACTGGAAATCTATACACTCTTCCTAAATTGACCTTAATTATTCACTGAGATTACTACATTCTGGGATATAACATTAATTTAAATAAATTAAAAAATTATAAACCACATAGAATATTTATCAATCATAGCATTGTCAACATAGAAATCATTGCAATACAACATGTGAAAAGTGTTTTTATAATCGACTTAAGTGATTTAAAGAAAACATGTATGATCATGCATACACAATCTCACACCAGGGGCTTAGAGATGAAGATATTGAGTTCCATCTAAGTGTGTAATACTTTCTTAAGTCTGGTCTTGAACATAAATTCAAATGAATGGAAATATTCAAACAAATAGAAACATAAGAAAATAATAAAAACAAAAATACAAAAAGCATATGAATATGCAGATGTATATGTAAAGATGAATAAAAGAGAGTTGAATATAGCTAAACACACTTCTGGAAGGAAGCTTGTAGGTTTAGAGGCTCATTTTCAAACCTAGTATGGATTAGAGAACTAGCAATCTATGTTTTCACAACCAAAACTGTTCAGGCCAAGCAGGAAATTCTGTTGAGTGTGTCAGGCAATTTCAGTCAGTAAACAATCATCATGGAGCATTTCTTCAAATGCCAGCCAAGCAATCCAAAGCCTAATCACCTAACCACTTCCTTAAGCATGGTTTTCTCACTCAGGGTTCAGTATCCAAACATGCTTTAATGTTCCCCTCATTATTGAAAATGTTCAATTTTAATAGTGGTCACACCGACTTATTATTTTTGTTTTACAAGAAAAGCAAAAAGCTATTTTTTCTCATTCCTGAGCCTGGTCCTTCCCAGTACTGTACCATGTAGAATAGCATGCTTCTTCTGTTAGGATAGTAATATAACACTTGTGTTTTATGGAGATGGGATCAAATTCAGAACCTAGTACATGGTAATTATATATTCTACCATTGAGAAATATCCTTAGACCCATACTATCTTTGTTATGTCAGTCATCTCTTGAAGTATTAGGTTTACCATAAGCTTTCCTGAAGTATGTCTCTTATGCTCCTGTGCTGCAGCTGAAACTGTTTCACTAACCAGGTTTTAACAAGCATTCTCAGCTTATATTCAACACTTGAAAAGCTGTATTCTTTCAGCGTTTTGGTCTGTGCTGAATTATTTATGTAGGTTTTGAGATCTGTTCCCAGGAAAATAATTTTTTAAATATTTATTAAGTACCCTTCTGAAATGTTTCTTTGAAGGTTATGAGTGTGTCTTTCACTAAAGCAACATGGAATTGGCTGATAAGCCAAATAAACAACACAGACAGAGCTAAAGTAAATTGAGTTATTGTACTGTATGTTTCAGACTGCTCTGTGGAACAGAAGGAGCAAGATCTTCCTAACTGTTATCGTGTTGCAACCACATCAATGTAAGGACACTCATCTCGGGCTGTTAAGAGGCAACCTGACAAAGGTACTTTTTGTGTGCGTTGGACACACACTTGAGTACTTCTGCCTGTCTTACTACTGTCACAAACTATTCACTGATCCACTGGGACATAAAAGAAATCAGAGACCTGGAATAGAGTGTTAATGTTTAGTTAAAATAAAAGGCACAAGAAATCTTCTTTTATATCCTGTATAAGACTTCTAAAGTGCTTACATAATTAATTTTGGCATGTACAATGCCACTGCAATATGTTAGGCCATTTATACAGTAATACCTCTTGTGAGCATTCCAAGAGCCAAATACTTAAAGCCTAGAACATGAAATATTCTTTAGAATTCATACAAGCGGGAAAGAAGACTCCAAACCAAGTGAGTGTGAATCTTATTTGGATTAACCTTTAAAAGTCAAGACAATAGTATATAATGCTTGCTGGAAGCTTGGAATGTCAGCTCTCAAAACAAAAGTACTTACTCAGAATCCATTCTACTGACCTGGAGAAAGCAGCTTTGCATTAATGGGCCTTAGTAAATGAAACATAGTTAGCTCTATCTTTTCATATGGTAATTTAAACCCCTAGGAAAGAGAAAGCTGATGTTTACCTTTCTAGTATTACCAGGAACACAGAAGGTGGGGAGTAAAGTCTGTTTAGAGAACTTTAAACATTTTTTGTTACTGTTTTCTTTTCTATCTGCTTATTTATTGCCTTTTAAATTTTTTCTATTCTTTAATTATGAGAGATTGGAAATAAATCCAGGCCTCTGGTCACATGATTTTCCACAAAGCTGCCGAAGGTACCAAGAACACATAGTAAAGCAGCACTTTGATAAATATTTTAACAACTAGATATCAACATTGGGAAAAAAGAAATAAACCTCACAATATTCAGAAATAAAATTTAAAAAATGACCTTGGATCTGATTAATATCAGTGTGCGAAGATTTCTTATGTGCAAGGTTTATATAGAAAAAAACTATTCTACATTAAAAACATCAGTTTACATCGAGAGTTAAATATGCCAGGAATCAAACACAACTTGAAAAAAAAAAAAAACAAAACAGGACAAATAGCAAACCTCTGGGATATTTGCCTGATCAACATGCTTGTGTTACTGAATTTAGTAACAGAGGCAGGAAAACCAAAATAGAACAGTGGTATTACTAGCAAAGTGAAACGTTTCTGCATTAAAAAAATGAGGACTATTAGGACTTTCAGTTTAGTGTTTTTATGGGACTCCTGAGTGTGTGAATGGGTGTGTCTGATTGTTTTGCTTGCTCTTGAGGCTCTTTTTCTTTTATTGGTTGGCATTATTAAACTTTAATATGATGTTCTTTGTTTTTTGTTGTTGTTTTGTTTTGTTTTTGTTATGATGTGTTATATTATGTTATGATGTGTTGTTATCTATTTGATTTGAATTTGTTTGATTTCTAAAGATACAGAATAGGAGTAGATCAGATGGGAGAAGAGAGGGAGAGATCTCAAAAGAATAGGAAGAAAAAACATAAAACACACTGTATGAGAAAATAATCTATTTTCAATAAAAGAAATGAAAGAGGGGGAAAACTGGCTTAAGAGAAGGTGCATTGGCTAGGAGTATTTTCTACTCTTCCAGAGACCCTGAGTTAAAATCCCAATACCTACATGGTGTCTCACACCATCAGTGTATCCAGTGTCAGGGGATGTGATACTCTATTGAGACCTCTGCATACTCCTGATATGCATGTGGTGTACGGACATACATGCAAATGGGACATGGCAATCAGAGGGATTTCTTTTCTTTGTGGAGTAAAGCTGGCTATAAGGAAAGGTCATTGAACATATGTGACCTTAAAGTAGAGAAGAAAATGCATACATACTTAAAATCGAATACCAGAAAATTTGCCATTCCTCAAACACGAATCTTGTGTAAAGGTTTTATGGTTACTCTAATTTCTTGAATGTTTATTTCCTCTAAACTCTTCATTCTAAAATATTAATCTCTGGTTTGATAGTATTTGAGGGTGTAATGTTTAGAATCTATTGAACCATATTTGTTCGAGGAGGACAGAGTGGGTGTTGGATCCCCCAAAACTGTAATTAGAGAAGTTTGTGAGCTGTCATGAGTGTATTCGGACTGTAACTCTAATGTTCTAGAAGAGCATATAATGCTCTCATCTAATAAGTCAACCCTGTAAATCGCTCTGAAATCTAGAATAAAAAATTTTTATCATAGCTGTGGTAATTTTTAAATAAATACTTAATACATTAAGCTTTTAACTTTTTTAGTAATAAAAATAAAGGTGGAAAAACAAAACTATTACACATTAATACGTACATTTGAATTAAGGTGTTTAAACTTAAAATGATTTTATGCTAATAACAAGTCATATGTATGGTTCATATTAAGGAAAAAGGAATAACATATACATGAGATTTGAAAGTCTAAAAGAAAAGAAACAAGCATGGTACCTCAAAATATCATCAAATTGCATAGGAAGACAAAAAGAGGAAGAAAACAAAGTTAAGAACTGACGTAATTAACAAAATACTAATAGGAACAGGAAGTCCTTGTCTATCATAATTATTTTAAGCATAAATGAATCCGCTGTTCAAATAAAATGACACAGAATTATGGAAAAACAAGAAACAGTGTTGAATGTCACAGAAGTCATTATTTGAAGTGGAAGAAGCTAGGCACAGTAAGACAAATAATGAAATGACTTCACTTATTTGCAAAAGAAAAGAATCATTAATATGTCTGAAAATGAAATAGTAATTGATGGGACATTGGAGGGTGGGAATAAATGGAAGATCAACAATGTACTATGAATAAGTTTGGGAAATTTAATATATATTAGTGTGATTAAGTTCATGAAAATAAAATTTGTTAAGAGAATATTTAACTATCTTCCCTACAGAAATATGAGGTGAGACATATGATACATTCATACACTACTCTTAGTATCCTATTTATTTTCTAGTTTATAAATAAATATACTACCAATATGTACTGTAAATACAGTCAAAATTTTTGTTTGTACCATACATTTTTTAAATTTGTCAAGTATTGTTAACACAATGCATAATCAATTAGAAACAAATAAAGTTTCTGACACTTAAATTGTCTTAATAAAATAAAACTTATAAATTCATAAAATTTCCAGGTCATACCAAAATATTGCTACCAACTCAAAACCAAAATCTCAAACACATCAATTTTTTTTAGGAAAACAAAGCCCAAACTATATATTCCTAGTACCCAAATGCTCATAGGTATCTCATAGCCAAAATGTCCCTGATGTCTTTTTTAATTATTATTGTTGTTATTATCATCATCATTTATCACAATTTATTCAATTTTTAAAGAGCAGAGCTGTCTCTGGCATGAACTCAGTGGCAGATTCTCTAATCACCTCCTTCTGGGGAGTGGATGCTTACCGTGCCACAGAAGAAGACAGTGCAATCAGTCCTGATGAAACCGGTCCCTGAAGTCTCCTTTGAGGCTCAAGGCAGTGACATGATAACTATTCCCATTACATTGTCCAGATTCTCAAGTTTCACACAATTATGAACACTTCTTTAATGCAAAGCACTGTCTAACTAGATCACTCTGGAATGTAGTTCTAGAATGAAGGACTGGCTTCTTCAGTATTTTGATAGTTGCTGAGTACTAGCAAAGATCAACTCACTCCTACAGTTCTTATCAAGCTGTTTAGGATTTGAGATTAATGAAATGAGCAAAAATATTATTTCTGGGACTGTATTAATGACTTTTTAATCATTATAAATTATAGACTGAACAAAATACTTCTGTTTCCCATTAACCAGAATTTCACTGCTAAAGAAAGGGACCATGGCTTGGCAAAATGAGGCAAAATCCACATGGCTTTATTAGTATTGGGTTTCCTAATCAAACAATTGTCCATCTTTACATGTATCATAAACTACTGAGTTATGTTCTAATAGCTGTTACCTTTAAAATCATTTTGCATCTTTAGATTTTAGTATGGCTATCCTATATTATGCGACTAATATCTGTATATAAGTGAGTATATACCATGTGTATATTCCTATTTCTGGGTTACCTCACTCAGGATCATCTTTTCTAGTTCAGTGCATTTGTCTGCAAATTTCATGATGTCCTTGTTTTTAATAGCTATGTAGTATTCCATTGCATAAATGTAACACAATTTCTCTATCCATTCTTCATTTAAGGGAAATCTAGGTTGTTTCCAGATTGTGGCTATTACTAGTAAAGCTGCTATGCACATAATTGAATAAATGTCCTTGTTGTATGTTTGAGCATCTTTCGTATATATGCCCAGGGGTGGTGTGGCTGGGTCTTGAGGTAGTACTATTCCTAATTTTCTGAAAAAGATAAATTTCAAAATGTCTGTACACGTTTATGTTCTTACCAGCAAAGGAGGGGCGCTCCCTTCTCCACAACCTCTCCAGCATGTGTCATCCCTTGAATTTTGGTCTTAGCCATTCTGATGGGGGTAAAGTAGAATCTCAGGGTCATTTTGATTTGCATTTCCTTGATGACTGAGGATGGTGAGCATTTCTTTAAGTGTTTTTCTGCTGTTCTATATTTCTCTGTTGAGAATTCTCTGCTTATCTCTGTACTCTGTTTTTAAAATTGGATTATTTGGTTTGTTGGTGTCTAATTTCTTGAGTTTTTTTATGTTTTCTGGATATTAGCCCTCTATCATATGTAATTTTGGTGATTTTTTTCCCAGTTTTTACGCTGTTGTTTTGTTCTGTTGACAGTGTCCTTTGCTTTATAGAAGCTTTTCAGTTTTAGGAGATCCCATTATACTAATGGTTGCTCTTAGAGCCTGTGTTGTTGATGTTCTATTTAAAAGTTGACTCCTGTGCCAATGAGTTTGAGGCTCTTCCCCACATTTTCTTCAAACAGACTTATCGTGTCTGGTTTTATATTGAGAACAATAAGGAGGACCCTAGGGAGGATGCTTAAATATCATTCAGAATGGCAAACAGAATTGACACCAGAAGCTGTGGAGGAGAGGATGGTAGCCTACTATAACACGGTCCTCTGAAAGGCTCCACCCAACAGGGGATTGAAGCATATGCTGAGATTCACAGCCAAAGTGTGGGCAGAGTGTAGGGAGCTTTATGGATGAAGTGGGAGGAGATAAAAGGACACAAAGGTACTAAAGCCCCACAAGGAGACTAACAAAGCTAAAAAACCTGAGCCCACATGGTCCTGCAGAGGCTGATGAACCAACTAAGAACCATACATGGAGAGGAACATGACCCCTGCTCAGATATAGCTGATTGGCAACTTAGTCTCCATGTGAGTCCCTGAGTAAGGGGAGCAAGGACTGCCTCTGTCATGAACTCAGTTGCCTGCTCTTTGATTACTTGCCTCTGATGATATGACCTTGCCAGGTCTCAGAGAAAGGGGATCAAGGCAGTCCTAAAGAGACTTGATAAGCTATGGGCAGATAACAGAGGAGAACTTCCCCTTTCAGTGGACTAGGGGAAGGGAATATGAGGAAGAAGGAGGGAATGCAGGACTGAGTGGAGTGGAGGGAGGGGGCTTCAATTGGGATATATAATGAATAAAATATAAAATATAAAAAATAGGAAAAAACAAGTAGAAATAATCTAATTATAAACTTAAAAAACTGTTTTACAGATAACCCGAATATTACTAAATTTTATCTCACAAGTCTCAGAATTCACTCCTTATTTAAAGTCAGCAATTTCCTAGATATTTTTCCCTTTGAAGTTACAGCCTTTACATAAACCAACAAAGGCACAGATTTCACATCTTCAGATACAAAAAGATGGGCTTTTAGAAAAGATATTCCATAAAGTTTCCATACCACTATAGGTTCTAACTTGATTATTTTTCAAATAATTTTCAAATTTTAGATCAAGTATCACTATCAAAATATTTCTGTTTTGTTCTAGGCCCTCATCTCTCTTAATTCAAATACTCTTTTCTAGAAAAACCTTTTAATCTAACTGAAAGAGATATTACTGTTTAAGAACAGCACAAAAGATTCTATAATAACATCTATACCTAGCCACACACACACACGCACACGCACACACACACACACACACAAATATATTGGATTAAAGGGTTGTCAACTTTCCAGATAAATATATTTGTATATCATCTTATATTGAACATTATTTTGGGTCACTAATTTTAGTCTAGATATATCTATGAAACAAAATCACTATTTCAGACAAATTTGCCTTATTTTATGGTCAATATCCTACTGAATTTTTTTTGTAACCCTGATAACACATAGCTGTCACCCACTTACCTTTACCAAGTAAGCCACCAGCTGAAGCAAAGAGGCCATAGTAAAAGACAATTGAAAAGTTCTACCAATAGACTGACTAATGTTCTATATGGAAAAATGAAAACAACACACACACACAAACACAGACACACAAAATCCCCCACAAAAAATAAAATAAGCAAGCAAAAATCCTGTCATTGCCATCAATTTATTAACATGGACACACTCAGGAAATATGATTATTTGAAACCTATCTGCAAGAAATCTATTTATTAAGACAAGATCTTGGGTTATAGGAAACGATTAAGTTCTGACATGTACAATTTCAGTCTTAATTATTCCAGTTATGCTCTGAGATGAATGCCAACATCACTTACATATCTCTTCATGTGGAAGTCTCTTGAGTTTCTTTTAAAACACTCTTTGTTTGATTTCACTATAATATTGCAATGTTACAAAAAATGTTTCACATTAACAAAAGTAGGTATCCATAGGTATACTCAAGTCTCATATCAAGGAAATGTTATCCTGGCTCAAGAACCCACTTTTAGAAGTGCCTTACGCCTTACCCTAGGAACTCAGCATTTAGCCCCTGAATTATCAATGTACACCTTCAGCTAAGGCACAACTTAATTAATATTCAGCTTTATTAGACATTACTGAATCGTTGTCTAAATTTTTTGTCCTTTATAGAAAACAGAAACAACAGCAGCAACAACAACAACAACAATGTATTGCCTAAAGTTCTATACACGAGGAGAACAAGATGGCTGCCATCAGCACACATTGTTTCTGAGAGCCAGAGGATTCAAAATTCTGAAATTAGTGAGTGAAGGGACATCTGAAGCTGGAAAATTAACATTGTGGCTTCCTGAAGGAAGGGGGACAGCACAGGAGCGGAGAACTCTTTGATTCGGGTCAGACGCAAACTTCTTTGTGAACTAAAGGGGTACTTTACTTCCTCGGGCCTCCCTCCCTCTCAGAGAAACAGAGTCACAGCAACAGTGACACAAATCTTGCTGCCTAAGACCCTAGACAGCAGATCGGGAATACTAGTACCTCAAAGTCAGCAGTCAGCCTAACCAGATTGCAGAGCCCTAGATCCGTGGTAAAAGCCTGCCTTGGTCCCACTCCCAAGAGGGGTTAACTGTACCCACAGAGCCTGACTGTACTGTATGGGGCCGCTTAGTCCCTCAGTGACAGACAGCAGGCTGTTCTGCAGGCTGTGCAGCGAACCTGCAAAACCACCCAGGTGCACCAAGTGCCTAGTTACGGTACTGGCTCCACAGGACTTCCTGGCAGGCAACTAAACACCCTAGTTCATCAGCCACAGCTGGACTCCCAGTACAGGGGCTATAACAATACTAAGCTGTCTGAGCGCACATTTGGCTCAGAGAACAGGAGGAACCCATGTGCTTTATGATTTGACCTTCTAAAGAGTGAGTGCACCCCCAAGTTTTTGCAGATCCCCAGATCCATGGTGCTTCTAAGCTAGCAACCAGACATCAGATCCCTCCCACCTACTCATCCACTGTGGGAAACAGGATATCCTGGGTCTTGGAAACCGCAGTGAAGTTTAGGCAAATAACTGCTGGAGCTCAGTTAAGGATGAATACCAGTAGCCTATAGAAGCAGAAAAGTAGATCAATAAAACTGAGTAGAAGACCCAGAAATAAATCCAAACACCTACGAATACTTGATTTTTGACAAAGAAGCCAAAAACATTCAATGATCAAAAGGACATCATCTTCAACAAATGGTCCTGGTCCAACTGGTTGTCTACCAGCAGAAAAATGAAAATAGATCCATATTTATCACCCCGCACATAACTAATGTCCAAATGGATCAAGGACCTCAACACAAAGTCAGATATACTAAATCGGTTAGAAGAAAAAGTGGGGAAGACCTTGGAACTCATTGGCACAGGAGACAACTTCTTGAAAAGAGCTACAACAGCAGAGGCTCTTAGGGCAACAATTGATAAATTGGACCTCATGGAACTGAAAAGCTTCTGTAAAGCAAAAGATATTGTCATCAGATCAAAACGACAGTGTACAGACTGGGAAAGGATCTTCACCAACCCTATATCTGACAAAGGGTAGATATCCAGAATATATAAGGATCTAAAGAAATTAAAAAGCAATAAACCATGCAATCCTATTTAAAAAATGGGGTTCGGAGCTAAACAGAGAATTCTCTGTAGAGGAATATAGAATGGCAGAGAAACTCCTAAAGAGATGCTCAACATCCTCAGCCATCAAAGAGATGCAAATCAAAAAGACCCTGAGATTTCACCTTACACCCATCAGAACTGGAAAGGTTAAAAACTCAAGTGACAACACATGCTGGAGAGGTTGTGGAGAAAGGGGAACGCTCCTCCATTGCTGGTGGGAATGTAAACTTGTACAACCACTTTTGAAATCAATCTGTTTCTCAGAAAATTGGGAACAGTGCTACCTCAAGATCCATCTATACCACTCCTGGGTATATATCTGAAAGATGCTAAATCATACAACAAATACATTTGTTTAATAGTGTTCATAATAGCTTTATTCATAATAGCCAGAATCTGGAAACTGAATGTCCGATATGTCCCTCAATTGAAAAATGGATAGAAAAATTGTAAATTTACGCAATGGAATGCTACTCAGCAATTAAAAACAAGGAAATCATGAAATTTGCAGGCAAATGGTGGGAAACACTTCTTATAAGGAGGAGGCATTTGTTTCAGGTGCATTTTTAGCCTTTTCAAGTAAGATAGCACATCCAAAAGATGGAGCTTTAAGTGTGTAGAGTATTTTCTTAAGACACCCTTGCTGCTCAATCAGTGCATAGTGCTTGGTCTCTTTGATGTTCCTGATATCAATATAGGATAAACATACTAAAATCTGTACACCTAAAGGAGATGAGCAAGAAGGAGGTCTCTGGGTAATATGATCAGTCTTCACTTAAGGGAAAGAGTGACTATCTTTGACCTGAACTCGGTGGCTGGCTCTTGGACCACTCTCCCTGAGGGAGGAAGAACCTTGCCAGGACACAGAGGAGGACATTGCAGCCAGTCCTGATGAGACCTGATAAGCTAGGGTCGAATGGAAAGGGAGGTGGAACTGTCTATCAGTGGACTTGCAGAGGGGCATGGGAGAATATGAGGGAGGTAGGGTGGGATTGGGAGGGGATGAGGATGGGGCTATAGTTGGGATGCAAAGAAAATAAAATATAATTAATATAAAAATTATATATGTATATATATATAAAACAAAAGAAGGAGGACCCTAGGTAGGTGAATCAATCCTTACTCAGAAAGACAAATGGTATGGACATCGGAGTAAGGCAAGAACAGGAAGGATGACAGGAGTCTACCACAGACAGCCTCTGAAGGACTCTACCTAGCAGTGTCTCAGAGCAGATGCTGAGACTCATAATCAAATTTTGGGCACAGTACAGCAAATCTTATGAAAGAAAGGGGAAATAGTAAGACCTGGAGAGGACAGGAGCTCCACAGGGAGAGCAACAGAACCCAGAAATCTGGGCACAGTAGTCTTTTCTGAGACAGATACTTCAGCCAGATACTTCATGGATACTACCTAGTACCCCTGCTCAGATGTAGCTCATGGCAGCTCAGTATCCAAGTGGGTTCACTAGTAAGGGGAACAGGAACTGTCTTTGATGTGAACTCAGTGACTGGTTCTTTGATCACCTCCCTCTGAGGGGGGAGCAACCTTGGAAGGCCACAGAGGAGGATAATGCAACTAGTCCTGATGAGACCTGATAAGCTAGGGTCAGATCGAAGGGGAGGAGGACCTCCCCTATCAGTGAATTTGGAGAGGGGTATGTAAGAAGATGAGGGAGGGAGGGTGGGATGCGGGGGGAATGAGGCATGGGGGCTACAGCTGGGATACAAAATGAATAAACTGTTATTAATAAATACAAAATAAAAATGTAATTAAAAGAAAAGTTAGCGATGCTTTGTTACCTATATTTTCCTTGTCCAAATTTTTAAACTTTGACATATATTTCATTACCAAACTTCACATTCTCCTTTTTCTTCTCTTTTGGTTTCTCTTTCTGATTCACTGTGTGAGAACAGTGAGCAATAGTTATGAGGAGCCTGAATGTTTCCCAGTGGTGAATCCTTGTGCTAAACAAATTAGCCCATAAGACCTGTACACATCCTCATTCCCATTCTCAGGCCATGGGCAGAATGCAGCCATATTTTATTAATCAATTATTTTTTTTATTTCCCTACGATATGCCACAAATGGCTTCTAACATAGTTTCTGAAAGCATTTTTCTCTCTTGTTGAAGCATCATTAGCTGAGAGTCCCCATTCTCTCTCTCTCTCTCTCTCTCTCTCTCTCTCTTAGTATTCTATTATGTTAACTCTCCCCTTTTTTATTTCATATAAATGTATCTGTCTGCTTATGTTCTTTATGTCCAAATACAATTCTATTAAATGATATAGTTAACATACAAATTTGATAAATACGACACATTTAGTCCACTGCAAGACTGAAGAACATTTCAAACACATAAGGGCTCTGTTTTTGAATACATATTCAAATCTAAGAAGATATAGAAAAATTTTGTAAAGACTGAAGAAGTCAACACAGAACAGAAACACTGAGATGTTAAGCCAAAGTCAGAATAAAGGTATTCCACCAAACAAGCAATAGAAAAAGTTTGTAAGTAGCTTCGTTACTAAACTTAAATTAGTTGTGTGATATTTATTAAACAATCTCTATCATAAATATGAGCCACTCATTTGACATTTGTGTTCATATAAGAGATATTTCTAGGAATGAAGACAAGGAAAGATGACTAGTGTATTGTGCAACTGTGGTATGACCTTTATTTTCTTACAAATTTCTCTAATAAACAAAAGAAGAAAATGGGCTATAAATTCTGAAAATATAATTTGTTCTTATGGCTATGTATTTTGCTATAGCAAATTTTGAAAGAGAGAAGAATTGAAAGGGGAGTTCACAAGCCATAAATCTCTGAGATGATTCTACTAGTCTGAAGAAAACAGTATACTGTTTCATATTACATATGGATATTTCTTTTCATATAGCACTTTTTTCTGTTTACCTACAGTAATTTTTTCTTCTTCTTTTCTTTTTATTTATTTATTTTTATTAATTACACTTTATTCACTTTGTATCCCCCCATAAGCCCTTCCCTCCTCCCCTCCCAATCCTACCTTTCCTTCCCCTTCTCCAGCCATGCCCCTCCCCAAGTCTACTGATAGGGGAGGTCTTCCTCCCCTTCTTTCTTTTTTTTTATTATTTTTTTAATTTATTTATTTTTTTTCCTTTTTCATCCTTTTCTTTTTTTTAATTTTTTTTATTTTTGTTATCAATCACAGGTTAGGTACTTTGCATCCCATGCCCAGCCTGCCCACTCCCTCCCACCCTCCCCAACTCTCCCTCATCTCCTCCCCGCCCACTCCAAGTCCACCAGCGG
>CM053742.1:68576049-68611020 GCA_028658305.1 Pachyuromys duprasi
ACAAAACAAAAACACACAAAAAACATATCAATGAAGTATTATGCGTATCAAAAGCTGACTGCCTCATGGTGGCCAGACTACTGAGCAAAGGAAGGTGATGGGAGAAGAATGTGATATGACTTTTGTCTTTCAATGTATAATATTTAATAATCTCAGTTTAATATCTTGATGAAATGATTTGTGGTATAGAAGTTGTCAATCATTATGCATTGGGAAATATTTTTTTCTATGCAGAATGTTGATTTTCAATTACTTGTTTGCATATCACTTATTTTTATGTATCTAAAATGTATAAAGCAGGAATGGATAAATCTACATTGAAAAAATGAACATATTAGGACCAAAGCATTAGGAGATCTAAGACCTTTCATTGCAACTATTTGTGTAAACGAACGAAAACTAAGAAAGTTTATAAAATATTTCAATAACACCAATTAACCCAACAGCTATTTTTAAAATATTACAGGCATTATCAGAAAATATATAATGCCTTAAATATACACTATTTGGTTATGAAAACTAACCAAAGGCTGAATCACAAATTAACAGTAAGAACTGAAAATTTAACTTCATTCCCACATTCTCTTAGCAAATACAATTAAGTTAGAAAAAAAGAAAAAAATCCATGTATATGTAAATAAGATATACATTTCTTGAGAGTTTATTGGAGAAGAAAAATCATACAATAAATCACAAAATATTTACGACTGAAAGAAAATAGAAGAATGATTTATAAATGGGCCTGATACAATTTATATTGTACATAACCCTACTTAAGTGTTTATATTAGATCTTAAACGGAATATCAATGTTCCTAAAAAGTATAAAACATCAGATCTATTTAGAAAGCTATAAACAGATTAAAGTAAAAATTAATGTCATAGCTGAATTATACTGAAAGGAAAATATCGCAAATATCTGCAAAATCAGACATCAATTGGGAACTTTTGCAAAGATGGATGCAGAATAGAAATAAAGGTAAATAGAAATTATTAAGAATGAGAATGAAGAAACAAAAGAGGTAATGCAGAAACTGTAAAGGATACATGATGAATAGATTGGTAACCAATCTGAAATTATAGGGAATCTATTCCTGAGAAAACCTCTTTTTTTTTTCAACAGAATAAAAAGTGAGGCTGGGGAGATAGCTAAGTTGTTAGAAGCACTTGCTGCTCTTCAAAAGAACCCAGGTTTGATTCCTGGAATACACATAGATAGTCACAACCACCTGCAACTCCAGTTCCATAATATCTGACACCCTCTTCTTGACACCTTCTTCTTGGACAATGAATGCATGTTTATTGTTCAGACATGAAAATGGAACACACATACAGAAAGGTAAAATATTTGAAGGTAAAAGCTATCTAAAAATATGAACAAAGCATCAAACACATTTCATTTAACATTTCATATAATAAAACATTAAACATAAAACTTTCAAATTACAATTTTAAATAATGAAGCACAATACTATATTAACAATTTAGGTTGACAAGGACACATATCCTGTCTTATGTGAAGAGGTTGGCCGATTTTTAATATGAGAATTAAATAAATATAATAGAAAAGAATTTTAATTAGACAAAAGCTAGATATTTGATTACATTAAATTAAGTAACATAAAAGTATGGTGACACACACTAAAACTTTCAAAAATTCAAAAGAAATGACTATATAATGTACCCATTATAATACAATTAATTAAGGAATCAATAAATATATAATACTATTATGATGCTCAAAAAGGAAAGTAATGTATTTTACAGTGAAAAATATAAAACACATTGAACAAATATACAAATATTTTGCTAAATGAATCCTTATTACTAGGAATTAATAATATAACAACCAGTAACACAATTAACACCATAGTTTATGTGAATTTAATTTTTATTTTTTAAAACATATATTTTTTATTAATTACAGCTTATTCACTTTATATCTCCCTTTCCCTCCCTCCCTCTGGCCTTCCCAAGCCCATCCTCCCTCTTCAGCACTTGTGTTCCTATCCCAGTCCATTGATAAAGGAGGTCCTCCTCCCCTTCCCTCTAATCCTAGTCTATTAAGTATCATCAGGACTGGCTGCATTGTCTTATCCCGTGGCCTGGCAAGGCTGCTCCCCCTCAGAAGGAGGTGATAAAAGAGAAGGCCAATCAGTTCCTGTCAGAGACATTCCCTGTTTCCATTACTATGGAGCCTACTTGGATATTGAACTGCCATAGGGAACCTCAGTGCAGGCCATATCCATGAGTGGTCCTTGGCTGGAGTATCAGTTTGAGAAAAGACTCCTAGGCCCAGACTTTTTGGATCTGTTGCTGTGCTTGTGAAGTTCCTGTCCTCTCCAGGTCTTATGCTCTCCCACTTCTTTCAGAAGATTCCCTGCACTCTGCCCAAAGTTTGGCTGAGTCTCAGCATTGGCCTCGATACCCTGCAGGGTAGAGCCTTTCAGAGGGCCTGTGTGGTAGGTTTCTGTTCTGTTCCCTGTTTTCTCCCTCCTCAGATGTCCATCATCTTTGCCCTTCTGAATGGGTATTGAGCATCTTAGCCAGAGTCCTCCTTCCTGATTACCTTCCTTAGGTGTACAGATTTTAATATGTTTATACCATATGTCTAATATCCACATATGAGTGAGTATATACCTTGTGTGTCTTTCTGCTTCTGGGATACCTCACTCCAGATGATTTTTTTGCAGTTCTCACCATTTACATGCAAATTTCATGGTTTCCTTGTTTTTTTATCGCTGAGTAATATTCTATTGTATACATGTACCACAATTTCTTTATCCATTCCTCAACTGAGGGACATCTGGGCTGTTTCCAGCTTCTGGCTATTACAAATAAAGCTGCTACAAGCATAGTTGAGCAGATGTCTTTGTTGTATACTTGAACATCTTTTGGATATATGACTAGGAGTTATCACTGGGTCTTCAGGAAGCACTATTCCTAATTGTCAGAGAAAGCACCAGATTAATTTCCAAAGTTGGTGTTTAAGTTTACATTTGCAACAACAGTGGAGGAAGGTTCCCCTTTTGCCACATCCTCTCCAGCATGTGTTGTCACTTGAGGTGTTAGCCATTCTGATGGGTGTAAAATGAAATCTCAGGGTTGTTTTGATTTGCATTTCCCTGATGACTAAGGACATTGAACATTTCTTTAAGTGTTTCTCTGCCAATTGATACTCCTTTGTTGAGAATTCTCCATTTAGCTCTCTACCCCATTTTTTAATTGGATTACTTGATTTGTTGCTCTTTAACTTCTTGGGTTGTTTAGATATACTGGATATTAATGCTCTGTCAGATATAGAGTTGGTGAAGATCCTTTCCCCATCTGTGTCTGTACGCAGTCGTTTTGTTTTGACGACAGTGTTCTTTGCTTTAAGGAGCTTTTCACTTTCATGAAGTCCCATTTTTTTTCCATTGTATGGTTTTGGCATCTTTGTTTAAAATCAGGGTTAGGGTTATTATTTTTATTATTATTATTGTAGTTTATACACTTTGTATCCCAGCTGTAGTCCATGCCCCCTTTCATCTGACCCTAGACTATGAGGTCTCATTAGGGATGGCTGCATTTTCTTCCTCTGTGGCCTGGTACAGCTAAACTCCTCTCAGGGCGAGGTGATCAAAGAGCCAACCACTGAGTTCATATCAGGGATAGCCCCTGCTCCTCTTACTAGGAAAGCCATTTGGTGGCTGAGCTACCATGGGCTATATCTGAGCAAAGGGTCTAAGTTATCTTCCTGCATGGTCCTTGGTTGGAGTGTAGGTCTTTAAAAAGACCCCTGGGCCCAGAGTTTTTGTTTCTGTTGGTATTCTTGTGGAGCACCTTCCAGGTCTTTCTGTCTCCCCCTTTTTTCATAAGATTTCCTTCACTCTGGCCAAAGATTGACTATGAGTCTCAGCATCTGCTTTGATATGCTCTACCTATTTTCTGGGTAGAGTCTTTCAGCCTCTGTGGTAGGCTCCTGTCCTGTTCCCTGTTTTCTCTTGCTTTTGATGTCTATCCCATTTGCTTTCTGATTGAGGGCTGAGAAACTTCCCTAGGGTAATCCTTCTTGTTTAGCTTCTTTAGGAGTATGGATTTTAGTATGTTAATCCTATATTATATGACTAATGTCTACTTATATGTGAGTATATATGGTGTGTGTCTTTATTCTTCTGGGTTACCTCACTCAGGATGATCTTTTCTAGTCCCCACCATTTGCCTGCAAAATTCATGATTTCCTTGTTTTTAATTGCTGAGTAGCATTCCATTGAGTAAATGTACTGTAATTTCTGTATCCACTCCTCAGCTGAGGGACAACTGGGTTGTTTCCAGATATTAAATGCCATAGCTCTTAAACTATTTGGTATATAATCCGTTCCTCCACAATCTATAATTAAGTATTGAAATACCTCCCGAACATCTCCATCTCCAAAGTTAAATTTCATTCTTATTTAATTCACTGAATACAAATTACCTACACCCGAATACCACATAGTTAATTAGCAACTCCCTGAAAGTAGCAGTTTTTATTCTTTAGTACACGTTTTAACTATATCTCAGTTTTGTCAGGATGCTGGCTCCTTCACAAGACTAACAATTTTATGAAAGAAAAAATATAGATGAATAAAATTTTTATGATCAAATCCATGTCCCCAAGGATTCATTCCATGTGTTTAAGAAAACATTCAATGTGATAGATGACATTAAAATAAAGTATTTCAGTTTCAATAAGTGGTGCCTTTCTATTTTTATTAAATTTTTAATTTTTATATTAATTACAGTTTATTTACTTTGTATCCCAGCTGTAGCCCCCTCCATCATTCTCTCCCAATCCCACCTTCCTTCATCATTTCTTCCCTGGCCCTCTCTATGTCCACTGATAGGGGAGGTCCTCCTCCCCTTCCATCTGACCTTAGCTTATCAGGTCTCTTCAGGACAGCTGAAATGTCCTCCTCTCTGGCCTAGCAAGGCTGCTCCTCCCTCACGGGTGGGGAGGTCAAAGAGCCAGTCAATGAGTTCATGTCAGAGAGAGTCCCTGTTCTCCTTAATAGGGTACCCAGTTGGACACTGAGCTACAATTGGCTACATCTGCGAGTGGGTTCTAGGTTATATCCATGCATGGTCCTTGGTTGGAGAATCAGTCTCAGAAAAGACCCCATGCCCAGATATATTTGGACCTTGTAGAGCTCCTGTCCCCCTAGATCTTACTAACTCCCCTTTCTTTTACATGATTTCCTGCACTTGGCCCAAGGTTTGGTTACTAGACTCAGCATTTACTTTGATAAGCTGCTAGGTAGAGTCTTTCAGAGGCCCTCTGTCCAGTTACTTGTTTTCTCCTACTTCCAATGTCCATCCCATTTGTCTTTCTAATTTAAGAAGTTTTTATTGTTTGAGTGAGGATTAAATCAATCATACAAAACACATATGATAAAGTTTATATAATATTTAAAAAATTATATATTTTTATTTATTACAATTTATTCACTTTGTATTCCACCTGTAGCCCCCTATCTCATCACCTGCCAATCCTATCCTTCTTCCCTTTTCTCTTTCCATGCCCCTTCCCTAGTCATTTGTTAGGGTAGACCCTCCTCCTCTTTGACCTGATTCTAGCCTATCAGGTCTCATCAGGACTGGCTGCATTGTCTTTCTCTGTGGCCTGATAAGGCTGCTCCCCATTAGGGTGAGGTGATCAAAGAGCCAGCCACTGAGTTTATGTCAGAGAAAGCCCCTATTCCTCTTACTAGGGAACCCACTTGGAGAATGAACTACCATGGGCAACATCTGTGCAGGGATTCTCGGTTATCTCCATGCATGAACCATAGTTGGAATATCAATCTCAGAAAAGACCCCTGGAACCAGATTTTTTGGTTTTGTTGCTCACTTTGTGGAGCTAATGTTCAGTCTAGGTTTTTCTATCTCCCCTTTCTTTCAAAAGCTTACTTGCACTCTGCTCAATGTGTGGCTATGAGTCTCAGCATCTGCTTTGAAAATCTACTGGGTAGTCTTTAAGAGGATCTCTAGGTAGGCTCCTGTCATGTTCCCTCTTTTCTCCCACTTCACATGTCTATCCCATTTACCCTTCTAAATGAGCGTTGACCATCTTACCCAGGGTTTTCCTTCTTGCTTAGCTTCCATAGGTGTACAGATATTAGTATGTTTATTCTATATTATGTGTCTATTATCCACTTATAAGTGAGTATCTATTATGTGTGTCTTTCTGCTTCTGGGATACCTCACTCAGGATGATCTTTTCTAGTTGACACCAAACCATAGAATGGAAGAAAGATAGCATCTTCAACAAATGGTGTTGGTCCAACTAGATGTCTACCTGCAGAAAAATGAAAATAGATCCCCCTTCTTTCATATTATTCCCTGCACTCTACCCAATGTTTGGATATGAGTCTCAGCATCTGTTTTGATACACTGCTACGTAGAGTATTTCAGAGGCCCTTTGTGGTAGGCTCCTGTCCTGTTATTTGTTTTCTCCTACTTCCAATATCCATTGCATTTGTCTTTCTAAGTGATGATTGATCATCTTACCCCGGGGTCCTCCATCTTTTTTAGCTTCTTTAGGTGTACATATTTTAGTATGTTTGTCCTATCTTTTAGGTCTACTATCCACTTATAAGTGAGTATATATCTTGTGTGTCTTTTCTGCACAGGCTCTAATAGCAACAATCAATAAATGGAACCTCATGAAACTGAAAAACTTCTGTAAAGCAAAAGACACTGTTGTCAGAACACAATGACAGCCTATAGACTAGGAAAGGATCTTCACCAACCCTATATCTGACAGAGGGCTGATATCCAGAATGTATAAAGAAGTAAAGAATTTAAAAAGCAACCAATCAAGCAATTCAATTAAAAAATGTGGTACAGAGCTAAACAGAGAATTCTCTATAGAGGAATGTACAATGGTAGAGAAACACTTAAAGAAATGTTCGAAGTTCTTAGTCTTCAGGGAAATGCAAATCAAAATCACCCTGAGATTTCACCTTATACCTGTCAGAATGGCAAAAGATAAAAACTCAACTGACAACACATACTGGAAAGGATATGGAGAAATATGAACTCTACTTCATTGCTGTGGGAATGTCAACTTATACAACTACTTTGGAAATCAAACTGTTGCTTTCTCAAACAATTAGGAATGTTTCTTCCTCAAGACCCAGCTATACCACTCCTAGGCATATATCCAAAAGATGCTTAAGTATACAAGAAGGACATTTGCTCAAACTTTTTTGTAGCAGCTTTATTTGTAATAGCCAGAACTTGGAAACAACCCAAATGCCTCTCATTTGAGGAATGGATATAGAATTGTGGTACATTTACAGAATGAAATACTTCTCAGCAATTAAAACAAGGAAATCATAAAATTTGCAGGAAAATGGTGGTATCAAGAAAAGATCATCCTGAGTGAGGTATCCCAGAAGTGTCTTTTATTCTTTAAAGGATTATATTACAGTAATAATACAAAAAGTAACAACGTAGTTAGAGTATTCTGACTATGCCAGGAAGACATCTATCATAATTTTGTAATGTTATGTTCTGATTTTTAAAAATTTATCACATACCAAGTTTACTTTCAGACCTTAATATTAAAAAATCTAGATTCATTTTAGCTTTAATTATGTGTTTATGAGTTTTTGTTCTGTATACACATATAGTTGCAGGTGATTGTGGAGACCAGAAGAGGAAATCAGATCAGGAAGTATGGATACAGGTAGTTTAAAGCCTCACAGTGTGGGTGTTATGAACAGAACATAGGTTTTCTGGAAGGTTAGTACATGCTGGGCCAGCTTTCTTGAACCTCAGACCTCAAATAATTTTTATTTTAACTTTTAAGTTTTTGAGAGCATCATATATGCATACTGTATTGACATCAATTTTCCCCATCTCCTTCTCCAACTCTTCCCACATCTCCTCCACTATTCAAATATATGCACTGTGGTTCTTTAATTATTATTATTATATCTTTGTGCATGTAATTTTATAAATACAACCTGAGGAATTCATTTAGTATTGCTCATGTGTACATGTGTTTATGGATGATTGCTTGGTACAAGATAACTTATAAGGGATCCTGCTCCAGTGGTAGGCTCTGTCTTCCTCTCTTAGTAACCTTTAATTGCTACAGATAATATTTTAAAGATATTTTTGGAATACATCACAGAATTGGACCACAATAGAAAGAACTCCATTTTTTTATTATTTTTCTACTTCAGGAGTTATTTTCAGCCAATTAAAGTTTTATTTATGTTCTTTTCATTACCAATAAATTAGCAATGCCAGATTATTAAACTTTAAATTGGGTTCACTCATTACCACATATTATACTAGAAAATAATGTAGATGGTAATTTGGGCCTGAAAATTTCCTTTAAACGGTGGAATCCATTTTCAAACAAATGCTTCTCTTTCTTTACTCCAGAATGTATTTCATAATGAAGAAATGCTCTACATCACCATGATAGATAACATTTTCATTTAAATTCTTATAGTAACTGATTTCTGTTCCTTGATGCTTAATCCTTAAAATGTACTAGATGAATAAAAACTAAGAAAAAAATATGCCTGTTTTCCTTGGATTCATTGTTGCTTTACTAACTTGAAAAATATTTTCACATGCATAAAATACAGACTTGCCTAACAGTCCTGCTATATTCTTGTTTAGAAGATATCATTTTACTCTAGACCTCTCAAAATTCTAACTCTTACAATCTTTCCATCTCCTCTTACATTATACCTTCGAAGAAAGAAGTATCATAGTCTTTTAGTCTCAACGCTGTTTAAAAGTTAATAGTCCCTTTGGAGAATAAAAGCAATCTTTGAATTATAACCCCTGTAAAATTAAATGGTAAATTGCATACTTCCAACATATAGTACATAGAATATGCATTACCATTCCAAGTTGGAGGAAGCAAGGCATGGTAAGTAAATATTATACCAAATGAAGGCTAAAACGAACCAGAAAAACTTCAAATCCTGTAGTTCCACGTCCAGTGTCAAGGGCTTAGATATCTTTGCTATCTCCAAGATACATCTCTTTTCAGGCAGGTTCCATTTCATGTGTTTAGCTTTCCTTGGCATATATCTAATGACTCTGGACATACCAGAGGTATATTGGCGTATCCAGTGCAACCGAGGCTTCATGTTCATAGTTTGATGAAATGGTCTCATGGCTTCTTGCCCTCTCGAGATCTTGATGCTGAAAGTGCCCTGACAAACATTGTCTTTCCTCAGTGTCTGTACTAAATCATGGAGGAATATTTCACACTCCATCTAATGGTGTATCATTCTTAATTCTGAAGCCAGAACCATATGAATGATACTAAAATGTGAAATTACTGACTTAGCATGAAACATGGCCCCACTGAATCACAACTCTTGCAGCATTCCTTAGTAATTGCTTTTCAGGAGCAGAAATGTTCTTAAGCCTTTCTCTTTGCCATGTTGAAAACTTTAACTAGGTGATGTTTAGCCCTGAAGTTATCACTCCATTTATTCCAATTCAGCTTAGGCCCATTTTATTTTTTCAACATAAGCCCTGCCTGTAACATTAAATTTCCTGGTGTTCTTTTTATTTTCAAATTGTAAGCTTTGTTTTGACCCCCATACTTGACCTTTTAGTATTGTAGAACTTTGTAAGAGTGCTTGTTATAAAACATGTAACAGTGTCAATGTTTTTCTACCTTAAAAATCTTCTCTGCCAAAGAAATTAGAACTTTTTAATTTATCCAGGGGCAAATTCTTAGTACAATGGCATAAAGTGGTTACAGGCTTTGATAAATTATCACAGAAATAGGCTCTCTCTGGGTTGATGTCCCAGCTCCACTGATAGGAGCCTTGCCTATTTATATCTCCCATTACTAGGTGACTTTTGCTAGACTAACTCTCATAAATTTAAAGGAAAAATCTTTGACCTAGAATCTGTCTTGCATGCAAGATATGCAGGAAAATGGTTGCACAAAACGTGTGGGAGTGGGCAACCAATGATTAATCCAACTTGAGGCACTCACCATGGGAGGGAACCTATGTGTGACACTGCCTGAAAGGCCATGAACCAGAATCTGGATAGTCCAGAGACGTAGGATAGAACAAAACATGATTGCCTTTTGGGTTTGGTCTGATTATTGTATATACTGGGTATATGATGGGTACACTGATACTTGTTGTATAAATCTACTTGATTGGCTGATAAAAAAGGGCTATACCTGGGTAGGATGGAATGGGGTAGGTGAGGCTAAGGTTCCCAGACTTTAGATGACAGAAAAAAAAAAACACAAGAAAGAGTGGAGGAAGAAGGTATCCTTGATGGGTTAGCATAGAGTAGGGACCACATGGTCCAGGATGACATAGATGGATAAAACACTAATATGAAAATATAAGTAAGTATTTATAAGATTATGAATGGAATGTAGCCCAGATGAGGATGGTTAAGGCAGATGGCATTGGATGGGGCCTGGGCTGGGAGGTGAATGGTGAAGTTCTTGAGACAGAATAGGTACAAATATTTGAAAAAGGAATAAATAGATAGAGGATAGATCGATAAATACATATACACACATACATACATAGATACATACGTATATACATAGATACGTAGAAAAATAGATAAATGTAGTCTGGTTGTAACACATGACAGAAGAATAAATTAAATAAATTAATTAATGTATTAGATACAAAAGCCATAAACAATGTAGTATGATGAAGTAATAAAGTTCATTCTGAAGTGCAAAGAAACCCAGCAACAGAGTCTCAAGAGTAGGCAAAGGCTAAGACCCACTTGTGCTTACAGTCAAGAGTCTCATAAAAATACTAATCTAATAACTATTATATATATGCATAGGACATGGTGTAGAGCATTGTGCTACCTGTGTTTGCTGCTACATTCTCTGTTTTCTCACATATACCTTGCTTAATTGGTTCAGAAGGCTATGTTCTCCTGGTGTCATCTATTACCTCACCCTTGTAATCTTTCTACCTCCTCTTCTGCAAACACATTTTTTTTTCTGTCTTTTGATGAGCGGTTTCATCTCTACTACTCTGACTTCTCTTTCCACAATCATAACAGGTGACTTTAGTTTGATTTTCACCACATGAATGAAAACATGATATATCTCTTTCCAAGAAAATGGACTTTCTTCTTTAACACCAGAATCTTCATTTCCATGCACTTTTATGAAAAGCCATAACTTAATTTTCACTTATCTGTTTTATCGTAAGATGAGCTAATTCTGTAGCTTTGCTCTTTTGAGTAACAAGAAAATAAACACAAACATGCAGCTATATTTATATATACTAATTAATCTTTTGCAAATCTATACCCAGAATTTGTTAATCTTTACTGTATAAATTTTTGGGTATTTCTATTGTACACAAATTAATTAAAATGCACTATATATTTCATTCCAATTTTAAAATCACATAAAACTCTTAGGAGAAAATATCTAAGACTTGATAAATAACATTTGTATATAGGTTGAAATTCTTGCTATCAGAGTATCAAATTCTCATTAGTACTGCACCAAAATCAAAACAAAACAAAACAAAAAAACATGCTATAACTAAATAGAAACTAACTCCCACAAAATTTGTAATTATCTGATTTTTTGAAACTACATTACAACATTCTGTGAAACTTCTTTGGGTAAATATGTTGATTTAATGTTGATTTTTATTTATTGATGCCCTCCCATAACAACTCATTGCACTGAGTTTATGTGAACATTACTTTTGACACATTTTTGAGACAAGATCTTATTCGGTAGCTCAATCTGGCCTAGAAATGGAACTAGCCTAAATTAGACTCAAACTCAAGGCAACCCTCCTGTTTTAGTCTTTCATGTGATGTAATTATGGGCATGATAAATCACTCCTGAGTGAGACTTAAATTCTGGTTAAAATATTTTTGTGACAATTTTTCATACCTAATTATATGAAAATCTCTAAAATTTAACATATAATTTTATCACAGACAATTTAACTTTCATAACTTTGGGTTAGTTTTCTTTATTTTTTGCAATTAAATAGTAATTTACCAAAGTGCAAATATAGATAAAATATGCTGTGTATTTGAGACACAGCGTCAAACAAAATAGACTAGGGTCTACCCATAAAAAAATATTACATTGTATTTGTGATGAGTCTTAAAAAATATTAAATATGGCATGAGTTCACTTAGCAGAGCAAGACAGACAGTAGTATAGAGTACAGATAGTAATAAACAGAATCAATCAGAATAATGGTTCCCATTTCTCAGGACAGTTGCAGAGAGCAAAGCTCACAAAGCAAACATGAAAAATAGCTCAAATGCTTTATACTGAGGTTTACAGAGGTTCACATATCATTGAATGGGGGTGGGGGTACAATGAGGAAAGTATTACTCAGTGTTATTAATGCTGTAATAAAACATCATGACCAAAAGCAACTTGGGGAAGAAAATAGGTTATTTGGCTTACACTTCCATTTCACTGTTCATCCCTGAAAGAAACGAGGATAGTCACTCAAAAAGAACAGGAACCAGGAGACAAAAGCTAATACAGTGGGCATGCAAGTGTGCTACCTACTGGTTTGCTCCTCATGGTTTGTTCAGCCTCTTTTTCTTAAGGAAACCAGTACTACCAAACCAGACATGACACCACCCACAAAAGGCTGAGCACTCCTCCCTCAATTACTGTTTAAGGAAAGTGGATGGCTCTTTGACCACCCGCCCCTGAAAGGGCAGCAGCTTTGCCAGGCCATAGAGGAGGACAATGTAGCCATTCCTGATGAGACCTGATAAGCTAGGGTCAGATGGAAAAGGAGGAGGACCTCCCCTCTCAGTGGACTTGGAAAGGGAAATGAGAGGAGATGAGGGAGGGAGGGTGGAATTGGGAGGGATTAAGGGAGGAGGCTGCAGCTGGGATACAAAGTGAATAAACTGTAATTAATATTAAAAAATAAAAATTTAAATAAAAAAGTTAAAAAACGAGAAAATTTCCCTACAGGCTTGCCTATAGCCACAGCTTATGGAGGCATTTTTCTCAAATGAAGCTCCCTCCTCTTTGATGACTCTAGCCTGTGTAGAATTGACATAAAACAAGCCAGCACAGTAGATGATGTTGCATACTAGAGAAGTATCCTACTACTGCACACAATCACTAGCTTGTAGGCAGTCTTCTTTATGGCCTTCACATTTTAATCTGAATACAATAAATCAATGATGCCAATTTTTGAATAAGAGTAACATGATTTATTTGCATTAGTAAGCCTAATCTGTTGTAAGAAGATTGAAGAGAATGATTTTAGAAATAGTATTTGAACACATACAAATCAAGCCTAGAGTAGAACAAAAGTGTCAGATTCTAACTTGTAACTGTCTTTGATTATCTCTCCTATTTTAGCAATTTCTTTCATCTTTTTTTTCTGAATAACAATGCCTTTATTTTGATATATATTTGAAATAATAGATTATCTGAAATAAAGAATAGTCTTTTGCCCTGATTAATACCTGAAATATTTAGGAAAGTAACAGAGAACTTTGTAAAATAGACTAAGTCATATTTAATGTCATGAATTTGAGGCATTTATGAGTGAAAAGTACTGACTTACATTAATTTAAATAATTGAAAAATAAACGATAGCAGAATTAATTTCTATTTCTGACTTTTCATTTTCACTTACTATCATCTTTGTTAAACTCATATGTTTGAGCTGAGCTTCAATATTAGCCCTTGTTAAAACAGATGATTAGATAAATTAAACTGTGGATTAAATTTTCAGTATTTCTTAATGTCTAAGTTTGTAACTCTTTGTTTTAAATTAAAAATACTGAAAATCTCTTCATGCTTTAAGAATTCCATTTGCTTTTTCCATGTTTTCCATTATGAACCTTTTAAACTTTGCTCTTAACCCTTCTTTACACTTTCTAATGCATTTAAAAAATCATAATATATTCTTCAGTATACACCAATTCTCATGTAGCTCAGAAAAGAATCATTTCTCAACACAGAAGAGCCAAGATCAAAAATGGCAATTTTACTCTCCAGCTTGACCTGTAGATTATCCTGCTGCCATGTCTCATCACTTTTCTTTTCTTAAATGTACAGTTTGGCTTTATAGATCTTTCCTATACTCAGTCTTTCTATTATCTACCAAACATTTGATGACTATATCAGCTATATGAAACACATTGGCTATTGATCATTATCTAAATTGATACTTCTACTATTATTTCTTAAGAATTTCAGACAAAATGGAATAAACAATTGACTTGTCCTCTGAAATTCTGAACAATAATTTTAAATATGTAAATGAAGCAATGAAAACACTATCATATTTAGACATTAAATTTTATTTTTATTTTAAATTTTCTACAATGAAATCATATTCTTTACATAAGATTACTAAATCTCTTATCTCATACTAAGCATTCTTTTGCCATCCAAGATGGTTATTCTTGTAATTTCAAACTCTACACTCTTAATTTTACTCATTGTGTTAATCAGTTCTCAATAGATTACTAAGATCTGGGAATTAATAACAAACTTAAGCCTTAAGAGCATGGCTAAAATGTGAACGTTTCAGTCAAGGATAAGCTCATGAGTTTGGGTCATCAAAATTTCCATTAGGATTTAAGTGTGAAAAGAGACAACCATGTAGATAATATGGTAATATACCAAAAAATTTTTGTTTATATAGACACAGTGATATGTACTTTATGAGGTGTGTCTGCATTTGATATATATTTACATATTATTAATTATTTATATATTTATTATAGTCATAGTTATTTATATATTTATAATTATTTAGATCTTTCTTTATCTTTTAGTAGTGTGTTTAAACTTTGAAATGTCTATTATTATTATTATTAATTATTCACTTCGTATCCAAGTCATAGCCCCTCCCCCACATCCTCCCATTCCCACTATCCCTACCTCTTCCTCCCCAAACCCTAGTCCACTGATAGCGGACTACCACCTGACCATAGTCTATCAGGTCCCATCAGGACTGCTTATATCCACTTCTTCTGTGGGCTAAGTTGCCTCACAAGGGAGAAGTGATCAAGGATCAGGCAATCGAGTTCATGTCAGTGACTGTCCTTCTCTGTGGGAAGCAAAATTCTTTCTCAAGTTGTGAATAGCTGCTGGCCAGGCAAGTATGTTTGGCTTTATTCACTGAAAAATATGCTGTAACCTTTATTTTGAGACAGAAATAAACAGGGAGTATTGCCAAGTTTCTTTTACTTGTCTGTGAGACCTGGTACCATGTCTGCCATGCAGGAATGTGGTCTTTGAAAACAAGCTTAACTGTTTCATGAACCGTGTCTATGGACTAATGTGAACTGTGTTTGCTTTTTTTAAAAGGGAACTGGGAGGATTAACATAGTGAAAATGGCCATACTGCCAAAAGCAATCTACAGGTTCAATGCAATTCCCATTAAAAGACCTACACAATTCTTCACTGATCTTGAAAAAAAAATTCTCAACTTCATATGGAGAAACAAAAAACCCAGAATCTCCAAAACAATCCTCTACAACAACAGATCATCTGGAGATGTCCCCATCCCTGACCGCAAACTGTACTACAGAGCTATAGTAATAAAAACTGCATGGTATTAGCATAGAATCAGAATAGTGGATCAACGGAACCAATAGAAGACCCAGAAATGAACTCATACACCTATGGAAACTTGGTTTTTGACAAAGAAGCCAAAACCATTCAATGGAAAAAAGACAGCATCTTCAACAAATGGTGCTGGTCCAACTGGATAGCTGTATGCAGAAAAATGAAAACAGATCCATATTTATCACCTTGCACAAAGCTTAAGTCCAAGTGGATCAAACACCTCAACCTAAAACCGGACACACTGAACCGGTTAGAAGAAAAAGTGGGGAAGACCCTAGAACTCATTGGCGCAGGAGACTACTTCCTGAATAGAACACCAACAGCACAGGCTCTAAGATCAACAATCAATAAATGGGACCTCATGAAACTGAAAAGCTTCTGTAAAGCAAAGGACACTGTCATCAAAACCAAATGACAGCCTACAGACTGGGAAAGTATCTTCACCAACCCTCTATCTGACAGAGGGCTATTATCCAGTACATATAAAGAACTCAAGAAATTAAAAAGCAAGAAACCAAGTAATCCAATTAAAAAAATGGGGTATGGAGCTAAACAGAGAACTGTGTAGAGGACTGTAGAATGGCAAAACAAAAACAAAACAAAACAAAACAAAAACACTTAAAGAAATGTTTAACATCCTTAGCCATCAGGGAGATGCAAATCAAAATGACCCTGAGATTTCACCTTACAGCCATCAGAAAGGCTAAGATCAAAAACTCAAGTGACAACACATGCTGGAGAGGATGTGGATTAAGAGGAACCCTCCTCCATTGCTCGTGAGAATATAAGGTGTTACAACCACTCTGGAAATCAATTTGGGGTTTTCTTAGACAATTAACAATAGTGATTCCTCAAGATCCAGCTATACTACTCCTAGGCATATATCCAAAAGATGTTCAAGTACACAACAAGGACATTTGCTCAACCATGTTCGTGGCTGCTTTATTTGTAATAGCCAGAACCTGGAAAGAACCCAGATGCCCCTCAGTTGAGGAATGGATACAGAAATTGTGGTACTTTTACACAATGGAATACTACTCAGCAATTAAAAATGAGGAAATCATGAAATTTGCAGGCAAATGGTGGGACCCATAAATGATCATCCTGAGTGAGATATCCCAAAAGCAGAAAAACGCACATGATATATACTAACTTATATAGACCTATAAGATAGGATAAACATACAGAAATCTATACACCTAAAAATGATAAACAAGAAAGAGGACCTGGGGTAAGAGGTTTAATCCTCACTTAGAAAGTCAAATTGGATGGAGATTGGATGTAAGAGAAAACAAGTAACAGGACAAGAGCCTACCACAGAGGGCCTTAGAAAGACTATACCTAGCAGGGTAACAAAGGAAATATTAAGAAACATAACCAAGCCTTTGGCAGAGTGCAGGGAATCATATGAAAGAAGGGGGCGTTAGTATGACCTGGAGAGGACAGGAGCTCCGCAAGGATCAAATATATCAGGGCACAGGGGTCTTTTATGAGACTGTCTCTCCATCCAAGGACCAAGTATGGATATAACCTAGAACCCCTGCTTGTATGTAGCAAATGGTGGCTCAATGTCCAAGTTGGTACACCAGTAAGGGGAACAGAGACTATTTTGGACATGAACTCAATGGATGGCTCTTTGACCTCCCCACCCCCCAAGTGAGGAGCAGCCTTGCTAGGCCACAGAAGAGGACATTGCAGCCAGTCCTAAAGAGTCCTGATTAAAGCTAGAGTTAGATGGAAAGGGAGGAGGTCCTCCCCTATCAGTGTACCTGGAAAGAGGCAGGGAAGAGATGAGGGAGAGAAGGGCAGGATAGGGAGGGGATGGGGAAAGGGGCTATGGCTGGGATACAAAGTATATAACCTGTGATTAATATAAAATAAAAATGTTAAAATTAAAAAAATAAATAAAATGGAAAAAAACAAAACAAAACAAAACAAAAGAGGAACTGGAAAATAAACTAAGAGCTTTTCAGTAATGACTGATAGCCCTCTCTAATGTATCCTAAGTTTTCTTTTTTTTAACATTTTTTATTAAATACACTTTATTCACTTTATATCCCCCATAAACCCCTCTCCTCCATTCCCAATCCCACTTTCCCTCCCCCTTTTCCACACATGCCCCTCCCCAAGTCCACTGATAGGGGAGTTCTTCCTCTCCTACTTTCTGATCCTAGTCTATTAGCTCTCATCAGGAGTGGTTGCACTGTCTTCCTCTGTGGCCTGGTAAGGCTGCTCCCCCATCAGGGTAAGGTGATCAAAGTAGGCCAATCAGTTCATGTCAGAGGCAGTCCCTGTTCCCATTATTATGGAACCCACTTGGATACTGAACTGCCATGGTCTACATCTGTGCAGGGGTTCTAGGTTTTTTCCATGCATGGAACTTGGTTGGAGTATCCGTCTCTGTGCTCAGATTTTTTGGTTTTGTTGTTCTCTTTGTGGAGCTCCTGTCCTCTCCCTATCTTACTATTTCCTGCATCTTTCGTTAGATTCCATGCTCTCTGCCCAACAGTTGGCCATAAGTTTCAGCATCTGCTTTGATAGTCTGCAGAGCAGAGCCTTTCAGGGGCCCTCTCTGACAGGCTCCTAGCTTGTTTCCTGTTTTCTTCTTCTTCTGATGTCCATCTGCTTTGCCTTTCTGGCTGGGGATGAATATCCTAAGTTTTCTGATTCTTTCTCTTCACGTGTAGTTTCTCAGTCCCTACCCTCTCAGTTGTGACTGAATTACCTACAGCTCGTTCCCTCAGGTGGCACCAAACGTGAATCCATGACTATGAGATATCAAAGTGAAGGAAACTGCTGAAGAGAGAGCTTTCCATACAAGAAAAAAAACAAGTTAGAACGGTGAGTAATCTTTAAGAGACATGGGTTTGGGTGGCAATATGCTTTTTGTACATATGCTTAATAGTATGCTTAGAGCTATAGGAGTCAAGGTGAGTCAGCAGCAGCTATTAAAGTTTTTATCATTTGTTGAAGAATTCTGTCCTTGGTTTCCAGAGGAAGGCACTCTAAATATAAGTACATAGAATAAGGTAGATAAATGTATGAAGGATCATTACATTGCTCATGATCCTTAGAATATCCCTATAATTGCTTTCAGTTCATGGACTTTAATTCATAACAGCTTAGCATGAGGAGGAAAAGGTAACAGAGCAATTAAAGAGAAGGAAGTCAAAAGTGAAAGTAAAGGAGCCTGCTGCTCCACAGCTTTAAGAGGACGAGGACACTGAGGCTAAATTTAAAAAGATGATGATACTTTAAGTCTTGAAGAAGATGCTGATTTAGAGGAAGAGGCAGCTAAGTATCATGATGATGACGGGCCTCCACAAGTGTTTGTTGTAAATAAAAATCAAGATATGGGAACAGTTGAAATATATATATATATATATTATATATATATTTATATATATATATTTTAATATATATATATTTTATATATATATATATATATATAAAATTAGAAGAAACTTTGAAAGCCACTTTTAGGAAAGTGAGGGATGAAAAGAAAACAAGTCTAGGATTAAAGCCAGCTCCTGCTGCAGTTTTCACAGTATGTCTCCTGTCAGGGTTAAAGATTCTTTCATTGCTACGATGAACAAAAATAAGGGAAATCATTTGCAGTTACCACAGTATTCTCAATCTGTCTCCCCTTTGCAAGCTGGTGTAAAGCAAGCCATAGAGGCTGGGGAAGATATTACTGACTTCTATTTGCAGTGTCCAGTCTTTGAGAAAAGAGATGCACAAGGACAAATATAAGAAACCTGCATCCTGTTGGGAACAGGGACTGTCTTGGACATGAACTGATTGCCCTGCTCTTTGATCACCTCCCCCTAAGGGAGAGCAACCGTACCAGGCCACAGAGGAAGATAGTGCAGCTACTCCTGATGAGACCTGATAGACTAGGTTCAGAAGGAAGGAGAGGAAGACCTCCCCTATCAGTGGACTTGGGGTGGGGCATGTGTGGACAAGGTGAAGGGAAGGTGGGATTGGGAGGGGAGAAGGGAAGGCGACATGGGGGGGGGATACAAAGTGAATAAAGTGTAATTAATAAAAATGAATAAATAAATAAATAAATAAATAAAAGACTATCAAAGAACCAAAAACTGCCTTGCTCTATATGGACCAACTGCACCTTTTACAATGTCTATTTTAGAATCTATGACCACTGAGGCTCTACCTCCTGAGAATTGGAAACAGTTAGTTCATGCTTGTCTTTCAGGGGGAGATAATTTGTTATTGAAATCTGAATATGCACACCGGTGTCTTACAACTGCAGAAACAAATTTAAGAGCAGGAGATACTGGCATAAATTATGAAATATTAGCCAGTGTAGACCCTTATTTTGAAATTCAAAATCAATTACAGTATAATCCTGGAGTATATGCTCAAATAAGTGCCACTGGTCTGGGAGCATGGAGTTCTTTGCCAGTGAAAGGCTCCTTACACAAGGAAACACCTAAGATCAGACAAGAACCTGATGAGCCTTTCCAAGAATTTGTGGATAGACTTATGAAAGCATCTGCGCAAGTTTTTGGTGATTTTACAGCAGGACCTCTATTATTAAACAACAGGCTTATGAAAATTCTAATACTGCCTATCAAACGACAGTAGACCTTATAGTAAAAGAGGAGACATTGCTGAATTTATATGTTTATGTGCAGACTTTGGTCTCTCATATACTCAAAGTAGGGATATAGCTGATGTTTTACAGAGCAAAACTATAAAGCAGGTATTGTTCTAACAGCAAAGGAGGCAAAAAATGAAGGTGATCCTCAAGTAGCTGTTTTGGATGTGGACAATTGGAACATCAGTTGTGGTCTTCCCCTAATAAAAAAGAATAGTTCTGCTGTGAGGTATCCTAGTTTATGTCCCAGATGCAGAAGAGAAAAACTCTAGTTAAATGAATGAAAATCTAAAACTGATAATTAGAGAAATGTTTTACCCCAGATAAAGAGGATGAGGGGCTAGCCCCAGGCCCTGGAACAAAGTTATGACACAATGCAGTTTGTTCCTCAACAAGGAAATCCATTCAAGATTTCTTTAGAGCCATCTCAGAAAGCACAGGATGGGAGCTTGTTCCCTCCACCTACTTAGTATTAATTCCTGAGACGGGAATGAAAGCTCTTCCTACTAATGTTTATGGACCAATTCCAAATGGTACATTGGGCTTGATTCTAGGAAGGAACAGTACAACAATGAAAGGAATATCTGTGGCTCCACATGTATTTGATTCTAACTATACTGGAGAAATAAAAATTATGACCTTGTCTCCAACAGGCATAACTGTAATATAACCTGGACAAAGAAGAGCACAATTAATCTTATTGCCACATGTAAAAACTAATCATAGGTATAAAAGAGAACCTTGAGGTCAAGCTGGATTTGGATCATCAGATGCTTCTTGGGTTCAAGCTATTAAATCTTATAGACCCAAACTAAAATTTAAAAATAACAGAAAAGACTTTTGGGGATGTTTACATAATGGAGCTGATGTGTGAGTAATCACTGCAGAGCAATAGCCTTCCCACTGGACAAAAACAGTGACTATGACCCAATTATAGGACATATCTCAAAGTCAGAGTCCTGATCAAAGTAATGATCTTCTGACATGGGAAAATGAAGAACACCATAATGGGAAATTTCAACCATACATAGTGGCAGGTTTACCTATAATTTTATGGGGAAGGGATATTATATAAGAAATGGGAGTACTTCTTATAGTTCTAGTAAAAAAAAGTTACCAATCTTATGCTAGATGAAGGATATGCTCCAACTCAATGATCAGGATTCGATGGACAAGGTGAAATAGAACCTACTCTTCCTAAATACTGGCTCTTTGACCCCCCCCCAGGGGTAAGCAACCTTGCCAGGTCACAGAGGAGGATAATGCAGCCAGTCCTGATGAGATCTGATAGGTTAGCATCAGATTGGAAGGGGAGGAGAACCTCCCCTATCAGTGAACTTGGAAAGGGGCATGGAGGAAATCAGGGAGTGATGATGGGGTTGGGAGGGAATGAAGGAGGGGGCTACAGCTGGGATGAAAATTGAATAAACTGTAATTAATATAAAAAATAAAAATTTAATTGGAAAAAAATCGTTGTCAATTTAGAAAAAAGGTTAGGATGTTTTTAGCTGAGGTCATCGAAAGTCCTATACTTCACGCAGATGAAATCACTTGGAAAAGTGATTGCCCATATAGGATGACCAGTAGACTCTGACAGCTGAAAAAATATCTGCCACACAACAGTTGAAGCAGGAGCAGCTTGATAACAGTCACATTGAGCCTTCTAACTCTGCGTGGAACTCTCCAATTTTTATAATTAAAAAGAAGTCAGGGAAATGGAGGTTGTTTCAAGACCTCAGGAAAGAGAATGAGAATGTGGAATTGATGGGAGCATTACAACCAGGTCTTTAGCCGTCAGCAATAACTATAAATGCATTTAATATTATTATTGATTTAAAAGATTGTTTTTAATATAAAATAAGGATTAAAAATAAAATCAAATTAAAAATATTAAATATCAAATTTGAAAATATCAATCAATAGATAAAATATTATGTCTGCCAAAAATGATAGGTTTTTATACTATACCTTTACATCCTAAACATTGGAAAATGTTTGCTTTCAGTGTTCTTTCTACAAACTTTTGACAACTTATGCAACATTATCATTGAAAGTCTTGCCCCAAGGTATGGCTAACAGTCCTACAATATGACAAAACTTTGTAGCTCATGCTATAAATTCAGTAAGAATAATATATTCTCAAATGCATATTTGCATTATATGGATGATATACTCTTCTCTGATAAAGAAGAAAGTAAATTATTACAGGCTTATGCTGTTTTGCAAGAAGCATTGCAAAGACATGGATTGATAATCCCTCCATATAAATACCTAGGATATCAATTATATCCCAAGAGTATTTTGCCACAAAAGATACAAATAAGAATGGATAATTTGAGGACCTTAAATGACTTCCAAAAATTACTGGGGGATATTAATTGGCTACTGCCCTATTTAAAGTTATCCACTGGAAAACTGAAAACTTGGTTTGATATTTTAAAGGGAGATTCTAATTCTTTGTTTGTCAGAACGATCATTGAGGAAGACGGAATATCACTAGAAAAGGTGTAAAAGGTTAGTAAACAAACAATATGATATATTGATTATGACCTGCCTTTAGAGGCACACATTCTACCTAAATCTTGGACACCCATGGCAGTATTTTGACAAAATGGCCCTTGATTTTGCATACACATACCTGTATCACCTGCCAGTGTAACCACTCCTTATTATGAAGCAGTGGCAATATTAGTTCAGAACTCTAGATTGGAATCCCGTAAATAATTTGGTAAAAATACTGATATTATTATAGTACCTTATACTAAAAAAACAAATTGATTGGTTATTCCAAAATAGTGACTTATAGCCTATTGTTTTTTGTATATTTTATAGGAAACATTGATAATCATTATAAAAAACTAGAAGTTGTTACAATTGGCTAGTATGCATGAATTTATATTTCCTAATAATTTAAGAATGTCTCTTTTACCTCAAGCTGTGCTAGTGTTGACTGATGGTTTTTCTAATGTTAATGAATCATTTATTATTCAAGGAAAAGAAGACAGAACTTAATGTTAAACCTGCTTCTGCTCAAGTTATTGATCTAAACCCTGTTTATGAAACTCATAACCAATTCACATTTTAACCTTTTACAGATAGGCAATATATTGCTTGAGCCTTAATTCTTTTAGATACTGTTTCTTATTTGGAAAATAGCAATAAACAAATATGACAGTTATTTCAGAAGATACAACTTTTCATGAGAACCAGGAAGCATGGTTATTATGTTGGTTATATAAGAGCTCACACTGATCTTCCTAGTCCATTATCAGAAGGTAATGCTAAGGACAATGAACTGACCTAGTCCAAGTTTATTGCCCTATCTCAAATTGAATCAGCACAACAGTCTCATACCTTTCATAATGAAAATAGCAATAGCCTAAGAAAACAGTACATTATCACCTGTGAAGTCACTCATCAAATTGTAAAACAATGCCCACAGTATCAACCATTTACAACTGTACCATATGTGAGTGTTTATCCATGGGACTCATTCTTAATCAAATTTGGCAGATGGATGTTACTCAAATATCAGAGTTTGGAAAATAGCAATATGTTCATGTAGTACTGAACACCTTTTCTTGCTTTATTTTTGCTTCTGCACAAACTGCATAAGCTGCTAAACACATT
This sequence comes from Pachyuromys duprasi, assembly GCA_028658305.1. Classification (NCBI taxonomy): domain Eukaryota; kingdom Metazoa; phylum Chordata; class Mammalia; order Rodentia; family Muridae; genus Pachyuromys; species Pachyuromys duprasi. Next base: position 68,599,896 of record CM053742.1, read on the forward strand.
ATTGCTATTTGTTTATTATGTGCATACCAAAAGTCATTAAATCAGACAATGGGTCTGGATATATTGGTAAGGCATTTCAAATATGTTTTATGCAATATAATATCACCCACAAACAAGAATTTCTCATGATCCACAAGGACAAGGTATTGTTGAAAGAGCACATGGGCTTTAAAGGAACAATTTCAAAAAATAAATCATATTTTGTTTGTTTTAAATTTTTAAAATTTGAACAAACAAGGTTTGTCAGCTGCAGAACACTTTTAGCACCCAAAAACTAAAGATAAATTTTGCCATGGTGGGATGGCAAGATATTTTACCTGGACAGTGGAATGGGCCTGACCAGTTTTGATAAAAGAATGACGCCAAGTTTGTGGTTTTCCATAGGATGCTGAAAATATTCCTTGGTTACCTGAATGATTGTTGTGGTTTGCAGAGGCTGCTACTGCTGCTGGTACCTTTGAATCTAGTGATGACTGCAACAGGAGAACCATACTGGGCATATGTTCCTGATCCTCCTCTGATTCATCCTGTTCCTTGGGACTATCTGGAAGTACTCATATTCACTAATGACACTCAGTAAGGTTTCATTGGACTGAGAAAAAAGTGACTTCACAGCTGGTTCATTATTCTGGCATCAGATGTTCGTATATGCTTTGTAAAGAATGCTACTCAAGAGGGATATGTCACTGTTACATCACAAATATGGACAGCCAATGTCATGAAAAAAAATACTCAACAAAGTGTCATGCTAGGTATGCTCCAGTTTGAAGTAATATTTCTCAATTTTTATATCCACAAAGTTTTAGACCATGTTCATTAGATTCTGGTGGTTTATTAGATCAAATATATAATGAGTCCACTAATTGGAAGCATTATTATCTTAACATACCTATTCAATTTTCAATTAGTAATGTCACCAAGATAATTGGCTATTCATGGAATCAAATGGATTTAGGCAATAAAGAAATTGTTTCAGGAATTTTGATTACTCCTAAGAATTATATTCAGAGACATTTGTGGAAAGTGGCAGTAGTAATGTATCCTCTTATGCTGTCTACTGATAAAAGATTAATAACACTACTTATGGACATGGTTTCAAGAACAATGACTTTATTTGCTTGACCTACCCTTATGAAATTTTAACAGGCTATGCTAAAATTGAAAATGCCTGTACACTTTAATGTTTCTTTCTTGAATTTTTATCTTTTCAATTGCTTATCAATTGCTGCTAAAAGAACTTCAGGTCTGATTTTACATCAACCGCTTCATTATGGTTCCTGTAAATATATCTGCCACTTTTTATTCTGATAAAAGTTTGCAAGTAGTGGAAGAATTTGAGAGAGCTCTGAGTTAACCTAATATGTTGCAGAGTTGATTATAGCAGAAATTTCTGCTTTGATTGCTTTGATTGGTACAGCTACAACAGCTACTATTGCTTTGACACAAATACAAACAGCAAGTTATGTTAATGATTTATTTCATAATGTTACTGTAATTTTAGGACTGCAAAATGATATCACTGGAAAACTGGAACAGAGAATAGATGTTCTATATGAAACTTTGCAAATTTTAAGAGATGAATTGCAAGGATTAAAAATTAAAATCTGTACACCTAAAGAAACTAAGCAAGAAGGAAGACCATGGATAAGATGATCAGTCCTCACTCAGAATGGCAAATGGGAGGGATATCAGAAGAGGGAGTAAACAGGAAACAGGAAAGGAGTTTACCACAGAATACCTCTGAAAGACTCAACCCAGCAGTGTATCAAAGCAAATGTTGAGGCTCATAGCCAAACTTTGGGCAGAGTGCAGGGAATCTTATGAAAGAAGGGAGAAATAGAAAAACCTGGAGGGGACAGGAGCTCCACAAGGAGAGCAACAGAACCAAGAAATCTGGGCCCAGGGGTCTTTGCTGAGACTGATGTTCCAAAGAAGACCATGCACAGAGGTAACCTAGAACCCCTGTACAGATGTAGCCCATGGCATCTCAGTATCCAAGTGGGTTCCTAGTAAGGGGAATAGGAACTGTCTCTGACATGAACCTAGTGGCTCGCTCTTTGATCACCTGCCCCTGAAGAGGGGGGTGGGGTGGGGGAGGCAGCCTTACCAGGCCATAGAGAAAAACAATGCAGCAAGTTCTGGTGAATCCTGATTAGCTAGGTTCAGATGGAAGGGGAGGACGACCTCCCCTCTCAGTGGACTTGGAGAGGCACAGGGGAGGAGATTAGAGAGTGAGGGTGAGATTGGGAGGGAATGGGGTAGGTGGCTACAGCTGGGATACAAAGTAAATAAACTGTAATTAATATATCAAAAGAAAAAGAAAACTGAATGCTGAAAATAATTAAATCATATTTAAATTGTAATGTTAATTATCAGTGGATTTGTTTTGCACCTTTAGGATATAATGATAGTGATTTCACTTGGGATAGTGTTAAGAAAAATTCTTTGGGGGTATGGCATCATACCAACTTTTCTCTTGACTTGGTCTGCTTACATCATAAAGTATTCATTCAAGAAGCTAAATCTTTGAATTTTGATGTTGCTAAAGCAACTAATCTCTTCCGGAACAATTTTGTTCTCTACTTCCAACTTGGCATACTTTTATATGATAGGAGGAATTTTTTACTTTGGAGTTACACTTTTACTCATGATGTTGCTTTTCCCCTGTGATTTGAAATTTTTCATAGGAAGCCTTTGTTCTGTGAAAGCAGAAGTCCGTAAGTTACAGCTTCAACACTCTTTTCATTCCCCTTTAAGCAGGATTATATAACCAAAGATGGGTAATATCTCTCTGAGGAATATTCAATTTAAGACAGACATGAATGATGGAATGCATGTAAAAATGATTCAAATATGTTTTTCAAGAGACACAACCTAAGATAGGCACAATCTTCTGCTTCATAGCTCTTAAGCTATGGTCTTTTTTAAAAAAATATAAGAAAAGGTAAAAGTTGGGAAGTGAAAGTTCTTTCTCAAGCTGTTAATAGTTGCTTGCTTGGCAAGCTTGTTTCCTTATAGATTATTCAGTGATAAAAATGCTTTAGCCTTTACCTTGATGCAGAAATAACCAGGAAGTTTTGCCAAATTTCTTTAAATTGTCTGTGAGATCTTGGACCATGTCTGCTGTACAGAAATGTGGTCTTTGAAAACAAGCTTAACTGTTTCATGAACCCTGTCCGTGGACTAATGTGAACTCTGTTTGCTTTTTAAAAATTTTTTATTAATTATACTTTATTCACTTTGTATCCCCCATAAACACCTCCCTCCTCCCCTCCCAATCCCACCTTCTTTCCCCTTTCTCCATACATGCCCTTCCCCAAGTCCAGTGATAGGAGAGTTCTTCCTCTCTTTCCTTCTGATCCTAGCCTATCAGGTCTCATCAGAAGTGGATGCATTGTCTTCCTCTGTGGCCTGGTAAGGCTGATCCCCCATCAGGGTGAGGTGATCAAAGAGCAGGGCAATCAGTTCATGTCAGAGGCAGTCCCTGTTCCCATTACTATGGAACCCACCTGGACACTGAACTACCATGGGCTACTTCTGTGCAGGGGTTCTAGGTATTCTCCATTCATGGTTTGCTTTGTTTTTAAAAAATGAATTGGAAAATAAAATCGAGGCTTTTTATTAATGACTAATTGCCCTCTTAAATCTATCCTAAGTTTTTTGACTCTTTTCCTTAACCTGTAATTTCTCCATCCCCACTCTCTCAGTTGTGACCCAATTTACCTATGGCCTGTTCAGTCACTTCTCCCATTACTAGGGAACCTGCATAGGGACCACAATGTCTATGGCATACATCTGAGGATGGGGTTTAGGTCTTCTTTATGTATGGTCTATGGTCTTTGTTTGAGGCATCAGTCTCCGCAGTCCCCCATGATTCCTGCATTTTTTTTTAATTTTTTGCTTTGTTGGTCTCCTTGTGTGGCACATATCCCCTTAAAGTCCTTTAATATACTCTTTCTTCCATAAGATTCCCCTCTCTCTGTCCAAAGTTTGGCTGTGAGTCTCTGCATCTGTTTTGTTCCTCTGCTGTGCAGAGTGTTTTAAAGGACATTTGTGGTAGGCTCCTGTCCTGTTCCTTCTCTTCTACATCTTCTGGTATCTATTGTGCTTTCCCTTCTGAATGAGAATTAAACATCTTCCCTAGGGTCTTCTTTGTTGTTTAGATTCTTTAGGTCTGTAGATTTTAGTAGGTTTATTCTATTTTATATGGCTAAAATCCACTTATAAATAAGTGTATACCATGTGTGTTTTTTCTGTCTGGGATACCTCACTCAGGATGATCTTTCTAGTGTCAACCATTTGTCTGCAAATTGAATGATTTCCTTGTTTTTAATAGCTGAGTAATATTCCATTGTGTAAATGCATCACAATTTCTGTATCCATTCTTCATTTGAGGGACAGCTAAATTGTTTTCAGATTCTGACTATTACTAATAAAGCTCTTATGAACATGGTTGAGCAAATATCCTTGTATTGATTGAATGCTTTTGATATATGTCTAGGAGTGATATAGCTTCATCTTGAGGTAGCACTATACCTAATTTTCTGAGCAAGCAAAAGATTGATTTCCCAAGTGGTTGCACATGTTTAAATTCCCACCAGGAATGGAGGGGTATTCTCCTTTTCCCACCAACTCTCTACCATGTGTAGTCCCCTGAGTTTTTATCTTAGCCATTCTGATGTGGAATCTCAGGGTCATTTTGATTTGCATTTCTCCAATGACTAAAGCTATGGCGCATTTTTAAATGTTTTTCTGCCGTTTGTTATTCCACTGTTTTGAATTCATTGTTTAGCTCTTGTACCCCATTTTTAAATGGTTTACTTGTTTTGTTGGTGTTTACCTTCTTGAGTTCTTTATATATTTCCAAAGTGGTTATACAAATTTATATTCCCACGCAGCAAATGGGAGAGTGTTCCTTTTTCTACAAATCCTAGTCAACATGTGCTTTCACTTGAGTTTTTAATCTCAGCCATTATGATGGGTGTTATACAGATTGACAGTCTTTTGATTTGTATTGCACTGATGACTAAGGAAGTTGACCATTTTTTTCATTTATTTGTTTTATTCACTTTATGTCCTTGTACCTCTCTCTTCTCCTCCAAATACCACCCTTTCTCCCTCCTCTGACCTCCTCCCCTTTTCCTCAGAAAATGTGAGCTGTCTTTCCAATCCATCTAGCTTATTAAGTTGCATCAGGACTGAACCTGTCCTCTTCACCTATAGCCTGTCATGCCTCAAACAGTGGCCATGCATGAACTGAACCTAAGCTCCCTACAAAGATGTAGGAGAAAGGCAGCTTAGGCTTCAAATGGGTACTCTAGAAAGGGAAGGGGGAACTGCCTTGGACATGGACTCACTTGCTAGCATTTAGCTGAACATTTCTTTAAGTGCTTCTCAGCCATCAGATATTCCTCTGTTGAGAATTCTATGCTTAGCTCTGTATGCCATTTTGAATTGGATTATTTGTTTTGTTGGTGTTTAATTTACTGAGTTCTTTATATATTCTGGATAATGGACCTCTGTCAGATATAGGGTTGGTAAAAATATTTTCCCAGTCTGTAGGTTGCTTTTTTGTTCTGTTGACAGTGTTCTTTGCTTTACAGAAGCTTTTTAGTTTCATGAGGTCCCATTTATTAATTGTTGATCTTAGAGCCTGAGCTGTTGGTGTTCTGTTCAGGAAGTTGTTTCATGTGCCAATGAGGTCAAGACTCTTCTCCACTTTTTATTCTAACAGACTTATTGTGTCTGGTTTTATGTTGAGGTCTTTGAGCCACTTGGATTTTAGTTTTGTGCATGGTGATAAATATGGACCTGTTTGCATTTTTCTACTGGTAGACATCCAGTTAGAGCAGCACCATTTATTTGAAGACGCTTTCTTTTGTGGCTCCTTTGTAAAGGATCATGTGTCCATAGGTGTGTGGGTTCATATCTGGGTCTTTGATTAGATTCCATTAATCAACCAGTCCATTTCTATGACAGAAACATATAGTTTTTATTACTATTTTATTACTATTGCTCTGTAGTACTGCTTGCTATCAGGGATTGTTTTAGCTATTCTGTTTTATTTCTTTCCGTATTATGTTGAGAATTGTTTTGGTAATTTGATGGGAATTGCATTGTCTTGTAGGTTGTTTTTTGTAAGATGGCCATTTTTACTATGTTAAACCTACAGATCCATGAACATGGGATATTTTTCCATCTTCTGATATCTTCTTCAATTTCTTCCTGCAGAGACTTGAAGTTCTTGACAGTTCTGTCACTTGCTTGGTTAGAGTTGCAACAAGATACATTATATTATTTGTGGCTATTGTAAAGGGTGTTGTTTCCATAATTTCTTTCTAGCTCTTTATTATTTGTATACAGGAGGGCTACTGATTTTATTGTGAATTTTGTATCAATGTTAATAGAAGAAATTGCTCTGAAATTTTATTTGTTTGTTGAGTCTTTGTGTGGTTTAAGTATCAGGGTGACTGTGTCCTCATAGAATAAGTTTGGTAATATTCCTTCCATTTCTATTTCATGAAATATATTGATGAGTATTGATTTTAGCTCTTCTTTGAACATATGACAGAATTCTGTGGTAAAATAATCTGGCACTAGGTTTTTTGTGGAGGAGGAGTTATATGGCTGTCAAACTGTTAACCTGATCTTGATTTAACTTTGGTAATTGAAATCTAGCAAGAAAATCTTTGAAATTTTCCAATTTTGTGGAGCATAGGCTTTTGAAATAAGACCTATTATTCTACAGATTTCCTCATTGCCTCTTGTTATATCCCAGTTTTCATTTCTGATTTTGTTAATTGGGATACTGTCTCTCTATCTTTTAGTTAGTGAGGCTAGGGATTCTCTATCCTGTTGATTTTCTCAAAGAGAACCAGCTCTTGATTTCATTGCTTCTTTGTATCGTTCTCTTTGTATCTAAGTGATTGATTTTAGCCCTGAGTTTTATTGTTTCCTGTTGTCTACTCCTTGTGAGTGTATTTGCTTCTTCTTGTTCTACGGCTTTTAGGTGAATTTATAAGTAGCTAGTACAAGAACTCTCTAATTTCTTTATGAAGGCAGTACTATGAACTTTCCTCTTAAGCACTAGTTTCATTGTCTCCCATTAGTTTGGCTGTGTTGTGCCTTCATTTTCATTTAATTCTAGAAAGACTTCAATTTATTTATCTATCTATGTATCTATCTATCTATGTATCTATCTATCTATGTATCTATCTATCTATGTATCTATCTATCTATGTATCTATCTATCTATCTATCTATCTATCTATCTATCTATCTATCTATTTATTTTCTGACTCAGTGGGCATTGAAAGAGAGTTGGTCAGTTTGCATGAGTTAATAGGATTCATCTTGTTTCTGCTGTTGAAATCCAACATTAATCCATGGTTGTCTGATAAGGTACAAGGGGTTATGTAAATTTTGTTTGTATCTGTTGTGGCTTACTTTGTGACCCAGTATATGCTCAATTTTGGAGAAAGTTCCCTGAAGTACTGAGAAGAAGGTATACTTATTTGTGTTTGGATAAAATGTTCTGTAGCTATCTGTTAGGTCCATTTGATTCATGACTTCTCTTAGTTTCATTATTTCTTTGTTTCATTTCCATTGGTGAGATGTTGAAGTTTCCCATTATCAGTATGTGAGGTTTGATATGTAGCTAAAATTTTAATAGTGTTTTGTTTTTTTTTTTTTAATGTGGGTGCCCTTGCATTTGGGGCATAGATGGTCAGAATTAAGACATCATCCTCCTGGGTTTTTCTTTTGATGAGTATCAAGTGTCCTTCTCCATCTGTTTTGATTAATTTTGTTGAATGTCTATTTTATTAGATTGGAAAATGGCTACTTGAGCCTGCTTCTTTAGTCTGTTTGATTGGAAAATCTTCTTCCATCCCTTATTCTAAAATAATGCCTATTTTTATTGCTGACAAGTATTATACACACCTTATATGTGTGTAGTATATTGATTTATCCTATATTTTTCACATCCATTCTGTTAGCCTATGACTTTTTATTGGGTAATTAAGTCCATTGACATTGAGTGATATTAATCACCAATCATTCTTAGCTCCTGTTACTTTGATGTTGTTATGGTAGAGTGTATTTTTGTGGTGTGTGTATGTTTCACTTCTTTGGTTTTGCTGATGTGGGATTATTTATTTCCTGTGTTTTGGGGGCTGCAGTTAGGCTTCTTGGGTTGGAGTTTTCCTTTTAGCATTTTCTGTAAGGCTTGATAAATGTTGTTTAAATTTGTTTCTGTATTTAAATATCTTGTTTTCCCATCCGTGCTGCTTAAAAAGTTTTGCTGGTTAGGGTAATGGGCACTGACATTTGTGTTTTCTTGGTGTTTTTAGGATATCTGCCCAGGACCTTCTTGCTTTTAGAGTCTCTGTTAAGAAGTCAGGCATAATTCTGATAGGTTTTTGTTTACTTGGCCTTTTTCCTTTACAGCTTTTATTAGTCTTTCTTTGTCCTGTACATTTAGTGTTTTAATTACTATGTGGCAGGAGGATTTTCTTTTCTGGTCCAATTTATGTGGTATTCTGTAACCTTCTTATGTCTTTATAGGCAGTTCTTTCTTTCAGTTGGGAAAGTTTTCTTCTATGATTTTGCTGAAAGTATTTTCTGGGCATTGGAGATAGCAGTATTTTCTTTTTTCTATTCCTATTATTCTTATGTTTGGTCTTTCTATAGTGTCCCCAATTTCTTGAATGTTTTGTGTCGGTGATATTTTAGAGTTTACTTTTTTTTTGACTGATGTATCAATCTCTTCAGTTTTATCTTCTACACCTGAAATTCTCTCTTCCATCTCTTGTATTCTGTTGGTGATGCTTGTGTCTGTAATTCCTGTTCTCTTGCCTTGGTTTTCCATTTTCAGGTCATATACAATTTTATTCATTTCCTTCTGTTTTTTTAAATTGTATTTTCCTGCTTTCTTAAGGAATTTATTTAATTCCTTCACTTGCTTGATTGTATTTTCCTGCATTTCTTGAGGGATTTATTTTCCTCTTTCAAGGCCTCTATCATTTCTATAATATCTGATTCAAGATCATTTTCTTGTGCTTCAGGTGTATTATCATATCCAGGGCTTACAGAAATAGGTTTGATAGGTTCTGGTGGTGTTAAACAACCCTACATTTTGTTGCTTGTGTTCTTATGCTGACCTATAGTCATTTGGTTATCCCTGGTGGAGCCTGATCGTAGTTGGTCTCTAGGATTGTTGGTATAGCTGGTGGTCCAGGACAGTAGCAGTCCTCTGATTTTCCTGGGTGGAAGCAGATCTCCAGGGATACAGTGAGAACTAGTAATCACTGGTGGCAGTTGTTCTTTGGGTTACAGGTGGAGATGGAGACCAAAAAACTGGGAACACAGGATGCTGGTGATTCTTGATAGAACTGATCTCTGTTGCTCTCTTGATGGTTGCTGTTACTCCCTGGGAGCAACTCTTCTCCAGTGGTTGCCAGTCTCTTCTGTACTTAGCCTGGGAAATGGAGCAGGCTTTATAGATGGAGCTCAGAGCATACTACGGAGTTTAGTGAGGTGATGGCCACAGACAGTCTGTGGCAGACTGTGCTTCTGCAGCCAGGATCTACCAGGCCAGATGTTGGGGAAGCCTCATCCATTTTTATGTTTTTGTAATATTTTGTAATATTTTATTTTAATTTTGTAACTTTCACCTACCCAATATACTAACTTATATTTGAAATGAGCATCCTACTTTAGTTTCCTGTTGATGTAATAAACATTGCGATTAAAAGCAACTAGGAGAGGAAAGGGTTTATCTGGATTCCATATCTTGAGTACAGATAATCACTGAAGAAAGTCAGAGCAGGAGCTCAAATAAAGACAGAGGTAGAAGAGAGGGCTTCTGAAAGGCCTGCAGGGTGGCAAAGCAGATGCTGAGATTTATAGCCAAACTCTGGGCAGAGTGGAGGGAATCTTATGAAAGTACGGGGAAGATAGTAAGACCTGGAGAGGACAGGAGCTCCACAAGGAGAGCAACAGAACCAAAAAATCAGGGCACAGGGATCTTTTCTGAGACTGATACTCCAACCAAGGCCCATTCCTGGATATAACCTAGAACTCCTGCACAGATGTAGCCCATGGTAGTTCAGTGACCAAGTAGGTTCCCTAGTAATGGGAACAGGGACTGTCTCTGACACAAACTCAGGGGCTGGCTCTTTAAATCACATCTCCCTGAGGGGTGCGGGAGAAGCCTTATCAAGCCACAGAGGAAGACAATTCAGCCACTCCTTATGAGACCTGATAGACTAGGATCAGAAGGAAGGAGAGGAAGACCTATCATATCAGTGGACTTCGGGAGGGACATGGGTGGAGAAGGGGGAGGAAAGGTAGAATTGGGAGGGGAGGAGGGAGGCGGCCATGGGGGGATACAAAGTGAATAAACTGTAATTAATAAAAATAATTTTAAAAAGCCAGAGGTAGATACCATGCTGGTAACTGTGTACCTGCTTGCTCTCCATGGCAACTTGCTTTTCTATACAGCACAGAATCATCAGTTGAGGAAGTGGCAACAACCACAGTGAGTTGGGCTCTCCCATATAATAAGTATACTTTCAATCAATAAAGTAATCCACAGACATGCCATCAGTCAATCTAATGGAGTACATTCCTCAATTTAGGTTCTCTGTTCCAACCTGTGTTACCATTGAAAAAAAACTAACGAATGCAATGTATATCAGTGGTAACTTACAAAACTATATTTATTAGTTTGCTTTAAAATGACTTTTTAAAGTTAACCTATATTAATCAAAGTTTGGAATTTGTACAGTTAGCAATACTTCACTTGAGTTACTCACTACATTCTCTTTTTCCTCTGATTGTATTTTATTGAAAATATATTCTGATTATAGTTTCTCCCCCAAATCCTCTGAGATTTTTCTCACCTCCCATGTCACCCAAACCCACTTTTTTTCAGTCTCCTTTTAGACAACAAACAGACATTTGAATAATAATAATAATATGATAAAATAAAACAAACAAAACAGAATAGCTCAAACTGAGTTGCAGCCACTAAAGATGAGGTCTAACTTTCTTGAATTGAATTTAAATGTCATTATAATTCTACCTTCATTAAAATGACACTGAAGTGGTTTTGAAATTGCAG
>CM053742.1:68611520-68634727 GCA_028658305.1 Pachyuromys duprasi
ATTTCATTTTTTCCTTGAGTGAGGAATCCATTTCAGCCAGCATATCTTCAGCTCCCGAGATTCTCTCTTCCATCTCTTGTATTCTATTGGTGATGCTTACCTTTGTGGTTCCTGATCTTTTCTCTAAGTTCTCCAGTTCTAGCCTCTTCTCCGTTTGTGTCTTCTTTATAGATTCTAATTCTGTTTTCATGCTTTGTATCGTTTCCTTCATCTGATTGACTGTGTCTCCTATTTTGGTTGTTCCTCTCTGTATATCTTTAATTGTTCCTGTATGTGGGCAGTTAAATCCTTCTTAATTTCTTTGAGGGCCTTGTTCATTTCCTCTTTTTGTTACTCTAATATCTGCATAATCATAACTTTAATATAATTTTCCTGTGTCTCCGCTGAATTAAAATCTCGATTGCTTTTGGGTGTTTCTGGTGGGACCATGGTGTCCTGATTTTTGTTGGGTGAGTTCTTAGGCCGACTTCTGGGCTTTTGTTTATATATAATCAAGGAGCTGTTTGTTCTTTCAAGGTGAACTTCAGACTGGAACTGTCAACCTTGTGTCAGGAGTATTCTTCAAGAAGATCATGGAGTTCCATTGGTTTGATATGTGTGTTGTTGCCTCAGTTGAACTCTGTTGTGGGATCTGTGTGTCCGGCTTTGTTCTTTGTGCTAGTCCTGTGAGCACCACAGGCTGGTCTCCCCTCTGGTCTGGAGGCTTGGTTCCTCACTCTGTGCCAAAGGCTGAGTGTCCCCATCTGAGATGTCAGCTGGGGGTGCCGCTCTGGTCAGGATGCTCCGCACTCTGACCTGGGCTTGCTGCTAAGGGCTCTCCTCTGGACTGAAGACTTGGCGCCTTCTTCTTTGCCATGGTCTGAGATGGTATTTGGGGGCACCTCAGTCTGTGTGTCCCAGTCTGGGGTGGGGGCTGGGGGCGCCTAGGGGTGTGGGCCAGCCTGGTGCGCCCCACGGTATCTGGGTGAATCTCAGTCTGTCCCCGGTTCTGTGTGACCCAGCCCAGAGTGGCGACTGTTGGCACCTAGGGTTGTGTGTCAGCCTAGTCAGCCTACAGTATCTGTGTGAATCTCAGTCTGTCCAGGGTACTGTGTGACCCATCCCGGAGTGGCCGCTGTTGGCGCCAAGGGTTGTGCGCCTGCCCACTGCAGCCCATGGTATCTGGGTGAAACTCAGTCTGGCCCGGAGACTGTGTGATCCAGACTGGAATGGCGGCTTAGGGGCCCAGTGTGTTGCACGTTCAGATCAGGGCTGTGCACAGCTGGTCACCTGCTGGAGTTTTTCCGGGAATAGCTGGGTATCCCTTGGACTTTTCCACATGATTTCCTCACCATAGGAATTCTGCTCACCTGGCAATCACAAATGCTTGTGTTTTAGGTCCCAGATTTCAGTCTCCTGGTCGCTGTGCCGACACTACAGTCCTGCTCCTCAGACACAGTTTCCTCCTGGGGCAGCCATCTTTGGATCCTCCCCCATGCAGTTTTTATAACCATTGCTCTGTAGTACAGCTTGAGATCAGGTATGAAGATACCTCCAGATGATCTGTTGTTGTACAGGATCATTTTGGAAATTCTGGGTTTCTTAAGAGACTTGTTTTTTTGGTTTTTTTTTTTGTTTGTTTGTTTGGTTTTTTTTTTTCGTACAAGTACTTCACTTGCTTGTTTAGAGTCACACCAAGGTACTATTTGTTATTTGTGGATACTGTGAAGGGTGGTTATTTTCCCTAATTTCTTTTTCAGCCTTTTTGCCTTTCGTATACAGGAGGGCTTCTGTGTGTGTGTGTGTGTTAATTTTGTATGCAGCCACTTTGCTGAAGGTGTTCATCAGCTTTAGGAATTCTCTGGTAGAACTTTGAGGGTAACTCATATCATCTGCAAATAGTGATACTTTGAGTTTTCCTTGTTGATTTGTATCCCTTGCTCTCCATTATTTGTCTTATTGTTCTAGCTAGGATTTCCAGTATTATGTTGAAGAGATATGGAGAGAGTGGGCTGCCTTGCCTTGTTGCTCATTTCAGTGGGATTTATTTCAGTTCCTCTCATTCAGTTTCATGTAGGGTATAAGCTTGCTCTGAAATTGGCGAGTGAAGGGGAAGCTGAAGCCAGAACATCAATATTGAGGCTTCTTGGGTGAGAGGGGATAACCCATTAGCTGGGATAGTTTGGATATAGAACGCCTTCTCTGAGGATTGAGAGTGGTGAATATTCAACCCCCTCTGGACTTCCCCTTATCCAAGCAAGAGCCTCTGTGCTCAGTGACTGAGAAAGCAGAAGCGGGCTTCACATTTCTGCTATGCTAGTGGGTGGCTGTACAGGCCTCCCAGGCCTGCAGAGGCTGCAGAGAAGAGGCTAGCCCTGGCAGGAGCCTCAATAATTGGTGACTGAGACTGCAGAGGTGGCTAAACCAAGTACAGGTCTCCCTTCCCAGAGGACAAACTATGGACATAAATTAGCTGATGGATCTCCTACAATCTCATTTGGCCCTGTGGGCCCAAATCTGAAAGTATATAACAGGGGGACCCGTATACTTTCTGATTAGACTTGATAATGAGTGAGCACATTCCCAAGTAAGTACATGCAGAGCTCCAGATCCAGGGTCCATCTATACTAGCAGCCAGATATCATAACCCTCCCGTCCACATATCCATAGTGGGATCACTGGGGCAGCATTCTCAACATTGAAGCCGCTGTTCTGTTGGTCTCACAGTGGAGTCCAGGTAAATAATTCCTGAAGCTCAGACAGATCTGAACCCCAGGAGGACAGTAATAAAGGCCTGTAGGCCAATGAGGTATTCAGGGAACTTGAACATGTGCATTATGCCCATGAACAGTGCCAACACGGGCACCCCTTCCCACACTTAAGCTCCATCCTTTCAGGCATCTACACCCTCTCCCTGAAGGCACACTGCAAAGCACACCCCTGTGCTTGCACAAATGTGCCTTCTACATTCCTCCCTTAGCTACAGCTGAAACACCAACATCAAATCTCAGACCAGAGGACCTCTGTCATCGTCCTGAAAAATACTCCAGATTCTAGAGACAGACAGACCCAGTCTGAAGTACAGACTCCAGGAACAAACAGCAAAGGCTACTGGTAAGCACATGGCCAAAGGTCAGGATAAGAACACATCCAACAAAAATAAGGATATCATGGCTTCACCAGCAAGCCCCAAAATCAATGGATATTATAATTCATCAGAAACACAGAAAAAATACTTTAAACCTATGCTTATCCACTTATTAGAGACACAGAAAGATGAAATGAACAAAGATCTCAAAGAAATACAGAAAAATACAGCCAAACAAATAGAGGAACAGGTTAAGCCACAAGTAGATGTACAAGTAGTGACATATACAGAGGAAATGAATAAAAAAATTGAGCTTATCATAGAAAGACAGGAATCCACATTCAAACAGATGAAGGAAATGGTGCAAGACATGAAAATGAAATTAGAATCAATAAAAAAAAAAACTCAAACAGAGAGAGGCTGGAGTTGTAGCATTTAGAGAAAAGATCAGGAACCACAGAAAGAAGCATCACCAATAGAATACAAGAGATGGAACAGAGACACTCAGGCACTGAAGATACAATTGCAAGAATTGATACATCTGTGTTTGTATATTTTTTAATTAATTAATTAATTTATATATTAATCACAGGTTATGTACTTTGTATCCCGGCCATAGCCCCCTCTCTTATTCCCTCCCAATCTCCCCATCCCTCCCTCATCTTTTCCCTGCCCCTCTCCAAGTCCACTGATAGGGGTGGACCTCCTCCCCCTCCCTCTGAACCTAGCTTATCATCTCTCTTCAGGATTGGCTGCAATGTCCTCTTCTGGGATCTAGTTAGGCTAGTCCTCCCTCAGGGGGAGAGGGGGAGGGCAGTCGAAAAGCCAGCCTTTGAGTTTATGACCGAAATAGTCCCTGTTCCACTTACTAGGGTACCCAGCTGGGTACTGAGCTACCATGGGCCATATCTAAGCAGGGGTTAGAGATTGTATCCATACATGGTCCTTGGTTGGAGAAACAATCTCATAAAAGACCCCTGTGCCCTGATTTATTTGGTCTTTGTAGAGCTCTTGTCCTTGCCAAGTCTCACTAACTCCCCCTTTTTTCATATGATTCCCTGCACTCTGGAGATGGTTTGGTTGTAAGAGTTAATATCTGCTTTGATACATTGTTAGTTAGAGTCTTTCAGAGGCCCTCTGTGGTAGGCTCCTGACCTGTTGCTTGTTTTCGCCTACATTCAATGTCCACCCTGTTTGTCCATCTAAGCGAGGATTGATCATACCAACCTGGGTCCTCCTCCTTGCTTATCTTCCATAGGTGTATAGATTTAGCATGTCCATCCTATCCTATAGGTCTATATAAGTGAGTATATACCAAGTGTTTCTTTCTGCTTTCGGTATACCTCACTCAGGATGATCATTTCCAGGTCCCACCATTTGCCTGCAAATTTAATGATTTCCTCCTTTAAAAATGCTGATTTGTATTCCATTGCGTAAAGTATCACAATTTCTGTATCCATTTCTCAAGTGAGGGACGTCTGGGTTGTTTCCAGGTTCTGGCTATTACGAATAAAGCTGCTATGAACATGGTTGAGCAAAGGTCTTTGTTATGTACTTGAGCATCTTTTGGAAATATGCCTAAGAGTGGTATAGCTGGATTTTGAGGAATCACTATTCCTAGTTGTCTAAGAAAACCTCAAATTGATTTCCAGAGTGTTTGTACCAGTTTGCATTCCCACCAGCAACAGAAAAGAGTTCCCCTTTCTCCACAACATCTCCAGCATGTGTTGTCACTTGAGATTTTGATCTTAGCCATTCTGACAGAAATAAGGTAAAATCTCAGGGTCGTTTTGATTTGCATCTCCCTTATGGCTAAGGACTCAGATCATTTCTTTAAGCGTTTTTCTGCCATTTTACAATCCTCTAAAGAGAGTTCTCTTTTTAACTCCATACCACATTTTTAAACTGGATTACTTGATTTATTGCTTTTTAACTTGTTGAGATCTTTATATATACTGGATATTAGCCCTCTGTCAGATGTAGTATTGGTAAAGATCCTTTCCCAGGCTGTAGGCTGTTGTTTTGATTGGATGACAGTGTCTTTTGCTTTACAGAAGCTTTTCAGTTTCATGAGGTCCCATTTATCTATTGTTGATCTTAGAGCCTGTGCTGTTGGTGTTCTGTTCAGGAAGTAGTCTCCTGTGCCAATGAGTTCTAGGGTCTTCTGTAATTTTTGTTCTAACCAGTTTAGTTTGTCCGGTTTTATGTTGAGGTCTTTGATCCACTTGGACTTTAGTGTTGTGCAGGTGATAAATATGGATCTATATTCATTTTTCTGCGTATAGCAACCCAGTTGGACCAGCACCATTTGTGGAAGATGCTGTCTTTTTTTCCATTGAATGGTTTTGCCTTCTTTGTCAAAAATCAAGTTTCCATAGGTGTGTGGGTTCATTTCTGGGTCTTCTATTCGGTTCCATTGAGCCACTATTCTGTTTCTATGTCAACACCATGCAGTTTTTATTACTATTGCTCTGTAGTACAGCTTGAGTTCAGGGATGGACATACCTCCAGATGATCTGTTGTTGTACAGGATCATAATGGAAAGTGTGGGTTTTTTGTTTCTCCATATGAAGTTGAGAATTTTTCCTTCAAGGTCTGTGAAGAATTGTGTTGGTATTTTGATGGGAATTGCATTGAATCTGTAGATTGCTTTTGGTAGAATGGCCATTTTCACTGTGTTAATCCTCCCAATCCATGAGCACGGGAGGTCTTTCCATCTTCTGATAACTACTTCAATTTCTTTTTTCAGAGATTTGAAGTTTTTTTTTTCATATAGGTCTTTCACTTGCTTGGTTGGAGTCACCCCACTGTACATTACGTTATTAGTGGCTACTGTGAATGGTGTTGTTTCCCTAATTTTTTTCCCTGCCCTTTTGTCTTTGGTGTACAGGAGAGCTTCTGATTTTTTTTTTTTGAGTTGATTTTGTATCCAGCCACTTTGCTGAAAGTGCTTATCAGTTGAAGGTGTTCTCTGGTTGAATTTTTGGTGTCACTCATGTATATTATCATATTATCTGCAAATAGTGATACTTTAACTTCTTCCTTTCCAGTTTGTATCCCCTTGATCTCCTTTAGTTGTCTTATTGCTCTAGCTAGGACTTCAAGTATTATGTTGAAGAGATATTGGGACAGTGGTTAGCCTTGCCTTGTCCCTGATTTCAGTGGTATTGATTTAAGTTTCTCTCCATTGAGATTGATGTTGGCTATAGGCTTGCTGTATATTCTATTTACCAGGATTTGGCATGTGCCTTTTATCCCTGATCTCTTCAAGACTTTAAACATGAATGGATGTTGAATTTTGACGAACGCTTTTTCGGCATCTAACGAGAAGATCATGTGGTTTTTCTCCTTCATTTTGTTTATATGATGGATTGCATTGTTGGATTTCTGTGTAAACCACCCTTGCATGCCTGGGATGAAGCCTACTTGGTCATGGTGGATGATATCTTTTATGTGTTCTTGGATTCAGTTTGCAAGTATTTTATTGAGTATTTTTGCGTCAATGTTCATGAGAGGGATAGGTCTGAGGTTCTCCTTTTCTGTTGGGTCTTTGTGTGGTTTAGGTGTAAAGGTGACTTTGACTTCATAGAATGAGTTTGTTAATTTTCCTTCTATTTCTATTTTGTGGAATAGTTTAGAGAGAATTGGTGTTAGGAATTTGTGAAGATCTGGTAGAATTCTGCACTAAAACCATTTGGCCCAGGGCTATTTTTGGAAGAGAGACTTTTGATCACTGTTTCTATTTCCTTGCAGAATATAGGTCTATTCATTCTTTCTACCTGATCTTGACTTAATTTAAGTAGATGGAATCTATCAAGAAAATTGTCCATTTCATTGAGATTTTCAAAATTTGTGGCATATTTTGCTTTGGTAGTAAGACCTAATGATTGTTTGGATTTCCTCAGTGCCTGTAGTTAGGCCCCAGCTTTCATTTCTGATTTTGCTGATTTAGGTAGTTTTTCTCTGCCTTTTTGTTAGTTTGGCTAGGGGCTTGTCTTTCTTGTTGATTTTCTCAAAGAACCAGCTCTTGGTTTCTTTGATTCTTTGAATAGTTTTATTTGTGTCTAATTACTTGATTTCAGCCCTGAGTTTGATTATTTCCAGCTGTCTGCTCCTCTTAGGTGTATCTGCTTTCCTTTTTTTCTAGGGATTTCAGTTGGGCCATTAAGTTGCTGGTATGAGATGCTTAAATTTCTTCATGAAGGCACTTAGTGCTATGAACTTTCCTCTTAGCACTGCCTTCATTGTGTCCCATAAGTTTGGGTAAGTTGTGCTTTCATTGTCATTGAATTCTAGGAAGTCTTTAATTTCTTTCTTCCCTAACCAAGCTGTCCTTGAGTAGCAAGTTGTTCAGTTTCCAAGTATGTACAGGCCTTTTGCTGTTTCTATTGTTGTTGAGGTCCAGCTTTAGACCATGATGGTCAGATAGGATACAAGGGCTTATTTCAGTTTTCTTCTATCTGCTGAGACTTGCTTTGTGACCCACTATGTGTTCTATTTTGGAGAAGGTTCCATGAGGTGCTGAAAAGAAGGTATACTCTTTTGATCTAGGGTAAAAAGTTCTGTAGATATCTATTAGGTTTAGGGACTCTGTAAGTGCCCTTGTTTCCCTGTTTTTCTTCTGACCGGATGATCTGTCCCTTGGTGAGAGTGGAGTGTTGAAGTCTCCCACTATTAGGGTGTTGTGATGAATGTGTAGTTTCAGCTTTAATAATATTTATTTTACAAATATGTGTGGCCTTGTATTTGGGTCATAGATGTTCAACATTTTGATGACCTCTTGTAGAAATTTTCCTTTGATGAGAAGGAAGTGCCCCTCCTCATCTTTCTTGATTAGTTTTGGTTGAAAGGTCTATTTTATTAGATACTAGGATCACAACCCCAGCTTGTTTTCTGGGTCCATTTGCTTGAAACATATTTTTCCAGCCCTTTACTTTGAGGTCGTGTTTATCTTTGTTGCATAGGTGTGTTTCTTGGATGCATCCGCATGTTGGATCCTGTTTCTGCAACCATTTTGTTAGTCTGTGTCTCTTTATTGGAGAGTTGAGTCCATTGATTTTGATAGATAATAGTTGGGAAATTTTTCTTCTATAATTTTCTTAAAAATATTTTCTGGTCCTTGGAGCCTGGAGTCTTCTTCTTCATCTCTTCCTATTATTCTTAGGTTTCATCTTTTCATGACTTCCTTGATTTCTTGGATGTTTTGTGTTTGAGACTTTTCCGATTTTATTTTTTCTTTGAGTGAGGAATCAATTTCAGCAAGTGTATCTTCAGCTCCAGAGATTCTCTCTTCCATCTCTTGTATTCTATTGGTAATGCTTACTTCTGTGGTTCCTGATCTTTTCTCTAACTTCTTCAGTTCCAGGTTTTTCTCTGTTTGTGTTTTCTTTATAGATTCTAATTCTGTTTTCATGCTTTGTACCATTTCCTTCATCTGATTGAATGTGGCTCCTATTTTTTTGTTTGTTTCCTCTCTGTATATCTTTAATTGTTCCTCTATGTGGACAGTTGGATTCTTCTGTGTTTCTTTGAGCGTCCTTGTTTATTTCCTCTTTTTGTTCCTCCAGTAACTGCGTAAGCATAGCTCTAATATTATTTTCCTTTGTCTCTGCTGAATTACAATCTCCATTGCTTTTGGGTGTTTCTGGTGGGGCTATGGTGTCCTGATTTTTGTTGGGTGAGTTCTTACCTTGACCTCTGGACATTTGTTTATAGGAGCTTAAGGAGCTCTTTGTTCCTTAAAGCTGAACTTCAGACTGGAACTGTCAGTCTCTGGTTTCTGGAGTAGTCTTCAAGAAGATCAGGTAGTTCCAGTGGTTTGAGTGTTGTTACCTCAGTTGTCTCTGTGGGAGGAAAGGCCACTGGTACAATTTAGTTTTTGGGAAGGGCAAGTAAGTGTGTGTGTATGTGTCTTGCATGTGTGTGTGTGCTGGGAAAGTGTCTTAAAGATGAGTGCCTGGGGAGTGTATATGGTTGAGCTATGGGGTTTGGGAGCAAGCGCAGGAGGGAATGAGGGTGCTAGTTTATTTAGCAAGCACAGACTGTGGGCAAGTGCCTGTGCATGTTTCCTGATTTCCTAGTGTTCTTCACTCTGTGGCGGGTTCTGCAGGCTGGACTCTGAGGTCAGTGGGTGGTGCTGCGGGTGGGACATGTACTCTGTTGTGAGCTCAGTGTACCCGGCTATGTGCTCTGCGCTAGAATGTGAGCACTGCAGGCTGGTCGTCACTCTAGTCTGGAGGCTTGGCACCTCACTCTGTGCCAGAGGCTGAGTGTCTTGGTTTGAGATGGTGGCTGGGGACACTGCTTTGGACTGGAGTCTCCACTTTCTGACCTTGGCTTGCTGTTAAAGGCTCCCCTCTGGTCTGGAGACTTGGCGCCTCCTTCTGAGCTAGGGTCTGTGCACCCCAGTCTGGGATGGTACCAGGGGTCACCTTAGTGTGGACCAGATAGTATATGTCCTTGTCCGGGTTGGCAGCTGGCTGAACAGGCACCATGGGAGGCATGTGTTCTACTTAAGGCTAGCAGATGTGTGCTCGCCCTTTCTCCCAGGTCTGGACTGGTATCTTAGGTGCTTCAGTCTGGACCAGAAACTATGTGTCTCAGTCAGATATGGTGACAGGCAGGGCCGTGAGAGGCTGTACGTTCAGATCAGAACTAGCAGATGTTTACCCGTCGTTTCTCCCAGGTTAGGAATGGTATCTGAGGTTCCTCAGTCTGGACCGGGAACTCTGTCCCTGGTCAGAGATGGTGGCTGGCGGGGTGGAGGGAGGCTTCACAGTCAGCTCAGAGCTAGCAGATGTGTGCCACAGATGCACCCGGACTGGAATGGT
The DNA here is from genome assembly GCA_028658305.1 of Pachyuromys duprasi. Lineage (NCBI taxonomy): Eukaryota > Metazoa > Chordata > Mammalia > Rodentia > Muridae > Pachyuromys > Pachyuromys duprasi. The sequence continues at coordinate 68,621,418 of CM053742.1, forward strand.
ATCTGGGGTGCCACAGCCTGGTCAGGAGACTATAAGTCCCTGTCTGGGTGGCTGTGGCACCGAGGGACACTTTGCGTTCAGATCAGGGCTGTGTGTAGCAGGTTACCCGGAATTTTTCCAGGGACTAACTGGGTGTCCCTAGGACTTTCCCACTTGATTTCCTCACCATAGGAATTCTGCTCACCAGGCAATCACAAACGCTGGTGTTTTAGGTCCCAGATTTCAGTCTCCTGGTTGCTGAGCTGACAGTGCTGTCCCACTCCTCAGACACAGTGTCCTCCCGGGGCTGCCATCTTGGATCCCTTATCTTGTTTATACATTTCTAACATTCCAAAATATGTAAAACCTCTAAATCTATTAGCTTGTATTTCAAATACGAATAAAACAGGAAAAACATCTTGACTGAAAAACTTGTAGTGAGTGAGGGACATCTCATGTAGAGATCCTCCTACTTAACAACCTGCCTTCCTTCTGTACCAGAAAACATGCTTTCTGTGTCCACCCACACTTAGACTCTTTCCTCATTCACTCTTAAAGAGTAATATATTTATCAAAGTGATATTTTGAATGTTTATGTTTTATTATATCACTCAAGATACTTATTTTCATATAAACAACAGTAAAATGGGAATTGAAATGGAAAAATCTTAAAATAAAATGAAACAAAATAATATAGAATGAAGTTTAATTACTGGTTTGTTTGGTTTTTTTTACTCAGTATTTAAAGTATTTGCAGTGTCTTAGGAATTTTTGGAGACAACCTGAGACAGATAAATTCTTAGAAACCATTCACAACTGTTGTAGCTACAATATAACTTGTTAATGATTTCTTAGTTTTTTCCAAAGATATTTTATTTCATGTGCATGAGTGCCTGTATATATGCATATCTGGGGTCTATGAAGATCCATGAGCATATCTCACATCCCCTGGAACTGAAATTAAAGATAGTTGTAAGCCATCACATGGGTGCTGGAAACTGAACCCGTATTCTCTGTAAGAACAAATAACAGGACAGGAGCCTACCACAGAGGGCCTTTGAAAGACTCTACCTAGCAGTGTATCAAAGTACATGCTAAGACTCTTAACCAAATCTTCGGCAGAGTGCAGGGAATCATAAGAAAGAAGGGGGAGTTAATATGATCTGGAGAGGACAGGAGCTCCACAATGACCAAATGTATCTGGGCACAGGGGTCTTTAAAGAGACTGTTTCTGCAACCAAGGACCGTGTGTGGTTATAACCTATAACCTCTGCTCAGATGTAGGCCATGGTAGCTCAGTATCCAAGTAGGTACCCTAGAAAGGGGAACAGGGACTATTTCTGACATGAACTCAATGGCTGGCTCTCTGACCACCTCCTCCCCCTTGAGGGAGGAGCATCCCTGCCAGGCCACAGAGGAGGACTTTGCAGCCAGTCTTAAAGATACCTGATAAACCAGGGTCAGATGAAAGGGAAGGAGGTCCTCCCCTATCAGTGGACTTGGAAAGGGGCAGGGAGTAGATGAAGGAGGGAGAATGGGATTGGGAGGGAATGAAGGAGCAGGATACAGCAGGGATACAAAGTTAATTAACTGTAACTAATATTAAAAAATATTTTAAAATGAAAAAAAAAGAACAACCAATGTTTTTATCTGCTGAAACATCTCTTCAGCCACAACATTATTTCTTATTTAAGTATAGGTCAGTATTTCAAATAACCTTATTTTACTTTGAAAGTGCAGTTCCTGCAAGTAGTGCTGAATTTTAAAAAAAAATTAGAACTTGCTAATTTAACAGACCAATATGTCTTCCAGATAAAAATAAATCAATGAAAAAATTTAAAAATTTACTATTACAGCATAACAATTCCAAAATTAGTATCCACAAGTCAAAAATATTGAAAAAAATTATAGTCACAAGTCTCTGCTATAACTGAGGTTTTAGATGGATTTTAAGCACTGGGTGCTTATGTAGTCATTGGGCAGAATCGCTTGAGAGCCCATTCCATAATATTTTTAGTCTCTTGGTATATTAGAGTATTAGTAATGTTCTCTAAAGAACATTGATGAGAGAGGAAATAAATGCACATGTATATAAATATACATTATAATATAGATGCGTACATATACAAACACATATATGTATAGAGGATTTATCAGACTGACTTATAGGTTGCTATCTGAGTAATTCAGAAATGATTGTCTCACACTGAAAAGGTTAAGAATCTGATAGTCTTTTCAGTTTATGAGACTGCATGTCTCAACAGGTTCAATCTAGTGCTGAAGGCCTGATGGATTCTTAGATTCAGGCTATGTTGTAATTCAGAAGAAGTTGCTACTAATAATATTGGTGAAGGAATTCCACATGAACAGGGGAGATAATTTTGCCAGGGAGTATAAGGGTAGCAAACAAAAAGCAAAGCCTACTTTTTCCATTTAGTTTTATGTGGGCAGCCACCAGATGTTCTGATTTAGGATGAGTCTTCCAGATTCAAATAATTTGATCAAGAAAATTATCACTTAGGTTTTAGTTGCTTCTAGATGCAGTTAAGTGGACAACCAGGTTTAGCTCTCATTCAAGGTGATTTCATTGCATTTTGTCTAAAGGTGCTCAAACATCTTTCATGTCTACTCAGTTATAGAATTGTGTGGACAAGATGAAAGCTTCCATTACTTTTTTAAATTTAACTGCAGAATTTAAACAACAGCATTTCTGCCTGTTCTTATTACCAATATTCATGACAAATGTGTATAGTTTCTGGGGAAAAGGAAGGAGATAAGATACATATATAGGCCCTCAATGGGGATATCAAAAGACTATACAAGGTATAGATATTTTTTAGAAATTATAATCTGCTAAATCTAATATGCCTGTCTTTACCATTAATAGCTACTACAATCTGTCTCTTGTCTAAATAATGTTTCTGAATGTGTCATATGTAATGAATCAGTGTATATGCAGGTTTTCCCCTGGTTAGTTGTAGTTCATTTTCTCACTGAACACCTATTCTGAAGTGTAATTCTTTGAATGAGAATGTCCTCCAGAGAGGCTCAAATATCTAAAATATTTGGACCTTAATGGGTCGAACTCCTTGGGGAGGGATAAGAAGAGTGGGGGAAATGTATAATTGGAGGTGGGCCTGACATTTAAAATGTCTCATATAATATCCAGTTTTGCTCTCTTTTGTGTGCTGCAAGTTCAAGATGCGAGCTCTCTGCCTCCTGCTCCTGTTCTCATGCCTGCTACTTGCTGCTCTTCCATCCCTACTATCATGGTGTTTTATCCCTCTGGAATCTAACTCAAAATAAACATCTTACTTAATTTTTTTGTCATGTTGAAATGTATGTGAAGGTAGTTATGCCATCCCAGCATATGAGACTACCTGACAGGAGAAAATATGTTCAGGTGACACTATGGATGACAGGTCATTAATGTGCATATATTTGGAGGCTCCACAAGATTATTGATCAAGACTTTCACTTGTGCTACATAGAAAAACCAAAGTAAGAAATGAGATGTAAGGAATACATGTCTTAGGAAGGGGCCTGTGAGATGGAACCTATTAGAAGTCAGTTGAATTCTCAATAGAAAATATCTCCTGTTAGTGGCTGGAAAGTTTTTAAGTTCAGAGATTTTAAGTGGTATGAAAAATGTAAAAATAAATTATTTCCTAATCCCTAGCATAACAAAACAGATCTGGTAATATTGTTGAGTATGGTTGTGATATTGCAACATTGGTATAGTTGGGTCATTGCACCATTTATAGTTCTGCCTAAACCATTTTGTGGCACATATATATATATATATATATTTAATGATCATAGAATGAATAAGCCTATTTTGAAAGGAACATTAAATATATAGTGTTCTTGTTATAGTCTCATGCTTTTTTCAATGTTCTTCTGCATTTCTCCTTGCTTCTAAGTTCTGAGAAATTACATTAATTTTTAGCTTTTATTCCATTAATATGATACTATTCAGGACACTATGCATACTTTAATTTTTTGCTAATATTCATTTCATAGCATATTTGCTATGACATATTCATTGTGTTTTTTTACAATTATCTTAAGTTACACCATAAAAACCAACAAAAGCCTAACTCCTCTCTACTACCTCAAATTGGGGATCCTTTAAGCACTCTGGAGATTTATCCAGTGATTAATTTTATCTTCTTCTCAAGAAGAGGGTGCCACAGAAAACAAATATAATATTTTGGCTTTATAAAATTCAGTTATCAAAGGTGTTCACTGCATGGACTTGCATGTATATTATCCAATGTTAAAGGCAAGATGTTTATTTTATGATGTATTGTAATGCTCTGTGATATCTGATACATTTTATAACTATTTTTGCTTCAGTTTTCACATTGAAAAAATGAATTCTCAGTTTAGCTCTGTACACCATTTTTTGAATTGGATTGCATGATTTGTTGCTTTTTAACTTCTTTAGTTCTTTATGTATTCTGTATATTAGACCTATGTCAGATATAGGGTTGGGTGAAGAACCTTTACTAGTCTGTACGATGTCATTTTATTCTGACAACAGTGTCCTTAGCTTTACAGAAGCTTTTCAGTTTCATGAGGTCCCATTTATAGATTAATGCTCTTAGAATCTGTGCTGTTGGTGTTCTGTTCAGCAAGTTGTCTCCTGTAACAATGAGTTCTAGGCTCTTCCACAATTTTTCTTCTAACTGATTTAATGTGTCTGCTTTTATGTTGAGGTCTTTGATCCACTTGGAGATCAGTTTTATTCAGTGTGATAAATATGGATCTATTTGCATTTTTCTTCATGTAGAAATCCGGTTACACCAGCACCATTTGATGAAAGTGCTATCTTTTTTTCACCACTGTATGGTTTTGGTTTCTTTGTCAAAAATCAAGTATCCATAGGTGTGTAGATTTATTTCTGAGTCTTCTATTGGGTTCCATTGTTCTACCATTCTGCTTCTATGCCAATAAAGAGAATCCTCTGTAGAGGAATATAAAATGGCAGAGAAACCATTAAAGAAATGATCAGCGTCCTTAGTCACCAGGGAAACACAAATCAAAACGACCCTGAGATTTCAACTTACACCCATCTGAATGGTTAAGATCAAAAACCTCAATTGACATTACATTCTGGAGAGGATGTGGAGATAGGTGAACCCTCCCCTAATGCTGGTGGGAATGTAAACTTTTTCAACCTCTTTGGAAATCAATCTGTTTCTTTCTCAGATAAGAATAGTGCTTCCTCAAGATTCTGCTATACTACTTCTAGGCATATATCCAAAATATGTCCAAGTACACAAGGACATTTGTTCAACCATGTTCTTAGAAGCTTTACTTGTACTAGCTATGACCTAGAAACAACCCATATGTCCCTCAATGGAGGAATGGATACAGAAATTGTGGTACATTCACACAATGGAAAACTACTCAACAATTAAAAACATGGAAATGGTGGGATCTAGAAAAGATCATCCTGAGTGAGGTATCCTAGAAGCAAAAAGACACACAGGGTATATATCCACTTATAAGTGGAAACTAGACCTATAATATAGGATAAACACACTAACATCTGTACACCTAAAGAAGCTAAGCAGGAGGGAGGTCCCTAAGTAAATGATCAGTCCTCACTCAGAAAGACAAACGGAATGTACATTGGAAGAATGAAAAAAACAGGACAGAAGCCTACCACAGAGGACCTCTGAAAGTCTCTAACCAGCAGTTAATCAAAGCAGATGATGAGACTCTTAACCAAACTTTGGGCAGAGTACAATGAATCCTATGAAAGAAGGGGGAGATAGTGGGACCTGGAGAGGATAGTAACTCCACAAAGAGAGCAACAGAACCAAAATATCTGGGCATGGGGGTCTTTTCTGAGACTGATACTCCAACCTCTTCTCAGATGTAGCCCATGGCAGCTCAGTATCCAAGTGGGTACCCTAGTAAGGGAAACAGGGACTGTCTCTGACATGAACTCAGTGGCCGTTTATTTGATCCCCGCCCCCCTCTCAAGGCAATAATAGCCTAGCCAGGCCACAGAGGAGGACAATGTGGCCATTCCTGATGATACTTGGTAAGCTAGGGTCAGCTGGAAGGGGAGAAGGACCTCTGCTATCAGTGGACTTGGAAGGGAAATGGAGGAGTGGAAGGACAGAGGAGGATTGGAAGAGATTGAGGGGGGGGTACAGCTGGGATACAAAGTGATTATATTGTAATTAACATAAAAATTAAAAAATAATTAAGAAAATGGAAAAATGACAGTAACTAGCTCTTGAGGCTGAAGATTTAAAAAAATGAATACTTAGGATACTATTTTAAGGGCTGAAAAGATGCCTCAGAGATTAATAGCACTGATTGATTTTTCAAGTTTCCTGAATTCAATTTCTAACAACCACATGGTGGCAGATAACCATCTATAATGAACTCTGGTACCCTCTTCTGGCATGCAGGCAGAAAAGTGTATAAATAATAAATAAATCTTTTTATAAAAAAAGAACACTGTTTTATATTCAGTCTGTGATTTTAAATAGTATACTATTTAATAAAAGTGAGATTTTATAATTATTTAATTAAATAACACATTATTTCTGTGTAATCATTTTCATTATTGAAAGGTTTCAGTTTTTTTTTTTTTCTTACCACCTTGGTAATCAGGTGGTATTTTTAGGACCTCCTTAGAAGTACGACATAGTGGTCTTTATTTATGATATTTTGTTGTTAACAAACCCAAATTGAGAATAAAATATTTTCACTAACTCCAAATAATATTCCTTCAAGGTCACTAGTGATTTCTTTACAGTCTCCCCATAGTTCTTAGAACACATTCATTTTCTGTTTGTTTTTGTTTTTGTTCTTGTTGTATATATATTTTTATATACCTTACATTTTGTACATATTTAATCATCATATGTGATATTTGTATGTTTTTAATTTGTTTCATCCAGCATGTGATAGTTAAATGGTTATATATATCATAGCTAGTAATATTTTTCATTTTTTAATGTTATGATATTTATTATATAATATGAACATCTAATAGTACTTACACATCCATGAAATCATAGACATTTATGTTTTATATCACTTTTATTTTATGGCCATTTGGTATAATGTTGCCATGACCCTTAATCTATGTTTATTTTTCTACACAAGTTCTTACTTGTGTTGAGGATATGTATGTGTTTGTGTATGGGGTATTTCTTGTAACAATGTTTATAAGTTTGGGTGGTTTTTGTTTGTTGTTTTTTTTTTTCCACAGGTTTTCAATTTGTTGACCAAAACTGATGTACCATTTTGTAATACCACAAGTAATGTCCAAATATTCTTATCCTTCTATATGTTAATCAACAAGTATTATTTATGTTTTTACATATATGTACACAAAATGCACATATTAAGATATATGCCTATATTTATGTATCTATGTATTAAGTAGAAAACTATATACTTAACTTCTTTTCCTTATTTGTGTGGATTCCCCTTCATTGTAATTTAAAGTACTATTTTCATTTAAGACCTATACAGGCTTATAAGTATATGTGGTTCAATTAGGTCACAGAGTATTTTTGTTATGTATTTATAAACATTCAGAACTTGGATTTATCTATATATTTTAATGAATCATGATTTCAAAATATTAAATGAACAATTAGATTCCTTTTTCTATTTTAAATTATCATGTTGAGTCAAAGGATATAGAATTACTAGAGAAAAATATTTGTGATACAAAGATAAATCACTGTCAGCTATGATAGATATGCATTTGTAAACATAATATTCGGAGATAGAAATATACTTGATAAAATATATCCTCTTTTTAATGTGATTTGTGAGAGTTTAATAAAACAATAGGCAGGATATAAACATTACAATATTGGATAAAGTTAATAAGACTGTCTATTCTACTAACTAAATAATGACTGAACTAAGCAAATTCAATTGCTTTGAGTCAAGCCAGGAAGATAAAAGACTGTTTTATCATCCAAGCCTTTGGTTAATTGTCACTTGGATCTGTCAAAGATTTAAAACTCTTCATATTGACTTAACATTTCTCTCAAATTTTAGCTACAAATATGTCTCTTTTGGAAGTCACAGCCTTTTTCAATTATATACCTATATCATAATTTTACTGGTAATTTTCAGGTGTTTTGAACTTCTAGATTGTTAATTGTGTTATTAAACAGGATATATTTCATATCTAAAGTCTGTAAAGATTTAACACTGTACAGTAGTTATATATTGTCTCTTTGCTAATAATTGTTCTCATTTGTGATATTGAGACTGGATTCTATATGCTAAGGAATTATATAGGCCAGGTTTCTCTTAGCTTCTGCTTATTTCTAGCAATCTGTGAAGCTTTTGCTATTGGAAAGATGATTTTACTCTATCTTTCTGATGGTATATGGGGTTAGACAGGTTTGTGTATATCTCTGTGCCCAAATACTCTTAAAAACAATCAACCAACCCTAATCTGAACACTGGAAACGGGGTGGGAAGTGTTACGCCAAGGCAGGCAGAACACTGAGTTCAAGGCTAGCCAGGTCTACAGAGGGAGTTCCAGAACAGTGGAGACTACATAGAGAAACCCTTTCTTGAAAAACCAAACCAAACCAAATCAACCAACCTTTCCCAGGTTTTTTTCTTGTCAGGGGGAGGAGAAAATGAATCATCCAAGGACAACATTCTTTCTGCTCTCTACCACCAAAAATGCACTTGCTCATTGTAATCTCCAAAATGCAAAAGAAAACTAAAACATCTAGTTAAAGAGGACCTCCACCATCAGTGGACTTAGAGAGGGGCAGGGAAGAGATGACGGAGGGAGGGTTGGATTGGTAGGGAAAGAGAGAGGGGACTACAGCTGCGATACAAAGTAAATAAACTGTAATTAATATAAAAAATAAAAAAAATGATTTAAACAACCAATCCCTCGGGACCTGATTGAAATGATCCTCTTCCCTCAATTTCCTGAGTACTAACATTGAATATATACAAGGTCACAAACAGAAGAGATTTTCCAGTCCTTAAACATGTTGCAGGTTTCAGTTTAGTGTGATTCGAATAAAGCTGCTCAAATAAGTTCATAGCTTAGTTCGCAGTTCATACAGTTAGCTAGGTAAGACCTTGAGCATAATAAACTCAGAAGTGAAATATCACTCCATAAGAAAACTTGTGAAACAGGAATAAATTATCTGTCTCTAAAATAAAAAGCAGGAATACATAGAGCAGATAATCTAATTCCAAAAGGAAAAGAAAAAAGAAAAAACAAAGAGAAAGGAATGGGAAGAAAGGGAGGGAAGAGAAAGTTAGGGAAAGAAAGAGAAGGGAAGGAAAATGAAAAGGAAAGAAAGGGAAGGAAGAAAAATGAAAAAGGAAGGGCAGTAAAGAAAATGAAAAGGGAATGAAAGGAAAGGAAAAAAGAAAATTATAGTCTCAGACTATAGTTTATACTTTACAATGAATGGAACATAGATATCACAACTGGTTTTCTTACCTGTAAATAAATATCTGTGGCTTGATCTACCTTCTGAGACCACAGAGGTTCTTCCAATACCATCTTTTGGACTCTCAAGAACCTGTTTTAAACTCTGTGTCTCTAGAAGGTCCATCAACCATATCAGTCCAGCCTTTGATGGTATACTTGTGCTTTGGGTAGCCTGTTTTCTGCTCATATAATTCTGAAGGTCTACCAGATTTTCTGTACTTTTGTTAGTCCATGGTAGTCGTATCTCTTCTTAAACACTTGATTTAATCCATGCTCCCTCTTCCACTAAGTTTGTATAGCCGCTTGGTCTTCTCACCACTGTATATTTACTTTCTTATTCTTTGTAATACAAGTATATTGGTAATTTTCCAAATCATGTCTTTTATTCCTTTAAAAAATAGTTCTTTCCCATTTGTTTCCAGGTTTTCTATGACTGATAAGGACAATCAGGCTGCTTTTTCAATATTCTGATATCATATAGTTTTGTCTAAATACCCACAATCAGCACTCAATATTAGGATAGTACTCATTCAGTTTTCAGTGACTTCATAACATGAATTATCTTTCCATAAACACCCAGTATTATCTTTCTCATTTCTTTCTGACACTCTGCCGAAAGTATATCTGGCAGGGTAACAACTACTTGTTCTTGATAACATGTGAATTATACAATACACTATAAGTTATTTTTTCCGTGTAATCTTCTTGTGTTCTTTCTGAACCTTTAACAGAACTGCCTTTACCACCCATATTTATAGAAGGCATGAAGGACATCTAGGTTTTGCTGTCATGTGCTTCAAAGGCTACCTATGCTTATTATACAATACAAGGATTACTTATGCACCACTAGTTATTTGTTAGTATAGTACTGCATTTCTACTACCAAAGGCTCTGTTACTTTCTTAAAACTACCATAATAAATTACTACAAACAATGTAGATCAAATAAAGTCATTCTTTCCCATCTCTTACTGTCACTAGAAGAAGAAATCAAATTATCTGGAGTGTTGATTTCTTCTGAGAATTCTAATATATAGATTTTCTTGTTTTGTTCTCTTTCTAGTAGTTCCTGGCAATCATTTGTGTTTTGATATTGGTGCTGTGTTACCTTGCTTCTGCCTTCATCATCACTGAGGTTTTTTTCCTCCTATTATTCTGTTTATTACCTTTTTATGTCATTCTACTGTCCTTGGAGTACTCTAAGCTGAGGGAAATTTTGCAATGAAAACTACCTGTCACTCCAGAGGCTACATTCTCACCTACATAATGTTAGTATTTAAATATATCTTTGGTGGAGAAAATATTCTACATACAAAACCATCTTTTGTGCTTTTTTGTGTCATGACAAAATACTTGGCCAAGGAAGCTAAGACAACTTGTAAAAGAAAGAATTTACTAGATGTAAAGGAATTTTAATCCAACATCATGGCTGTTCTGGCAAGAGGTCACATCTAATAGCATAGATCTGTATGATCCAACTGAAATAAAAAACATGCCCTTAGTATAAACACCTTAATACCTCTGGCTGGAATGCACACATTTAATTTCTCTGACCTATAGTAAAAACCTTTAATCCCAAACAACGAAGTTTAATTGAGAGACAGACAAAGAAAAAACATTTCCCTGATGAAACAGAGAAAGATTTGACAGAATGAATCACAGATAGTATATACCTAACTCTCAGAAGAACAGACAGGAAGGAGAAGCTATTTAAGAGCAACTGAGAGAGAAAGTTTGTGGAGTCAGTACAGTAGAGGAGGAAAGTAAGTTATAGTTTGTATAGTTCAGTGAAGTTCACTTGAGTACATTTGAGCTTGTACAGTTTAGTTCTTAGAGTTCAGAGATAGTTTTCCCAAGGAGAGCAATTCAGTGAGAAGCCAAGAGAAGACAGTTTGAATCAGTTAGCTTGGAGAGGAGTTTGAGCCAGAATACCTGAGTTGAACCAGCCAGCCACAGTTCAGAAAGGGTAAATATAATTAGCAGTATGTCTGTCAGAGGCTAAAAACTTTCTAGGCCAAGAGAGGTTGTCAGCTGAAGGTTGGAAGCTGAAGTATTCAAGGTCCAGGCTTGTCAAAGATTAGGTTGTGAGGAAGATGGAAGAGTCCAGTTCTAAGTGTACGGGTAGTTAAAAAAGCTCTAGGCTCAGCCCAAGGCTTGTATTTTTAAAGCATGGATATAGCTCTCAAATTATCATGTCAACTGATGAAATTACAAAGCAAACATTTATACTTGGGGGCTTGCTAACAGTTTCAGAGAGTTAGCATATAACCATCATGGTGTGAAACAGAACAGCAGGCCAACAGAAATCGTGCTGGAGAAGTAGCTGAGAGCTTGGAACGTATCTACTAGCATGAGGTAGAAGAGGTGGAATGAAGAAGGAGGGATACAGTGCTAAAAATTGCATGAGCTTTTGAAATCTCAATGCCTACTTCTAGTAACATATCTCCTTCAAAATGGCTATATTTGATAATCCTTTCCAAAACAGTCCCAGCAACTCAGAAAAAATATTAAAGTATATGAGCTTATGGCAGACATTCTTATTCAAAAAATCACAAAGATTTAATTAAAATACTTTCTATTGAGTAAAAATAATTTTGTCTAATTATTGGAGTAGCAGTTGTCTATCATTCTCATTGAAACTTACCTATGTAAGTTTAAGTATTCAAATGTTACATTAACTAGGTTACTATATTTATTTCATTCTGTTTTATTTTCATAGGTAATGCATATTTTGAGACCTAGATTTGAGAAACTTAATATAAGGGAGAAGATAATGAGAGACTGTATCACTTTGTGTGAGACTGCATTCCATAATTTAAGGTATTTGAATACTTGGTCCCTGGGAGGTGAGATAATGCTTCAAGCCAGGTACCATTGGAGGAAGGCCTTGAGAATAAAAAAAGACTCCCATATTTTCATCTTGTTCTTTCTTTTTTGTGCTTGGAGCTGAAGGCACAACATCTCAGGTTCCTGCTTTTGCAGCCATGACTTTCAATTGCTCTTGTCCTGCCAGGACTGACTCTCATCTTCCTGGAACTGTAACCTCCCAAAAGCTTCATTATATAAGTTGCTTTAGCCATGATATTTTTTCAAAGCAAAAGAGGGAAATGATATCTTCCGAACACCCAGGATAACTTAAAGTTGTAGTAATTGAGTCTGTACATTAATAAATACAAATCTGAAATCAATTAATTTTAGATATTAAGTAGAATTTACAGCTATAAAGAGATTTTTTTGATGTTAGTCATTCTGATGGGTACAAAGTGAAATCTCAAGGTCATTTTGATTTGCATTTCCTGATGGCTAAGGACATTGAGCATTTCGTTAAGTGTTTCTCTGCCATTCTATATTCTTCTACAGAGAATTCTCTGTTTAGTCCCATACCACCATTTTTAATTGAATTACTTGATTTGTTGTTTTTGAAATTTCTTTAGTTTTTTATATATCCTAATATCAGCCATCTGTCAGATATAGGGTTGGTGAACGTCCTTTCCCAGTTTGTAGGCTGTCCTTTTGTTCTGACGACAGTGTCTTTTGCTTTATAGAAGTTTTTCCTATTCATGAGGTCCATTTATTTATTGTTGCTCTAAGAGGTTTGCTGTTTATATACTGTTTAGGAAGTAGTCTCCTGTGCCAATAAGATCAAATATTCAAGTGACAACACATACTGGAAAGGTTGTCGAGATAAGTGAACCCTCCTCCATCGCTGGTAGAAATGTAAACTTGTACAAGCACTTTGGAAATCAATCTAGTGCTTTCTCAGACAATTAGGAACAGTGCTTGCTCAAGATCCAGCTCTACCACTCCTAGGCATATATCCAAAAGATGTTCAAGTACACAACAAGGACATTCGTACAACCATGTTC
>CM053742.1:68643045-68661701 GCA_028658305.1 Pachyuromys duprasi
TGATGGCTGACTCTTTGACCCTCCCCCATACAAGCCGGGGAGTGACAGCAGGCTAGAACCCAGGGGAGGGCATTGCAGCCTGCCCTGAGGAGACAGGATGAGCTGGGTTTGGATGGAAGGGGAGGAGGTCCTCCACTGTTGGTGGACTTGAAGGGGGCGGGGAGGAGGGAGATGAGGGAGGGAGTGGGAGGGTGGGAGGGAATGAGGGAGGAGGCCATGCCTGGGATGCAAAGTACCTATCCTGTGATTGATATAAAAATAAATAAATTAATAAAAAAATAAGAAAAATTTTAAAAAAAGACTCACAATCAAGCCTTTGTCAGAGTGCGGGAAGTAATAATAAAAGTAGGGGAAGTTAGTAAGACTTGGGGAGAACAAGAACTCCACAACGACCAAACTGAGCTGGGCACATGTGTCTTATATAAGACAGTTTCTCCAACAAGGAACATTTATGTATATGGCCTAGAACCCCCGCTCAGGTGTGGCCCATGATAGCTCAGTGTCAAACTGAAGACCCTAGTAACGGAAACAGGGATTGCTTCAGTCATGAACTTGATGGCTGACTCTTTGACCGTCCCCCATACATGCCAGGGAGTAACAGCCTGGCCAGATCCCAGGGGAGGATATTGCAGCCAACCCTGAGGAGACAAGATGAGCTGGGTTTGGATGGAAGGGGAGGAGGTCCTCCCCCGTTGGTGGACTTGGAGGGGGTGGGGAGGAGATGAGGGAGGGATAGGGAGGGTGGGAGGGAATGAGGGAGGGTGCTCCGCCTGGGATGCAAAGTACCTAACCTGTGATTGATATAAAAATAAATAAATTTTTAAAAAAAAGAAAAAAAGAAAAGAAAGGTTGCAGGCCCTCTCTATATCTCTTCATTATAGTACTTGAAGTTCTAGCTAGAGCAATAAGACAACTGAAGGAGATCAAAGCATGCACATCAGAAATGAAAAGTTAAATTATTACTATTCAAAAATAATATTATACTATACATAACCAACCCCCAAAATTCCAGCAGAGAACAGCTGCAGCTGATGAAGTCCTCCAGCAAAAGCACTGGATAAAAGATTAATTTTAAACAAAATCAGTAGTCATTGCTCTATACAAGTGGCAGACAAGTGATAAAGAAATTAAGGAAGCTACACCCTGCAAAATAGCCACAAATAATAAAGTACCTAGGGGTAACTGCAACCAAACAAGTCAAAGACCTGTAGTATAAGGACTTTATCTCTCTGCAGAAAGAAATTTAAGAGGATATCAGAAGAGGGAACAATCTTCCATGTTCATGGTCAGTAGGATTAACATATTAAAAATGTCCATTTTAACAAAAGCAATCTACAGATTCAATGCAACTGCCATCGAAATACCAACACATTGCTCTTCACAGAACATGAAAGAACAATTTAAAACTTCACATGGGAAAATAAAATAAAACAAAACAAAACAAAAAAGAGACAATAGTTAAATATCTGGGCATGTTTCTGAGACTGATACTCCAACCAAGGAACATTCATGGATATAACCTAGAACCCCTACTCAGATGTAGCCCATTGCAGCTTATTGTCCAAGTGGGTTCCTTAGTGATGAGAACAGGGACTGTCTCTGACATGATTTCAGTGGCAGGCTCTTTGACCACCCTCTCTGAGGGGGGAAGCATCCTTGCCAGGCCACAGAGAAGCATAATGCATCCAGTACTGATGAGACCTGATAAGCTAGCATCAGGTGGAAGGGGAGGAGGAACTTCCCTATTAGTGTACTTGGAGAGGGAAATGGGAGGAGATGAGGGATGGTAGGATTGGGAGGGAATGAGGTAGGGAACTACAGCTGGGATAAAAAGTGAGTAACTGCAATTAATATAAAAATAAAAATTTAATTAATAAAAAAGAAAAGAAACCAGCAAGTAGTCATATTTTTCACTTATGACCACAGCATTCCTCATCTTGGAGGTCATTAGTTAACTATAATTAGTAATAGTCAAATGTACAGACTCCATATTTGTATATTATATAATAAAATATGTGAATAATGAAAACTACAATCCTATACAATAATAGAACTTCTGGAGACATCTCCATACCTGACCTCAAACTATACTACAGAGCAATCGTTATAAAAATCCATTGTACAGATATAGAAATAAGCTGGTTGATCAACGGAATCAAAATGAAGGCCCAGAAATATACCTACACACCTACAGACACCTCGTTTTTGACAAAGGAGCCAAAACCATACAATGGAAAAAAGATGGCTTCTTCAACAAATAGTGCTGGTCTAACTGGATGTCTACATGTAGAAAAAATGCAAATAGATCCATATTTATCACCCCACACAAAACTCAACTCCAAGTGGACTTCAGCATAAAACCAGAAACACTAAATCTGCTAGAGAAGAAAGTGGGTAAGATCCCTGAACTCATTGGCCCAAGAGACAACTACCTGAACAGAACACCAACATCTCAGGCTCTAAGGTCAACAATCAATATATGGATCCTCTTGAAACTGAAAACTTGAAACTTGTTCTATAAAACAAAGGGCACTCTCAATAGAACAAAACAATAGTCTACAGATTGGTAAAATATCTTCACCAGACAAATATCTAGAATATATAAATAACTCAAGATACTAAGCATCAACAAACAAAATAATTCAATTAAAGTACAGGATGCAGATCAAAACAAAGAATTCTCAACAGAGGAAACTCAAAAGGCCAAGAAGCACTTAAAGAAATGCTCTATGTCACTAGTCATCAGGGAAATGCAAATTGAAGCCTCTGAGATTTCATCTTAAACTTGTCAGAATGGCTAAGATCAAAAAATCAAGTGAAAACACATGCTGGCGAGGATCTATTGAAAGGAGAACATTCCTCCATTGCTGGTAGAAGTGCAAGCTTGTACAACCACTTTGGAAATCAATCTGGCTCTTCTCAGAAAACTTGGAATAGGAATACTTCAAGACTTAGCTGTTCCAATGCTCAACCATACAACAAGGACATTTGTTCAGCCATGTTCATAGCAGCCTTTTTTTTGTGTGTAATATCAAGAAACTGGGAACAACCTAGAAGTCCTTCAACCCAAGAATGGATGAAGAAACTGTACTACATTTACACAATGGAATATTGCTCAGCCAATAAAAGCAAGCAAATCATGAAATTAGAGGCAAATGGATGGAACTAAAAATGACCATCTGGAATGAATTAACACAGACACAGGAAAGACATTTAGTATATACTTACTTATAACTGGATTTTAGTCGTGTAGTACAAGATAGACATGCTACAGTGCACAGACTGCAAGAAGACAAATCTGATGGGCATCTTATGCTTTTTGTTGTCCCACTAGTTAGGATGGGAGATATTTCTTTTTTTTATTATACTTTGCTCTTTTTTAATTTATTTATTTTTATATCAATCACAGGTTAGGTACTTTGAATCCCAGGCGTAGCTCCCTCCCTCCTTCCCTCCTACCCTCCCACTCCCTCCCTCATCTCCCTCCTCCCCGCCCCCTCCAAGTCCACCAACAGGGGAGGACCTCCTCCCCTTCCATCCAACCCCAGCTTATCCTGTCTCCTCAGGGCTGGCTGCAATGCCCTCCCCTGGGATCTAGCCAGTCTGTCACTCCCCAGCTTGTATGGGGGAGGGTCAAAGAGTCAGCCATCAAGATCATGACTGAAACAGTCCCTGTTTCCCTCACTAGGGTCTTCAGTCCGACAATGAGCTATCATGGGCTCCATCTGTGCGGGGGTTCCAGGCCATATCCACACATGGTCCTTGATTGTAGAAACCGTCTCATACAAGACCCCTGTGCCCTGCTAAGTTTGGTCTTTGTGGAGCTCTTGTTCTCCCCAAGTCTCACCAACCTCCCCGAGGTCTATCATTACTTCTCGCCCTCTGCCAGAGGCTTGATCGCGAGTCTTAATATCTACTCTGATACATTGCTACATTGACCCCCCCAGAGGTCGTCTTTGGCATGCTCCTGTTCTGTTGCTTGTTTTCTCCTCCACTCAATGCATGGACTATGTTACCTGGTTTTTTATCATGTTCCCGTGATGAGACTTCTCTACCAGGCCATGAGGGAAGAATATGAACTTAGTCCTTATGTAAATAGATGATCTTGGGTACCTGTATAGGGTGTTTCCCCCCATTCTGAGGAATAGTGGAGAGGGGATTTGGGAGGGAGAGTGGGACTGGAAGGAAAAGAAGGAAGTGGGTCTCTGACCAAGATATAAACTGAATTAATAAAAAGAAAACATAAATCTTACAAATGTATTCTCAATTTAGACTTTTGTTAAGTTTGCTGAATGGTTATTTTTTCTTGGGTTTCTTTGTTTGCTTGTCTTTCCCTTTTTAATTAATTAATTGATTGACTGATTGATTGATTGATTCACTTTACATACTGATTGTAGTCCTCTCTTCCTGGTCCTACTTTCCCTCTGTCTTGCTCCTGTCCCTCTCCCCTATTCCTCAGGAAAGTGAAGCTCCCCAGATCAACCGACCCAAGCACATCATATTGCATCAGGTCTGAGTGCACCCTCTTCTCCTGTGGCATGATGGGGCAGCTATGCCAAGGGAAAAGATCAAAAAGCAGACAATGCAGTCCATGTCAGAGATAATCCCCACTCTAATTGTTAGTGGACCCACTTGAATCTCAAACAGCCCATAGACTACATCTGTGTAGGCGTCCTAGTTCTAGTCCATGCATGGTCTTTGGTTGGTGCTTCAATCTCTGTAAGCCCTATTTGTCTCTAGTTAATTGGATCTGTTGGTCTTCTTGTGGAAATCCTGTCCCTCTATTCTATCCATCCCACCAACTCTCCCACAACTCTGCCAGAACTCCACCCAAAGTTTGGCTGTGAGTCTCAGCATCTCTTTCATTCCATTGCTAGGCAGAAGCTCTCAGAGTAGAGATATCCTAGGGTCCTTTCTGCAAGCAGAATATTAATATTATTGGGATTGCCTCTCTCTCATGGGGTGAGTCTCAGGTTGGGCCAGACATTTTTTGGACGTTCCCTCAATCCCTGCATATCGTGTAGGAGGGTAAAATTTTGGTAGAACTTTTGTGTGGGTGGGCTAGTGTTCTCCTCCCTGAAGTAGGAGTCCTGCCTCATATAAAATGATCTCTTAAGTCTTCATCAACCCTACTACTAAAATGTTCAGGTAGAGTCACCCCATATTGACTCAGAAGCTTACCCTGACTTAGGTCTCCAGATTTTCACAGATATGTCACTGTATGTGGTTTCTTTTCTCTCTACAAGCCATCTGTTTCCCCAACCTTCTCATCCCTCATTTTCCATGACTCTTTCTGTCCTAACCTATTCCTTCTCTTCAACTGCTTCCACTGTACGTTCTATTTCCCCTCCTAAGTAAGATATAAGCATTCTTCCTTGGATTCTCCTTGTTATTTATCTTCCTCAGATCTGTGAATTGTAGTATGGTTATCCTGTACTATATAGCTAAAATCTATTTACAAGTAGACACATTCAACACATTTCTTTTTGAGTTTGAGTTACCTCACCTGAGATTATCTTTTTTGGTTCCGTACATTTGCCTGCAATTTCAAGATGTCTATGCTTTTAATAGCTGAGTAATATTCTACTGAGTAAATGCACAACATTTTATTTACCCATTCTTCTGTTGAGGGACATCCAGGTTGTTTCCAGTTTCTGGCTGTTATGAATAAAGCTAATATGAATAGTTGAGCAAATGTCATTGTTGTATGGTGGAGCATCTTTTGAGTATATACCCAGGAGGGGTATACCAGTATCTTGCGGTAGAGCTATTCTCAGTTTTCTGAGAAAGCACCAGATTGATTTCTAAAGTGGTTGTACAAGTTTGCACTCCCACCAGCAATGGAGGAGTGTTTCCCTTTCTCCACATCCTCACCTTGATGCCTAAACCACACAAAGATCCAACAAAAAAGAAAATTTCAGACCTATCTCTCTTATGAACATTGATGCAAAAATACTCAATGAAATACTGGCAAACCAAATCCAAGAACATATAAAAGATATCATCCACCATGACCAAGTAGACTTCATCCCAGGCATGCAAAGGTGGTTCAATATATGGAAATACATCAATGTAATCCACCACATAAACTGAAGGAGAAAAATTGCATGAAAATCTCCTTAGATGCTTAAAAGAATTTGACAAAATCCAACACCCATTCATATTTAAAGTCTTGGAGAGATCAGGGATACAAGGCACATACATAAACATAGTAAATGCAAAATACAGCTAGCCTATAACCAAAATCATACTGAATGGAGAAAAATTTAAATCAATCCCACTGAAATCAGGGACAATAAAAGGCTGCCCATTCTCTCCATATCACTTCAACATTGTACTTGAAGTCTTAGCTAGAGCAATAAGACAACTAAAGGAGATCAAGTTCATATAAATTAGAAAGGAAAAAGTCAAAGTATCACTATTCGCAGATGATATGATGGCATACATGAGTGACCCCCAAAATTCAACCAACGAACTCCATTAGCTAATAAACACCTTCAGCAAAGTGGCTGGGTAAAAAATTAATTGAAAAAAAAAAAACAGAAGCATTCCTGTGTACTCAAGACAAAAGGGTAGAGAAAGAAATTAAGGAAACAGCACCCTTCACAATAGCCACTAAAATCATAAAGTACCTTGGTGTGACTCGGGCCAATCAAGTAAAAGAATTGTTTAAAAAAATCTTCAAATTTCTTAAAACAGAAATTGAAGAAGATATCAGAAGATGAAAAGATCCCCCGTGCTCATGGATCAGTAGGATTAACATAGTGAAAATGGTCATCTTACAAAAAGCAATCTACAGACTCAATGCAATTCCCATCAAAATACCAATACAATTCTTTAGAGACATTGAAAGAAAAATTCTCAACTTCATACAGAAAAAAAAAAACAGAACAGAATTTCCAAAATGATCCTGTATAACAACAAATCATCTGGAGATATCTCCATCCCTGATCTCACGCTGTACTACAGAGCAAAAGTAATAAAAACTGGTATTTTCATAGAAACAGAATGGTGGATTAATGGAAAAGAATAGAAGACCCAGAAATAAACCTACACACCTATCGATACTTGATTTTTTGACAAAGGAGCCAAAAGCTTTCTATGGGAAAAAAGACAGCGTCTTCAACATATGGTGCTAATCCAACTGGATGTCTACATGCAGAAAAATGAAAATAGATCCATATTTATCACCCTGCACAAAAATAAAGTCCAAGTAGATCAAAGACCTCAACATAAAACCAGACAGACTAAATAGGTTAGAAGAAAAAATAGGGAAGAGCCTAGAACTCATTGGCACAGGAGACAACTTCCTGAAGAGAACATCAACAGCACAGGCTCTAAGATCAATAATCAATAAATGGGACCTCGTGAAACTAAAAAAGCCTTTGTAAACAAAGGACATTGTCATCAGAACAAAACGACAGCCTATAGACTAGGAAAGGATCCTAACCTACTGTATATCTCACAAAGGGCAAATATCCAATTTATAAAGAACTAAAGAAGTTAAAAGGCAACAAATCAAGCAGTTCAATTTTTAAAAAATGGGGTATGGAGCTAAACTGGGAATTTTCTGTGTAGGAACATTGAATAGCAGAGAAACACTTAAAGAAATGTTCAATGTCCTTAGCCATCAGGGAGATGCAAATCAAAATGACCCTGAGATTTCACCTTATACCGATCAAAATGGCTAAGATAAAAAAACTCAAAAGACAACATATGCTGGAGAGGTTGCAGAGAAAAGGGAACCCTCCTCCATTGCTTGTGGGAATGTAAACGTTTACAACTACTTTGGAAATCAGTCTGGCACTTTCCAGACAATTAGGAATAGTGATTCCTCAAGATCCAGCTATACCACTCCTAGGCATATATCCAAATGATGCTGAAGTACACAACAGGGACATTTGTTCATCCATGTTTGTAGCAGCTTAATTCATAATAATCAGAACCTGGAAACAACCCAGATGTCCCTCAACAGAGGAATGGATACATAAATTGTGGTACATTTACACAATGGAATACTACTGAGCAATAAAAACCAAGGAAATAATGAAATTTACAGTCAAATGGTGGGATCTAGAAAAGATCATCCTGACTGAGGTATCCCAGAAACAGAAAAACACACATGGTATATGCTCACTTTTACGTGGATACTAGATTTACAAGATAGGATAAACATACTAAAATCTCTATCTCTAAAGAAGGTAAACTAGAAGGAGGGCCCTGGGTAAGAAGACCAATCATCACTTAGAAAGACAAATGGGACAGACATTGGAAGTAGGAGAAAACAAGAAACAGGATAGGAGCATAACATAGAGGGCCTCTGAAAGACTCTACCCAGGAGTGTATCAAAGCAGATGCGGAGACTCATAACCAAACTTTGGGCAGTGTGCAGGGAATCATATGAAAGAAGCGGGAGTTAGTAAGACCTGGAGAGGACAGGAGTGCCACAAGGACCAAATATATCTGGGCACAAGGGTGTTTTCTGAGACTGACTATCCCACCAAGGACCATGTATGGATATAATCTAGAACCCCTGCTCAGATGTAGCCTATAGTAGCTCAGCATCCAAGTGGGTTTCCTTAGTAAGGGAAAGAGGGACTGTCTCTGACATGAACTCAGTGGTGGGCTTTTTGACCTACCCTTCCCCCTGAAGGAGAAGCAGCCTTGCTATGCCACAGAGGAGGCATACTCTCATCAGCCAGTCCTGATGAGACCTGATAAACTAGGTTCAGATAGAAGGGGAGGAGAACCTCCCCTACCAATGGTCTTAGAGAGTGGCCAGGAGGAGATGAGGGAGGAAGGGTGGGACTGGAAGGGAATGAGGGAGAGGGGGCTCCACCTGGGATACAAATTAAATAACCTCTAATTTATATATATATATATATATGCTGTTTTCTCTCCCATTCAAAGGGATGAAAAATGTAGCCTTCATCATATTATCCATGGAGTACCACAGCAGATCTATTATTGCTACACCATCTTTGCAGAAATGATATTAACAACATCTACATTTTACTGGAACATGGTATTACATTAAATATACAATCTCTGAAAATATTTATCCTACATATTTGTATAAGTCTGACATATTTGCCATCCTTAAGTTCTGGATTGCTTTGTCAAAAAAAATTCAGGTAGTTTCATTTATTCCATTAATCAAAAATAGATAGGATTTGAGTATGCCCTCTTTCCCAATAAGCTTCAGACTCAGCCCATATCGAAATCAACAAGTATTATATTATAGTTCTCAGAGACCTATATGTAGAATTGAAACAAGTCTTCTCCAATGTTTCTCAAGGAATTCTAATGCAAGAAATTATCTCAGCCTTAGTATAATCACCATTAGAGTAGCAAATATTTGATAAACAATTGCTTGGAAATAGACATTTTTACAGACCTTGAACTTTTGTTTCTATAACTCAGCTACTCATTACAACTTGGTTCATGAAAACAGAATCCCACACATTTGACAAAGGTATTAAAGTACCCTCATTACAGAATGAGTAAAATACGAGCCTTCTTTGTGGCTTAATCTACATGAAACATCTTGCTTTATGGGCATACTGATCATGGAGAAACTAACTCTTCAAGATTGGTTGGGTGCTGGACAGTCCTTTAGGATTAAGTGAGTAAAAGACAGTGTAATTTCAAATACTGTATTGATGTCATGAACTAAGCAGATAGCACCATTATGTTACATCCTTCAGTGAGATGTCTTTTATCCTTCCACTAGTCAGTATATTTCCTATAAAGCACAGAATCCAGAAGCTAAAGTTTAGCATAATATTCAAGCTGAAAGCATGCTTTTTAATCTTCGGTGGCTTGGATAAAAATGATAACATAAGAACATTTTAACAATATTTTAGCTATTTTTCCAGACTCCAAACCATTAAATTAAATAAATATGAGAGTCTCTTGACTCAAAGATTTCCACAGTATCTCCCAGGGTAATATATGTGTCCACATATTTTAATGCTCTAATGAAATGTGCCATCTGGTTCCTTCTTAACACTTTTGGAGTTACCAAGATTACTAATAGTGATCAACAGACATATTTCACATCTCAAAATACCCAATGGAACTTTTATTTTGTTGTTAGCTCTCAGATATTTCCATTTAGTTAATAGACATAACTGAGGACTGGAGAGATGTCTCATTGGTTAAGAACTCATTACTATTGCATGGGTCACAAAGCCCACACAGTGCCTTATATCCATTCATAATTATACTTCCCAATGATCTGGTTCCCTTTTATGGCCTCAATAGGCACCAGGCATCCATGCAATACACACAAATACATGCAGACAAGCCATTCACAAACAAGCCACTCACAAACTAAAAATATAAATGAGTCTTTAAAAATATAATGGATCTATTAAATGATTCTTGATATTATTTGATAGAAAAAGTGATAATAAACCCATTGCTTGGTTTCATTAATTGTATAGGGATGTACTAGTTTGAATTCAAGCCCCTTTAGGGTATAAATTATATAAAATAATGCCTTTATATATTATAAGGTGTTGAAATTTCCAAAGACCCTCTTTTTTTATTTTTAGCTTACTGAGTGTTTCTCTCCTTTCTGGACAAATGCTATTGGATTTCCTAGTAAGATATTTTTCCATCTGTAAAAGCTCTAATAAAAAGTCTAAATGAATGTTAAGTAATCAATGGTCAATTGTATTGTCTGTTAAAATTGTAAAATACTGCTTTGACAGTTGAGATTTACAGGACTAAAGTATGTCAGACTATGAGTTTTTCTGCTCTTGCCAGATTTATACCACTGTACAATGAGGAACACTCCCATTTTATGAGGTTCCTCCTTGAGCCAGAAGAGGTGTACTTCACATGGTATAGACCTAATGAATCATATTTATCTAATGAAACTTTAAAATGTTCTAGGTTCACCAATAACCAGTTACATAGGTAAGTTCACCTCTTAAAAACTTGGCACTTACTTTGGAAACTTTAGCACCAAAAGAATCTTACAAAATAAATATTTTTAAAGATTTGTATTTCATCATGTGAGTGTGTTCCCATGTGTGGCTGCCTATGGATGCCACAAGGAGTAATGAGTCTCATGGAATTATAGTTATTTGTGGTTCTAAGCCACCCAACATGGTGCGTGAACTGAACTTAGGTCTGCTGCAAGTGTGGCCTGAACCCTAACTGCTAAGCCTTTTTTCTAGTCCTTAGGTAACTTAAGCAAAACGAATAAAACCTGTCAACTACTTTCATTCTCAGTCTACAGAGTAGAAAGCTGTGCTTGATAAAAAGATCAGGACATCTTTTGGATATATGTCTAGGAGTGGTATAGCTGGATCTTGAGGAAGCACTATTCCTAATTGTTGGAGAAAACTCCAGATTGATTTCCAAAGTTGTACAAATTTACATTCCCACCAGCAGTGGAGTAGGGTTCCCCTTTCTCCACATCCCCTCCAGCATGTGTTGTTACTTGAATTTTTGATCTTAGCCATCCTGATGGATGTAAAGTGAAATCCCAGGGTCCTTTTGATTTGCATTTCCCTGATGACTAAGGACATTGAGCATTTAAGTGTTTCTCTGGCATTTGATATTCCTCTGTTGAGAATTCTCTGTGTAGCTCTGTACCCCATTTTTAATTGGATTAACTGATTTGTTGCATCTTAACTTCTTTAGTTCTTTATAAATTCTGGATGTTAGCCCTCTATCAGATATAGGGTTGGTGAAGATACTTTCCCAATCTATAGGCAATCTTTATGTTCTGACAACAGTGTCTTTTGCTTTACAGAAACTTTTGAGTTTCATGAGGTCCCATTTATTGATTGTTGATCTTAGAGCTTGTGCTGTTGGTGTTCTGTTCAGGAAGTTGTCTCCTGTGCTAATCAGTTCAAGGCTTTTCCCCACTGTTTCTTCTAATATCCAAAAGATGCTCAAGTATTCAACAAGGACATCTGCTCAACCATGTTTGTGGCAGCTTTATTTGTAATAGCCAGAAGGTGGAAACAACCCAGATGCCCCTCAGTTGTAGAATGGATACAGAAATTGTGGCACAGCTACACAATGGAATATTACTCACCAATAAAAAAAAAAGGAAATCATGCAATTTGCAGGCAAATGGTGGGAACTGGAAAAGATCATCATGAGTGAGTTATCTCAGAAGCAGAAAAACACACAGGGTATTATATATTCTCTCCTAAGTGGGTATTAGATATATAATATAGGATAAACATACCAAAATCTGTACACCTAAAGAAACTAATCAGGAAGGAGGACTCTGGCTAAGATGCTCAATTCCCATTCAGAAAGGCAAAGAAGGTGGATATCAGAAGAGGGAGAAACCAGGGAACAGGACAGGAGCCTATCAGAGAGGGCCTCTCAAAGGCTATACCTCGCAGGGTATGAGAGCAGATGTGGAGAGTTATAGCCAAACGTTGGGCAGAGTTCAGGGAAGCTTATGAAATGAGGATATAATAAGACCTGGAGAAGACAGTAGCTCTACAAGGAGAGCAACAGAACCAAAAAATCTGGGCACAGGGGTCTTTTCTGAAACTGATACTCCAACCAAGAACCATTCATGGAGATAACCTTGAACCTCTGCACAGATGTAGCACATGGCAGTTCAATGTCCAGGTGGGTTCCATAGTAATGGGAACCGGAACTGTCTCTGACATGAACTGATTGGCCTGCTCTTTGATCACCTCCCCTTTAGGGAGGAGCAGCCTTACCAGGCCACACAGGAAGACAATGTAGCCACTCATGATGAGACCTGATAGACTAGGATCAGAAGCATGGGGAGGAGGAACTCCCCCATCAATGGACTTCTGGAGGGACATGGGTTGAAAATGGGGAGGGAGAGTGGTATTGGGAAGAAAGGAAGGAGGGAGCTACGGGGGAGGTACAATGTGAATAAACTGTAATTAATAAAAAATTAAAATAAAGTAAAAACAAACACCACAACAAAAATGAGTCTGCAAGAAAAATGGTATTATTTTAGCTTACAGGTTAAATTCCATTATAAAGGAAAGACAATGCAGAAACTGAAGCAAGGAGCCTGAACACAAGAACTAAGGAAGAAACCATAAAAGAACACTTGCCCTCATGGCTTGCACAGCTTGCTTTCGTATACAACACAGGACCACCTGAGAATATACAATATGATTGCACTCATGAGAAATTATGTTCTATTTATACTGCTCAGAGATTATTTTCTCCATTATTGATTATAATTGCAATTGGACTGTTATTATCCTGGATGTTTTAGTGAGCTTTTTTTTTTTTTGACATTAACTATGTTCTAAATGTTTCACATGAACTTATTTATTTTACAGTTTTAAATATTTATTTTTCTGTGTGTATAATTGCACAAGTGTGTGTGTGTGTGTGTGTGTTTATGTATGTGTGTTTCTGTGTGTAAAGGCCAGAAAAGGGCATTGAATCCACTGGAGCAGGTGTGAGCCACGCAACACAGATACGAGGAACTGAAGTCTACTTCTCTACAGAAGCAGCACACATTCTTAACTACTCTGCCATGTCTAAAGCCCTTATACAGACTATTTTATTTGTTATTCAATAATCTTCTGAGGTAAGTATTAGGGTTTTTATAAATTTGCCTATCATAAAACTGAAGCATATAGTAATACCATAACATGTGCAGGTTGTAGAGATCAGATTTTGATGATAGTGAGCACTGTAAATTCTAAAATTCATTCATTACTTTTCATGTTTTTAAAATTATAACTTAGTTTTATATTACTCTCAGTTTATTCATCCATTGTCCTTTTGAAACAGAGAACCATTGCCTCTTTTTTCCTTCTTGATCATGTTTCATTTGTTTTATATTTTAATGTTTAAGGCTGTGAGACATTAAGTAATTAATTAAATGTGACAGAGAAAGAATACCAATTTGAGTTCTCTAGTGCTAAATTGTTGGATTTCCACTATTCCAACCATCCTCTCTAAGAAGCTGTAATTGCAGACAAGTGACTTATTTCACAATGGTCAGGAATTCAGGTGATCGAAAAATAGTAGACATTATTTATTGATAAGTACCTGTTTGCCACTTATTAAGGATTTAAAAGTGAATAAGAAACAAAACATGGATCTTTCATTCATGTCACTTTTTATCTTGCCATATCATCCTCTCTGATCAGAAATATCAAAATTATCATAAGAACTACTTTCAAAATAGAGTTATGAAGTGGTAGAACTGTCAGTGTGTTGTGGCATATACACAAAATTTGTAGTTACTTCACATCTTTTCCATAAATGTAAAGTCATTATATAATCTATTTATGCATTAAAAATAACATGAGTTTTTACTAATTCTTTTCTAAATAAAAGATCTAATATTGTGATATAATAGCACTTTAAATTAAAAGTCACTCTTGTTAGCACCCCTAAATAAAAAGACATTAATATAACAAAAATGAAGACAAGTGTAAAATAATAGATACTGAATTAAGATATTATAAAATACTGCTTAAATAAAGTTCATACATTTTTTATACCTAGTCTAGAAAGATGGCTCTACTTGAAGACATGAGTTTAAATCTTACCATCCACATGATGGCTCACAACTATTGAGCCCTGGGAGATCTGACACCCTTTCCAATCTCCAAGGGTACTGCCTGCACATGGTGCATAAATATACATACAGAAAAAATATCCATACACATAAACTTGGTAGAAATATTTCTTGTGAAAACATCAATGTTAATAATCAGGAAGGCATGTCTGTCTTGAATAGGGGTAGTATCTTGAAGGTAGCATTTGTGACACTGCATGAAAGTGGTCATTGTTAGACATTTTATTAATCAATACCTGCAAGATACATTATTTTGTGCCATTTGCCTTGACGTTGTGCTTTAGAGATACACCCATGTCTTTGCCCATAACTATAATTCATTTATATATAATGTTGTGGAACAGTCATCCTTTCGAGTCCATCAACTGTATTACGTACCTTTCATGTAACACGGCTTCATGCCCTATGTCTTAATCTGTTTCTAATGTTGTAAAAAGCATATACTAACTGAATTATTATAAACATAGATTTATTTCCCACTATTCTAAAGACTATTAACTCCAAAATCAAGGCAATAACAGATTTGGAGTTCAGTGATAACCCATTGTCTAGTTTATAAACATTTCTTACTGTTTTTACCAGCAGAACCAGTGAGGATACTATCTAGGAGATTTTATAAGAGCAATAATTCTATCCATTGTGGCATCTTATTTAACATACATAAAAATACATAAAAGCAGAACAAT
This sequence comes from Pachyuromys duprasi, assembly GCA_028658305.1. Lineage (NCBI taxonomy): Eukaryota > Metazoa > Chordata > Mammalia > Rodentia > Muridae > Pachyuromys > Pachyuromys duprasi. The sequence goes on from CM053742.1 coordinate 68,658,298, forward strand.
ACACAATTAAAATATATCCATTATTTAATTTGGTTATTTGGAAAAATATTTTGTTTAGTATTTAATACAGATAGATTTATTTATATACATATTTTATTTTCTAGAGATTAAAGAATATGTTGCATATACTGTAATCACTTAATGTGTGCTGTACTATTACTGAATAGTTTTAATAAAAAGATAATGAATTACGTTAGCATGATAACGCAATTACTTATCTACACATAATTTTAACTGAAAATATACATTAAAATTTTAGGACCTTTATAAATATTCAACTATAAGTTTCTGAATTTGTGATATACAGATGGAAATGTAATTTGTAAAGCATGATTACATAAAGTAGTTTATATACAAAGAGTGATATATTAATTTTACCAGGGAATGAGGGAAGAGGCTACAGCTGGGATACAAAGTAAATAAATTATAATTAATATAAAAATATAAAAATGAAAAAATGAAATTAACTATCTTGTTAAGTTATCATGTTATATGAATACATAGTGAAAATATTTTCTTTTTAAATAAAGGGAAAGTGAAAACATTCTATTGACTATTTGAATATTTTTTCACATGTACTTATGTACATGTGGCTCATGTTCTCATACATAAAAGAAAGTATACTTTGGAAAGTAGAAGCCCCCATTTCTAAGTCAGAAGCTGTCTCTTATTGATAACCACTGTGAAAGTAAACTACGCTTCAGGGTGGACTTAATATTCAGCAGAAAATGTCCATGAGAAAATGAAGTTAATGGCAACTTGGAAGTTCCTTGTCTCATAAAGTCATGATTTTTTGTTTTGTTTTTATTCTTAATTTTATATTTTACTTTTATTCTATTTACATATATATTTATTGCTTTTTTTTCTCAAATCCTTTGATTATACACTATGGCGTCTAGTTCAGTGTTTTTATGGAATTTCTGGGTGTGCAACTAAGTAGATGTCTGTAGATATGTTTCTTATGCCTTTTCTTGGGGACTTTTCCTTGGGTTTGTTTGTTTGTTTTGTTTTATTTTGATGTTTTATTTTATGTTATTATTATCCTATAGAAGTCTGTTTTCTAATGAGAGAAAAAAAGGAATGGCCTGGATGGTGATGGATTTGGAGAGGAACTGACAGGAATAGAGAGAAGGGAAATTGTAATCAGAAAATAATAGTCGAGGGAAATTTTTTTTCCAATAAAAGGAGGAAAAGTTTATAGTTCTCAAATGAAAAGTTTTAATGATTGTGAACTTGTAAGACTCTCAGGCTGGCTGGGGTGGTGCAGCATTTTCAGCCAGGCTTGTTTTAACCTGTCTTAAGCGTTGAGGTTTTGCTGCTAAAATAGACAGAAAAATGAGTAGTTTTTTTTTTTTTTCTCCCTGACTGTTACTTCTGGTGAAGAGAGAAGACTTGGGTCCATGAGTCAGGGTTGTAAACAATAGCTGTGACCATGTGTGGTATTACATGAAGCACCTTCTCCCAAAATGAGATTTGTCTTATGGCAATGTAATTTTAAGAAGGTACATAGATAGTATTTGTTTTATGCCATGTTATTTTAAGTGTTAGGGACATACATACACCCTCTTCAAAAAGATATTAAAAGCTGCCTAGGAATGTTAAAAGCTCTCTAGGATGGAGAAATAGACTTGATAGATATGGATGGATGAAGTGGGTGGATTAGAAAGAGAGGCTCAGAAAGAGGTCGCTAAGGGAGGCAATCTCGGATGAAAAAATAAAACTAAGAGCTACTTGAGGTACCATATGCAAACCCAATATAGGAGAAGCTTTTTATAATGCATACATCTGCTGAATGAGTTCTTTGGTAGAATTTTGGGGGTCACTCTTGTATACATCCATATCACCGGAGAATAGTGATACTTTGACATCTTCCTTTCTGATTTCTATCCACTTGATCTACTTTATTTGCGTTATTGTTCCAGCTAGGACTTCAAGTACTACATTGAAGAGATAAGGAGAGAGTGGATATCCTTGACTTGTCCCTGATTTCAGTGGGATTGTTTTAAGATTCTATCCAATTAGTTTAATGCTGGCTATCATCTTGCTGTATAGTAATTACTATGTTTAGGTAGTAACATAGTATCCCTGATCGCTCCAATACTTTAAACATGAATATGTATTGGATTTTGTAAAATGTTTTTTTTGGCATCTGAGGACATGATCACATGGCTTTTGCTCTTCAGTTTGTTTATATGGTGAACTACATTGATGAATTTTCATATGTTAAAACACCCTTGCATGCTTGGAATGAGGCCTACTTGGTCATGTTATATGATATCCTTTATGAGTTCTTGGATTCAGTTTGCGAGTATTTTTGCATCAATGTTCATGAGAAATAGTTCTGAAGTTCTCTTTTTTGTTGGGTCTTTGTGTGGTTTAGATATCAAGGTGACTGTGGCCTATTAGAAGCAGTTTGGTAATGTTCCTTTTGTTTCTGTTTTCTGGAATAGTTTGAAAAGTACAGGTGTTAGCTTTTCTTATCAAAAATATGCTCAAGTGTATAACAAGGACATTTGTTAAACCATGTTCATAGCAACATTATTTATAATAACTAGAATTTGGAAACAACCCAGATATCTCTCAACAGAGGAAAGGATATAGAAATTATAGCACATTTACACAATGGAATATAACTCAGCAATTAGAAATGAGGAAATCATGAAATTTTCAAACAAATGGTGGGAATGAGAAAAGATGATCCTACCTGAGTTCACCCAGAAGCAGAGAGACACACATGGCATATACTCACTTTTAAGTAGCTGCTAGATATATAATACAGGATAAACATACTAAAATATGAACATATAAAGAAGCTAATCAAAAAAGAGGACCCTAGGGAAGATGTACAATCTTCATTCAGAAATGCAAATGGGATAGACATCTGAAGCATTACAGGGAACAGGACAGGAGCCTACCTCAGAGAGGCTCTGGAAGACTGTAACTACCAGTGTATGAAAACAAATGCTGAGACTCATAGTCAACTTTTGGCAGAGTTCGGGGAATCTTTTTTTTTTAATTTTTTTAAATTTATTAATTTTTATCTCAATCACAGGTTAGGTACTTTGAATCCCAGGCGTAGCCCCCTCCCTCATTCCCTCCTACCCTCCCACTCCCTCCCTCATCTCCCTCCTCCCCGCTCCCTCCAAGTCCACCAACAGGGGAGGACCTCCTTCCCTTCCATCCAATCCCAGCTCATCCTGTCTCCTCAGGCTGGCCGCAATGTCCTCCCCTGGGATCTAGCCAGTCTGTCACTCCCCGGCTTGTATGGGGGAGGGTCAAAGAGTCAGCCATCAAGATCATGACTGAAACAGTCCCTGTTTCCCTGAATAGGGTCTTCAGTCCTACTGCTTTATTTGTAATAGCCAGAACCTGGAAACAACCCCGATGTCCCTCAGTTGAGGAAT
>CM053742.1:68661801-68674858 GCA_028658305.1 Pachyuromys duprasi
TGGGATGGACATTGAGTGGAGGAGAAAAAAGGCAACAGAACAGGAGCATGCCAAAGAGGACCTCTGGGGGGTGGTCAATGTAGTGATGTATCAGAGCAGATATTAAGACTGGAGATCAAGCCTCTGACAGAGGGCGAGAAGTAATGATAGATCTGGGGGAGGTTGTTGAGACTTGGGGAGAACAAGAGCTCCACAAAGACCAAACTTAGCAGGGCACAGGGGTCTTGTATGAGACGGTTTCTACAATCAAGGACCATGTGTGGATGTGGCCTGGAACCCCCGCACAGATGGGGCCCATGATAGCTCGGAGTTCGGGGAATCTTATGAAAGAGGGCAGAGATAGAATGACCTGGAGGGGGTAGGCGGTCCACAAAGAGACCAATAGAAACAAAAATCTGGGCCTAGGGAACTTTGCTAAAACTGATACTCCAAACATGGACCATGTATGGGGAGGACCTAGAACCCATGCTCAGATGTAAGCAATAGGCAACTAAGTTTCCAAGTGGGTTCCCAAGTAAGGGCAGCTGTGGCTGTCTCTGACATGAACTCAAGGGTTGGCTCTTTGATCACCTACCCCTGAAGGGGGAGGTAGCATCACCAGGCCACAGAGAAAGACAATGCACCCAGTCCTGATGAGCACTGATAAGCTAAGGTCAGATGGAAGGTGAGGAGGAAATCTCCAATCAATATACTGGAGGAGAGTCACTGGAGGAGAAGAGCAAGGGTGGGATTAGGAGGGGCAGAGGGAGAAGGCTAAAGCTGGGATAAAAAGTAAATAAATTTTAATAAATAATTTTTCAAAATGGAGCAACTCTAGGCATTTTTTTATCCTGGAGTAGCTCTAGGCAAAGAGATCTATCTGCCAGTGCCCCAGCACCCTGGCCCACATAGACCAGAATCAGATAGATCAGCACAGACAGAGAACCCAGTGGAGCTGAGCTAGGCACCTGACACAAGTTCCACTTTCCTCCACCCAAAGGAGGCCTGTGGGACACTGAAACACATCTAGGATTGAAGAACCTTCTGCCTGTGCCCCCAGCATCCTAGCTAACCTGGATTGGAAACCACACAGCCAGCATATCCAGTGAACCCTGAAGAGCTGAGCCAGGCCTGGTACCCAAATCCCATCCTTGACATTCTTGAGGAGCCCCATGTTGGAACACTGGAGCAGTTATAGACCCAGAGATCTCCCCACCTGTGACCCAACTACCCAGGTCAAAAATAGTGAGCCAACAGAGAGAGTAAATCCGGGGGAAACTACTCAAGACTCCAGAGACAGGTGGATCCAGTCTGCAGTACAGGCTCCAAGAATAATCAGTCAAGGCTACAGGCACCCAAATGGCTAGAGGCTTGTGAAAGAATACAGGCAACAAAAGCCAGGACATCATGACTTCAAAAGAATCTCCAAAAATCATGAGATATTCTATTGCAGCTGAAACACAGGAATAAGGATACAGAAATTGTGGTATATTTACACAATGGAATACTACTCAGCAATTAAAAACAAGGAAATCCATTCCTGAACTGAGGAGCATCTGAGTTGTTTCCAGGTTCTGGCTATTACGAATAAAGCTGCTGCAAACAGGGTTGAGCAAATGTTGTTGTTGTATACTTGAGCAATTATGGGATATATGCCTAGGAGTAGTATAGCTGCATCTGGCGGAAGCAGTATTCCTAATTGAGAGAGCGCCAGATTGATTTCCGAAGTGATTGCACAAGTTTACATTCCCACCAGCAAAGGAGTAGGGTTAGTCTTTCTCCACATCCTCTCCAGCATGTGTTGTCACTTGAGTTTTTGATCTTAGCCATTCTGATGGGTGTAAGGTGAGATCTCAGGGTTGTTTTGGTTTGCATTTCCCTGATGACTAAGGATGTTGAGCATTTCTTTTCATGTTTCTCTGCCATTCAATGTTACTTTATTGAGAATTCCGTTTAGCTCTGTACCCCATTTTTTAATTGGGTTACTTGATTTGTTGTTGTTTAACTTCTTAAGTTCTACAGAAATTGTGGTACATTTATACAATGGAATACTACTCAGCAATTAAAAACGAAACAAAAAAAATAATGAAATTTGCAGGCAAATTGTGGGATCTAGAAAAGATCGTTCTTAGTGAGGTAGCCCAGAAGCAGAAAGACACACATCGTATATATCACTTATAAGTGGATATTAGACATATAAGATAATCATGCTAAAATCTGTACACCCAAGGAAGCTATCCAAGAAGGAACCATGGGAAGATGTTCAATCTTCATTCAGAAAGACAAATGAGGGAGAAAACAGGGAACAAGACAGAAACCTATCATAGACAGCCTCTGAAAGACTTCACCCAGCAGGGTATGAAAACATAAGCTGAGAGGCATAGCCAAACTTTGGGCAGAGTGCAGGGAATCTTATGAAAGAAGGGGGAGATAGAAAGAACTGGAGGGAACAGGAGCTCCACAAAGGGAGCAACAGAACCAAAAATCTGGGCACAGGGTTCTTTTCTGAGACAGATACTCCAAACAAGGACCATGTATGGAGATAATGTAGAACCCCTGAATATAAGTATCCCAAGGCAGCTCAGTATCCAAGAGGGTTTTCCAATAATAGGACCAGGGACCATCTCTGACATGAACTCATGGGCTGGCTCTAGGATCACCTCCACCTGAGGGTAGAGCAGCCTTACCAGTCCACATAGGAAGACAAAGAAACAAGTCCTGATGAGTCCTGATAGACTATGGTGAGATGGAAGGGGAGGAGGACCTCCCCTATCATTGGACTGGGGAAGGAGAATTGGAGATGAAGATGGAGGAAGGGTGTAATTGGGAGGGGATGAGGAATGGGTTACAGCTGTGATACAAAGTGAATAAACTGTAATTAATAAAAAAATAAAAAGTAAAAATAAAGTACAACAACAACAACAAAAGAAAATCATAAAATCTGCAGGCAAATGGTGGGAAATGAAAAAGATCATCCTGAGTGAGGTATCCCAGAAACAGAAAGAAACAAGGTGTATAATCTCACTCATAAGTGGACATTAGACATAAAATATAGGATAAACATACTAAAATCTGCACACCTACAGAAAGATCTCCCATGCTCACTGATGGTGAAAATGGCTACCCTACCAAAAGCAATCTAAAGTTTCAATTGAATTTCCACCAAAATACCAACATAATTCTTTACAGAACTTGAAAGAAAAATTCTCAATTTCACAAGAAAAAAACAACAGAAAAGCATAATACCTAAAACAATCCTGTACAATAAGAGTTCTTCTGGATATATCCCCATTGCAAATCTCAAGCTGTAGAATAGAAAAATAGTAATTAAAACAGCACTGTACTGGCATAGACACAGACTGGTAGACCAATGGAATTGAATCTGAGTCCCAGAAGTAAACTCACACACCTACGGAAACTTAATTTTTGACAAAGAAACCAGAACCATACAATGGAAAACAGTTTCTTCAACAAATGGTGCTTGTCTAACTAGATGTCTTCCTGTAGAAAAATTAAAATAGACACTTGTTTATCACCCTGCACAGTGTTAAAGTCCACGCTGATCAAAGTCCTCAACATAAGACCAGACACACCACATCTGTTAGAAGAAAAAGTGTGGAAGAGCCCAGAACTCATTGGTACAGGAGACAAGTTCTTGAAGAGAACAACAAGAGCACATGCTCTAAGATAAACAATTAATAAATGGGACCCCCTTAAACTGAAAAGCTTCTGTAAAGCAAAGGTCACTGTTGTCAGAACAAAAAGACTGCCTCCGCTATATCTGACAGAGGTCTAATATACAGAATATATAAAGAACTGAAGAAGTTAAACACCAATAAACCAAGTAATCCAATTAAAAATGGTGTACAGCTCTAAAGAGAGAATTCTCAACAGAATAATACTGAATGGCAGAGAAACACTTAAAGAAGGGGAAGATGAAAAGACCTGAAAGGAAGAGGAGCTCCAAAGGAGAGCAACAGGGCCATAAAAACTCATCCCTCATGGCCCTGAAGAGAACAATACCCTAACCAAGGGCAAGGCATGGAGAGGACCTGAACCTCCATCTCGGATGTAGTCCAGTCTCCAAGTGAAGTCCCTAGTAAGGGGAACAGGGACTTTCTCTGGCATGATCTCAGTGGCAGACACTCTGACCACCTCCCGCTGGGGGGGGGGGGTTATCCCTGCCAGTCTACAATGCAGCCAGTTCCTATGAGACCTGATAGTCTAGGGTCAAATAGAATGGTAGGAGGACATCTTCAATCAGTGGACTAGGAGAGGTCATAAGGAGAGAAGAGGAAGAGGGTGTGTGTGAGGAGACAAAGGATGGGGGCCACAGCAGGGATGCAAATTGAATAAACTGTAATAAATAATAATAATATAAAAAATCCTCAATGGCCTTAGTCATTTGGGAAATGCAAATCAAAGACCCTGAGATTTCACTGCAAACCCATCAGAAGGCTAAGATAAAAAAAACTCAAGTGTTCCTAGAACCTCTGATCAGATGTAGCCCCGTGGCAACTCAGCATCCCTAGTAAGGGGAACAAGGACTGTCTCTGACATGAACTCAGCGGCAGGCTATTTGATCACCTCCTCCTGAAAAAGGAGCAGACTTGTCAGGCCACAGAGAAGGACAATACAGCCAGTCCTAATGAGACCTGATAATCTAGGGTAAGATGGAAAGGGAGAAGGACCTCCCCTATCAATGGACTTGGAGAGAGTCAAGGGAGGAGATGAGTGAAGAATGATAGGATTGGGAGGGAATGTCAGAGGTGGCTATAGCTGAGGTACAAAAGAATAAAATGTAATTAATATAAAAAATAAAAATTTCATTAGAAAAGGTAAAAAAATTAAAGTTAATTAGAAAAAAATCCCAAGGATGATGAATGCTGGAGAGTATGTAGAGAAAGGTGAAACCTATTCCATTGATGGTGGGAATCTATCCTTGTACATCAAGTTTGGAAATCAGTCTAGTGCTTTCTCAGAAAATTGGCAATAGTGCTACCTTAAGATCCAACTATACCATTCCTAGGCATATACCCAAATATACCCCACCATTCAGTAAAGACATTTGCTCAACCATATTCATAACATCTCTATTCATAATAGTCAGAATCAGGAAACAACCTCGATGTCCCTCAATGGAGGAATAGGTACCTAAAGTGTGGTACATTTACACAATGTAATTTTACACAGTAATTAAATCAAGGAAATTTGCAGACAAATGGTAGGAATTAGAAAAGATCATTGTGAGTTAGGTAACCCAGAAGCAGAAAGACACATATTGTATATACTCAAATATAAGTAGGTATTAGCTATATAATATAGGATATTCATATTAAAATCTATAGCTCTAAAGAAGCTAAATAACAAGGAGGACACTAGGGAACATGCCTAACCCTTACTCAGAAGGGGAAGCAGAATAAATATCTGCAGTAGGAGAAGACAAGGAACAGTTTTGTTGTCTTACACAGAGGACCACTTAAAGACTCTGCCCACCAGGTTTTGAAGGAAATAATGAGACTCATAGCCAAACATTGGTGAGAGTCCCGGAATCCTTATGGAAGAAGAGGGTTATAGAAAGGTCTAGTGGGGACAGGCAAGGAGAACAACAGAACCAGGACACCTAGACTCAGGGGGTCCTACGGAGACCCATATTCCAACTAAGGATCATGCATGGGGAGGACTTAGACCTCCTGCTCAGAGGAGGCCCATAGGCTGCTCAGTTTCCAACTGGGTTCCCTAGTAACTGGAAACCCATTTTCCAACCTGGGTTCCCTGGTTTCAAACCAGGTTTCTCTGATATGAAATTAGTGGTCAGCTCTTTGATCATCTCCTCCTGGAGGGTGCAGCCTTGCCAGGCAACAGAGGAAGATGATGCAACCAGCCCTTGTGAAACCTGATAGGCTAGGGTCAGGTAGTAGGGGGTAAGGTCATCCCCTATCAAGGGACTAGGGAAAGGGTATAGAGTGAGAAGAGGGAGGGTGGGTGGAACTGGGAGGAGGTGAAGGCTGCAGCGAGACTTCAAAGTGAATAAATTATAATATTAAAATATAAATTAAATTAAAGTTTAAAAAAGAGTTACTGTGTTCATCGTGCCTCTTCACAGCCATAAAACAATAACTGACACTATTGGATATACATATATACACACAATAGGGTTGATATATATATGAAAATACTTATATGTGATGGAAATTGGCCAAAAATAATGAAGCATATAGGAAATTATTTAAGCAAATGTGACAAATGTCAGTATAAGTAGCTGAAACTTATCCAATTTTAGTTTTCTTTTAATTCCTTGCTTCATAAATATTGTTGTATAAATCCTATTAAAGTGACTGTATCCCCTAAAACAAGGTTCCTTGTATCACAAAGACCTAGTAAAGTGGTGTATTATTTCCTCAAGTTGCCCTACTTATGCTCATCATTCTAGTTTCTGGAGAATATGATCAAGAGGTCATCAGTTATGACCATGCCTCCTAGAGGCAATATTTCCATTATCTGAACTTACTTGGTTCTGATTTAAAATTTTGATATTACTGAGACAGAAAAATGAGGTCAGAAGTATCAGCACAAACTTAGATAAGGAAAAAAAACTGAACAGTTTTTATATGTGTAACACATAAGCAGTGTTTCAGAAATTTTGCACAGGAGCAGAGGCATACATTTAAAGGAGAAAATTCAGTAGCTCTCTACAAAGAAATTGAATGGTTTTGAAAACCATGTATTAGAATGTAAATAATGATTCCTTTAAATGTCACTGTGATTACTGGAGTTATCATGAGGCCAATATCTCCATTAATAAAAAGAGCTAAAGTTACAAGCCAGAAAGTTCATGATTATAAACATATATTTACTGAATACTGGTGTTCACAGTTTCATAAAACACATAATGTTAGAAGACAAGTAACTAACCTAGCACAATAGTGGATAACTTCAATACCCTATTCTCACCAGGACATGCCCTCATAGCAAAATTAAACAGAAAAACCTATTTAAATAATATTGTAGGTCAAAGTGTCCTAATAGACATCTACAGGACATTTCACTCAAACATTGCAAATTATGATAAGTTATCCAAATAATATTTCTAAAATAGAGCACCTAATAGGACACAAAGCAAATATTAACAAATATAAGAAAGTTGAAATAATTTTTAGCTGACCACAAGTATGGTCAAGCAAGTGTGGGTGTGTGCATGGAAGTGTGTCTTGAAGGACAGGGTGCTAGAACTGACCACATCTCAGGTAAATGAGAAACAAGGAGCAAGAGAAACTATACAGAACATAAATAATCTCCTGTAAGCTTAACAATAGACTATTTAATGATGAATGATAACCAAAGAAATTCAAAAAGAATTTTTTAAAAAAATCACTAGGATAGTATGAAAATTGAAACCCAACATATAAAAAGCTATGGAATACATTAAAAGCACTTCTAAGCACTAGAATCAAATGCAAGTGTTTACATTAAAAACAATTAGAGAAATCTCAAATAAGTAGATGAATGGTTCACCGTGGGGACTTCATAGAATAAATCAAATCCCAAATAAGTAGATGAAAAAGAAAAGAAAAGAATGCCTGGGTATGAATTAATTAAATGTTTTTCTTTAATAGAGGAAAACACAGTCAATAAAAACAACAATTGACACTTTGAAAAGATAGTCAAGTTCAACAAAACTTCAGCTAACAAACTAAAACAAAACAATACAAAACAAAACCCTCATTGTTAAAAGGATAGATAATAAATAAAAATTTGGAAATAATTATGATGCATGCTTAAAATTTTATATTATGATAAATTTGGAAATCTAACAGAATTAAATGGAATTTTAGATTCACATTACCTGTAAGAAGTAAAAAAAAAATATATGTAAGCTATATAATCAAATAAACTTGGAATAAATAAACTGGAATTTGATACTATAATAACCCCCCACACCAAAAAAAGTCAAAGCATAGGAAGTTTTGGTGATAAATATCATCAGGCATTTTAAAGAGCTAATACCAGTGTTTCAAACAGGAAACTCAAAGGTGAAGTTATACAGTCAAACTCCTTTTAGAAAGTTAGTGTTCACTTTTATAACAAAAGTGTATAAAGACACAACAGAAATGAAGACTATAGGTCAGTATCCAGGACAAACAGAAAAACTCTCAATGAAATACTTGCGATCTAATTTCAAAGAAATATTGAAAAAACCATTTAGCATGATCACATTTGCTTATTTGAAGCGGTGCAGGTTGGATCAACATAGGCACACCAATGAATGCAAATTACTCGACAAATATACTCAGGGACAGAAATTATGTTGATCATCTCAATAAATCCAGAATTGGCTGCTAATCAAATTCTAGCATTGCTTCATTACAGAAAGTCTTAAAAAAGGGAAAAGAAGGAACATGTCTCAACATAATAAAGGATGCAATGACATCCCAATAGTTAGCATTCCAATAAACAAGAGGTGGAATTAAAAGTATTTCTAGGACACTCCAAGATGGCGGCCCCGGGAGGACACTGTGGAGGAGTAGGACAGCAGTGTCAACGCAATGACCAGGAGACTGAAATCTGGGACCTAAAACACCCCCATTTGTAATTGCCAGGTGAGCAGAATTCCTAGGGTGAGGAAATCAAGTGGGAAATTCCTAGGGACACGCAGTTAATCCATGGAAAAACTCCGGGTGACCAGCTGCACACAGCCCTGATCTGAAAGTGCAGCTTCCCTAGGTGCCGCCAGCCACCCGGACCGGGACAGACACAGTCTCCTGGCAAGGCTGAGACACCCTAGAGACCACAGCTAACCCTGATCTGACCGTGCAACCTCCTACCACCCCACCAGCCTCCTGCCACCCCGCCAGCCACCATATCTGACCTGGGACACAGAGTTCCCAGTCCAGACTGATACCATTCCAGGCCTGGAAGAAACGGCAGGCTCACAACTGCTAGCCATGAGCAGAACACCCACCTCCCACGGTGCAGGTGCAACCAGCCAGCCGGCATCCAGGACAAGTGCAAATAGTAACTGGTCCACACTAAGGTGTCCTCTGATACCATCCCAGACTGGGGTGAACAGTCCCTAGCTCAGAAGGAGGCACCCGCAGCACCACCCACTGAACTCAGAGTCCAGCCTGCAGAAACCACCACAGAGTGAAGAACAGTTGGAATCCAGGAAACCTGCAAAGATGCTTTCCTGCAGTCTGCAATTGCTAAAGGGGCTAGCACCCTTATCCCCTCCTGCTCCCAAACCCCATCCCTCAACCATATACACTTCCCTATCACTCTCCTTTAAGACACCTTCCCAGCACACAGGCAGGCATGAGTACACACACACACACACACACACACACACACACATTTACTCCCCCTCCCTAATAAGGAAACTGTGCCAGCAGCCTTTCCTCCCACAGGGACAACTGAGGCACAACACACACTATCAAATCACTGGATCTCCCTGATCTTCTTGAACACTACTCCAGACACCAGAGACTGACAGTTCAGTCTGAAGTTCGGCTTCAAGGAACAAACAGCTCCTTAAGTATATATAAATAAATGTCCAGAGGTCAATTTAAGAACTCACCCAACAAAAATCAGGACACCATGGCACCACCAGAAACACCCAAGAGCAATGGAGATTTTAATTCACTGGAGACACAAGAAAATAATATTAGGGCTATGCTTATGCAGTTACTGGAGGAACAAAAAGAGGAAACGAACAAGGCCCTCAAAGAAATACAGAAGAATTTAACTACCACGTAGAGGAACAATTAAAAACATTCAGAGAGGAAAGAAACAAAAAAACAGGAGCCACATTCAATCAAATGAAGGAAATGGTACAAAGCATGAAAACAGAATTCGAATCTATAAAGAAAACACAAACAGAGAAAAACCTGAAACTGGAGAACATAGAGAAAAGATCAGGAACCACAGAGGTAAGCATCACCAATAGAATACAAGAGATGGAAGAGAGAATCTCGGGAACTGAAGATACACTTGCTGAAACTGATTCCTCACTCAAAGAAAAAATAAAATCAGAAAAGTCCCAAACACAAAACATCTAAGAAATCAAGGATGCCATGAAAAGATGAAACCTAACAATAATAGGAATAGATGAAAAAGAATAATCCAGGCTCCAAGGACCAGAAAATATTTTTAAGAAAGTCATAGAAGAAAATTTTTCCAACTTAAAGAAAGAAATGTCCATAAACATACAAGAAGCCTACAGAACAACAAATAAACTAGACCAGGAAAGAAATACCTCTCATCACATCATAGTCAAAACACTAAACCTACAAAACAAAACAAACAAACAAAAAAGTTAAAAGCAGCAAGGGAAAAGGGTCAAGTATCATATGAAGGTAGATCAATCAAAATAACACCAGATTTCTGATCAGAAACTATGAAAGCAAGAAGGGCCTGGGCAGAGGTCATACAGACTTTAAGGGATCACAGATGCCAACCAATACTACTATACCCAGCAAAGCTTTCAATCAACCTAGATGAAGAAAACAAACTATTCCACGACAAAACAAAATTTAAGCAATATCTACACAGCAATCCAGCCTTACAGAAGATTCTAGGAGGAAAACTCCAATCCAATGAAAACAACTACACCAAAGAAAATATAGGATTCAGATAACTTCCCAACAAAAAGAACAAAAACAACAACAACAAAAAAAAAAAAGCAAAGCAATGAATCAAAAGACCACCAACTACACAATAAAAGGAACTAACAGTCATTGGTCATTATTATCTATCAACATCAATGGACTCAACTCTCCAACAGAGAGACACAGACAAACAGAATGGCTGCGGAAACAAGATCTATCATTCTGCTGCATTCAAGAAACACTTATGCAACAAAGATAAACACTATAACAGAGTAAAGGGCTGGAAAAATGTGTTTCAAGCAAATGGACCCAGAAAACAAATTGGGGTAGTGATCCAAATATCTAATAAAATAGATGTTCAACCAAATGTAATCAAGAAAGATGAGGAGAGGCACATCCTTCTCATCAAAGGAAAATTCCAACAGGAGGACATCACAATTTTGAACATTTATGCCCCAAATACAAGACCACCTACATATGTAAATCAAACATTATTAAAACTGAAACCACACATTGATCCCAACACCCTAATAGTGGGAGACTTCAACACTCCACTCTCACCAAGGGACAGATCATCCAGTCAGAAGCAAAACAGAGAAACAAGGGCACTCAAAGAGACCCTAAATCAAATGGACCTAATAGATGTCTACAGAATTTTTCACCCTAGATCAAAAGAGTATACCTTCTTTTCAGCACCTCATGGACCTTCTCCAAAATAGACTAAATTGTGGATCACAAAGCAAGCCTCAGCAGATACAAGAAGATTGAAATAATTCCTGGAATCCTATCTGACCATCATGATCAAAGCTGGACCTCAACAACAATAGGAACAGAAAATGCCTGCACATACTTAGAAACTTAACAACTTGCTATTCAAGAAGAGCTTGGTTAGGGAAGAAATAATGAAAGAAATTAAAGACTTCCTAGAATTCAATGAAAATGAAAGCTCCAACATACCCAAACTTATGGGACACAATGAAGGCAGTGCTAAGAGGAAAGTTCATAGCACTAAGTGCCTTCAGGAAGAAATTTGAAACATCTCATACAAGCAACTTAATGGCCCAACTGATAACCCTAGGAAAAAAAAGAGAAGCAGATATACCCAAGAGGAGCAGACAGCTGGAAAAAATCAAACGCAGGGCAGAAATCAATCAATTTGAAACAAACAAACAAAAAAAAAACTACTCAAAGAATCAATGAAACCAAGAGCTGGTTCTTTGAGAAAATCAACAAGATAGACAAGCCCCTAGCCATACTAACAAACAGGCAAAGAGAAACTATCCATATCAGCAAAATCAGAAAAAAAGGGGACATAACAACAGACATTAAGGAAATGCAAACAATCATTAGGTCTTACTACCAAAGCCTATATGCCACAAAATTTGAAAATCTTAATGAAATGGACAATTTTCTTGGGACATTCCACCTATCAAAATTAAGCCAAGATCAGATAGGAAGATTGACTAGACCTATATCCTCCAAGGAAATAGAAGAAGTCATCAACAACCTCCCACCTAAAAAAAGCCCTGGGCCAGATGGTTTTAGTGCAGAATTCTACCAGACCTTCAAAGAAGTCCTAACACCAATTCTCTGTAAAGTGTTCCACAAAATAGAAATAAAAGGAAAATTAACAAACTCATTCTATGAAGCCACAGTCACCTTTATACCTAAACCATACAAAGACCCAACAAAAAAAGAGAACCTCAGACGTAGCTCTCTCATGAACATTGACACAAAAATATGCAATAAAATACTTGCATACCGAATACAAGAACACATAAAAGATATCATCCACCATGACGAAGTAGGCTTCATCCCAGGTATGCAAGGGTGGTTCAATATACGGAAATCCTTCAATGTGATCCACCATATTAACAAACTGAAGGAGAAAAACCACATGGTCATCTCCCTGGATGCCAAAAAAGCATTTAACAAAATCCAACACTCATTCATGTTTAAAGTCTTGGAGAGATCAGGGATACAAGGCTATACCTAAACATAGTAAAGACAATATACAGCAAGCCTATAGCTAACATCAAACTCAATGGAGAGAAAATTAAATTAATCCCATTGAAATCAGGGACAAGGCAAGGATGCCCACTGTCCCAATATCTCTTCAACATAGTACTTGAAGTCTTAGCTAGAGCAATAAGACAACTAAAAGAGATTAAGGGGATACAAATTGGAAAGGAAGAATTCAAAGTATCACTATTTGCAGACGATATGATAATATACATGAGTGACCCCAAAAATTCAACCAGAGAACTCCTTCAACTGATAAACACCTTCAGTAAAGTGGCTGGATACAAAATCAACTCAAAAAAATCAGAAGCCCTCCTGTACACCAAAGACAAAAGGGCTGAGAAAGAAATTAGGAAACAACACCCTTCACAATAGCCACTAATAACATAAAGTACCTTGGGGTGACTCTAAAAAAGCAAGTGAAAGACCTATATGAAAAAGACTTCAAATCT
>CM053742.1:68675358-68690567 GCA_028658305.1 Pachyuromys duprasi
CAGGGGAGGACTTTGCAGCCAGCCCTGAGGAGACAGGATAAGCTGGGGTTGGATGGAAGGGAAGGAGGTCCTCCCCTGTTGGTGGACTTGGAGGGGGCGGGGAAGAAGGAGATGAGGGAGGGAGTGGGAGGGTAGGAGGGAATGGGGGAGGGGGCTACGCCTGGGATTCAAAGTGCCTAACCTGTGATTGAGATAAAAATAAATAAATTAAAAAAAAACACACACACACACAAAAGCCATTGGTTTTAGTGGGTACCCTGTCACATGGTCACAATAAACAACTGCTAAAATCTAAAAAAAAAAAAAAAAAAAGACAACCTACAGACTGAGAAAAGATATTCACCAACCCTACATCTGACAGAGGGCTAATATCCAATATATATAAACAACTCAAAAGTTAAAAAGCAACAAATCAAGTAATCCAATTAAAAATGGGGTAAAGAGCTAAATAGAGAACTCTCTGTTGAGGATTGCAAAATGGCAGAAAAACACTTAAAGAAATGCTCAGTGTCCTTAGCCATCAAGGAGATACAAATCAAAACGACCCTGAGATTTCACCTTATACCCACCAAAATGGCTAAGATCAAAAATTCAAGTGACAACACATGCTGGAGAGGTTGTGGAGAAAGGGGAACCCTCCTCCATTGCTGGTGGGATTGCAATCTTGTACAACAACTCTGCTAATCAATTTTGAACTTTCTTAGACAATTAGGAATAGCAATTCCTCAAGACCCAGCTATACCACTCTTAGCACATATGCAAAAGATGCTCAAGTATACAACAAGGATATTTGTTCAATAATGTTTGTAGCAGATTTATTCGTAACAGGCAGAACCTGGAAACAACCCAGATGTCCCTCATTCGAGGAATGGATACAGAAATTGTGGTACTTTTACACAATGGAATACTACTCAGCAATTTAAAATGAGGAAATCATGAAATTTGCAGGCAAATTGTGGGACCTGGAAATGATCATCCTGAGTGAGGTATCCCCAAATCAGAAAGAAACACTTGATATATACTCACCTATATAGAACTATAAGATACGATAAACATACTGAAATGTATATACCTAAAGAAGATAAACAAGAGAGAGGACCTGGGGTAAGATGATCAATCCTCACTTAGATAGACAAATGGGATGGACAATGAATGTAGGAGAAAACAAGGAACAGGATAGGAGCCTACCACAGAGAACCTCTGAAAGACTCTACCTAGAAATGTATCAAAACAGATATTAAGACTCACAACCAAACCTTCTGCAGAGTGCAGGGAATCATTTAAAAGAAGGGGGAGTTAGTAAGACTTGGAGAGGACAAGAGCTCCACAAAGACCAAATAGATCAGGGCACAAGGGTCTTTTATGAAATTGTTTCTCTAACCAAGGACCATGTATGGATATAACCTAGAACCCCTGCTCTGATATTGCCCATGGTAGCTCAGTATCTAACTGGATACCCTATTAAGGGGAACAGGGACTATTTCTGTCATAAACTAAATGGCTGACTCTTGGACACCACCCCCTAGGGAGGAGCAGCCTTGATAGACCCCAGAAGAGGACATTGCAGCCAGCCCTGAAGCTACCTGATAAGCTAGGGTCAGATGGAAGGGGAGAAGGTCCTCCTCTATCAGTGGACTTGGAGGGGTGAGGGAGAAGATGAGGGAGGGATGGCGAGAGTTGGAGGGAATGAGGGAGAGGGTACAGCTTGGATATAATGTATATAACCTGTGATTATTAATATACAAATAAATAAATTTTAAAAGTAAAATAATAAAAAATAAAAATAAATAAAAATAAAAATTTAATGAAAATCAAGAACAACAACAACAAAAAATTTAAGAACACTTTAACTCTTGTAGGGCATCTGGATTCAATTACCAGCCCTCACCCAATGGCTCACAATCATCTGTAACTTCAGCACTAGGGGAATCCGTTGATTTCTTCTGGCCTTTGCTCACATACAGTGTACAAATATAGGCAGGCAAAACACCCACACATACACAAAAATAAAAAAAATAAATAAAAGCTCAAAGGAATCTTCTCATGCCTGGTTTTAGAAGTTTGTTATAGGCTATGGCTCTTTTCTGGAGCATTGTCAGCCCTGATATATATTTTTAAAAAACTGTGCTTATTTCTCCTTTTACCAAAATTTTGAATTATATCATTAAATCATCTACTTGTGCTTTTTCTGATTTTTTTTTTTAGTATGGACACTTTGAGCTAAAATTTTCCTTTTAAGGACAAATACCTACATATCCCATTAGTTCAGTTTTCACTTAGTTCCATGAGTTCTTTAATTTGCTTACTGATTTCTTCTTTGACCCATTAATCATTCACTAATGAGTTGCTAAATTTCCATGAGTATTAATGGCTTCCAAAGTTTTGTTTGCTTATCAGCTTATGTTCTACTATCTTATTATCAGATTTGATAGAGCATGGGGTTATATCAATATTTCTAAGTTGGATAACATTTATTTTGAATCCTTTGAAGTGGTCTATTTTAGAGAGTCTTCCTTCTACTTCTGAGAAAAAAATGCTTATACTTTGGTATTTAGGTGAGATATTCTGTAGGTCCATTTGAGCTATGATGATATTTTATTCTGATGTTTCTCATATGTTTTAATCCAGATGACTTGTTTACTGCAAAAAGGGAGGTTTTGAAATGACCTATTAAGGGTTGCTGTTAATCCATGTTTTTAATTTCAGTAACATATATTTTTATGACACTGGGTACCCCAAAGTTTATTTTTTATATATTTAGGATAGTAATGTCTTCCTGGTCAATTGCTCTTTTACTGGAGTGAACTGTTGGTCTTTATGACTTCTGAGTAGTCATAGTTTGAAATCTACTATGTCACACATTAGGGTACTAACTCTGCATGTTCATTGATCCCATTTAATTAGAATACTTTTGTTCAACCTTTTACACTAAGGCAGCACCTATTTTAACTCTAGGATTTGTTTCTTGTAGACAATAGAATGATGGGTTTTATTTCCTGATCAATTCATCTAGACTGCATTTTTAATTGGAAACTGAGTGTGTTTATATTAGTAGTTATTAATGAAAGGTTTGTGTTGATTACAGTCATTTTACTGTTAAATTTGGTGGTGTTCATGATCTTAATGTTACTTATTTCTAGTAATTTAACTACTTATCTTTCCATAGACTCTTAGCTATGCTTATTTTTTCTTCAGCTTAAAATATTGTTTCCTGCATTTTCATTATGATTGAGCTGTAGATATTATTTAGACTATTTATATCATTGAAGATTCTTCTTTCCCTATCAACTACAGCAGACAGTTTTGCTGGATATAGCAGTCTATGTTGTCCATTGTCCTTTTAAGACTTGGGATGCATTCTCTGGCTATCTAACTTTCCACTGAGAAAATCTGTTATTATGGGTTTCCCTTTATATGTGACTTGTGTTTTATTTTCTTGAAATTTTAAATATACTCTCTTTGTTTTGTATAGTTAGTGTTTTAAGTGTGATTTGGGGATTTTTTCTTTTTCAGGTCTTGTGTCTTTTGTGTTATGCATGCTTCTTTTATCTACATGTGTGTCATTATTTAGAGAAGCTTTCTTCTGAGTTTGTATTGAAGACCTGATCTATACAATAAACTTGGTATTTTAAAACCTTATCTATGACCACTTTTCAAAAGTTTTGTCTTTATGCGTTATCCCATATTTCCTGTATATTCATTTCCTGTGTTTTTTAAAAAATATCATATTCCTTGCTATTTGGTCTAGATTCAGTCCATTATCTTTGAGTCCTGATATTTAATTTTCTGCTTGAAATCACTGCATTCTACTTGTGAGACTATCTCTTGAGTTTTCTAATTGGGCTACATGATTTTTCAATTACAACTTAATTTCAGCTTGTATCTTCTTAAATATTTCTTCTATTTATTGAATTTCATTTTCAAATCCTGGATTATGTTTGTCATTTCCATAATCTTTCTGTTTTTGTTTTCTTTATTATTATTAATTAATTCCATCATAGGCTCCTGTCTCTTCTTCAACTCCCAGTCCCGTGCTCTTTCAATCTCCTCAAATCTCCTCTCCCCTATTACTCAGAAGAGGAAAGCCAGCCCCTTTACCCAGACACCCCAGTTCATCTATTCACATGAGGACTGAGTTCATATTCCTTCCCTTTGGCCTGGTAGGGAAATCTCACCAGGGCGAAGTGATGAAAAATCAGGTAATGTAGTTATGTATGTTAGAGATATCCTCCACCACCCTAACTATTGGGCCCACATGAAGCATGAGATGCCCATCAGGCTTATCTTCTTGGGGCCTGTGCATTTTAGTATGCCTATCTTGTATTATATGACTAAAGTCTGCTTATAAGTGAATGTATTCCATGTGTGTCTTTCTGGGTCTGTGTTATCTCACTTAGGATGATCTTTCCTAGTTCCATCTATATTTCCTGCAAATTTCATGATTTCCTTGTTTTTAATGGCTGAGTAATTTCCCATTGTATAAATGTACTACAGTTTCTTCACCCATTCTTTGGTTGAGGGACATCTAGATTATTTCCAAATTCTGACTATTACAAATAAAGCTCCTATGAACACGGTTGATCAAATGTCCTTGATGTATGATGGAGCAAATTTCATGTGAATGCTCAGGAGTTGTATAGCTGGGTCTTGAGTTAACACTTATTCCCAGTTTTTCAAGAAGGCAACAGTTTTTCAAATTGTTTGAACAAGTTTGTCCTTTCACCAGCAATGGAGGAGTGTTCCCCTTTTTCCATATCCTCAACCAGCATGTGTTGTCACTTGATTTTTTGATCCGAGCCATTCTGAAGGGAATAAGATGGAATCTCAGAGTCATTTTGATTTGCATTTCGCTGCTGACTAAGGGCATTTTCTTTAAATGCTTCTCCACCATTCTAGATTCCTTTGTTGAGAATTTTCTGTTTAGCTCTGTATCCCATTTTTAATTGTATTATTTAGTTTGTTGATGTTTAATTTCTTTAGTTCTTTGTGGGGTTTTTGTGGGGGGGGGCTTCAGTCAAACATTTACTCTAAGTTCATTCTCTGTAAGTTCACTGGGCTGTTTCTTTGTTTCTTCTGTAAACTTTGTGAGTTCTTTGATAAACTTTATGATTGTCCTTTTTAAATACAGTGTCTTACAGTTCATTCTCATAAGTAAAAATTTCAGAAATGGCTTCAGCAAGAAAACAAAATGAAGGAACTTCTGTACTGTCTTACCATGTGACACTTTTCTTATTCTGATTTTGATGGATATACTTTTTTTACAAGTAATTTATTTATTTTTATATTAATCACAGGTTATATACTTTGTATCCCAGCCATAGCCCCCTCCCTCAAACACTCCCACTCTCCCCATCCCTCCCTCATCTTCTCCCTGACCCACTTCAAGTCCACTGATAGGGGAGGACCTTCCCCCTTTCCAACTGAACCTAGCTTATCGTGTCTCTTCAGTGCTGGCTGCAATGTCCTCTTCTGTGATCTAGTTAGGCTGCTCCTCCCTTGTGAGGGGGGAGGAGAGCAATCAACAAGATGGCCATTGAGTTCATGACCCAAATAGTCCCTGTTCCCCTTACTAGGGTAACCAGTTGGGTGCTGAGCTACCATAGGCTACATCTGACCAGGGGTTATAGTTTGTATCCATACATAGTCCTTGGTTGGACAAACAGTCTCATAGAATACCCCAGTGCCCTGAACAATTTGGTCTTTGTGGAGCTCTTGTATGCACCAAATCTTACTAACTCCTCCTTTGTTCATATGATTCCCTGCAATCTGGCGATGGCTTCGCTGTGAGTCTTAATATCAGCTTTGATTCATTGTTAGTTAGAGTCTTTCAGAGGCCCTCTGTGGTAGGCTCCGGTCCTGTTCCTTGTTTTCTCCTACATTCAATGTCCATCACATTTGTCCATCTAAGCAAAGGTTGATGATCCCACCCTGGGTCCTCTTTCTTCTCTAGGTAAACAGATTTCAGCATGTACATCCTATCCTACAGGTCTATATAAGTGAGTATATACCATATGCTTCTTTCTGCTTTTGGGATACCTCACTCAGGATGATCATTTCCAGGTCCCACCATTTGCCTGTGAATTTCATGATTTCCTCATTTTTAATTTCTGAGTAGTATTACATTGTGTAAAAGTACCCCAATTTCTGTATCCATTCCTCAAGTTAGGGACATCTGGGTTGTTTACAGGTTCTGGCTATTATGAATAAAGCTGCTACGAACATGATTGAGCAAAGGTCTTTGTTGTGCTGATGAGTTCCTAAATATTAAACAATCCCTCTAACCCTTCAATATTTTTGGTGAAATGGATTATGTCCTTGAGAAAAGACAAAATCTCACTGGTTTCATTTGTAGGCAAAGGGAATGCATTGTTTTGAACTTCATAATTTCCTCTTTATTTAATATTAATCACTTCATCAAATTTACACTAATAATATACATTAGCATACAGAAAGTTAATTTTTAAGTAAAGATAACCTATAAAAAATATCAATGGGGAGATCCAAGATGACTGCCACGAGAGGACACTGTGTCTGAGGAGTAGGACAGCAGAAACAATGCATCGACCAGGAGACTGAACTCTGGGACCTAAAACACCAGCATTTGTGATTGCAAAGTGAGCGAAACTCCTATGGTGAGGAAATCAAGTGGGAAAATCCTAGGGACACCCAGTTATTCCCTGGAAAAAAACTCTGGGTGACTGGTGGCACACAGCTCTGATCTGAACGAGCAGCCATGCTGGGTGCCAGCAGCCGCCATACCAGAATGGGTCACACAGTCTCCGGGCCAGTGTGAGAAGGACCCAGGTTCTGATTCAACTGGCAGGCATACAGCAGGCACACAACAATCGCCCCCCCGCAAGAAACCACCTCAGTCCCTGTGTGTATAAGGACCAGACTGAGAGGGCCTAGGGGACCGTTTTGACTAGACTGCACACTGCGGGTGCACACTGCTCAGGTCCCCCAGCAACCACATCACTCCGTGTGTGTGTCCACAGGCCAGACTGACAAGGCCTCGGGCACCATTTCAGACAGGCCTGCATACAGTGGGTGCACACTGCTCGGCAACGCCCACAACCACTCCAGACCCACTGTGTGTGCCCCAAATATCATCTCACACAATGGTGCAAAGCCCCTGGCTGAGAAGGGTGTGTCAAGTCTCCAGTCCAGGGGAGAGCACTTAGCAGCAAGCCCAGAGCAGAGTGCCGAGCCCCCAGCTGACATCTCAAACTGGAACACTCAACCTCTAGCACAGAGTGAGGGGCCAAGACTCCAGACCAAAGGGGTGACCAGCCTGCAGTGCTCACAGCTTCTAGCACAGAGCATGAACCAGGCACACAGAGCCCACAACAGAGTTCAACTGAGACAAGAACACACACTAACAAACCACTGGAACTCCCTGATCTTCTTGAAGAATACTCCTGACACAAGAGATTGACAGTTCCAGTCTGAAGTTCAGCCTTAAAGCACAAACAGCTAATTGATAATATATAAACAAATGCCTAGAAATCGGCGAAAGAACCCACCCAACAAAAATCAGGACACCATGGCCCCACCAGAAACACCCAAAAGCAGTGAAGATTTTAATTCAGGGGAGACACAGGAAAATTATGTTAAAGCTATTATTATGCAGATATTGGAGGAAAAAAAAGAGACAAAAAGAGGAAATCAATAAGGCCCTCAAAGAAATGGAGAAGAATTTAACTGCCCACATAGAGGAACAATTAAAGATAAACAGAGAGCAAACAACCAATATAGGAGACACAGTCAATCAGTTGAAGGAAACAGTACAAAGCATGAAAACAGAATTAGAATCTATAAAGAAGACACAAACGGAGAAGAACCTGGAACTGGAGAACTTAGAGAAAAGATCAGGAACCACAAAGGTAAGCATCACCAACAGAATACAAAAGATGGAAGAGAGAATCTCGGGGGCTGAAGATACGTTGGCTGAAATAGATTCCTCCCTCAAGGAAAATAAAAAAATCGGAAAAATCCCAAACCCAAAACATCCAAGACATTAAAGATGCCATCAAAAAACGAAACTTAAGAATAATTGGAAGAGATGAAAAAGAAGACTCCAGGCTCCAAGGACCGGAAAATATTTTTAAGGAAATAATAGAAGAAAATTTTCCCAACTTAAAGAAAGAAATGTCCATAAACATGCAAGATGCCTACAGAACAACAAATAGACTAGACCACAAAAGAAATACTTCTCGTCACATCATAGTCAAAACACTAAACCTACAAAACAAAGAAAAAATATTAAAGGCAGCAAGGGAAAAGGGTCAAGTAACATATGAAGGTAGCCCAATCAGACTCACACCAGACTTCTCATCAGAAACTATGAAAGCCAGAAGGGTTTGGGCAGAAGTCATGCAGTCTTTAAGGGAACACAGATGCCAACCAAGACTAGTATACCCAGCAAAGCTTTCAATCAACATAGATGGAGAAAACAAAAATTTCCATGACAAAACAAAATTCATTCAATACCTACACGGCAACCCAGCCATCCAGAAGGTACTAGAAGGAAAACTTCAGTCCAACGGAAACAACTACACCAAAGAAAATATAGGACACAGACAATTTCCTAACGACAACAACAACAAAAAAGCAATGAATCACAGTAAGACCACCAACTCCACAATAAAAGGAAGTAACAGTCATTGGTCACTATTATCTGTGAACATCAATGGATCCAACTCTCCAATAAAAAGACACAGATTAACAGAATGGCTACGGAAACAGGATCCAACATTCTGCTGCATCCAAAAAACACACCTATGCAACAAAGATAAACAATACCTCAGAGTAAAGGGCTGGAAAACCATTTTCCAAGCAAATGGAACCAGAAAACAAGCTGGGGTAGCGATCCTAATATCTAATAAGATAGACTTTCAAATAAGTTATCAGAAAAGATGAGGACGGGCCCTTCCTTCTCATCAAAGGAAAATTCCAACAGGAGGACATCACAAATTTGAACATTTATGCCCCAAATACAAGACCACCTACATATGTAAATCAAACAATATTAAAACTGAAATCACACATTGATCCCAACACCCTAATAGTGGGAGACTTCAACACTCCACTCTCACCAAGGGACAGATCATCAGGTCAGAAGAAAAACAGAGAAACAAGGGCACTCACAGAACCTGGAAACAACCCAGATACTCCTCAGTTGAGGAATGGATACAGAAGTTTTGGTACTTTTACACAATGGAATACTACTCAGCAATTAAAAAGGAGGAAATCATAGATAGGAAGGTCATGCTGAAATTTACACACCTAGGAAAGATATACAAGAAGGCGGACCCAGGTTGGTATGATCAATGCTCATTTAGATGAACAAATAGGATGGACATTGAATGGAAGAGAAAACAAGCAATAGGACAGGAGCATATCAACGAGGACCTCTGAAAGAATCAATATAGCAATGTATCAAAGCAGATATTAAGACTCACAATCAAGACTTTGGCAGAGGGCGGGAAGTAATAATAAAAATAGGGGAAGTTAGTAAGACTTGGGGAGAACAAGAGCTCCACAAAGACCTAATTGAGTGGGGCACAGGGGTCTTATATGAGACAGTTTTTCCAACCAAGGACCATATATGGATATGGCCTAGAACCCCCGCTTAGATGTGGCCCATGATAGCTCAGTGTCGAACTGAAGACCCTAGTAAGGTAAACAGGGAGTGTTTCAGTCATGAACTTGATAGCTGACTCTTTGACCCTCCCCCATACATGCCAGGGAGTTACAGCTGGCCAGATCCCAGGGGAGGACATTGCAGCCAGTCCTGAGGATACAAGATGAGCTGGGGTTGGATGGAAGGGGAGGAGGTCCTCCCCCGTTGGTAGACTTGGAGGGGGCGGGGAGGAGATGAGGGAGGGAGTGGGAGGGTGGGAGGGAGTGGGAGGGTGGGAGGGTATGAGGGAGGGGGCTATGCCTGGGATGCAAAGTACCTAACCTGTGATTGATATAAAAATAAATAAATTAAAAAAAGAAAACTAAGTGCTAGTACAAAAGTTAGGCATTACTGAAAAGAAGTTAAAAAATACATTCAAGGATCTTCTAATGAGCTGTGTACATTGTTCTCATTGGAAGACAGGATACTAACATGATAAGGGATTCAGTTTAATAGGAATATAAAGAAGCTATCTATCTAGAACATAGTGCTCTGATAAGAGTAATCATTAATGAAGTATTAGATGAATGAAGGATATAGTATTGAATTTCATTAGATGAAAACACAGAAGGAAATGGATTTGGCACCAAAGATGAGGATGTATATCCGGAGAAATCAAATTTACTAGATGCTAAAATTGCAAACAATTATCTATAACACAATTTTGTATTTTATTCTAAGTCCAAATTATTAATAAAAATATGTCAAAGAAGTATCAGAAAATGAAAAGTATGTTAATTGTAAAATTCCTCCTCAAATTAAGCAAGTTAAAGCTTCTTTACTCATTTTCCTAATGTTTACCTTATATTTCTAAGTACAAATCTGTGAAAAAATGAAGTTTGAGCTGTTAAAATAGTGAGAGATGGGGCCAGTGGATAGATAATTTGTCCATGAGTAACCTGCCTGATATGATATGTATTTATGTTCTCCTTTTGTACAAGGAACAAGGGGAAAGAAAGACAGAGACAGAGACACAGAAAGAGAGAGTAGAGAGAGAGAGAAATATTAGTTGAAGTGATTTTGCATTAGAAGACCAGTGGTTGTATTTTGCATATACATGGGAGCAAAAATGTTTTCAAGCACAGGAAAGAGTGTATTTCAAATTTCTAAAAAAGGCATGATTCTGTTATGTTGAACCAAGCATTTGATTTAGAAGACTGATTCTACACTTTTAAGTTTGTCACTTAGTTCTTTCATTGGGAAAGGTGTATGAACGGTTGATAAATTCATGTGTTAAACCTGTTGACTGCTTATTGAAAACTATTACAGAGGCATACTTACATGAAGTATTTCTAAATAGAGCATCATTAAGTTGAAAAAAAAAGAATATCAGTGTTTCACTTATTTATTAAGTATACTTTATATAAACTAAATTCATGTGATCGAAAATGAATATTGTCAACACTAAAAACACATATACACATAAATATAAATACTAAGCTATAATAACTAAATAATAAAGGTCCTAAAAACAATGTGAGCCCAAGAATATACATTTTGAAATATTTCTTATTTATGCATGTATTTATTAGAGATCATTCTAATATTTAGTTATAATGCTTCTTGGAGAAAGTATTAAATATAAAATAAATATGGACATAGTAGTAATTAAGTGATTTATATTAGTGGACAAAATTCACATATATTTTTACCCACCTTAGACATATTTAAATTAATTTTACAATAAACTCTACAGGGTAGGTAGACACTGTTCTAGTAGTGTGAACAATAATTTCTGTACCCCATTTTTTAATTGGAGTACTTGATTTAGTGCTTTATAACTTCTTTAGTTCTTTATATATTCTGGATATTAGCCCTCTGTCAGATATAGGGTTGGTGAAGATACTTTCCGAATCTGTAAGCAGTCGTTTTGTTCTGATAACAGTGTTCTTTGCTTTACAGGTGCTTTTCAGTTTCATTAGGTCCCATTTATTGACTGTTGATCTTAGAGCCTGTTCTATTGGTGTTCTGTTCAGCAAGTTTTCTCCTGTACCAATGAGTTCTAGGCTCTTCCACACTTTTTCTTCTAACATATTTAGTGTGTCTGGTTTTATGTTGAGGTCTTTGATCCACTTAGAGAGGAGCTCCACAAGGATAGCAACAGAAGTAAAATATATGTGCCCTGGGGTATTTTCTGAGATGGATATTCCAACCAAGGACCATTCATGGATATAACCTAGAACCCCTGCTCAGATGTAGCCTATGGCAGCTCAGTATCCAAGTGGGTATCCTAGTAAGGGGAACTGCGACTGTCTCTTACATGAACTCAGAGGCTAGCTCTTTGATCACTTCCCCTGGATGGGGTAGCAGCCTTGCCAGGTAGGACAATATAGCTAGTTCAGATGAGACCAGATAACCTAGGGTCAGATGGAAAGGGAAGAGGATCTCTCGTATCCTTGGACTTGGAGAGGGGCATAGGAGTAGAAGAAGGAGGGAGAGTGAGATTGGGAGGGAATGAGAGAGGGGCTACAGCTGGGATACAAAGTTAATAAACTGTAATTAATGTAAAAACTAAAAATTAAAAAAAATCTGAAAAAAGTTGTGTCTGACTGTGAACAAAAATCTTCTGGGGGGAACCTGTGTCTGCAGAGACTGATGGACCAATCAGAATTTCTGTACTGTGGAGAGATTGGAATTTTACAGGTTCAAAGACTAATCACTTTATCTTGGGCTAGTTTTAGCTTTCTACAGTTTTAGTGGGTCTTCCTTGACCCATTTTGTATCTGAAGTAACTTCTCCTGATAATAAATAAAAACCTCTTAGAACTTATTAACTTAGAACTAATATCTTGTGACAATAAATGCAAACCTGAAAAGCTATTATCTGTACAGATACTAGCTTCTGCCAATTCAAGAACTAAGACTGTCATCAGATAGTGTCTTGGGCCTATAGAATAGCTTCTGTACATCTCATTCTACCTGACTTGCACTAATTTATGAATTCTTTTGTTTTGTAAAACTATGAACACTTGAAAGGAACAGTGGCACATGCCTGTAATCCCAACACTCAGGGAGGCAGAGGCAGGTGGATCTCTGTGAATTTGAGGCCAGCCTGGTCTACTAAGCAAGTCCAGGACAGTTGAGGCTAGCTATACAAAGAAACCCTATCTCAACAAACAAACAAAACCAAAACAAAACAACAACAACAAAAATACTATAAACACCTTATGAAACTGTTTTCATTAGGAAACATGGAATTTTCGGTAAAATAAATCTTTGTTTCTGGGCCATGGACACTCAAAATGGCTTTCAGGACAAAGTATCTCTTATTCGCTTTTAAGATGAGAGCTTTGGCTTTTACATGGACAGCTGCATATATTTATTAGTTGCGAATAAAAATGTTAAGAATTGGCAATATTGTGCATAAAATTAAAGAAAAAAATAGTAATTTTGCTCCACAAACCTGAATCCCCAATATAGACCTCTACATGTTAATAATTTTGACAATTTATTTATTTTTGTTTATCTGTGTATATGTATGTCACAGTGCATGTATACAAATTAGAGAACAACTTGCAAGGTTAAGTCTTACCTTCCAATATTCAGGTTCAGGGATTGAACTCAATTTATCAATCTTGATAGCAAGTACATTTACCTGCTGAACCATATTTCCCTCAATCTCATATAAAATTTTATTATTATATAGAAATGATAGTAACACCTGTGTGAGACCAGGTGTTTATGATGTGCTAGGTTATCTATAACATTGTGAGGTCAGAATTATGTTACTTTTGTTATGGGTGAGAAATGTGAGCTTTTCAGAAAGATTGATTTGCAGAGCTCTTGAAATAAGATATCAGATGAACCACACATTTATTGGGCCTATATATTTGCAACAGAAAAAGTTACCTTAAAATCAGAATTGGTGTTAATTATAAAGAAAGCATAGTATTTCACATTGGCAAAAAAGTAAATATGTATACATCTTTGTTTCCTTGGTGATACTTAAAAAAATTTATATCTTTCTTTCATTGCTTAGCTGAGTACGTTAATGGTTATTTGCATATGTAAAAGATGACCCTAGAGCAAAATGAAAGGTGAAGAGTTGAATTACACTGGTTAATAGCAATGAGGATAATTGAATTTCTCAAGGGCAGAAAAGACCAGGAAAACTTGGTATGGGTATAATATAATGAGAGGGATTAATGAGCACCCTTTATATCATTCACATATTCTCTCAGGCATCCTTCTACCAAAATTGTGGGAGAAAGAAGCTCTAAGGAGCTATATTTAAAATCAGATTTATTCTGAGCAGAATAAATTCAGCGTAGATAAGTTGATAACTGGAAAATATTTTAGACTTCTTTATTCTAGATGTATTTAGGGCTCCAAATTCATGTGAAGAAGATTTTTTATCCAGTTGAATATTATTTCTCATGAATTGTAGTTACAATTGAATAATTAATCTGAAGGCACACATCTCATACAACTACACACCAGAACTTATATGCATGCAAATACTGGCCCAAAAGGCAGCTGTATATTCCATAGCCCACAAGAATTAAGAGGAGAACAGAGAAAGCTTAAAATGTAATTTTTGTAACTTAGACCCAGTCAT
Organism: Pachyuromys duprasi; assembly: GCA_028658305.1. Lineage (NCBI taxonomy): Eukaryota > Metazoa > Chordata > Mammalia > Rodentia > Muridae > Pachyuromys > Pachyuromys duprasi. The sequence goes on from CM053742.1 coordinate 68,689,598, forward strand.
GAGCATGCTATGTCCTAAGCAAGATGAGCATATTTATGTCTTTTAACAAAGTTAGAATTTCTTACATAATAATTCAATAAAACTTCAGTCCAATGGAAACAACTACACCAAAGAAAATATAGGATACAGATAATTTCCCAATGACAACAACAACAAAAAAGCAATGAATCACAGTAAGACCACCAACTCCACAATAAAAGGAAATAACAGTCATTGGTCACTATTATCTATCAACATCAATAGACTCAACTCTCTAATAAAAAGACACAGACTAACAGAATGGCTGCGGAAACAGGATCCTACATTCTGCTACATCCAAGAAACACACCTATGCAACAAAGGTAAACACTACCTCAGAGTAAAGGACTGGAAAACCATTTTCCAGGCAAATGGACACAGAAAACAAGCTGGGGTAGCAATCCTAATGTCTAATAAGATAGACTTTCAACCAAAGTTAATCAAGGAAGATGAGGAGGGGCACTTCCTTCTCATCAAAGGAAAATTCCAACAGGAGGACATCATAATTCTGAACATTTATGCCCCAGATACAAGACCACCTACATATGTAAATCAAACAATATTAAAACTGAAATCACACATTGATCCCAACACCCTAATAGTAGGAGACTTCAATAGTCCACTCTCACCAAAGGACAGATCATCCAGTCAGAAGCAAAACAGAGAAACAAGGGCACTCACAGAGACCCTAAATCAAATGGACCTAATAGATGTCTACAGAACTTTTCACCCTAGATCAAAAGAGTATAGCTTCTTTTCAGCACCTCGTGGAACCTTCTCCAAAATAGACCATATAGTTGGTCACAAAGCAAGCCTCAGCAGATACAGGAAGATTGAAATAATCCCTTGTAACCTATCTGACCATCATGGTCTAAAGCTGGACCTCAACAACAACAGAAATAGCAAAAGGCCTGCACATACATGGAAACTGAACAACTTGCTACTCAAGGAC
>CM053742.1:68691067-68706278 GCA_028658305.1 Pachyuromys duprasi
GGGCCAGATGGTTTTAGTGCAGAATTCTACCAGACCTTCAAAGAAGTCCTAACACCAATTCTCTATAAAGTGTTCCACAAAATAGAAATAGAAGGAAAATTACTGAACTCTCTCTATGAAACCACAGTCACCTTGATACCTAAACCACACAAAGATCCAACAGAAAAAGGGAACTTCAGACCTATCTCTCTTGTGTACCACTTTGAACAATGATATAGAATCCTAATATTATTTACTTTATTTTATTTTATTTATTACAATTTATTCGCTTTGTATCCCAACTGTAGCTCTCTTCCTAATCTCCTCCTAATCCAATCCAATCCTGCCTCTTTTTCCCCTATGCCCTTTCTCTATTCCATTGATAGGAGAAAACTTCCTCCTCTTCTACCTGACTGCAGCCTATCAGTTTTCATCAGGGCTGCAGGCTGCATCATCTTGCTCTGTGGCCTGGCAAGGCTACATACTCCCAGAGTGGGGAATTGTGAACAAACAGCCAGACACTGAGTTCATGTCAGAGAGCGAGAGAGAGTCCCTGCCCCCCTTACTATGTACCCAGTTGGAAACTGCACAGTCTATGGATGTGCTATGAGCAGGAGGTCTAGGATTCCTCATGTACACTCCTTCATTTTAGTATATGTCTCTGCAGATGCCACTGGACCCAGGTTATTTATTTCTTTATTTTTTAGCACTGTTGGTCTGCTTGTGGAGTTTCTGTCCCCTCCAGACCTTTCTATCTCCCTCTTCTTCCATAAGGTTTCCTGAAGTCTGCCCAAAGTTTGGCTATGAGTCTCAGTATCACCTTTGATACCTTGATGGGTAGAGGCATTCAGAGCCTCCAATTGGAAGGCTCCTGTCCTGTTCCTTGTATTTTTTTTCTTTTTTTTAAATTTTAACATTATTTTATATTAATCACAGGTTATATACTTTGTATCCCATCCATAGCCCCCTCCCCCATTCCCTCTCTAGCCCACCCTTCCCTCCCTCATCTTCTCCCTGCCCCTTTCCAGGTCCACTGGTAGGGGAGGACCTCCTCCCCTTACGACTAATTTTAGCTTATCAGGTCTCTTCAGGAATGGCTGCAATGTCCTTTCTGTGGCCTAGCAAGAATGCTCCTCCCTCAGGGGGTGGGGTGGTTGAAGAGCCAGCCATTGAGTTCATGTCCAAAATAATCCCTGTTCCCCTTAACAGAAAGACGCACATGGTATATACTCACTTATATAGACCTATAAGATAGGGTAAACATACTGAAATCTGTACACCTAAAAATGATAAACAAGAAGAGGACCTGGGGTAAGAGGATTAGTCCTCACTTAGAAAGTCAAATTGGATGGACATTGGATATAGGAGAAAACAAGTAACAGGACCAGAGCCTATCACAGAGGGCCTCAGAAAGACTATACCTAGCAGGGTATCAAAGCAAATATTAAGAAACATAACCAACCCTTTGGCACAGTGCAGGGAATCATATGAAAGAAGGGAGAGTTAGTATGACCTGGGGAGGGCAGGAGCTCCACAAGGACCAAATATATCAGAGTACAGGGGTCTTTTATGAGACTGTCTCTCCAACCAAGGACCAAGTATGGTTATAACCAAGAACCCCTGCTTGTATGTAGCAATTTTTTTTTATTTCTGATGGCCATCCTGTTTGCCCTTCTTTTTATTTATTTTTTATTTTATTTTTATTTTTTGCCCATTATGATGTCTTCCTTATATATCCCACTTAAAGAGGTATAAAAGTAAACAGGTAGTACAGAGATGATCTTTTATTTATAAAATGATAATCTTTTATTTATAAAAGGACAGCATCCAAACAAGCAGAAAAGAATATGAAATAGAAACTAGCAATCCCATCACAAAGAAAAAAAATGAATAAAATATTCATGAGGTAAAGTTAATCATAGGAAATAAGTGGCAGAAATTAATATTATCTTATTGGACAGAAAACTAGCCCAATATTTAAATAGCAAGGATAATCATACTAAAATCTGTACACGTAAAGAAACTAATCAAGAAGGAGGACACTGGGTAAGATGCTCAATCCTCATTCAGAAAGGCAAACAGGATGGACATCAGAATAAGGAGAAAAGAGGGAATGGGTCAGGAGCCTACAGCAGAGGCCCTATGATACACGGTATCAAATAAGATGCTGAGGCTCATAGCCAAAATTTGGGCAGTGTGCAGAGAATCTAATGGAAAAGGGGGGAGACAGAAAGACCTGGAGAATGCAGGAGCTCCAAAATGAAAGCCAAAAAAAAAAAAAATTGGGCACAGGGGTCTTCTCTGAGACTAATACTCCAAACAAGGACCACACATGGAGATAATCTAGAACCTTGGCACAGATGTAGCACATGGCATCTCATTGTCCAAGTGGGTTCCTAGTAATGGGAACAGGGACTCTCTCTGAAGTGAACTCAGTGGTCTGCTCTTTAATCACCTCCCTCTGAGAGGGCAGCAGCCTAACCAGGCCACAAGGGAAGACAATGCAGCCAGTCTTGGTGAGACCTGATAGACTAGGATCAGATGGAAGGAGAAGAGGATCTCCTCTATCAGTGGACTGGGAGGGAGGCATGGGTGGAGAAGAGGAAGGAAGGATGGAATTGGGAGGGAATGAGGGAATGGTCTACAGCTGGGATAAAGAGTGAATAAACTGTAATTAATAAAAAATAAGTAAATTAATAAAAAAGGATTCAAAAGCAAACAAAAAAATCAAAACAGGCTATAATTTTGAATCATTTAGCCAGTGTATATGAATAAAGTGTGTGAAAAAGATTATTTGTGTGTGTGTTTTAACTTTTTAAATTTATTTATTTATTACAGTTTATTGAATTTGTATCCCAGCTGTAGCCCTCTTTCTCCTGTCCTCCTTGTTCAAACCACCTTTTTTCTTCTCCCTCTATGCCCTTTCCTTAGTCCCCTGATAGGGGAAGACCTCCTCTCCTTCTCTCTGACCCTAACCTATCAGGTCTCATCATGGCTGCGGGCTGCATCATCTTCCTCTGTAGCCTGGCATGGCTGCAATTCACAGAGGGGAGGTGATCAAACAGCCAGCCACAGAGTTCATGTGAGAGCCAAGCCCTGATTTACTTACTAGAGTATCTATTTGGAAACTGAGCAGCATATAGGCTTCTTATGAGAAGGGAGTCTAGGTCCTGTCCATGCATGGTTCTTAGTTGGAATATTGATCACTTCAGGACCCCCTCGGCCCAGGAATTTTGGCTCTGTTGGTCTCCTTGTGAAGTTCCTCTCCCCTCCAGGTTTTTCTATCCCCCTCTTATTCCATAAGTTCTCCTGCATTTTGCCCAAAGTTTGGTATATGTCTCAGTATCTCTCTCCATACTCTGGTGGGTAGAGTCTTTTAAAGGTTCCCTGTTGAAGGCTCCTGCCCTGTTCCTTGTAACCCTCTTCCTGTTCTCCTCCAAGGCCTACATGCCCTCCACCTTCTCCCTCTGGGCCCCTTCAGTTGCCAACTGAAAGAGAAGGACCTCCTCCCCTTCTATACGACTTAGGACAATCAGGTCTCCTCAGGGCTGCTGGCTTTATCATCTTCCTCTATGGTGTGTGTGGCAAGGCTGCACTCCACAGGGGGAGATGAACAAAGATCTGGCCACTGATTTCATGTAAAAGGTAGTCCCTGGTACCCTTACTAGAGAACTCACATGGAAACCAAGCAGCCTATGTGCTTCCTAAGAGCAAGGAATCTTGTTCCTTTCCTTTTATGGTCCTTGATTAGAATATCAGTCTCTACAGGATACCCGGGACCAGGTTTTTGGGATCCATTAGTCTCCCTGTGGAGTTCCTGTAACTTCCAGGTCTTTCTTTCTTTAATTTTAATTTTTTTATTAATTACAGTTTGTTCACTTTGTATCCCATGTGTAGCCCCTACCCCATCCCTTACCAATCCAACCCTCCCTCCCTCTTCTTCTCCTATACCCTTTGCCCAGTTGAATGATAAGGGAGGTCCTCCTCCCTTTCCATTTGACCTCAGTCTATCAGGTCTCATCAGGACTGGCTGCATTGCTTTCCTTTGTAGCCTGGTAAGACCGCTCCCACCTCAGGTGGAGGTGTTCAAAGAGCCAGCCACTGAGTTCCTGTCAGAGATAGTCTTTGTTCCAATTACTGGGGAACCCTTTTGGACATTGAGCTGCCATCTGCTACATCTGTGCAGGGGCTCTAGGTTATCTTCATGCATGGCCCTTGTTTGGAGTATCAGTCTTAAAAAGGACCCCTGTGCCCAGATATTTTGGTTCTGTTGCTCCCCTTGTGGATCTCCTGTCCGTCCATGTCTTTCTGTCTTCCCCCTTCTTTAATAAGATTCCCTGCACTCTGCCCAAAGTTTGGCTATGGGTCTCAGCATAAGTTTTGATACTCTGCTGGGTAGAGTCTTTCAGAGGGCACTACAGTAGGCTCCTGTCCTTTTTTCTGTTTTCTCCCTCTTCTGATGTTCATCCCGTTTGCCTTTCTGAATGAAGATTGGTTATCTTACCCAGGGTCTTCTTTCTTGATTAGCTTCCTTGGGTGTACATATTTTAGTATGATTATCCTATATTATATGTCTCATATCCACTTATAAATGAGTATATACCATGTGTGTCTTTCTGCTTCTGTGATGCCTCACTCAGTATGATCTTCTCTAGAATCCCACCATTTGCCTGCAAATGTCATTATTTTCTAGTTTTTAATTGCTGAATAGTATTCCATTGTGTAAATGTACTACAATTTCTGTATTCATTCCTTAATTGAGAGACATCTGGGTTGTTTCCAGATTCTGGATATTACAAATAAAGATGCTACAATCATGGTTTTATCAACTATTCTTGTTGTATACTTGAGCATCTTTTAGATATATGCCTAGGAGTGGTAGAGCTGGATTTTAAGGTAGCACCATTCCTAATTATCTGAGAAAGTGCCAAATTGATTTCCAAAGTGGTTGCGCCAGTTTACATTCCCACCAGCAATGGAGTAGGGTTCATCTTTCTCCCCATTCTCCCTAGGATGTGTTGCCACTTGAGTTTTTGATCTTAGTCATTCTGAAGGGTGTAAGGTGAAGTCTCGGGGTCTTTTTCATTTGTATTTCCCTGATGACAAAGAGTGTTGAGCATTTTTTAAATTATTTCTCTGCCATTCGATGTTCCTCTATTGAGAATTCTCTGTTTAGCTCTGTACCCTATTATTTTTTACTTGATTTGTTGCTGTTTAACTTCTTAAATTTTTTATATATTCTGGATATTAGCCCTCTGTCAGATATCTGTAGGCTCTTTTTTTTCTTTCTGAAGACAGTGTCCTTTGATTTACAGAAGCTTTTCAGTTCCTTGAGATCCCATTTATTCTAAGAAAAGTCTACGTCAGAGTCAGCCTCTGAACCCCTTACTATGGAATCCACTTGGAATCTGAAAGGCCTATGGGCTTCCTATGAGCAGGAGGTCTAGGTACTTTCCATATATGCTCCTTCTTTGGAATATCCATCTCTGTATAACCCTCTGGGCCAAGTTTTTTATTGTTGTTGTTTGGGGTTTTTTTGTTTATTTTCTGTTGTTATTGTTTTTGCTGTTGGTCTCCTTTTGGATTTCCTGTCCTCTCCAGATCTTTCTATCTCCCTCTTCTTCCATAAGTTTTCCTGCATTCTGCCCAAAGTTTCCCTATAAGCCTCAGTATCTCCTTTGATTCTCTGGCGGGTAGAGTCTTTCAGACGTCCCCTATGTACCCCTACTGTCCTGTTCTTTGATTATTACAATTTGTTAATTTTGTATCACAGCTGTAGTGCTCTCCCTGTTCTCCCCCTGTGTCTCTTCCCTAGCCCACTTATAGGGGAGGAACTCTTCACTTTCTATCTGACCTTAGCCAATCAGGTCTCATCTGGGCTCGTTTCTTCCTCTGTGGCCTGGCAAAGCTGTACTCCACCGGGGTAGAGATTAAAGTGCAGGCCACTGAGTTCATGTCAGAGACAGTTCTTGTTCCCCTTACTGGGAATGTATTTGGAAACTGTGCAGCCCATGGGTGTCCTATGAGCAGGGGTCTAGGACCTCTCAATGCATGATCCTTGGTTGGAGTAAAGGTCTCTGAAAATACCACTTGGCCCAGGTATCTTTTCTTTCTTTCTTTCTTTCTTTCTTTCTTTCTTTCTTTCTTTCTTTCTTTCTTTCTTTCTTTCTTTCTTTCTTTCTCTTTCTTTCTTTCTTTCTTTCTTTCTTTCTTTCTTTCTTTCTTTCTTTCTTTCTTTCTTTTGACTCTGTTGGTCTCCTTGTGGACTTTCTGTCCCTTCCAGATCTTTCGATCTCCCTCTTCTTCCATAAGGTTTCTTGCACTCTGCCCAAAGTTTGTGTATGAGTTTCAGTATCTCCTTCGATACCCTGATGGGTAGAATCTTTCAGAGTCCCCCCTGTGGAAGGTTCCTGTCTTGTTCCCTGTCTTCTCTTACTTCTGATGTCTATCCTTGTTTGTACTTCTTTCTTTTCATTATATATTCCACTTTAAGAGATATAAAAGTAAAACAGTAGTACAGTGATGATATTTCATTTAGAAAATGAAAGCATTCAAACAAGCAGAAAAGAATATGAAATAGAAACAAGCAATTCCATCACATAGAAAAAGTAAATAAAGTATTAATGAAACACAACTAAACTTTAAAAAATTGGAAATTAATATTCTTATTGGTCTGAAATCTAGCCCAATATTTAAAAATAAATCAAAATAGACTATAATTTTGACTATTTTAGACACTGTATATGAATAAAGAGTGTGAATATGTTTCTTCCTGTGTGTGTGTGGTGTTTTTTTTTAAATTTTGAAAATTTATTTATTCTTTACAATTTATTCACTTTTAATCCCTGCTGTAGCCCTCTTCATTTTCTCCTCCTAGTCCAACCCACCCTTCCTTTTGTATCCCTATGTCCTTTCCCTAGTCCCCTGATAGGGGAAGACCGCCTCTCATTCTAGCTGACCTAGCCTATCATGTCTCATCAGGGCTGGTTGCATCATCTTTTTCTGTGGCCTGGCAAGGCTGAAACCCCCAGGGGGAAGATGAAGAGGCAGCCACTGAATTCATGTCAGAGACAGCCCCCGATGCCATTCCTGGGGAACTCACTTGGAAAACTGAGCAACCTATGGACTTCCTATGTGCAGGAGGTCTAGGTCTTCTCCATGCATGGTCCTTGGTTGGACTATCAGTCTCTGCAGGAACCCCTGGGTCCAGGTATTTGGACTCTTTGTGCAGTTCATTCTCTTTCTATCTCTCTCTTCTTCTCTATGGTTTCTGGCACTCCACCAACAATTTGGATATGAGTCCCAGTATTTTCTTTGATATCCTGGTGGGTAAAGTCTTTCATAGGTCCCCTGTGTAAGGCTTCTGTCCTGTTCCTTGTCTTCTCTTATTTCCAATATCTATATCATTTGCTCTTCTGAGTGAGGTTTCAGGCTCTTCCTTTGGGTCCTCCTTGTTGTTTAGCTTCTTTAAGACTATAAAATTTAGTATGTTTATCCTATATTATGTGGTTAAAATCTACTTATACATGAATATATACCATATGTGTCTTGGTGCTTCAGGATTACCTCACTCAGGATCTTTTCTTGTTTCCTCCATTTCCCTGCAAATTTCATAATTTCTTTGTATTTAATTGCTGAGTAATATTCCATCATGTAAATGTACCACATTTTCTGTATCTATTCCTCCCATTGTGGATTATCCAAGTTTTTTTTTTCAGATTCTGGCTATTATGAATAAATCTTCTATGAACATATTTGAACACATGTCCTTATTGAATGGTGGGGCATCTTTTGACCATATGCTCAGGAGTGGTATAGCTGGATTTTGAAGGAGTGTTCCTAAATTTCTGATAAAGGTCCAGATTTATTTCCAAAGTGGTTGTAAAAGTTTGCATTCCCATCAGCAACAGATGAGGGTTACCCTTTCTCCAAAACCCACCCAGCATGTGTGTTGTCATTTGAGTTTTTTATCTTGGCCATTCTAATGGGAGTAAGGTGAAATCTCAGGGTTGTTTTGATTTGCATCTCCCTGATGGCTAAGGATGTTAAGCATTTATTTAAGTGTTTCTCTGCCATTCTATATTCCTCTTCATAGAATTCTCTGTTTACCTCCATACCCCATTTTTTAAATTGGATTGCTTGATTTGTTGTTTTTCAACTTCTTTAGTTCTTTATAAATTCTGGATATTAGCCCTCTGTCAGATGCAGCATTAGTGGTTATGGTGTTTCATCACAGAAATTGTAACACTAAAATATTAAGGCTGGGATATGAAAGCGTTACAGATCAAGATATATATGAGATATAGAAAAGTAAAGACCAGAACCCCAATTAATATGTCACTCTTCCTTCCCTTTTCATCTGGATTCTTACACCAAAACAGCACTCCTTACATGTGCATGGACATCGTTACTTTTTATGATTTCCAATCGAATTTGAATATCCTTGAAGTGAAAGGGAACATTTATATAATGGAAAATATATATTCCTTTATCAGAAATAGTTCAAAGAAAAAGAGATGATAAACAAGAAAACTCAAACTATATTCATCCCAACTATACTTCATTATTTAATAACTTAATTCCTCATAGTATAGAGCTGTGATAATGAAAGACATCAACCAGAGAAATTCCTGTTTATGTACACATTTAACATACAATATTTATATACTTACAATACAAAGATATATTCACATAGATACAAAAACATGTGGGATACCATTTTCTGTTTGTATAGAGAAAAGTATATCTTATGAGAACTTCACTCATGTAGTTATGAGTATTGACACATCCAGGGCTCCAGAGTTGGTTGGAAGAGCTGATAGTATATTCCCTAGTCCAATAGAATCAATAAACCAGAAATGTTAATGAAAGAAAAGAAAAAGGCATCTGCATCATCTCAGTAAGAAGATTTGTATTTTATTTGTACAAGAGATAGAATTTTCATTTAGGCCTTCAACTGAAATGACTACTACCTGAATTACACAGGAAATCTATCAATTGACATTCTAATCTCATCCCAAAACATCCACACAGATACTCAAAGAAAGGTTTAACTAAATACCTGAGCCCTCTAAGTTTAGAGAAATCAATATATGAATTTAACCAGTACAAAGAAACTTGCTAACAACACTTTCCCAATTTGTTTTGGCAAAAATTAACTAAGTAGAAATCACTTAAATTTCAATGTCAAGGTTTTCTTTCTAATTGAAGTCATATTTTTTAAAATATTTAAGCAACTAATTGAAAATATACATTCAATAATTATGATGAAATCTATTTTTAATTTAGCTCAATAATAAACCTAAGAATTCAAATACTGTCAAAAATACACTGAGGAACACAATCTTTTCAATTACTATTAAATTAATGAAAAGTGAAATACAAAGCATATTAATTGTAATAATTTTGTTTCTAGATATGAGTTTTATTTATTAGTTAAGTATGTCTATGTCTGTTCCTGTGCATGTTCATACATGTGTGAAGGTGTGTGCACATGAATGCAGGTACTTTTGGACATCAAGTGAGGGTATCAGACATCCTCCGAAGTTAGAGTTATAGGCAGCTGTGAGATAATCTACATGGACTGGGGGATACAGAATTTGGATCATCTACAAGAGAAGTATGCTTTCTTTATCACTAGGATATATGTGTAGCCCCATGAAAATGTAAATTTATAAACACCTACCAAAGAGCTTTGTATTTTTTGTTGATTTGCCTCTGGGTTATCATATCTTCCAACATTTGGTGAATGAAAGATCAGAAGCACAATGATAAAATAAGTAAATGACAATGAATATTGTCAGGTATTTAGCTGAATATTTCCTCATTCAAAATGAGTAAAGAGAAGAGTAGTTATATATGTAAATGCAATGTATATACATAGTTTTTGAGTTTTATTTGCTTGTTTGTGTGTGCTCCTGTGTGTGTGTGCACATGTGACATCCATCTTGATATTCCCAAGATAAGAAGATCTTAGGTATGGGCCACTAGTGCACAATCAACAGATTGGAAACTAATGGGTGAAACTTTAGGTCTATAATAACTAAACAGAGGAATGCTATCTGATATTTGTCTCTAATCCTGAGGAAAGATGCGACATTGGCAACTGCCAGGAAGATCATTAATAGATGACTCTCTACACCTCATTCCAGGAGTCTTAAATTTTATAAGATCCCCATCATACAAAGGGCTTTATGACTAAACAAAGGTATGCAATGTGCCCTTTCTGTGAGATTCAATACAAGAGGCCTTGTTATTCAAGTAAACAGGTAAAATTAAATTGTACCTCAGCAAAGTTGTCTCTCCAAGAAACTTAGCAATATGATGAAAACTGTGGAAATTAAACCAGCATAACAGTGTCTCTAAATTTCCCTGCTTACCCAGTTTGAAAGAGTTCTTCTCCACAATGTCCCCTTTGGACAGTTCCAACTCCTTGTGCTTTCCTAGACTCTGAAATAAACTCTCCTGACTTATTACACTGTACTCTATATCTCATCTGAATTCTTTCAGTGGCATTTGTAAGTAACAGGAAGTCAAAGAGAGACCTACAAAAGATCCTTTAACACACATAAACACACACACACAGAGTTCATATAGTCTAAATTATTCATATAGTTCAAAATTATTTAAACTATTATGGAAAAGTAACCTACTCTATAAACCTATTTCAGTGAAAAACATGATGTTAAATATATGACATTAATAATCATCAGATTTTGTTTTACTATTAATAGAAGTTAGTGTAAAAGTGTTAAACATAGCACATATGTTGCTTTCATAAACATTTTATCTATGCTTAAAACTCTGAAAATCTGGATACGCATACAAATATACACCACAATGTGTATGATGATTCATTACCAAAATATTTTACAACTTGCAAATGCTGTGTTGTTTGTGTATGTGTGTTTGTATGTGTATGTATGCACTAACAAAAGCAAAATGATAGACTTAATAATGCAAGTTTATTCAGGCTGTGGAAATGAATGATGTTGTAAGTCTGGCACTCAAATACCAATTTCTTCCATAAGAAGCCTTTTGTTTAGTTCTGATTTTTGTTTTTTTCAGTATATATCTATATTATTACTTCACCTTAGTGTTCTGTTGTCATTGTGTTAGAAGTAATATCTTAAGTTTTTATATCAAATCACAGCTATAGTTTATAAAGACTCACTGTCAGGTTTAATATGCTTAGTTTACTATGCCTGAAATTTGCAAATTTTCTTTGCTTTAAAAAACAGCTTTTACATCCTTTACATATCTATAATATCAGCCAAGGATCAAGATAAATAACATGGCATAAAAGAGCAGAAGGCACAGTTAAGATAGGATCATTATGCAAATAGGTTATGGCATGCTTTATATGAAAACAGCTTCCCTAAAGAGACCTAATGGGATGACTGACCTATAAAGCATTTAATTTGTTGTTGGCATTTTATTTAATTGTCTTGAACCTCCTCTAGGAATAAAACTTTTAATTGTAAAAACTTCTAAATGACACAATGCTTAATTTATTCTCCTGTAACTAAAAGGTTCTCTCACTGTAGAATGCAAAATTTTATACTACCATTTCATAAATATTCCTGTGTATGGCTTTTAAACTTTGAGATAATGGAAAGATCTAGAGTAGTTATGTAGATCACTTAAACTTCTTGAGTTTGTTTTAGGAAATAATTACCTTATTGATATGCATATGATCTTCCTTTCCTACAACTGCAAGAAAAAAGAATACTATCAAGATGATATTATTCTTCATTTAAAATCATTGTAAACATTTCAAATTATAGTGAAGCATATTTTGTTGTACAGAACTTACATTTTAACATGTGATGGTGAAAAAGGTGGTGAGTATGTTGGGGATAAGAATAATAAGGCTTTTTCTGAATGTTAAAGAAAGTTACTTTAGGATTGCCTGTTGGTATAACGTTCTTTTGAAATGTATACACCTCGCTCTTGTTCATCCAAATGCTGATTTCTCTCCTCCACTCTCTGGTTTCAATTTGGACATTGCATTGTGATACTTTTTCTAAGCATCCTGTCTCAACTCTGTGTAAACAGGCTAAAATGAGGCAACGAGACACAATTTTGAGCAAGGGAATGAAGGCAGGAAGACAGGGAAGAGCCAGAGGACAGGAATGAGTGGGAGGCAGAAAGGGGAGGAGAGAGCTGGGAGAGCAGAACTGGAAGAAAGATCTTGGGACGGTGTGGAGAGATGGAATGGACCAAATATATCACAAAAGCAAGTATAATGTGGGAAATCTAAATGTTAGGAAACTATGAGGGCTTGGAGGATTAGAATGGAGCAACTATTGCCCAGCATTGTGTTCTAGGTTAATTAAATAAATCATGGTCTCTGTGTGGTGATTTGGTTATACAGCTGTTTAGAATTAACAGCAAGCTTTGCCACAAGATATATCAATAGTAAATATTAAGCACCAAACTACAACAAATGTTCATAATTATTAATGGTAATATTCATAGTGTAACAAGATTATACTCAGGGAATTGTCTCTTTTCTTTTTCTCTCTTTCTTTCTAAGATAAGAAGAAAAGTGGTTAAAAAGAAAGGAGTATACAGGGATATCTTATAGGAATAAGACAAAAAGGTAGATTACTGAATCTATTCAACTTAAGATTTCATTTGTTATTCCCAAATAATATAGGTTAATTTTAACTCTGGTATACGATTTTGCATATTGATACAAAAATAAATCTATTTTTGATACATTGGTATTAGTGTATTGATAAAAAGTCAAGGTTACTTCCAATACTTTTAAACTGCTATTAAAAACGGGTTAGCATATGAGGTATGCAAGTTAATTGCTAGTTATTCAATGCATAGTCATGTCAGACACTAGTATAATTTATCACAGGAGTATACATCCTAGTTTAACAGATAGATATGATTTTGTAGACAGATCTATTATATAAAGATAGGTAGTCTTCAAGAACTTCAGAGACCTACAGAATATGGGATTTAAAAGTATCTTTATTATTTTAATGATTCTTTGACAATGAGACAAGTCTTCTCCTGGCAGCACCCAGCTGACCTCAAAAAAGATGATGAACATCAAAGAACCTCCATATAAAAATGGCCCCAAATGTGGCACATGAGCCACTCAGGTAAAGAAAATACCCCTGGGGAGATCCAAAATGGCTGCCAGGAGAGGACACTGTGTCTGAGGAGTAGGACAACAGAAACAACGCAGTGACCAGGAGACTGAACTCTGGGACCTAAAACGCCAGTATTTGTGATTGCCAGGTGAGCGGAACTCCTACGGTGAGAAAATCAAGTGGGAATATCCTAGGAACACCCAGTTATTACCCGGAAAAATCCCCGGGTGACCAGCTGCGCACAGCTCTGATCTGAACTAGCAGCCACGCTGGGCGCCCTCACCCGCCATAATAGACTGGATTACACAATCTCGCAGGCAGTCTGAGGAAGAACTGGGTACCATTTTCACTGACCTGTACACTGTGAGCATACACTGCACCCGGGTTCTGCTTCAACCCACGGGTGTACGGCAGGCTCACACCAATCGCCAGACTGAGAGGGTCTGGGGACCATTTTGACCAGTCTGCACACTGCGGGCACACACCAAAGGCTTCCACCAGCAAAACCTCAGTCCATGTGTGAGTCTGCAGGCGAGTCTGGGAAGGACCCGAGTTCTGCTTCAACCCGCAGGTGTACAGCAGGCGCACACCAATCGCCGGAACCACCCCAGACTGAAAGGGTCCAGGGACCATCTTGACCAGACTGCATACTGAGGGCAAACACTGCACGCATCTGCCAGCAAAAGCCTTAGTACATGTGTATGTCCACGGGCCAGACAGAGAAGGCCTTGGGCACCATTTCAGACAGGCCTGCATACAGCAGATGCACACCAACCCAACCCCACTGTGTGTGCCCCAAATATCATCTCAGACCAAGGTACACAGTCCCTGGCCCAGATGGGGCACCAAATCTCTATTCCAGGGGAGAGCCCTTAGCAGCAAGCCCAGAGAGGAGCGCACAACCCCCAGCTGATATCTCAAACCTGGACACTCAGACTCTAGCACAGAGTGAGGAGTAAAGTCTCCAGACCAGAGGGGTGACCAGCCTGCAGTGCTCACAGCTTCTAGCACAGAGCACGAAGCCAGGCACACAGAACCCACAATAGAGTTCAACCAAGACAACAACACACACTAACAAACCACCAGAAATCCCTGATCTTCTTGAAGAATACTCATGACACAAGAGATTAACAGTTTCAGACTGAAGTACAGCCTTAAAGCACAAAGAGCTCCCTGATTATATATAAACAAATGCCCAGTAATTGGCGAAAGTACCCACCCAAAAAAAATCAGGACACAATGGCCACACACGAGAAACACCCAAAAGCAGTGGAGATTTTAATTCAGCAGAGACACTAGAAAATTATGTTAAAGCTTTGATTATGCAGCTATTGGAAGAACAAGTGGAGAGACAAAGAGAGGAAATGAACAAGGCCTTCAAAGAAATGGAGAAGAATTTAACTGCCCACATAGAAGAACAATTAAAGATAAACAGAGAGGAAACATCCAAAATAGGAGACACAGTCAATCAGTTGAAGGAAATGGTACAAAGCATGAAAACAGAATTAGAATCTATAAAGAAGACACAAACGGAGAAGATCCTGGAACTGGAGAAATTAGAGAAAAGATCAGAAACCACAAAGGTAAGCATCACCAATAGAATACAAGAGATGGAAGAGAGAATCTCGGGAGCGGAGGATACACTGGCTGAAATGGATTCCTCACTCAAGGAAAATAAAAAAACAGAAAAATCCCAAGCACAAATCATCCAAGAAATTAAGGATGCCATCAAAAGATGGAACCTAAGAATGATTGGAAAAGATGAAAAAGAAGACTCCAGGCTCCAAGGACCAGAAAATATTTTTAAGAACATCATATTAGAAAATTTTCCCGATTTAAAAAAAGAAATGTCCATAAACATACAAGAAGCCTACAGAACACGAAATAGACTAGACCAGAAAAGAAATACCACTTGTCACATCATAGTCAAAACACTAAACCTACAAAACAAAGAAAAAATATTAAAGGCAGCAAGGGAAAAGGGTCAAGTAACATATGAAGGTAGACCGATCAGATTCACACCAGACTTCTCATCAGAAACTATGAAAGCCAGAAGGGCTTGGGCAGAAGTCATGCAGTCTTTAGGGGAACACAGATACCAACCAAAACTACTATACCCA
>CM053742.1:68706778-68728803 GCA_028658305.1 Pachyuromys duprasi
GAGCTCGGCAAAGACCAAACTGTGCAGGGCACAGGGGTCTTTTATGAAACGGTTTCTACAATCAAGGACCATGTGTGGATGTGGACTGGAACCCCCCCACGGATGGGGCCCATGATAACTTGGTGTAGGACTGAAGACCCTAGTGAGGGAAACAGGGACTGTTTCAGTCATGATCTTGATGGCTGACTCTTTGACCCTCCCCCATATAAGCCGGGGAGTGACAGACTGGCTAGATCCCAGGGGAGGACATTGCAGCCTGCCCTGAAGAGACAGGATGACCTGGGGTTGGATGGAAGGGGAGGAGGTCCTCCCCTGTTGGTGGACTTCCAGGGGAGGAGGGAGATGAGGGAGGGAGTGGTAGGGTGGGAGGGAATGAGGGAGGGGGCTACTTCTGGGATGCAAAGTACCTAACCTGTGATTGATACAAAAATAAATTAAAAAAAAGAAAATACCCTTGATTCATGACAGACAAATTTTTCCAAAAATAGGCAAGCTAATGTAGGACAAGTCCACTGCTGTGCTCTGCCAATACAGGGTAAGCAAGTCCTAAATATTTTCTGCTTCAAATTTATGTTTGTCAAATATTCTGAACCAGAAGGCTGAAGATGATGCTCCAATGCTATAAAGAGTTATGGCAGCAAACTCTCTCTGTCAATGTTTTATTTATTGGAAGCTGCTAACTTGCACTTCCTAATTACTGTAAAAACTAATTTTATTCCTTCTCAAGTCTCTGAAGGGGTTGAAGACCGAAGAGCCATAATGTTAAATGTAAGCTTAACTTGTTTAGAACTTAAGAAATCCTTTAATATAGGTGACATCATCAAGGATAAAAGTTAATTTAGGATAGAACTTTAAACTTGTCAATATAGAAAGTAAAATCAGATACTTTCTTCTAAGTTGCTAAATATACATGGAGTGGACATTGCACATGTAGATTTAACATAACAGTTTTCATAATTTCATAATTATTATTGTATTGAAATAAAAGGAGTCTTTTATTGGACTTAAAGGGGAGAAATGTTGGTATAATATTCTTTTGGAATGTATACACCTCACCCTTGTCCATTCAAATGTTGATTTCTCTCCTCCACTGTATGGTTTCAATCTGGACATTGCATTGTAATACTTGTTCCAAGCATCCTGTCTCAACTTTGTGTAAACATGACAAAATAAAGCAACTAGCCACAATGTTGAGCAAGGGAAAGGAAGCAGGAAGAGGGAGGAGAGAGCTGGGATCGATGAGCATGAGGAGAGATCTTGGAATGATGTGTAGAGATGGACTGGACCAACTATATCACAAAAGCAAGTATAATGTGGGAAATCTAAATGTTAGGAAACTATGAGGGCTTGGAGGATTAGGATGGAGCAACTATTGCCCAGCATTGTGTTCTATGTTAATTAAATAAATCATGGTCTTTGTGTGGTGATTTGGTTATACAGCTGTTTAGGACTAACAGCAACATTATGAAAAGATAATTAATAGTAAATTTTAACAGCAGCTTACCACAATTGATAGTCTCATTTCTACAAATATTTTGTCTAGACATGCCTTAAACTATTTAAATTGTTCTGAAAACATTTTACCAAATAATACAGAACCTCAAAATTTTTTGCCATTGTAGTTGTGCGAATATTTATGAAAGTGTTAATATTTATGTAACAC
Source organism: Pachyuromys duprasi (assembly GCA_028658305.1). NCBI lineage: Eukaryota > Metazoa > Chordata > Mammalia > Rodentia > Muridae > Pachyuromys > Pachyuromys duprasi. Next base: position 68,708,442 of record CM053742.1, read on the forward strand.
AACAAGAGAACAATACCTAAAATTTCACAAGGGAGAAAAATGATATAGATATTCTATCTATGGCTGAATTAATTGTCACTTATTTTCATCATTTTCACAAATTAAGAATCTTCATTAACCACTACACACTTCAAAAAGAAGCTACTCTGACCAATGTTATGAGTAACAAAAATGTATGTGTATAAACATCAATATTTACAAAGCATGTCAATTTAGCAAAACAACCACAATAGATTAGCCTCTAGGGACTCTGCCTTCCCCAGTCATGTACTTTGACCAGGCTTACAGTACCAAACATGAACAATCCCCTGTCATGCAGAGCTCATAACAAGTCAGAAACAGCTTGATTACTTGTACCTCAAATATTTTAGCTACAATCAAATATAGCATTGACTCTTATCAGAAATAGGTAGATTACAGCCATACTTATCATGCTGTGATTATACCTGTGGCCACATCTTCCCTGACAGTTGGTCATTGTAGCATACAGAATCCAATGCAGGGTAACACTATTGATATATTGTCATCCCGGAGAACTTGAATCACAGTTTCTGGCATTATGAATGTTAGCCAGTAAAGGTATAGTCTACTGGTTATCTAGTGGCTGGGTTTCTATATGCCTTGCATTAGAATGAATGTTTTCTTCATCAATTAATTTATATCATTTTTTACATATAGGTAGGTTACCTGTGCCTAGCATTGAACTTTTTAATACATGTTTTCTGATAAGCACTGCTTATCATTACATGATATTTCTGTCCAAAATCTTTATATCTTTTTTTAATTACTTTACAAACTAAACATTGAGAAAGATGAGGTAGAAAGAATATGAGAGCAACAGGTGAGGATAAGGGTTGTGAAATGTTGACTTTTGGATATGACATGGTTATTGCATACATAATTACACAGTAGTTGTGGTTACCTATTCAAGATCAAGTTAGTCAAAAATTCTAGCATATATGAAGAAGAGGTACACAAGCCCTCAACCCCATCAGAATAGCATTGATAATTGATGGCTGCTGCTCTTTCTTAGGACTATAGCCTAAGCTCCAGTACGTATTCTGTAATCCATGTGCAGTGCTAATAAAAAGTATGTCAAGTCTGTAGGAATTGAGGTTGGGGCACTAAGGGGAACGAAAAAGATGTAGTGATACATGACTATAATAAAGACATACTATATAAATATATTAAGTTTATTCAAAGAAAAAGTAAAGTATATTATTAAAGTAAAATATGATATGAAGTTAGGAATTTTTTTATTTTTAAGAATTGTTTTATTAATTAAAATTTATTCACATTGTATCCCAGATGTAGCCCCCTCCCTTATTCATTCCTAATCACACCATCCATCCCTCATCTCCTCCCATGCCCCCCTCCAAGTCCACTGATAGGGGAGTTCCTCCTCCCCTTCCCTCTGACCCTAGCCTATCAGGTTTCATCAGGACTGGCTGCATTGTGTTCATCTGTGGCCTGGTAAGGCTTTTCCCTCTTCAGGGAGAGGTAATCAAGGAACCAGCCACTGAGTTCATGTCAGAGACCGTCCCTGTTCTTATTACTAGGGAACCTGCTTGGTGACTGAGATATCTAGGGCTACCACATGTGCAGGGGTTCTAGGTTATCTCTATGCATGGTCCTGGGGTGGACCATCAGTCTCAGGAAATGTCCTTGTGTCCAGATGTTTTGAATTTGTTGCTTTCCTTGTGGAGCTCCCGTCTCATCCAGGTCTTTCTATCTCCTCCTTTTTCAATAAGATTCCCTCTTATGCCCAAAGATTAGCAGTGAGTCTCAGCATCTGTTTTGATACACTGCTGGATAGAGCCTTTCTGAGGCCCTCTGTGGTAGGCTGCTCTCTTTTTCAGTTTTCTCCCTCTTCTGATGCCCATTTTGTTTGCCTATATGAGTGTGGATTGATCATACTTCTCAGCATCCCCCTTCTTGCTCAACTTCCTTAGGCGTACAGATTTTAGTATGTTTATCCTATATTATATGTCTAATATCCAATTATAAGTGAGTGTATAGCATGTGTGTCTTTCTGCTTCTGGAATACCTCACTCAGGATGATCTTTTCTAGTTCTGACCACGACCACTTGCCCCCAAATTTCATGATTTACTTGTTTTAAATTGCTGAATGTTATTCCATTGTGTAAATATACCACAATTTCTGTATCCATTCTTCCACTGAGGGATAAATAGCCTGTATCCAAATTCTGGCTATTATGAATAACACTGCTATGAACATGGTTGAGCAAATGTACTTGTTGCATAATTGAGAATATTTTGGAGATATGCCTAGGAGTGTTATAGCTAGATCTTGAGGAAACATTATTCCTCATTGTCTGAGAAAGCGCCAGATTGATTTCCAAAGTGTTTGTACAAGTTTGCATACCCATCAGCAATGAAGGAGGGTTCCCCTTTCCCCACATCCATTCCAGCATATATTTTCACTTGAGTTTTTGATCTTAGCCATTCCAACGGGTGTAAGATGAAATCTCAGGGTCATTTTGATTTTCATTTCTCTGATGATTAAGGACTTTCAGCATATCTTTTAGTGTTTCTATGCCATTTAGTATTCCTTTATTGAGAATTCTCTGTTTAGTTCTGTATCCCATTGTTTTTAATTGGATTACTTGATTTGTTGCTTTTTAACTTCTTGAATTCTTTATATATTCTGGATTTTAGCCCTCTGTCAGATATACGATTGGTAAAGAGACTTTCTCAGTTGGTAAGCTGTTGCTTTGTTCTGATAACAGTGTCTCTTGCTGCACAGAAGATTTTCAGTTTCATGAGGTCTTGTTTATTGATTGTTGACCGTAGAGCCTGTGCTGTTGGTGTTCTGTTCAGGAACTTGTCTCCTATGCCAATGAGTTCAAAGCTCTTCCCCACATTTTTCTTCTCACAAGTTTAGTTTGTCTGGTTTTATGCTGAGGTCTTTAAAAGTTAAGAATTTGTAAAACATTCTTTGGTGATTGTAATATGCCCACAAGTTTGAAAAATTAGAAACTGAAAGTAATTTATTTAATCGAAGCCTTTTGTTTCAGCTTCAAAATTAGATATTTAACAGCAACCAAAGATTTGCTTATTAATAAAGATCACACACACAAATATATACAGAAGCAGACATAAACAAAGAAAACAAAAAAAATCAACAAAAACAGCCCTGTTCACAAAGAGATTAAGGGAAAATTTATTTTGGAACCAAATATGGGTGCTTATGAAAAATAAACATGGTTTATGTCACCACAAACTCTGTCTTTCAACATAATAATTTAATGAATATTTTAATAACAAGAATGCAGTCATAAATCAAGAGATTTTTGTTTTTGATTTATCATTTAAAAATATTATTTTTTTAAAATTTTATTTATGTGGGTGTTTTGCATGCACATATGCATGAGGAACATTTATGTGCAGGAGCCTGCAGGAGCCAGAAGAGAGAGTTGGAATTTCTACAACTGAAGTTCCTGGTGGTTTTTAGCTTCCACGTGGATCTGTTCCTGAAAGAGTATAACCTCTGTAAGGTTTTCTTCAAATATTTCAAATAAACTGTTGGGTAACACTACCTGATTTACGTTTTTGATAAGAAAAGTATTTTTAGTAAATTTTTATGTCTTTATATTAATTATAGTTTATTCTCTTTTTATCCCAGCTATAGCCCCTTCCTCATTCCACCCCAATCCAACACCCTTCTCTCAACTCCTCCCATGTCCATCTCCAAGTCCACTGAATGTGTAGGTCTTCCTCTCCTTCTATCTGACCCTAGCCTATCCGATTTCATCAGGACTGGCTGCGTTGTCTTCCTCTGTAGCCTGGCATCATCCATTAGAGGGAGGTGGTCAAAGAGCTAGCCACTGAGTTCATGTCAGAGACAGTCCCTGTTCCCCTTGCTAGGGTATCCACTTGGATACTGAGCTGCCATGGGCTACCTCTGTGCAGGGGTTCTAGAAGTGTTTAATGAGATATAAACATAACGTTTTTATTTTTGAGTGGGAGATACAGCATTAACATATTCACAGAAACCTTTATTTTTACAACCATGGTGTGTTTTAGCTCCCTGAACATATTTATAATGTTTGCCATAGAACATTGTCTATTGATAAATAGTTTATCATACTTGCTTTCCTCTTCTACTTTTTCCTATATATTGTTTTCTTGTTTATTTGTTACATAGGGTTTATTATTATTATTTTAAAACATTATAAAAAGTTTTTTATAACAACTTTAAATATTAATGCCCTTCCCAACTCAAGGGCACACTCCTATTATCTGCTTCTTATTGGGGCATTTCTAGAGTCTGGTATTTGCCTCAGAGTTGGAGGTTGAATCTGTAAGCTAGTTAAAAACTAACAATGATATTTTATAAGCAACAAAGACAGTGAGGAAGTCTTCAATTAGTAAGAGTTATCAGTAAAAGCTACTTTCAAGTATTACTCTTGAATAAGTGATGTTCCCTGAAGGTTCACATTTTAAAAGCTTGCCCATCATCTGACTGGCTTGAAGAAAGGACTATGATATGATGGCTTTGACTTAATTAATCAACTAAAGTGTTGATTTGTTCAAAATACAATGCAGTTATTTAAAATGGTTAAAGTATAGGAGATTTGTAATTAGAGAAAGTAGATCATTGGTATGTTGCTCTGAAACAATGTACCTCATTCCCTACTTTCTTTATCTTTCAATCCTGGAGGTAAAAATGTGAGCTCTTTTGCTCTCGTACATCTTCCATGGCATGAACCACAGTCATCTGATTATAGAGTAACTGTTTTGAAACTATAAGCCCCCAAATTATTTTCTTCTATGTTGGTTTGCATGGGAATTGCCACCATAGGCTCATAGATTTGAATACTTGGTCATGAAGGAGTAATACTACTAACTGGTGAGGCTTTATTGGAGTATGTGTGGCCTTAATGGAAGAAGTGTGTCACTGGGGGGTAGGTTTTAAGGTTTCAGAAGCTCAATCCAGTTTAAATCCAGCTCTTCCTCCTACCTGCTAATCTGGACATAGAACTCTTTGCTCCTTCAGCAACATGAGTACCTACATACTGCCATGTTTTCTGCCCTGGCAATAATCAACAGAACCTCTAAACGTGTATGTCACCCACCATTAAAGGTTTTCCTTTTAATGAGTTGCTGTGGCCCTGGTGTCTCTTCAGAGCAGCAGAACACCGACTAAAAGCCCTCCTTTTAAGTTTGTTTCTTTGTGGAAAAATTGAATGAGAAAGTTGTTATATTTGATTTTTAAAAATATTTTATTTGTCTTACTGCCATGCAATTAAAGGTATAATTGTTACTTTAATTTTTGGTTTAAAATTAATCAATTCCCTGGAAATCTGTCTCATGCTTCCTGCTTTCCATAACTAATAGAGCCTCTATACCACCTTTTCCCACAATAGTGAATTTCTTCTGATGCTGGTGTGTTCCTCTGTGAGGTATATAATCACGTGTAATTCTACAGCCAATGTAGAAATAAAATTGTTGTCCCTGGATTCTTTAACTGTTTTTCCTGTTTAGATCTTCTAATTGTTAGCTATCTGCTAAAAGATAGTTAATAATTCTCTAAAACATTAATTTGCCAGAAAATTACAACAAGCAAATGCATACTATTATGTAATGGTTGTGAACACTGGGTTTTCTACTGCTTAATAAAACCTAATTAGTTAATGTTATCCACACTAATGTTGTGTTGATGTGAAATGTGTTTAGCAATATGAGTTCTATCAAAGGATTGCTTTAAATATATATTCTGAAGTTTGTTTCAGGGTGAGGATATCAAAGGATACCTCTAAGTTCACATCAACTAGTATAAATTATAAGAGATTCAAATTTATCTTTAGTCATTATTGCATTAAACTTACAAACATTAATGATAGCTATTCAGATGGAAGAATAAATGAGATAAACATGTTTTAATAAAATGGTCACTCCAATTTTTAGTTTAAATTTCTCATGCATGTAACAGAGATTCTATGTAGAGCATTTTGTCCATGTGGCTTATTTTGGGTTTATTTGTGTTCACTTTATTTAGAATTTTTCATTTGTTTACAATTCTGTTTCTTTTAATGTACAATTTTTACATTCTATTTATTTTAAATGATCAAGGCAGCCAATGAGAGAAATGGCTCAACAGTTAAAGGTGCTTGCAGCCAAGTTAAATAACACAAGTTTGAGTGGAGAGAACAAACTCTACAAGGTATCCTCTGATTTCCACAGTAGTGTAGCATGCAAAATAAACCCTCATTCATAAAAAAGCACATATGATTTTAAAGAGTAGTAATTAGTGACATGATGATACAACATGTTATTAAATTTTGTAATCTAAAAGAAATGGACAATTTTCTTGATAGATTCCTTCTACCAAAATTAAGTCAAGATTAAGTAGAAGGATTGAATAGACCTATATCCCTCAAGGAAATAGAAGCAGTCATCAACATTCTCCCTTGCAAAAAAAAAAAAAAAACCCTGGGCCAGATGAATTCAGTGCAGAATTCTACCAGACATTCAAAGAAGTGCTAACTCCAATTCTCTTCAATCTATTACAAAAATAGAAACAGAAGGAACATGATAATATTCATTCTATGAAGCCACAATTACCTTTATACCTAAGCCACACAAAGACCCAAAAAAAGAGAACTTCAGACCTTCTCTCTTATGAACATTGATGCAAAAATACTTAATAAAATACTTGCAAACCGAATCCAAGAACACATAAAAGATATCATCCACCATGACCAAATAGGCTTCATCCCAGGCATTCAAGGGTGATTTAACATACGGAAATCCTTCAATACAATCCACCACATAAACAAATTGAAGGAGAAAAACCACATGATCATCTCCTTAGATGCCAAAAAAGCATTGAAAAAGTCCAACTCCCATTCATAAGTCTTGAAGAGATCAGGGATACAAGGCACATACATAAACATAATAAAGGCAATATATAGCAAGCCTACAGCCAACATCAAACTCAATGGAGAGAAATTTAAATCAATCCCACTAAAATCAGGGAAAGGGCAAGGCTGTCCACTCTCTCCATATCTATTCAACATGGCACTTGAAGTCCTAGCTAAAGCAATAAGACAACTAAAGGAGATCAAGGGGAAACAAATCAGAAAAGAAAAGGTCAAAGTGTCACTATTTGCAGATAATATGATGGTATACATGGGTGACCCCAAAGATTCAACCAGAGAATTCCTTCAGCTCATAAACACCTTTTGCAAAGTGGTTGGAAACAAAATCAACTCAAAAAATCAGAAGCCCTCCTGTTTAACCAAAGACAAAATGGCTGAGAAAGAAATCAGGGAAACAACACCCTTCACAATTGCCACTAATAACATAAAGTACCTTGGTGTGACTCTTACCAAGCAAGTGAACGACCTGACTGGAAAAAAAAAAAACTTCAAATCTCTGAAGAATGAAATTGAAGAAGACATCAGAAGATGGAAAGATGTCCCGTGCTCGTGGATTGGTAGGATTAACATAGTGAAAATGGTCATCCTGACAAAAGCAATCTACAGATTCAATGAAATTCTCATCAGAATACCAACACAATTCTTTACAGACTTGAAAGAAAAATTCTCAGCTTCATATGGAGAAACAAAAAACCTGGAATCTCCTAAACTATTCTGTACAACAACAGATCATCTGGAGGTATCTCCATTCCTGATCTCAAGGTACAGAGCAGTAGTAATAAAAATCGCATGGTATTGGCGTAGAAACAGAACGGAGGACAAATGCAACTGAATAGAAGACCACAAAATATACCCAAACACCTATGAGTATTTGATTTTTGACAAAGAAGCCAAAACCATTCAACAGAAAAAAGACAGCATCTTCAAAAAATGGTGCTGGTCCAACTGGATGTCTCCATGCGGAAAAATGAAAATAGGTCCATATTTATCACCTTGCACAAAACTAAAGTCCATGTGTATCAAAGACCTCAACATAAAACCAGATACTCTAAATCGGTTAGAATGAAAAGTGGGAAAGACCCTAGAACTCATTGGCACAGGAGACTACTTCCTGAACAGAACACCAACAGCACAGGCTCTAAGAGCAACAATCAATAAATGGGACATCATGAAACTGAAAAACTTCTGTAAAGCAAAAGACACTGTTGTCAGAATAAAACGACAGGCTACAGACTGGGAAAGGATCTTCACCAATCCTATATCTGACAGAGGGCTGATATCCAGATTATATGAAGAAATAAATAAGTTAAAAAACAATAAATCAAGCAATCCAATTAAAAAATGTGGTACAGAGCTAAACAGAGAATTCTCTGTAGAGGAATATAGAATGGCAGAGAAATACTTAAAGAGATGCTCAACATCCTTAGCCATCATAGAGATCCAACCAAAACGACCCTGAGATTTCACCTTATACCTATCAAAATGGCTAAGATTGAAAATTCAAATGACAATACATGCTGGAGAGGTTGTGGAGAAAGGGGAACTCTCCTCCATTGCTAGTGGGAGAGTAAACTGGTACAACCTCTTTGGAAGTCAATCTTGCCCTTTTTCAGAAAATTAGGCATAGCGCTTCCTCAAGAACCAGCTATACCACTCCTAAGCATATATCCAAAAGATGCTTAATTACACAACAAAGACGTTTGTGCTCAACCATTTATATAGCAGATTTGTTTGTAATAGCCAGAACCTGGAAACAACCCAAGTGTCCATCAACAGAGGAATGGATACCGAAATTGTGGTATTTTTACACAATGGAATACTACTCTGCAATTAAAAAAGAGGAAATCATGAAATTTGCAGGCAAATGGTGGGATCTAGAAAATATCATTCTGAGCGAGGTATCCCAGAAGGAGAAAGACATACATGGTATATATTCACTCAATTAGACCTATAAGATATGGTAAACTTAATGAAATCTATACACCTAAAGAACATAAACAAGAAAGATGACCCCAGATAAGATGATCAATCCTCACTTAGAAAGACAAATTGTATGGGCATTGGATGCAGGAGAAAATTAGGGCCTCTGAAAGATTCTACCTAGCAGTGTATTAAAGCAGATACTGAGACTCATAACAAAACCTTAGACAGAGTGCAGGGAATCATAAGAAAGAAGGGGGGGTTAATATGATCTGGAGAGGACAGGAGCTCCACAAGGACCAAATATATCTGGGCATAGGGGTCTTTTATGAGACTTTTTCTGCAACCAAGGACCGTGTATAGATATAACCTAGAACCGCTGCTCGGATATAGCCCTTGGTACCTCATTATCCAAGTGGGCACCCTAGTAAGGGGAACAGGGACTATTTCTGACATGAACTCAATGAAGGCTCTTTGACTTCCCTACCCTGCAAGGGAGGAGCTGCCCTTCTAGGTCACAGGGGAGAACTTTGCAGCCAGTCCTGAAAATACCTGATAAACCAGGGTCAGGTGAAAGGGAAGGAGGTCCTCCCCTATCAGTGGTCTTGGAAAGGGCTACCCCTTTCCAAGGGAGGAGGGAGGAGATGAGGGAGGGAGGGTGGGATTGAGAGGGAATGAGTGAGTGGGATACAGCTGGGATACAGAATTAATAAAATGTAGCTAATAATAAAAATAAAAAATAAAAATAATCATTGCATGAACTTGAAATGTAACAAAAAGAAAACAGCACTTAAGTTAAAAAATAACAAGTGATTTTAAAAAAGGATTTATTATAAACACAAAGCTTAATGAAACCCAAATATTGACCATTGCCTTCCCATTAGTAAAATCACAATTCATGCAATTTTATATATGCACATACAAACACAGACAAAGAAAGAGACCAGAGAGATAGAGACCAGAGAGACAGAGAGAATTTAGAATATGTTATAGTATACTCAATGTGTTAGAATAGTATACTCAATGTGTTAAAAAAATAAATAAATATCAGGATTCTGATATTTAAAATTACCTTGAAAAATAGAAGTTAAAATAGATACCTTAGATTTTAAGTGGTTACGTGAATATACATAGAACTTTTTCCCAAAAGACACACTCCTAAAAATTAATACAGTTCTTTTTTTTTAATCTTTTTTTTATCTTTTATTTTTTGTTATCAATCACAGGTTAGGTACTTATATAGGTAACATGTAAAAAATGAATACCAATAGAAGTGATTATAAAATTAAAATAGTGTGCATGCTTAGTTTTATTGTTTGTCTTAATTTATATTGAGATTGTTTCCTATAGATGTGTAATAAACACAATGAGATAGACATAAGTCTGTCTTCTTTGGAGTAAAAAAAAATGATATCCTATACAACTGGAGGAAAGCATATCTCACAGAAAATAATAATTTTAACATGAAACGTTTTATATGTGACCTAGCTATAGTTCCCTCTCAGACTTAGGTTAAAATCTAATTTCCAGTGAAACACCTCAAAGAGAAAGGTCCTTAATTCCACTTAAATATCCCCTTACTCTTGAATGAAATAAAAGTCCCGCCACAAAATTTAGCCTTTCGACATTTTGTCTTTTGCCTTGCAGTTTTTTTAACCTAATTACTTAGGCACAGGGAAACATGTTAAAAACAGTATATATTCTTATTAGACAAAGTAATATAGGGCTAATTTTATCTTTTCTTTGTTTCAAAGATGAAAAAGGAAACACATTCAGATTCAATTCATGTCTGTATTGCTACCATTTCATCAATGAAAACTTATTTCGTGGAATCAGGTAGCTACTACTTACTCAAGCACATAGAGATAATGACTCATTCACCTATGGTCCAAAGTGGATAGGTCTGATGCTGTTCTACCTAAATAGATGACGTTGATCAATCTTAGAACCATAATACCTACAATGTTAGGTGCTGTTAGTCAATCAACAGCTATTCATAGGATTCTAAGTGTCGTGAGACTTATGAAGCTTCTTAGAGAGTTCAAAAGTCACTTCTAGAGGAAAACAATCTACCTGACTGTGTACACCTCTATGCCCTGCCCCAATAGCACTTTTCTGAAAGAAGCATTTTGATTTTATTCTGAAGTTCTTAGCATTGTCATCCTCACATTCAAAATTTTTCAAACATCACCAAATATATACATTTCACATATCGATATTACTCTAAGTTTCTCAGTTGCAATGGTAATGTCAATTATGCACTCATAGAAGGTTGGTAATGCATACCTCAATGCGGTTCTATTATATAAATACCCTAAAAATTTACCTAGGAGGCACATACCAGCCTCATGACTCAGACTTCATTCCAAATCACCATGTCAGGTTCTGTGCTTTACCTATCCCATTGATACTCCTTTGGCTGTGCTAGAAGGCTAAATTAACCTTGCTAGAAGCGTGAATTCGCAAGCTTACTATATTTGAGAGATACAGAGAAAATAGTTCCCAGCCATATACAATATATCATTCCATAATTCATTTCTGAAAAATAAATGTAATTACTTTATATAAAGTCTCCTCAAAATATCAGTTTCTACCTTAAACTATTCATACTTTGCATCTTTTCATTGCTACCTATGTTCCCTCTAATGATAGCTCATATAGGTGGGTTTATATTTGAATATAAAACTGAGATTTTGTTTTCCATTTATGACATAATCTTAATCCACTAAACATTTAGGCTCAGCTATAACTTTTCTTCATAATTAAGTTATTTTTAACAATCCAGTTTCCATCTAACATTTACCTTAAGCCTATGGAACTTTTCATTTCTACCTAAACTAATTTGCAGATCTAGTTAGGAATGCATATTTAATGTGAAAATATATGGAGCACTCATGTAATATATGAAACTCCAACATTTATTTTCCACATAGTATTCAGTTTGTTCTTAATCGTGGATCTTGTTTCTCTTTCTCCTTTTGAGATGCTTATTACTAAATCTAGAGCTTCACACAAGCTAGACAAGTGCTCTGTTAATCACAGAGTTTCATCCCAGGACAGAGTCCAGCATTGTTCTGTTTGTCAAGCTTTTTATCATGACCAGCCCACCTGTGTATTTACTCACATGAATGTAGAAGTTTCCCATTGAAAATTTTCTAAATTTTCCCAAGTAAAGAGTACAGTAATATAAATATGATTGTGTCTCAGTATTCAGTAGCATTTTCTTAAGCATGTAAGACTCATTTCATATCGAAAATGTATTAGAAAATATCTTATCAAAAACTACCTAAAATTCCATAATAATCTCAATAGACACAGAGTCGAAGAACATAAAATCCAAAATACATTCATAATGAAAAGATTAAGAATATGAAGAAATTTCCATAACTTGATTACATGTTTCTATAAAAGCAATGTAGCTACTAATATACTTTTTTTCACAAATAAGACAATCATATCTAGTATGACTACATCCATTCAGTATTGTATTGGAGAGTCCATGAGGACAGAGTACACATTAAAAATCAAATGAAAATTGAGCATTTCTCTGGTAAAGAAGTAAAATCATCTTTTGAAAAAGGATGAGATAAATTTGAACCAGAATGTTAAAAAAATACCCACAGAACAAAACAAGAAGGCAACAGTAGCAAAGCTCTTTAAACTCAGCAAACCAAGCAGCATGATTAAAGTCATTAAAAATAATGTCATTCTTTTCATAAGTAACTGAAAAACGAAGAAAACGATTTCATTGTCATAAAATCAAAGAAGTAAATGAGCCAGAATTAATAAAAGAAATACAGAATTAGACAAATACAAAACCTTGTTAAAAGATATTTTGAATGTTCTTTCCAAAAATAAATCAGTGTTTCTCTGTGTGTGTTTTTGTGTGTTTGTGTGTATTCATATGTGTTTCTTACTGTAATGTCCTTTAATATTCTATTACTGTGAATTGAGTATGAGCTGCACTCAAATAGGGAAAGAGAATCAAGCAATTGGGTGTTATCTAACAGTCATTTTATGCTACTAAGTTAAAGTAAAATTAGTGTCTCTTATGCATATAGCACACTTTCAGAAACATTCTGTGATACAGAGTACATATTGATCAATTTATCTAACCCATCATCCACTTATCTTTCTGTCGAACTGTTATCTATCTATCTATCTATCTATCTATCTATCTGTAGATCAAAATTTTAAGGATTTCTATCTCATACTTCTGCTCAACATAATTTCATAATATAAAATGATCACACAGGTGTAAAAATATCCCTATAGGATAGCTTCATTGCTGGAAGTTATGAAGCATACTGCTAGAGGAAAAAAAGCAGTCATCAGTCTTACACAAATGTGTACACTCTGAGCTACAATAATGACTGACCTGGAATGATATGCCTATTTAGAACAGCAGCATTAATATCCCTGAAGTAACCACTTTCTTTTTAAATTTAAGTCTCATTACGCAAGAGGAAATCCAATTTCGTACCAATACTGAGGCCAAGAACTGATGGATATAGTCATATGCTGGAGAGTAGAACTCAATATTATTTGCTAAATAGACAAACATATATCTTAATGACTTGTCAGTTTATCTGTAGACTAATGCATCTCAGTCCTCTTCATAGAGGCTTGTATTTGTAGTATATGATGATTATCCCAGAGACTCACAACTTTTTAAGGTTCAGAGAATAAAGAACAGCAGATTCCTCATCCTTAATTTGGACATCTATATCATATTCCCCTCTCCCAGTACTCAAGAATCATTATGAAACAGGAGACAGAATGTTAGTAAGAGCCAGAGTCAATGGATGACTACAATGAAACTGTATCTTATGGGCAAAAACTGGAATGTTTTCATAAATTCATATAGATTATGATGACAACAAGTGCAAGATCCGTGCAGTTTCAAGGCACACCCTAACCCAACATGGAGAGGGGAGGTATATATGAAGCCCATCCCTACCCAACTGAGAGTTAATTTTCTATAAAAGTGTATCCCCTGGTAAGTCAACCACACTCCAATCGAAGGCTACACTTCCAAGAAAATATGGACAGAACAAATTGACTTGATGACTATTAAAATATAATCAAAATACAGTGTATGAAATTTCAAAAAATTATATTTTAAGAGTGAAAACTTTAAAGACAAATAATAGTTGTTTCAAGACTTTGAGAAATTTTATTTCTACTATTTTCTACCATTATGTATTACTCAAACTTCTGTTTATTAGCCTAGAACAAAGTTCTTTATGAAATAATCCTTTATGAATTTGAAGATTTCTTTGTTTTAGGCCATAAACATTTGAATTTTTTTGCATAAGTGAAATGTTCTTTTTTAGAAACCATAAAGTTTAGAGATCCAAGATGGCAGCAATGGGAGGACACTCTGTCTGAGGAGCAGAACGGCAGTGTCGTCACAGTGACCAAGACATGAATTCTGGGCCCTAAACCACCAGCGACTGTGATTCCCATGTGAAAGGAAACCCCACGGTATGGGCAGCAATCGGGTCCATTCTCAGGTCACACAGCTAAAACCCAGCTGAGTTCCCGGGTCCCAGCAGGCACTCAGTTGAAAGCCCAGAGCCACATGACTGCATGTCCTGATCACATTGCCAGAGTGAATTGTGGGCACCAAAACCCCAGAGACTGCGATTCCCAGGTCACCCTGTCAATCCCTGGAAAAGGTTCCAGGAATCAGTGGGCTCACAGCCACCAGCCCAGAGCGAGACACTCAGCTGCCAGCCCAGAGACCTGCTGCGTTCCCGACTCACTGCAATTGACAGAACTGTGCTTCCCAGGGCACCAGAGGCTGGGTTTCCCAGCCTCGAGAAAACCCCATAGGAAGGGAAACAGCAGGGCCAAGATTAGCGCACTGACCCCCCCCCCCCCCACACACACACAGAAGTTCTCTGGAAAAGTTCCCGGGTCCCTGCGGGTGCCCAGTCTCCACTCGCTTGTGCAACACCCCAGATGGAACTGTGGACCCCCAAAAACCACAGACTGTGTCTCCCTGTTGCTAGGAAACCCCACAGTGGTGAGGAGGAAACATCTGGTCCTATCTCAGGACCCAGATCCGGAAAAGTTTCTGGGTTCCTGCAGGCTCCAGAGTCTAGCTCCTACTGCAAGCCTGAGAGCTGTGTACACCTGCCAATGATTAGCGCTTGGATACAGGAGCAACGAGCTCCAACCTTAGACCTACAGGAGCCTCAGATCCTTGAACTCAGGCCCCAGATACTGCTCCAAAGGGGAACTAGTTATCCCTAACAAAACTGACCAAACCGCAAAGCTCCCATGTTCTTTAAAAGGGTTGTGCCTAGAAAAGAGAGTAAGAACAACAGTAACAGCTCACTAAATTCAGAGCAAGAAACCCAGCAGCAGGGCAGCTATCTCCAGGACTTCTCTGGGTGAGAGGAGAGCCCCCCTGTCTAACAAAGCCCACAGTTACCATTCAGGTCTATAAGCCTGAGGTGAGCTGTGGCAATTCCTGAGAAACACTGGCCATCCAGTGACCATACCCAAAAGCTGAGGAGGTCTCCTTCAGGAAAAATCATCTTCCTTCCAAGAGGATTCTCCATACCCCAGGATTCCAGGAAGTACCAGAAACTAACAGCCAACACGAAAGATAGCCCAATGGGTACACAACAGCATAAAAGCTCAAAAAACAGAGGACAGAGCAATATGGAATTTCCAGAACTCAGGTATCCAGGTGCAAGCAGCCCTGGACACCCCAGCATAAATGAAATTCAAGAAGATGACCTAATATCTCTGCTTATGAAGAGGATAATAGAAGAAACAGAATGTTTAAAGAATTAGAGGATGATAAAGACAAACAGATTATGGCCATCCCTAAAGAAATATGGGAAGATGCAGCCAAACAGTTTGTGGCCTTTAGAGAGGAAATAATTAAATCACTGAAAGAAATAAAAGAAACAGAGGAATGTTCATACAAATAGCTGAAGGAATTGAATGAAAAACAGGAAAATACAATCAGACAGGTGAAGGAAATCAACAAAATGGCTAAAGATCTGAAGGCAGAATTGGAAAAATTAAAGAAACACAAATGAAGGAAATCATGGAGAGGAAGAACGTAGGGAAGAAGACAAGAAATACAGAGGTAAGCATAATCAATAGACTACAAGAGATGGAAGAAAGAACCTCTGGTGTGGAAAATAGAATGGAAAAAAATCAATGTTTGTCAAAGAAAATGTTAAATCTGAAAATTCCTGACACAAAACATCCAAGAAATCCAAGACAACATAAAAATGCAAAACCTAAGAATGATGGGAATAGAGGAAAAAGAAGATACCCTCTGCTGAGCTCCGGAAAATATTTCCAACTAAATCATACAAGAAAATTTTCCCAACATAAAGGAGAGGCCTATAAGAATACAAGAGACCTAAAAAACACCTAAAAATTTAGACCATAAAAGAAACTCCTCCTGCCACATAACAAACAAAACAGTATGTATACAAAACAGAGAAAAATACTTAAAGCTGCTAGGGAAAATGCCAAGTAACATATAATGCAAACCCTTCAGAATCACACCTGACTTCTCGACAGAGACTATGAAATCCTGAAGGGCCTGGACAGGTATCATGCAGACTGTAAGAGAATATAGGTATCAGCCCAAGCTACTATACCCAGAACTCTCACTCGTAGTAGATGGAGAAAACAAGATATTGAATGACAAAAAGAAATTTAAACAATACCTACCCACAAATCCAGCCTTACAGAGAATAGCAGAAGGAAAAATACAGCCAAGGACAGCTAAACACATTCATGAAAACACAGGAAATAAATAACCTCACTACAGCAAAACTAAAAGTATACAAGCACACAAACACACTACCACAGTCAACATCAAAGGATCTAACAGCCACTGGACGTTAATCGTCCTCAACATAGGTGGACTCAACTCTCCAATAAAAAGACACAGATTAACAAAATAGATGCATAAACAACATACAGCAATCTGTTCCATAAAAGAAACACAGCTAAGTCACAAAGATAGACATTACCTGAGAGTAAAGGGTTAGAAGATGATTTTCTAAGCAAAAGGATCCAAGAAGCAAACAGGAGTAAACATTCTAATGTGCAATAAAATAGATTTTCAATGAAAATTTATCACAGCGGATGGGTAAGGTCATTTCATACTATTCAAAGGAAAATTCAATGGAGAAGACATCACAATTCTGAACATCTGTGCCTCAAATACGACAGTACCCACATTTGTAAAAAATAAAAAAAAAATTAAAAAAAGGTTAAACTGAAACCACACATAGATACCCACACATTAATAGTGGGAGACTTCAACACACCACTCTCAACAATGGACAGGTCAACAAAACAGAAATTAAACAAAGAAACAATGACTCTGACAGAGGTCATGTAACATATGGACCTAACAGACATCTACAGAACATTTCACCCAAACACAAAAGAATTTACCTTCTTCTCAGCACCTCATGGAACCTTGTCCAAAATAAACCATATGGTTGGTAACAATGAAAGCTTCAACAGATACAAGAAGATTGAAATAATCCCTTGTATCCTATCTGACCACCATGGACTAAAGCTGGACCTCAGCAACAACAGAAAGAGCGAAAAACCTACACACGCATGGAAACTGAAAAACTCTCTACTCAATGACAGCTGGGTCAGGGGAGAAATAAAGAAAGAAATCAAAGAATTCCTAAAATTCAATGAAAATGAATGCACAACATACCTATCTTATGGGACATGATGAAAGCAGTGCTAAGAGGAAAATTCAAAGCACTAAGAGCCTTCAAGATGAAATTTGAAACATCACATATAAGCAAATGAAAGGCTCACTTGAAAGCCCTGGGGGGGGGCAAAAAAAGAAGAAGCAGATATACTCAAAAAGAGCAGATGGATGGAAATAATAAAACTCACGGCTGAAATCAATAACTGAGAAATAAACAATTAAAAGAATCAAAGAAATCAAGAGCTGGTTCTTCAAGAAAATCAACAAGACAGACAATCCTTTAGCCAAACTAGCTAAAAGGCAGAGAGATACCATCCAAATCAACAAAATCAAAAATGAAAAGGGGGACATAGACAGACAGTGAGGACATCCAGACAATCATTACATCTTACTTCAAAATCCTATATGCCATAAAATTTAAATATATAAATGTAGTGGACAATTTTCTTGATCAATTCCTCTTGCAAAGGCTGAATCAAGACCAAGTAAATCAATTAAATACTCCTATATCCCCTAAGGAAATAGAAGCTGTCATCAAAATTCTCCCCCCGCCAAACAAAACAAAACAAAACAAAACAAAACAAAAAACCCAGGGCTAGATGGGGTTAGTGCAGAATTCTACCAGATCTTCAAAGTAGAGCTGACACCAACAATACCCTTCCAACAATTCCACAAAACAGAAACAGAGGACCATTACCAAATTCATTCCATGAAGCCACAGTTACCTTGATAACTAAACCTCTCAAAGACCCAATGAAGAAAGAAACTTTCAGGCCAATTTCTCTTATGAACATTGATGAGAAAATACTCAATATAATACACGCAAACCAAATCCAAGAACACATAAAAGATATTATCCATTGTGACCAAGTAGGCTTCATTCCAGGCATGCAGGAGTGGTTCAATAAACATAAATCCATCAATGTAATCCACCATATAAACAAACTGAAAGAAAAAAAATGATAACCGACTTAGATGCTGAAAAAGCATTTGATAAAATCCAACATTCATTTGTGTTTAATGTCGTGGAGAGATCAGGGATACAAAGAACTTACCTAAACATAGTAAAGGCAATATACAGCAATCTTATAGCCAATACCAAAATAAATGGAGAAAAACTCAAGGCAATCTCATTGAAATTCGGGACAAGGCAATACTGCCCATTCTCTCCATACCTCTTTAACATAGTACTTGAAGTCCTTGTTAGAACATACGAATACTAAAGACATCATGGGGATTCAGAAAGGAAGAAATCAAATATCACTATTTGCAGATGATACGATAGTATACATGAGTGACCCTACAAATTCTACTAGGGAACACCTACAGCTGATGAACAATTTCAGCCAATTGCCTGGATATAAAATCAATTCAAAAAAAATTAATAGGAAATCCAAGATGGCTGCCCCAGAAAGACACTGTGTCTGAAGAGCAGGACATTAGTGTAGGCACAGCAACCAGGAGACTGAGATCTCGGACCTAAAATACCAGCATTTGCGACTGCCAGGTGAGCAGAATTCCTACGGTGGGGAAATCAAGTGGAAAAGTCCAAGGGACACCCAGCTATTCCCAGGAAAAACTCCGGAGGGAGACAGGCTGCACACAGCCGGGCTGGGCGCCTAAGCTGCCATCTTGGGCTGGGGCACAGGGTACCTCGGACGGACTGAGTTTCACCCAGATACTGCGAGCTACACTGGCCAGAGCCACACTCCTAGGCACACCCAACCACCACCCCGGATTGGGACCCTTGGTATCAGGTCCAGACCGAGGTGTCCCAAATACCATCTCAGACCTTGGTACACAGCCTCTGACCCAGAAGGAGGAACAAAGGCTCAAGTCCAGAAGAGAGCCTTTAGCAGCAAGCTCAGGGTAGAGCTCAGAGCCTCCTGACAAGAGCAGCGCCCCCAGCGGTCCTATCAAAGGGGGACACAAAGCCTCTAGAAAAGAGTGAAGAGCCAAACCTCCAGACCAAAGGGGAGACCAGCCTGTGGTGCTCACAGCCTCTAGCACAGAGCACGAAGCCAGACACACAGATCCCACAACAGAGTTCAACTGAGACAACAGCACAAACTAACAAACCACTAGAACTCCCTGATCAGAAGAATACTCCTGACACAAGAGACTGACAGTTCCAGTCTAAAGTTCAGCCTTGAAACACAAACAGCTCCTTGATTATATATAAACAAATGCCCAGAAATCGGCATAAGAACTCACCCAACAAAAATCAGGACACCATGGCCCCACCAGAAACACCCAAAAGCAATAGAGATTTTAATACAGCGGAGACACAGGAAAATTATATTAAAGCTATAATTATGCAGATATTAGAGGAACAAAAGGAGGCAAAAAAGAGGAAATGAACAGGGTCCTCGAGGAAATTAAGAAGGATTTAACTGCCCACATACAGTAACGATTAAAGATAGACAGAGAGGAAACAACCAAAATAGGAGACACAGTCAGTCAGATGAAGGAAACCATACAAAGCATGAAAACAGAATTAGAATCTATAAAGAAGACACAAATGGAGAAGATCCTGGAACTGGAGAACATAGAGAAAAGATCAGGAACCACAAAGGTAAGCATCACCAATAGAATACAAGACATGGAAGAGAGAATCTCGGGAGCTGAAGATACGCTGGCTGAAATGAATTCCTCCATCAAGGAAAAAAGAAAAACAGAAAAGGCCCAAACACAAAACATCCAAGAAATCAAGGATGCCATGAAAAGACAAAACCTAAGAATAATTGGAATAGATGAAAAACAAGACTCCAGGCATCAAGGAACAGAATATATTTTTAAGAAAATCATAGAAGAA
>CM053742.1:68729303-68756068 GCA_028658305.1 Pachyuromys duprasi
AAGTCAAATTGGAGGGACATTGGATATAAGAAAACAAGTAACAGGACAAGAGCCTACCACAGCGAGCCTCGGAAAAACTCTATCTAGCATGGTATCAAAACAAATATTAAGACACATAGCCAACCCTTTGGCAGAGTGAAGGGAATCATATGAAAGAAGGGGGAGTTAGTATGACCGGGAGAGGACAGGAGCTCCACAAGGACCATATACATCAGGGCACAGGGGTCTTTTTTTGAGACTTTCTCTCCAACCAAGGACCATGTATGGATATATTTTAGAACCCCTGCTTGAATGAAGCAAATGGTAGCTCAGTATCCAAGTGGGTACACTAGTAAGTGGAACAGGGACTAATTTTGACATTAACTCTATGGCTGGCTCTTCAAACCCCCTGCCCCCAGATGGAGGAGCAGCCTTGCTAGGCCACAGAAGAGGACAATGCAGCCATTCCTGAAGAGACCTGATAAGCTACAGTTAGATGGAAGGGGAGGAGGTCCTCCCTATTAGTGGACTTGGAAAGGGGCAGGGAGGAGATGAGGGAGGGAAGGGAGGGATAGGGAGGGTATCTAGGAGGTGGCTACGGCTGGGATACAAAGTACATAACCTGCGAGTAA
Organism: Pachyuromys duprasi; assembly: GCA_028658305.1. Taxonomy (NCBI): domain Eukaryota; kingdom Metazoa; phylum Chordata; class Mammalia; order Rodentia; family Muridae; genus Pachyuromys; species Pachyuromys duprasi. The sequence goes on from CM053742.1 coordinate 68,729,915, forward strand.
TACAAAGTAAAAAGGATAAAAAAGAAAGTACCCAAAGTAGATTTATTATTTAAGATGTAGGAATTAATTATAATAGTTTAAATCTAATGATTTAATTTTTTAAATTTATGTACTTCCTTTTATGTGTGAGTATTTATACACATGTGTGTGGAACATAGGACAAAAACATGAGGGTGCTGATTTCTTTTTTCCACCACTTGGGCTTTCAGGTTTGAACTTAGGTTTTCAGGCTTGGTGGCAAGCTCCTTTACCTGATAAACAATCTTCTCCATCTCCTATAACTGTTTTAGAAAAATCTTAGAAAGTATATTACAAATATATTTTAGAATGATCTTTGGCTTCTAAAAGACATTCTAAAGGATACATAATGGTATTAGGAGTGAAATATCTAAGTGAAAAGAGATTGCACAAATGTACATTTAGACTATAATTCTATTGATTGGCTGATTTGAATTCTGAATCATAATTTTTGTGTGGTCTTTAAATTCATCAAAAACACTTTATCATGTTTTATCTGAATTTAAAGCATAACAGTCATAATAAAATATTGTGAGTGGAGCCTAATGGTACAGGTCTGTAATCCCAGAATTTACATTGATGGAAAAGAACAACTATAAATTTTAACACTGCCTGGGCTTTCTATATGAGACACAATGAATCAACACTTTTTTAAAAAAGAGTAGTAAAATTAAATATTGTGAGAGCTCTATGTATTTTTGAAAATAGGATAAGAATACATTTACAGTTTATGAGTATTTTTTTGCTCTAAGTATATGTCTTTGAGATATAAGTTCTGAATTCTTACTTGATCAAATATAATAACAAGCTGCAGTGAATTGAATGCCATAGTCTCAGGCATTTGAATACTTGCCCACTGGTTGGTGATGTTGTTTGGAGATTTTTACAAGGTGCTGCATCTTTGCTGAAAGCAGTGTGTCATTTAGGGCAGTCTTTGGTCTTTAAAGTCTCTTCATCACTTCCATTCAACCTCTCTGAGGTTGAGAAATACACTGTGATCAAGATAAGACCACTATCAGTGTGGTGAAATCTTCTAGACAATACAGAAAATTGCTATCCAAAGTGGAACATGGCTGCATCTCATGCTGGCAGAATGACTCATTATTGTATAAGAGTCTTCCATGACTTATTAGTTTTAGTGGCATGAGTGTGAGTGTTACAGGATTCAAGGAATCATGGAGAGAACAGCTGAGGGCTAAAATTTCAAGTTGCCAGATGATATTTATTAATGGGCAAATGCAGTTACAGTAAAAATTCAGAGTTTGAAACTATGGCATGGTTGAAGTACATAAAAAGAAACCAGAAAGACATTTGCAAAGATAGTCTTAGTTTCAGTGGCGAGCCCCATGATAGTAGAGATGTTAGGGTCTTTCAAAGGCCACAAAGGTCAGCATCAATTGCATGAAGAAAGTAGAAAAAGCTCAAAAGAGAAGGATATGTTACAGGCAGCAAATACAGAGGGATAAAACTATTTAAAACCCTCTGGCATCACACAGAGCTACAAGATTTAGAGTTTTCCTCACTGCGTTCCAGTCTTGCTTTGGCCCATTATTTTCTCACTATGATACAATTCTTGCACTTTCAGAATGGAAGTGTAAATTCTCTGTGATTATATACTGGGAATATATAATTTATTTCTTGTTTTTCAGAGAGTTACAGTTTGGGTATGTCTTAAAATCTGAGAAAACTGTTTGAACTTCTTTTGAATTAACATTAAAAAGAAATTTGTATTAATTAGAGTTTATTCACATTGCATCTACTTATACTCCACTATATATATATATATATATATATATATATATATATATATATATATCCAATATATAAAAATAACTCAAGAAATGAAAAAGCAACAAATCAGTAATCCAACTGATTTGTTGGATTACTGATATGGGGTACAGAGCTAAACAGAGAACTCTCTATACATGAGTATCAAATGTCAGGGAAACACTTAAAGAAATGATCAAAGTTCTTATTTATCAGGGAAATAAAAATAAAAATGACCATGAGAGTTCACCTTACACCCAGCAGAATGGCTACGATCAAAACCTCAAGTTAAAACACATGCTGGGAAAGATGTGTAGAAAGGGGAACCTTTGTCCATTGCTGGTGGGAATGTCAACTTGGACAACCATTTTGGAAATTAATCTGAAGTGTTCTCAGAAAATTAGGAATAGTGCTTCCTCAAGATCCAGCTATACAACTCCTAGGAATTAATCCAAACTATGCTCAAGTATACAACAAGGACATTTGTCCAACCATATTCATAGAAGCTTTATTTGTAATATCCTAAACCTGGAAACCATCCAGATGTCTCTGAACTGAGGAATTGATACAGAAAGTGTGGTACACACAATGGAATACTACTCAGCAATTAAAAACTGGGAAATCATGAAATTTGCAGGCAAACAGTGGTAAATAGAAAACATCATCCTGTGTCAGGTATCCCAGAAGCAAAAAGACCCACACAGTATGTACTCACTTATAAGTGGATAATAGACATATAATATAGGATAATTATACTAAATCTGTGAACCTAAAGAAGCTAAGGAAGAAGGAGGATCCTGTGTAAGATGATCAGTCCTCACTCATAAAGCCAAATGGGATGGCCATTGCAAGATTGATAAAAGAGGGAATAGGACAGCAGCCTACCACAGAGGATCTGTGAAAGACTCTACCCAACAATGAATCAAAGCAAATGCTGAGGCTCATAACCAAAATTTGGGCAGAGTGCAGGGAATCTTACGAAAGATTGGGGAGTTACAAAGAACTGAAGTGGACAGGAGCTCCAGAAAGAGAGCAACTGAACCAAAAATATGGGTCCAGTTGTCTTTTCTGAGACTGAGAATCCAACTAAGGACCATACATGGAGATAACCTGCACAGATGTAGCCCATGGCATGTCAGTATCCAAGTGGGTACCCCAGTAAGGGGAATAGGGACTGACTCCAACATGAACTTAGTGGTTGGATATTTGATCACCTTCCCCTGAGTGGGGAGCAGCCTTACCCCCCACAGAGGAAGATAATGCAGCCAGTCCAGATGAGACCTGACAGGCTAGGGTCAGATAGAAGGGGAGGAGGAACTTGCATATCAGTGGACTTGAAGGGAGATATGGGAGATTAGGGATGGATGGTACAATTGGGAGGGAATGAGGAATATGGTTGTTGATCATTCTTTCCCAGTCTGTAGGCTGTCATTATGTTCTAATGAGAGTGCCCTTTCCTTTACAGAAGCTTTTAGGTTTCATTATGTCCCATTTATTGGTTGTATCTTAAAGCCTGTGCTTTTGGTATTCTGTTCAGGAAGTTGTCTCCTGTGCTAATGAGGTAGAGTTGTTTTGCCACAACAGATTTAGTGTGTCTGCTTTCATGTTGAGGTCTTTGAACCTGTTGGACTTTACTTTTGTTCAGGGTGATAAATATGGATATATTTGATTTATTTGTACATGTAGCCATCTAATTGGACCAGCACCATTTGTTGAAGATGCTTTCTTTTTTTCCGTTGTATGGTTTTGGTGTCTTTGTCAAAAAATCAGGTGACATTACTTGTATGGATTTGTTTCTGGGCCTTCTATTCTATTCCATTGATGCACCATTCTGTTTCTATGCCAGTGTCATGTAATTTTTATTATTATTGGTCAGTAGTACAGCTTGAGATCAGGTATGGAGATACCTCCAGATGATCTCTTTTTTTACAGGATTGTTTTAGCAATTCTGAGTTTTTTGTTTATCCATATGAAATTCAAACTGTTCTTTCAAGGTCTGTAAAAAATGTGCTGGAGTTTTGATGGGAACTGCATTGAATCTATAGATTGTTTTTGGCAGATGGCCATTTTCACTATGTTAATCTTACTGATCCATAAGCATGGGAAATGTTTCCATCTTCTGAAATCTTCTTCAATTTCTTTTTTCAGATACTTGAACTTCTTTTCAAATGGGTCTTTCACTTGCTTGGTTAGAGTCACATCAAGGTACTTTATGTTTTGTGGATGTTGTGAATGGAGAAGTTTCCCTAATTTCTTTATCAACCCTTTTGTATTTCTATTACAGAAGGGCTACTGAATTTTTTTGGGAGGGGCTAATTTTGTATCCAGCCACTTTGCTGAAGGTGTTTATCAGCTGAAGGAGATCTCTGTTTGAATATTTTTGGGGTCACTCAGGTATACTAACATATCATCTGCATTCTGGCTCTTGGCTTTGGAATGAAGATTTTTGATGACTGATTCTATTTTCTTCAGGAATATAGGAATATTCATTCTATTTACCTGATCTTGATTTAGTTTTTGTAAATAGAATCCAGGAAGAAAATTGTCCACATCATTTAGATTTTCAAAATTTCTGGCATGTATATCTCTGTAATAAAACCTAATGATGTATTTCCTCACTGTCTACTATTATGTTCCCCTCTTCATTTCTGATTTTGCTCATTTGGATAGTTTCTCTCTGCCTTTTAGTTAGTTTGGCTATGGGTTTGTCTATATTGTTGATTTTCTCAAAGTACCAGTTCTTGGCCTCATCGATTCTTTGAATTGTTTTCTTTGTTTCTAATTCATTTTTTCAGCTCTGAATTTGATTATTTCCTGTGGTCTACTCCTCTTGGATGTCCCTGATTCTTTTTATTTCCCGAAAGGCTTTTAGGTGTATCTTAAAGTTGCTTGTATGAGATGTCTCCTACTTCTTTCCAGAGGCACTTTCCTCATAGTGCTCCTTTCATTCTGTCCCGTAAGTTTGGGTAAGTTGTGACTTCATTTCCATTGAATTTCAGGAAATATCCAATTTCTTTTTCCATTTCTTCCCTGACCAAGCTGTCAATGAGTAGAGAGTTGTTTAGTTTCCAGATGCATGCAAGTTTTTTTCTTCTCTGTTGTTGTTGAGGACTAGTTGTAGGCCATGTTGGTCTGATAGAATACAAGGGATTATTTCAATCTTCTTGTATATGTTGTGGCTTGCTTTCTTCCTGACCATAAGGTCACTTTGAAGAAGGTTCCATGAGGTGCTGAAAAGAAGTTATACTCTTTTGAATTTGGCTGAAAAGTTCTGTAGACAACATGTAGGTCCATTTGATTTGGAACCTCTGTAATGTCATTATTCCCCTGTTTCACTTCTTTCTAGATGATCTGTCCCTTAGTGAGAGTGGAGTGTTGAAGTCTCCCACTATTAAGGTTTTGCAATCTATGTGTGATTTAAGCGTTAATAATGTTCCATTTACAAATGTAAATGAAATGTGTTCTTATATTGGAGTCATAGATGTTGAGAATTGTGATGTCCTCCTGGAGGATTTTTTTTAATAGGATGACGTGCCCCTCCTCATCTTTTTGATTAATTTTTGTTAAAATTTATTTCAGTAGATATTAGGACAGCTACCCCTGCTTCTTTTCTGAGTCTGGTTGCATGAAAAACTTCTCCCAGCCCTTTAATCTGAGGTATTGTTTATCTTTGTTGCAGAGGTGTATTCCTTGGATGCAGCAATGTGTTGGATCGTGTTTCTGCAACCATTCTGTTAGTTTGTGTCTTTTTATTGGATAGTTGAGTCCATTGATATTGTTAAATAATAGTGACCAATGAAAGTTAGTTCCTTTTTATTGTGGACTTAATGTTGTTAATGTGTTCCAATGCTCGTTTTCTTTTATTTTTCTGTTGTGAGTTATCTATATCCTGTTTGCAGGCACAGGTGCACAAGTGTGGTCAACGATGTGTTTGGAAGTGTGCCTTAAAGGACAGAGTGTTAAAGCATATAGATGCCTGGAATGTGGGGCTTAAGTGCATAAAGGGTTGCTGTTGCTTGTGCTGCTTTCGGGCACAATGCACATACTCAGGTGCCCTGAACACCTCAGTGGCTTATAGGCCTCTTGGACTGTCCTCTTGATATTCAGATCTGTTTGTGTTCCAGGAATTGTTTGCCTAGGCTCTACTGCTAAACCCACAGAAAAGGGTCTTCAATGTTGAGGGCATTCTCACAAGGACCCCTATGTTCGCCACAGTGGGGGTATGGGTGGAAGGGATCCGATGTCTGGCTGCTATTTTACCCTGAATCTAGGGCTCTGCATGCACACACTTGAAGGAGCACTCAATTGCTAGCAGGCCTAATCAGAAAGCTCAGGGTTTTCCCCTGTTCTCTACACTCAGTTTTGGCCCTGCAGAGGTAAATGAGAGTGCACAGATTTGTGAGTTCAGTGATGTTCACTCTTTGTTCCCTAGGTAGGGAGACTCTTACTTCTGATGTCTCAGTCAGGGAGCATGGAGCCTCCTTTTAAGGCTAGCTGCCAGCCTTCTGCCACTGCTGCAGTCCTGGGAGGCTGGTACAGTCACCCACTGAGAAGCCCTGGGAAGCTTTTACAGTTGCCCTTAGACCTGTAGGCTCATACAGTGGTCTGCTCTGATGCCTGCACAGCTACCTGCTGCAGCCGTAGAATGGGGAGGCCAGTACAGTTTCCTGCTGGGAGGCCCTGGGAAGCCTGTACAGTCACTTGCAGACCTCGATGCCTATACAGCCTGGAGGTCCATGCTTGGAGCAGAAGGCAGTGAATGCCAGTCAAGCAGAAGTGCAGGGTGGTTAAATATTTACCACTCTCAGTCCCTGGGGAAGTCTGCAGGTGACTTGGATCCAAATGGTCTCAGCTCAAGGGTTGTCCCTTCTAGCCCAGGGATACTCCATGTAGATGTTCTGGCTTCAGCTGTCCCTCTGCTCACCCATTTCAGAGTTATAGATCCTGTGCCCCTCAGATATGTTGCCCTCTGGTCACCACCATCTTGGAGCCTTCCTCCCCTTTGAACTTTAAACAGCATTTTAATTGTTTAAAAAAGGGAATTTTTGAAGTTGGCTTAAGTTCATTTAACATTATGATATGGCCACAAGCCAAAATGGAGGCCAAGGATTTCACGTGAAAGTTTTAATAAATAATGTGCCCAATGGTCTCAGGCATTTTAGTACTTTTACTCAGTTTGTGGTGCTGCTTGCTTAAACTTAAATGAAAAGATTGGAAAATTTTGTAGGTATACTATATTATTAGCATTACATTTTATTGACAAGTTTTTAAGTGTCATTTTAATGAAAGTATGCTAGTGTGCTTTCACAAGCTAATGAAATTTGGAAAGAAAAACACTTACTTGGTTTGCACACTCTGATAACAATTGATCATTAAAAAAAGTCAAGGCAGGAACTCAAGGCAGGACCATAGCTGCAGGAATAAAAGCAGTGGTTATAGAGCAATGCTGCTTACTGGCTTGCTGAGCTGGATTTCTTAAATCACCAAGTACCATTTCAGAGAAGTGTTGCCCCTTATTGGGCTAGGCCCTCTCACATCAATCATTAGTTGAGAATATACCCCCAGAGACTTCCCTGCTGGCAAAATGATGTAGGCATTATCTCATGTGAGTTTCCTTCTTCCCAGATGACTCTAGCTAATGTTAACAAAAATTCCAATCAGCAGAGTAACCTCCAAATTTGCCATTAAAGTCATAAATTTAAAGGCATTACAAGGATAGAAGATTGAACACATTGGATAAACTATCCAGTCATGAAGAAATGTACTTCAAATTTTGTATAAAGATGATAAACTCAAAACTTAGTGGAAGGGCTGTAGCAATTACTCAGTGGTTAATAATGCATACTGTTCTTGCTAAGGTCCCAAGTTGTAATTCAAGCACCCAAGTAGAATGGCTCAAAAGTACCTGTGGCTCCAGGTGCTGCAGGTATCTAAACTCACCTGTCCACAGACAAATATGCATTCATAATTAATAATAGATCATTTTTTAAAAAATACATGAAAACAAAATGGAAGGGTAGAAAGATGGCTCAATAATTAGAAACACTGACTGCTCAATGAGAAAACCTGGGTTCAGTTTCCAGCAACAGGAAGGTAGTTCATAAACACTTGTAACTCCAGCTCCAAGTGATCCAATCAATTCTTTCTTCTGATATCCATGGCCACCAAGCATGCATGTAGTACACAAACATGCATGGATGCAAAACACCAACAAATATTAAATGAACATATAATAATTTTTAAAAGTCATGGGCCAAACAATTAAGGTAAATAATTTACATAGATAGGTATATAATCATGCTTTAAAACAACATACCAATATAAATATACTCAGTACATGTAGAAAAAGAGAAAAGTTTTTTTAATTAACTTAAATCTATCGCTAACATTTAGTTTTATTTAATGCAACATTGTTTATCTTGAGCCACACTTTGCCTTTCATCTGGCAACACATGTATTTAAGCAGATAAAAGAGAGAGCAAGAAATTAATTAATTGATTGATTGATTAATTGATTGATTTTTCTGATAGTTATTACTTAAAACATGTACCAATATCCTTATACTTACAAAAGAGGAAGTACATTACAAAATTGGTCCCTTGTTTCTTGATGTTCTTGAATTAAAACTTTAGGTCAATTTGTGTTCAATAATGAGCAGGGTATGTAAGATCAAATTGTGCTAGTTAAATAAGTCTCCTAAAAAGACTTTATGTTTCATCCCTCACCTCAGAGCTGAGGACGAAACCTAGGGACTTAGGCTGGCTAGTCAACAGTTCTACCACTGAGCTAACTTTCTAACCTCCACATTCTGCCTTTTTTTCATATGTGTGTGTAGGTGCTATGTTGTGCGTGTGTGTTTTATCATATACATGTCCACTTCATCTAAGACCATTCACTGATTTCATGGAAAGAATATTTTTCCCCAGTACACTGTAATTATACCTTTGTAAATATCAATTACCATGTTAGTATTTCAAGGTCCATTACTTTGCTCTTTTAATCTATTTGCTTTATTACTCTCACAATACCACAGTGCCTTGATTTTTCCATCTATGAAGTGTGGCTTAACAAGTAGTCCAATGATCCCACAATATTGTTATAAAACTTATAGGTAGAAATGTAGGAACAAAATATCTTTTGTTAGATATAGAATCTTAAAATATATGAAAACTGCATGTATCTCCATTCATTTGGGTATTCAGTAGTTTATCACCATTTCATAACTTTTAGACTGCAAATGTTTTACATACATTTCTAGGTTTGTCCTTAACACTGCAATTTCTTTGGAAGGTTTTAACTTTCCATTTTCTGAAGTTTATTCTAAGAATATAGAAATGAGATTATTCTGTTTGCTCATCTCATATTCTAAGAACTTGCTGAATAAACTATTAGTTCTACAAGTGTTGCTTAAATTGCTTGGGAATTTCTACCTATAAATATATGTCACCTGCAAGTGATGACAGAATTGTTTATTATTTTACAGTCTGCTTGATTTACATGTCCTTGTTAAGTCTTTGCTACAGCATACAGTACCATTTTGAATTAGCATAAAGAGAACTTCTCATTGGCCTCATCCCCAGTCATCTAGGAAAAATGTGTAGTGTGTATTTATTAAATATCATATTTTATATGTTTTTAGAGGAGCAACAGTTAATCAATTTTAGTGTTTATTCTTCTGTCTATCAATATAAGGAAGTATATCTCTAGCTTTACCTTTCTGAGAATTGTGTCATGATTAGGCCTTAAATTTTGTGATTTACTTTAAAATTCATGGCATGATCATGTGAATTTTCTTTCTAATCTTCATTAGTTGTTACAGAAAATTATTTCCTCTTACTAGATTTTTATGAAAGGTAATTGATTCAAATATGATTTATTCATTTACTCAAAAAAGGAATTTAAGGACTCACATGTTTTTGTTGTTATTCAGTTTTTAACTTACCAACATGACCAAAGTCCATTGTTTACGGAGAATTTAAACAGGAGAGGGAATAGAGAGCTTCCTGCTGAAAATGACATTTTCCTTGAACTTACTGAATAGTCAGTTCACACCTTTTCTCTAGTATTCATAAAGAGAACTGTGATTGGTAATTTAAATTTTAGTTTTAGTAGGCCATGGTAGTATGGAATCCACTTATTTGCCAAATAGTTCTGAATTATGATGTAAATATTGTTTGTAAGAAAGATATGTAAATGATGTGAATGTTTAATGCCAAAAAATAAATTTAAAACATGTGGATTATCTTCATCTAAACAGAAATCCACAATAGAGACAGTAAGAAATGAGGAGGTGGAATTGAAATTGATGGAGAGACGGTTACTGAAACTGACTTTCCCAATGAAAAAGGAACTGTGCTATTAGATTATATTTAGACTCTAAGCAGAAGATTAATATTTTTATGAATCTACTGTTTGTATTTGCCAGTTTCTGGAATGGTATAGTGATGAAACAGTGCTGTAGGAATTTCCACTTCAAACTTTTATTCCTTTTATCATTTTGTAGCCAATTCTGCCGGGGCCCGCCAGCAGAGCAGAACTGGGTTCTGAGTCGGGAGTGAGGATTGAAATTAATAATGTACACTACACATATTATGTTCCGAGAGGCTCTGGCCTCTTGCTCGTGGCTCCAATGAGCCCTGTAGCGTCAATATGCTCTGTACCTGAAAAGCCACAAGGCCAGCCAGACTTCTTTATTTAAACAAACAGCTTACACAATGGGTTAATTTTTACAAGGAAGTGAGGCAGAGTTGAGATTTCTAACAAGCTCTCCCAGCTGCTGTCACTAAACAAAAGGCAAATGGACTTGCAAATACTTCCCTCACTCCAGGGGAAAAGGCCTGGTAAAACCCTGTCTTCTGAGCTGAGACTTGAATTTCAAACAGCCACCAAAGCACCTTTGACGCCGCCCACTAGAGATATGTAGTTCATAAATTATGGTCAGTAATTTTTGTGAGTAAAGATAACCTATTAATTTCAATCAAAGAAATGAACACTGAATTACCTGAGGAAATTGTGGTGATGTCCCCTGAAGAAGTAGCTTTGTAATACTCCTGATTCTATTTCAACTTTTGTCCTAGAATTATTGCCACGTTCAGGTTCTAGTAGGTTCTGATTAGATAAAGGTTAAAGTATGACCCAAGCAAAACTGTGTTGTATTCCAAAAGAACTCAAAGCTTCCACTTTTCCACTAAGTTCACACATTTGAGGTAGTTACTAGTTGTACATGGTTTATGAAATTGAATATGTTAATATTTAGGACTACAGTACACTTAGATCCTGAATTTAATATGATAGTTCACATTTTGCCTCCAGGTTCTTGCTGTGAGCTTCCCTCCTCGATGTATTACATCTTGTAAATTTCCTTCCCTAGTTGCTTTTGGCCAAAATAATTTATTGCAACAACAGAAAGGAAATTAGAATGACCGTATGTGTTACTGTACATCAATTCATGCAAGTGGTTTAGCCAGGTGATCAGCTGATTTTTGGAAAGAAAACTAGAATACTGCTAATACAGAAGTCTAAAGAAGAGATTTGTGGATAAAGATCTCTCAATAGGAGAAATTATTGTTTACTCATAGGAATATTCAAAAGTGATGGGAACAGGGATTGTCTCTGACATGAACTCAGGGCTAGCTCTTTGATTGGCTCCTCCCTGATGGGGGAGCAGCCTTGCCAGGCCACAGAGGAGGAAAATGCAGCCAATTCTGATGAGACAGGATAAGCTAGGGTCTGATGGAAGGGGACTTATCCATGGACTTGGAGAGGGGCATTCCAGGAGATCAGGGAGGGAGGGTGGGGCTGGGAGGGATGAGGGATGGGGTTATACCTGGGATATAAAGTGAATAAACCATAATTAATATAAAAATAAAAATTTAATTAAAAATGATGAGTCAAGATAAAGATATTATAACAATCAATATCGACAGATTTAATGACTATCTAGATGTCTATTAATTTCAGAGCCATGCATTTTATTATCCACTGCTCTTTGACCAAAATGGTTAAGATGATACATGTTTCATGACTCCAAGATACGGATTTCTAGTTACCAGCAATAACTTTGCTATAGCCTTTTCTGAATGTCAAATCTACTAACAATATAAAAATAAAAACTGATTGTTCTAGTAGGGTTAGTAAGGCTATTATGAAACACCATGACCACAAACAACTTGAGTAGTAAGGATCTGTTTCACTTGAATGTCCACATCATTCTCCATCAGAATTCAGGACAGGTGCTCAAACTGAGAATGAAACTATACGCAAGTACTGAAACAGAGGCCATCGAGGAATACTGCCTATTGCCTACCCCCCATGGCTTTCTCAGTGTACATTTTATAAAGCCCCAAACTACCAGCACAAGAATGGCAGAATCACAATGGACTGGATTTTACATCATCACCACATCAAAAACTAATTAGAAAATGTCCCTTTCCTTCAGTCCAATCTTATGGAAGCATTTTCTCAACTGGGGCTTCCTTGCTTCCAATGACCCTAGCCTGCATCAAGTTGAACAAAAGTCACCACACTGATTCAATATGAGGTGTCTTTCTCTAGTGTGACCAGTCAACCATCATATGGTAAAATCTTATAATGGGTCACCTCAGTCATGGAAATGGAGATGTTCTCTTTTTACATGAATAGACACAAAGGATTTGGTTTTTCTTTCCCTGCCTAAAATGCTGCTTCTAAAACTATTATAATCATTTATAAATGTCTTATTTATGAACAGTAGAATTTACATTAAGGGCTTTGAATCAAAAAAGTCATATCACCACAAATAAAGTACAGTGTTGCCTCATACATTTAAACTTACTGATATTGCCATATTTTCTACCATCCTGAATAAAAAATGATGTGCCCTTTTGAAGATGCAGTAGTTACAGATCATTACTTAGAATATACCTAGTAGAAAAAAAGAGAAGATATTTACTGTGTTATGTAAGTTCTAAATCTGCCTTCAATAGATGGTTTCATTTCTTCCATAATCTGGATTTATATGTACTTCTGTCACAAAGATGGCTATCTGTTCCCATGAATTTACATTCTTTTAATTTTATTTTTATACTAATTACAGTTTATTTATTTTGTATCCCAGCTGTAGCCCCGTCCCTCATTACATCCCATTCCCATTCTCCCTCCCTCATCTCTTCCCATGCCCCTTTATAAGTCCACTGGTAGGGAAGGTCCTCATCCTCTTCCATCTGACCCTAGCCTGTCAGGTCTCATAAGGACTGACTGCATTGTCTTCCTCTGTGGTCTGGTAAGTCTGCTCCCCACTCAGAGTGAGGTGATCAAAGAGCCAGCCACTGAGTTCATGTCAGAGACAGTCCCTGTTCCCCTTACTAGGATATCCACTTGGATACTGATCTGCCATGGGCTACATCTGTGCAGGGGTTCTCTATTATATCCATGTATGGTCCTTGGTTGGAGCATCTGTCTCAGAAAAGAACCTGGGCACAGATGTTTTGGTTCTGTTCCTCTCCCTGTTTAGCTCCTGTGCCCTCCAGGTCTTTCTACTGCCCTCTTCTTTCATTAAGACTCTCTGCACTCTGCACAAAGTTTGGTTATGAGCCTCAGCATCTGCTTTAATATTTGGCAGGATAGAGTCTTTCAGAGGCCCACTGTTTTAGGCTCCTGTCCTGTTTCCTGTTTTCTAAATCTGTACACCTAAAGAAGCTAAACAAGAAAGAGGAACCTGTGTAAGATGATTTATTCTCACTCAGAAAAGCAAATGGGGCAGAAAATGGAAGAGGAAATTACATTCTTATTTAAAATATATTTTCTTTCATTCTTTCTTTATTAATAATATCCAGAAACTGGAAACAACCCAGATGTCCTTCATCTGAGGAATGGATACAGAAATTGTGATACATTTGCACAATGGACTACCCAGCAAATAAAAACAAAGGAATCATGAAATTCACAGGCAAATGGTGGGAACTAGATAATATCATTTTAATGAGGTAACCCAGAAACAGAAAGAAACAGATGGTATATACTCACTTATATGTGAGTGAGTATATTAGACATATAATATAGGATAAACTTACTAAAATCTATACGCCTAAAGAAGCTAAACAACAAGGAAGACCCTAGGAAAGATGCCCAATCCTCATTCAGAAGGGTAAACACAATACATATTGGCAGCAGAGAAGACAGGGAGCAGGACAGGAGCCTACCACAGAGGACCTCTGAAAGGCTCTACTGATTGAGGTATCAAAGCAGAGGCTGAGATTTATAGTCAAACTTTGGGCAGAATGCATGGACTTTTATGAAAGCAGGGATAGATAGAAAGACATTTAGTGAACAGGAACTGTAAAATGAGATAAACAAAGCCACAACCCAAAACCAAAACAAACACAAAAGAAAACAAAAAACCCTGAGTCCTGGGAGCTCTGAAGAGAATGATGCCACAACCAAGGACCATCATGTATGGAGAGGACCCAAAAACCTAGCTCAGATGTAACCCATTGTCTCAGTCTTCTAGTGTTATCCCTACTAAAGGGGAGCGGGGACCTTTTCTGGCATGAACTCAGTGGCAGGCTCACTGATCACCTAGCCTTTAGGGGGGGAGGTGCAGCCTTGCCAGGCCACAGATGAAAACAATGAAACCAGTTCTATTTAGACCTGATAGGCTAGGGTAAAAGAAGGAGAGGAGGACCTCCACTATAAGTGAACTAAGGGAGGGTGCATAGGGGGAGAAGGAGAGTTGGTGGGATTGAGAGATGAGGGAGCAAGCTACAGCCAGGATACAAATTGAATAAGTTGTAATAAATGATAATAATAATAATAATAAAAGAAAAAATATTGTTTTCTAGGTGGGCATTTCCATCTAGAAGAACTTAATTAGTCTACAAAGCTAGAAGTCAATACTTTAACCAGCTAATTGACCTCCTCATAGTTTCTGCTAGCTGAGATTACTGACCCACACCTGCACATACAACACAATTTTCTGAAATTCAAACAATAGTGTTTTTCCCCCTTTGCTTTTCTCCCTCCAATGCTTCCTGTGCACCTTTTTGTTCTCTCTCAAATTCATAATGTCTATTATAGTTTAACATACACATTCGTAGGTAAATACTAAATACCTGGATAGATAAAATAATATTTGGATATATACGTACATATTTACATAATATACACATATTATGTATATTGTTTCAGGGCTGACCACTTCGTATTGGATCAGTTTGGGGAATCGTTCCTGAGGAAGAATTTTTGCCACCCTCAGCATTCCTTGGTTGACATTAATTCTTTTATCTAGGGAGCAGTGAGTGCTCATGAATTTTTTTTCCTTTCATGTTAGAAATATGCTGGTATAATCTTATCCAAGAAATAGCTCCTTGCAACAGACAGAAATGACTGATCTAACTACCTGAAACAAATTGGACTCCTACTTGACAATGACAATTAGGAATACAGAAAGTCAAAACACAGGAAATTCCTCAAGGCATTTATTAGCATTTTCAGGTGATGCAACTAACATTAATGTAGAAATACAACCCAATCCACACACAGACACTAATTATTTAAGAACTTCTGAATAAAATTGTCATTTACTTAGCCTGTAAAGATCCATGATCATCTGGTGGTTCTTTTAGGAGAAAGTAATCTGATTAGGTAGTAGAAGAAACTTGTGTGTGTTTGGGTGTGCATGTGCAAGAGAGAGAAAGAGTACCTGATTGTTTACAAAAATAAGGTCTATAGTTTTGCATCTTTCTTCCTCATGTCATCATGAACAATTTTACATTTTTATGTACTCATGTGGTAAACATCCTTTATCTTTATTTTTCATCTCTTTATTTTGATATAAGATTCATTAATATCTTACCATATTTTAATAATTAATTTTGATTGTCAACTGGATTAAGTTGTGTCATTGAGAGACAATTAGTTCATGAGGGTCCTGACTAAATGAATAGTGATTTATCAATGGACTCAACAGTGAATAGACTGTTGGGAAATAGTGGAACTGTAGAAAGTTAGACATGGTTGCAAGTAGTTCATTACTGGGATACAATATCTTTCAATAACATTTCTAGTCCTGGTCCCTTTCTGTTATAGCTTTGTTCTGCTTCCTGTTTATCAAGGCCATGAATTGATCTGCTCTTGGTGTGTTCTGTCTACCTTGAGGTGAAGAATCTTCTCTATCATACGTTTCAGTCCTGAAGGTATTTACCGTAAGTGCAGAGAATCAAAACTCCATGTACTGAATACACTGAAATTATGATCTAAATAAATAATTCCCCTTTAAATTTACTAGGAAATTACTATGTCAGAATAACAATAACAATGAAAAAATAGTAAATACAATTTTTATCACAGCCTTTAAATTATAGGATACAAAGAAAATTTAAATATAAATGGAATACATAACCTTTGCTGAGAAACATGTTAGTTATTCTTTTTTACAAGTGGTAACAAATTTTTATTGTAAAATAAAAAATGATATATGAATCGGGGTATAAAAGGGAGAAGGGGTGGGTGAACGTATAAATGTGGACAGGCTTGCCGAGTTTGAGGAAACTGACCCTGAACACAGGGTGGAAAGAAAATGGGTCATGGTGGATATGGACCCTATGAGAGTCCAAGATAGACTCTTACAGAAATTTCATTTTAGGTGCCAACAAGTGGCTGGGCAGGATTTTGCTGGCCCAGTGGAGATCTGGCAACTACTAGCTCATTTCTCAACCAGGGCTATGAACCAACACACCCTAGCTACAGGGTAATAAAAGATAGTGGAAAGTACAAATATTATTTCATCAACTCTCGCAACAAGCCCTGAGATGTAGGTATGCTGATCTACACTTTGCAGATGTACCTATACAAGTTGGGAGACGGTAAACTCAGTCACCACTGCCTATGACCAATTGTAAACTATAATCCTACCTACAAAAATTTTCTTCCACTCTTCAAACCTTTCATCAAAATCCAAAGTCTTAAAAGCTAAGCTGATGCATCGTACCACCCAAACTGTGGGTTAAAGCACCCAAATCATAAAATGGCAGGAAAGGAAGAGGTGAGGAGGGAGGTTGCCAATGGGGGACAGGAAATAGAGGATGTCAGTCTGAGTCAGGCTCCTCTCTCTTGATCAATGGATTCATATTTCATATTACTTAAGAATGGTCCAAATAATAAAGCTGTTTTAGAGTCGGTCACTAAGAAAAGAGAATACCTGTAAAATGACTGGTTCTTTGTTATGAATTATAAAATACTTTTAATAATGTAAAAGAATAAAGATGTTACCATTTTAATTTATCTCTTTGTTATCTAGAAATTAAAATCGCATTCTATTTTATCATTATATACTATTTAGAATTCTGATATTCCCATACGGCAAATATTTATCACATATTAAATATTATTTTGAATTTCATTCATTTTATGTTTCAAAACTCCATTAGACTCATTTGAGTATTACTGTAATTTAATTTTAGTATTTTATGTAATAGTAAAATTCTTGTCTTTTGTGATACTCCAATCAAAGACCATTCATGGATATAACCTAGATCCCCTGCTCAGATATAGCCCATTGAAGCTCAGTATCCAAAGCAGTGCCCAAGTAAGGGCAACAGGGACTGTTTCTGATATGAACTCAGTGGTTGGTTCTTTAACTACCACCCATGAAGGTGGGAGAAGCCTTGCTAGGCCACAGAGGAGGACACTGCAGCCAGTCCTGATCATACCTGATAAGCTATGATCAGATGGATAGGGAGGAGGACCTCCTCTATCAGTGGACTTGGATAGGGGTTTGGGAGTAGATGAGGGAGGGAAGGTGGGAATGGGAGGGACTGAGGGAGAAGGCTACAGCTGGGATACAAAACAAATTAAATGTAATTCATGGAAAAAGATAAAAATTTAATTTACAAACAATCTTCTCTTTTCAGAAGCTAATTAATTTTTCTCTTCCAATGTCATGTTCATACATTATAATCAATAAAGTAAAATCATTAATTAGGCCTGACTCTTAATGGTTTCTCTAGTGATTGGATAAATATTAACCATTTCACTTAGTTTTCTGTTGAAGGAACAAGAATGGGTATTGTATAAATATCCCATTTCATGTTAAAATGTATTCTGTAATTTTCAATTATCTGTAGCATTTAATTTATATATATTTTCTGTGTATGTTACTTCTTAAGAGATTTACTTGTGTCTTCAGTTCATTCTTCATTTAATGTATCAATTTCACACTAGGAATTGTAATATACAAGAGAATTTGTGAGATAAAAACTAAAAAAAATCAACTTTATACTTTTTCGAAATTCTATGTCAAAAATATATATCATGGAATTATGCTCTAGCAATGTTTAGTTGTTAGCTGGACATAATATGATACCTTTGCACACTGTTTACTACCTTAATAGAAAGAGATGACCATAATATATGTTTTATTATTTTCTATTTTTTAATTACTTTAATAGACCACCATAGATATCTTTCAAACTCTTCTCTTCCTTGAAATTATGTGTTGCATATTACATTTTTGTCTTGAAACTCAAAGTTTTTAACCAGGGCAATCTGTGTGATTGTAGATTTACAACACCCAAACCCACGTGAGAACGATGGAGTTATCTGTGTTTTTAATCACTGATGGTTATGACTCAACATGCCCCACAATCTATCAGTGGCCTAATTCAATAAGAATTGAACGCAGGCCTCCTTGACTCCCTCACCTGTCCACTCTTAGCTATTGAAAGGCTTATTCTTCTATATACTTTGTGTAGGCAAGTGTAGTTGCATTCAGTTAATGACTAGAACACATGTGTCATGCCTAGACAATGTCATTTTATACACCATGCTATATTCATGCTCTTGAGTCTGATCATCCATTTTTTTTACTTAGCATCTCATTTTGCTTACATGTTACTCTCCCTATTCCTCAAGATAACTTTCTCTCTTCTACAATGTTTCTAGAATCTTCAAATGAGAGACATAAATGTTTGTGTTTATGGCTGCACATTCAAACTTCACAACAAATTTTCAACAGTTTGAGCAATTATATATCTCTGTACTCATGACCTTGTGCTGCTAAAAGCAGCTTCTAAGATTAGGGATGAGAAAACCCTTTGTCTTTGTGCATATATATATATATATATATATATATATATATATATATTTGACACTGTCAATTTACCTCATAAACGGTAGCATATTCTTTCCCTTCCAAAGGACCGTAGACTTCTCAGTATTAGGTTTTGTACCACCTTCACAGTACTTGGTATGGAATCCATTTTCTGCAGAGTATCTGAATACCGATCAGGTAGTGGTTGATTACCCCTATGACTGCTGAGCCACTATTTATCCTACAGGCACATCTTCCATTAATGTTGGTGTTGCAGTTCATAGAGTTCATGCCCTGGTACTACGGTTGGTGTTTTATTCTCCCAGCAACCTGCACAGCAACATAGGCTACTATGGAAGCTGACAAGTAGAGAGGAAGCAATTAGCTTACTTCTATCTCGCTTTCTTTATTTCTTCTATTTACTATCTTAGGTGTCTTCAGCAATAGGATATTATAAACTAGTTCAGTCTTTCAACCAAGTAGCATGGCAAGATCCTGTTTCAGTAATTCTGGGGCCTCTGTAACAGTTTTGTTTAGTGGCATATTATTTATAGTAAAGGCACTGTGTATCCTTGTAAGGTATCTGCCTTCAAAATTCCCTATAGGTTATGTGGTTGTGTTAACAGATGGCATGTTTCCATGTGGCTTTTTCATAATCCACAGGGAATCATTTTGTCACTTCAATTAAATCTCATTATGTCTTGGCCTTTTCCCGTTGCTCTCCCTCATCTTCCTATGTGAATGTGCCCACAGTAAGTATGCCAATTCTTCACTCACATTTCACCTACATCTTACATATCCATTACCACAACCTCTTCTTCAACTATCTACTTTCTAGTTCCATGCTTTTCAGGGGCACCACAAGTTAAACATACAAAATTAAAAAGAGTCAGAAGTATGAAGTGGGAAAAAGGAAATTCAGTGTTTGTCTTTCTGGGTGTGGGTTACTTCATATGGTATAATTTTTTTCTAATTTTATCCATTTAGCTGTGAATTTTGTTTTAATTTTTAATATATTTTATGTTTTAAAAGGTTTAGGCAGCACTGTTTTTTTATCTTACTTTTTTCTGTCTGTCCACTACTCATAAAAACTACCAACTTTCTTTCGATATGACTTCATGTTCTTTCTTTCTCACAAAAACCAAACAAACCAAACAAACACAAAATAACATGGAGTCCAAGTTGTATTGGAAAACTGTTCCTGAGCTTGAGGTTTGCTCTGGGGTATGGTTGATATATACAGCTTCAATCTATTAAAGAAAATTCATTTTCTCTTTCCCAGCACCTATCAGCTAAAAAATAGATTCTTGGTTAAATTGTGACTTTGTGCTCACTTTCCTTTCTCTTGCTGAGATTTTGTCTAATTTGAACTTGTGCAAATCTTGTGCAGTCTATCATACATATTTTCAATTTATAAGTGTAGCAGCCCTGTTATGTCTTAGAAACTACAATATTTTGGAGTTGTCTAATACCTTTGGCTCTTGCAATTTTTCTATCTACTACTCTTATGCCTACGTTCCTGGGCTTTAGGCGCATGGCTATGTTATAGAGATGCAATTTAGGGCTGACTATTCCAGTGTTTCTTATTCTTTCCATGTTGTCCAACTGTAGGCCTCTAGAGGTATTAAGTATCATCTACTGTAGGAAGAATCTTATTTTATGAGGATTCAGTAAAATATAGGATCTATGGGTATAACAATATGTTGTTATGAATTATTCTACTGCTATGCTCATTTAGCAAAATAATTATAATAGACTTGTTCCTGAGGCCCAAGACCTATCTAATCTTGGGTTTTTGGTCTTTTTAACAATGTCAGTTGTTGGATAGATTTCAAAGAGTAGGCATTAAATTAAGTCAAAAGGTAAGTGGTTAGCCTCATATTTATGCTGCTGTTTTACTAGTTGGTATACCTACCAGGTTGGTCAAAGCTCATAGCTGGGTAAAATGATAACTTTTATCTTCTAGTAGCATGCATAGAACCTCCTAGTACTGTGTACATGAATTCCTATTTGAGCACTGGCTTGCTTTTCCATATTTGATAACATAAATATGTGGTGCCTTAAGTAATAGGAGCTTAGCTAGGCATGGTGTCACCTAGGTTTATTCTCAACAGACAAGCAGAGGCAGGTGGATAGCTGTGATTTTGAAACCAGCCTGGTCTGCAAAGGGAGTGCAGGGCAGCTAAGGCTATACAGAGAAATTTGGTCTTGAAAAATAAACAAACAAACAAAGGACCTTACCATCAAGTTTTAGAAGGT
Source organism: Pachyuromys duprasi (assembly GCA_028658305.1). NCBI lineage: Eukaryota > Metazoa > Chordata > Mammalia > Rodentia > Muridae > Pachyuromys > Pachyuromys duprasi. Next base: position 68,751,024 of record CM053742.1, read on the forward strand.
AACCAATAGCATTGAAAATAGCCTGTAATATTTGAAGGGTGCATCACTATGACCCATTTTGCAAATGTCTCAAAAAGATTAACCTATTCCTGCTTTGGGGGATTTATTTGACAACATATGATATTAAGTTGGGACAATACATCTCCAAATTACTTAGTAACCCCTTCTAAATTCAATTTATGGGTGTACATATTTTAGGAATCTTCTATAATACCAAGTTGACATTTTGATTTTCATTAGAACTTTTTGTTATGAGTGCACTTATCCCTCTTCTATCCTTCCCTCCCATCTGCCTCTTTATTTAATAGTTCTAATTTGCCTTTATTTATTTAAAACACTATTTTTTTATTTTCCATTAATTAGAATATTTCATCTTGTCAACTTGACCTTCACTAGCTACTTAAAATCTATAGATATTCTGAATGAAACACATATATCTAAAGCTTAAAAGCTAATATTCACATATAAGAAAAAGCATGCAATGTTTGCTTTTGGGGGGGGTCTATGTTATCTTACACAGGATGATTCCTTTCATTTTCATAAACCTTAAATTTCTAATTTTTACTTTTTTAAACAATGGAGTATTCTTCTATTGTATAAACGTAACACATTTTCATTATTTATTCATAAGTTGATGGACATCTATGCTGTTTTCAAATTTTGGCTATCATGAATAGAGCTGCAGCAACCATGAATAGGCAAATATCTCTATAATATGATACAGAGGTTTTTGGTTATATGCTCAAGAATTCTATAGCTAAATCTTGTGGTTGGTATATTTTCATCTGTTCAATTATTTTTTATATAAGTATAAATTTTCTCCATTGCATTGCTCCAAGCTCTCCCATGTAACACCTCACTCTCATTCAAATTCATGGCCACTGTTTTTTTTTCCCAACAATTATCATTGCATACATATACATATAAAGTCTTAAATATAACTTGTTCAGTCTGTGTAAGTTTATTTTTATGTATATTTTCAGAAATGTTTGGCACTGGGCAACCAATTGTACCATTCCTGTTCCCAACATTTGTCAGTTGCTTATAGTTCTTTACATAGAGTTGAGCCCTCATAGTTTGTATTCCAATCTACTTTGGCATGTCTAGTCATTTTGTTCTTGTTCAAAATGCATTTGGGCAGTAATTATGGATATATATATATATATATTTTTCAATACAGGGTTTCTCTGTGTAGCCTTGTGTGTCCTGTACTCACATTGTAAAGCATATTGGCTTCAAACTAACAGAGATCCACCTGCCTCTGTCTCCCTGAGTGCTGGGATAACAGGCTTGTGTTGCCACACCTGGTGAGAGATGATTTTTTTTAAAGGAAGCATTTATATATTTTTTAAATTACATCTTTTCCATTTATTAATTTATTGACTTACATCCTTATAAATATGTGAAGGGGCCTAGGACCAGTCCATTAATGTTCTTTGGTTAGTGGTTCAGTTTCTGTGAATCCCCAGGGTCCCTGGTTAGTTGACTCTGTAGGTCTTCTTGCAGTGTCCTTGACTCCTCTGGTACCCCATATTGTTCCCTCAACTCTTACATAAGAATCCCTAAGCTCTGTCTAATGTTTGGCTGTAGGTCTGCATCTGTTTCCATCAGCTACTGCATGGATCCTCTCAGAGGAGTTATGCTTGGGTCCTGTCTACAAGCATAACAGATTAACATTAATAATGTCAGGAACTGATTCTCTGTCATGGGATGTGTCTCAAGTAGAGCCAGTCTTTGGTCGAATATTCCCTCAATGTTTTCTCTGTCTTTGTCCCTACACATCTTGTAATCAGGAGAAATTTTGGATGCAAAGATTTGTGAGTGATTTAGTATCCTTATCCTTCTGCTGGAAGTCCTGCCTTGCTGATAGAGGTAGCCACTGCAGGCTCCATAGTCCCTGCTGCTAGGATTCTCTCTAGTATGACCCCTATAGACTTCCTGGGGTCTTCTCTATGTCATTGCTCTGACAAGTTCTATAGATTCCTTCACCTCCAATTTCCATTCTCTCACCTAAACCTTTCTCCTGTGTTCTTCCTACTTAAAATCGACCCCTGTTCCTCTCCACATCCTCTCTTTTACACAACCTCCTTCTTCCATCCATCTCCAATGCGTGTTTTATTTCCCTTTCTGATTGAAATTCAAGCTTGATGGTGAGATTTTATGATTGTATCTTCTGTTATTACTGGAAGGCACAATCACACAGAAAACTTCCCATTCTTCTGGTGCTTATAGTCTTTCTTCCCCTCTTCCTCAGTTATCCCTAAGCCTAAGGTAAAAGAGCTAAATTGCAAATATATCTGGTATTACAGCTTTTGTTGGAAAGTCTATGGCTTTTGGGCAAAATGTTATCACTACTAATAGGGTAGCTTCATTTTAACTATACACAAAGATAGGTAAAAATAACGCCCTGTTCTTTAGAAACATCTTTAATGTTATTTATCTTTCCTTCATCTCCCTCTCTCTATATATTGCCCTCCGTTCTCCTCACCAATTAAAGACACCTATCATTCTTTACTTGTCTCTCCTCATAGTTAATGTCTTGCTATTTTTCTGTATTTTTCTGTAGAGCTCCTTCTCCCCACTCTTTGGTGTTTTTTTTTTTTTTTAATTCCCTGATTTCGGTAGTTACCATTGTTTATATATACTCTTACCTATGGTTTCTAACTCAGAATATTTAGATGTTTTCATTTTTTTGATCCCATCTATTGTTCTTTATGTTTTGATTAGGCCATTACAGGTATTAACATCCTAATTTATTATGGAAATGTATGTACTGATTTCTTTCATTTTATTGATAGTACAGTGTTTAGTTTCTCCTTCCTGTTCCCTTGCTTAGATATTATTCTAGAATAGTTTATTCATTGCTGTGGCCTCATGGGTGGATGTATTTTTTTTATCATTTAAAATAATGTCTCAAGTATTTTTGTGTAGATTTTCCTTTAACATATTTTTATTATGGAAATATTTTCACTTTCTGCTCAAATATGGCAGGATCTTTATTGTGTATAGTATTTTGGGTGGGCAGATGCTGTTTTCCAGAATTTAAACTCATTTCTCTAGGCTATCCTGGCTTTTTAAATTATTCAAGAAATAAAATGCTGTTATTCACATGGGCCTACTGTCCAGTGGAGGATAAATGATGAATCTCAAATGTCTTGAAGTGAGAAAAATGTGTACCTTTATTCATGTGAAATCAAGGATAATATAAACCCTGGGCAGAGGGAGGGATTTAAAGGTGAGTGTATTTGATTCACTGATGCCAGGGGGTCAGAGATACTTAATGGTCCTATCACAAGAAGGGAAACACAGTATTTAATTATCCTAAGGGTAAAGGGAAAAAACTCCAAGTACACTTGAAAATCACTGTTTAAGACCAAGATCTCCTTAACAGGGCAGGGCTTTCTAAGAATTCCTAGACTCTTGCTTCAGCAGTTTCCTTATCAGGGAATGATCTGGCCTGTAATCTGCGGTCACCCAGATCAAGAAAGAATTTTAGAACCCTGATGAGAAAAGGAAGTCTAGCATCATTCACAGACTGAGTGCCAATAAATCACTGTCCAGAGACAACTGACTTCAATCTTATCCAGGAGAGCCCCACAATTTAGTATAAGACAACGGCCATCAAGAATGGTGCTGCCCAAATTTATGATGCATTTTTCACCTCAATGAACCTAATAAAGATAATTACTTATGGGTCTTTCCAGAAGTTAATTTATTCTAAGTAATACTTGATAATCTCCTAGATAATTCCAAATGTTCTTGATTTAACAATCAAATTTAACCATCATTCAAACTGAATAGTTAATGGAGACTGGAACAATTATAGCTGAGTTGTTAACTGTGTATAATTTAAAATAAAATCCAAACAGTTAGCAGTTAAGAGATTATTTTCCTTTTTAGAACTTAGACTGGTGATTTCCCTAGATGAAACTGAGAATATTTTTTTTCATATTTTATTCTGGTTCCTGTTTTTGAATTAGATAATTTCATAAAAGAGAACTAAACTTTTTATTATATTGTGAGAGATTGTTTTCTTATATTAACATGAGAGAGAATATTAACTTGTTCTTCATTAGTAACTGAAAATGTTATTTAAAGATTATACTATGATGACATATTTACTGTTTTTCACTGCTGGTATTGTGCAATAGTTTCTCATCATTTTTATAAGTAAAATGAATGGATACCCCCAAATTTATAATTTGATTTTATTTTAGACTTGAACCCTGTAGCATATCCTTACATTTTGTTTCATGATATTTCAAATAGAGACTTGCTATATAAATGTTACTTTAGTTAATATTTATTACTACAACAACAAAACATTTTAACATTGCATGCCTTAGCAACAACTTCCTATTGGATTGTTAAGTATGTAAGGTACACTTCTTTTCTTCATATGTAATAAAACTAGCCCAAAGAGAATGTCTTTCTTATTAAACTCAGTGAATAAATCCAATGTGCCAATTTGTGTTGAAAAAATTGCGTATTTAGTTCAGAATTTTAGATTAATTTTCATTACAAAAATGTTTATGGTACATAATTATTTAAGTTACAGTTATTAGGTACTTAATATGCAAGAAGCAGAAGTTAAAATTCTGTGTTGTATATTTTGTATATGGATACCTTGTGTGAACCTGTTGAGAACAGAGTTCAATGTTATCTCTCTCTCTCTCTGTCTCTATCTCCATCTCTGTCCCTGTCTCTCTCTGTCTCTTTTTCTCTCATGTTTTGAGACAAAGTCTTTCACTGAACCTAATCATTGACATTTTAGTGAGACAGACTAGAGAGGGTCTTTCATTAACCTGTGATTGTCGTTTTAGTTAGCTTGAGTGGCTGGCAAGCTCCAGAATCCATCTATCTCTATCCCTTTCACCAAACTAGGGTCACTGAGTAACACCATAATATCTGGCTTTCATTTGTGCACTGGAGATACTAATTTAAGCCCTGTTATAATTTTATTTCTCTTCCTTTGATAAAACACTTTGACCCAAAGCAACCTGGAGAAGAAAGATTTTTTTTTTTTTTTTTTTTTTTTTTTTTTT
>CM053742.1:68762611-68778807 GCA_028658305.1 Pachyuromys duprasi
CAGTCAGGGTAGCTGACCCTGGGGGCAAGAAAACAGGTGAGCTGGCTCTGCTCCTTGCCAATTGCAGCACTCCGGATTGTGGACTCTGCTCCTGGGCTGCACAATCCCTCAGTGGCAAACTGCCAGCTGTATAGGCCACAGTAGGGCTGGCGCTGGAGGATAGCATCCAGGTGAGGCATCTCCAAGGATGAGAGCACAGGAAAGCTGGCCCTGCCACTTGTCTAGTGTAAGGTGCCATGGGTTCTGAGGTGATGCCCTCCCCCTTACCACTTTCAGTAGACAGGAGACCTGATCCCAGGGTCATGAGAGTTAGAGAGATAGCCCTGCTCCCTCACTTTAGCACTCATTAGAGCAAGCCCTGTACCTTCCCTGAGCAATACAGTGCAGCTGACATTCATGGCAAAGACAAGGGTGACACAGTGCCAAGTTTATGAGAGTGGGAGAACTGGCCCAACACTTCACAGGCTACAGTACTTGGGTGAGTGGGCCTGAAACAACCTTGACTGGGCAGCACAGTGAAGCTGGCTCTGGAGGCATGGATGCAGGTGAGCTGGCCCCAAAGCATGAGAACAAGAGAGATTACTGCTGTCTCCTGTTGATGGCAGAATTGGGTGGTTTAGCAGAAGTGCCGGAGAGTTCATCTGGTGGTGCCAATTAGTGAGTACCAGCAATCTGATCAGCTCAGCTACCAATAAGGCCCAGATCATGGGCTCTGACTTGGCCCACCTCAAAATCTGTGTCCAAATTGTAGGGATATGTGAAAGGGTCTATCTTGCTGTCCTAAAGCTACAGGATCTCTATGACACAGAGCAACAACTAGGTAACTCGGAGGAGTCCAAATGAGGAGATAGTATTGGTGTAAAAGAAGCCATAGATCTTGAACCAGACCAATGAGCCATTGCAATGAACATTTGCTAATGAAGATGTGTGGGCAGAGGGATTACTGTGGGACACACTGTGACATACTACAACTTCCACAATGAGATATTTCAATGCTTTGTTGTTGTTGTAGTTGCTTTTGTGTATTTTATTTTTTGGGGGGGGAGGTTTCAAAGGCAAAAGGAAGATATGAAGGAACAAGTAAATTAACATGACTGGCTGCATGATGTGAAACTCACAAATAATTAATAAAAAGTTAAAATATATTTAAATAATGTATATATAGTCTAATACATAGATAATACATATATATGTACACGTACATTATATGTATAACATATAATATAATATTATGTATAATAATATATAACATTATACATTATATAATATTTAAAATATATATAAAATGTGGCATATTTGCATATAATATATGTATATATTATATATAATATATGTATATACATTTAACATAATATCTTTATTATGGTTTTTATGATGTGCTATATCTTTGGGTTAACTAGAAAAGTAAGTATTCTACCTTCATTCTTGAGGAAGAGACAATTAATTCATGTCAGCTCTGCTCTCCTTGCTGGTGATGAGATCTAAGGCATTAGGCATGCTACATAAATGCTTAATGATCTAGTTACATTTCCCATTTCCTAGTTTGACTTCTGTTGCCATGATAAACACCATGACCAAAAGAAACAAGAGACAGAAAGGGTTTAGTTCATATTACAGGTTAACATCGATAGTTTAGGGAAAGCAAAAAAATTAACTTGATGCATGTGCTTGAATCAGAAAACATGGAGGAAAACATCTCACTGACTTGAATTGTCTGGCTTACTCAGCTAACATTTTTTAAATGATCTGAGCCCACTTGTCCAAGGGTTGTACCATGTAGTTGACCAGGCACTCCCAAATAATTTAACAATTAATAAAATGTACTACAAACATAACTATACAGCAACTAGTATGAAGGAGTTCCTCAGGTGAGATTCCTTCTTTCCAATTTTGTACAGTTGACAACTGAAGATAGCTATGACATCTTAACAGTTCTTTTATCAAGACAAGGTTTGACTATGTTGCTTAAGCAGGGTTAGAATGCCTCAGGCTGTCCAGCCTAGCCTCGACTTTATAATCCTAATGTTTTAAGATCCCTCTGGGTACAAATATTACAGGTATATGCCACCATGCTTAGCTATATGCACATTTTACATTTGAATCTTTTTATGTCAGTTACTTGTCTGTTGATGCAAAACACACTGCACTTTGACAACTTTATCCATAAATATTCACACATTAGCAAAAAGTTTACAATTATATAAGAAAAATCAAATTTTCCTAAAGCCTATTAAATGTATAGCTGCTATAGGTTTTAATAACGTATTTTTCAGCAATAAAACAGTTTCCTGGGGATCCAAGATAGTGGTGACCAGCTATCTTGTATCTGAGGGGCAGAGTATCTGAAACTCCAAAATTGGTGAGTGGAGAGGGCAGCCTAAGCCAGAACATCAACATTAAGGCTTCCTGGGCTTGAGGGGACAACCTGTGAGCTGAGACCATTTGGACCCAGGTTTGGACCCAGGTCACCTGCGTACTTCTCTGAGGACTGAGAATGGCAAACATTAGATCCCCCTGAACTTCCCCTTGATGGGCCTTCCTCTTCCCTCCTCGGAGGTTCCTAGCACAGAACTTTTTGTTCAGTATCTGAGACAGAGAAGGCAGGCCTCCCAGTCCCTCAGTGGCCAACTGCCAGCTGTATAGGCCACCCAGGTCTGCCAGGCCAAACAGATCCATGACTCCCCAGGGCCTCCCAACAGGCATCTATACCGGTGGCCTCCCAGTTCTGCTGTTGTGGCTGGACTCCCAGGGGGGCATAGTACCGGCCTCCAAGTTCTGTGACTGCAGCACCACTGAGCTGACAGAACGTTATACTCACATTTGCCCTGGCAGGCCCAAATCTGAGACTAGAGAACAGGGGAAACCTGAGAGTGAGTGTGCCTTCAAGTGAGAATCCCAGATCCAGGGTCCCTCTACACTAGCAGACAGACATCCCTCCCACCTATGCCTTCACTGTTGGCAACACAGGGATTCTTGGGGCAGTGTTCTCAAGATTGAAGCCCCTGTTTTGGGGATTTACCAGTTAATCCAGGCAAACAACACCTGGTCCCCAGCCAGATCTGAATAGAAGAAAGACAGTATGACAGGCTTGTAGGCCACTAAGATATTCAGGGAATCTGCACATGCACATTGTGCCCAATCAGAGCACCAGCATCCATACCCCTCCTGTGCCTGCAACCCCACCACCACCGCATATTCTAAGATTCTATGCTCTGTACCAACTTGTCCTTCAAAGCACAATTCCATGCATATGCACAAGCTTGCTCACCATCACTTGTGCCTCTGGGCCTGTGGACCTGCCCTCCTTAGGTACAGCTGAAACACCACACACTCTCAAACCAGTGGACTTTTCTAATCTTCCTGAAGAATACGCCAGACCCCAGAGAAAGATGGACCTAGTCTGAAGTACAGAATCCAAGAACAAAGACTGAATCTTAGAGATAAGCAGATGGCAAGAGGTCAGCATAAGAACAAACCTAACAAAAATCTGGACATCCTGGTTTCACCAGCAAACCCTAAAATCAACGGATATTTCAATTCATCAGAAACACAGTCATGAACTCGATGGCTGCCTCTTTGACCCTCCCCCATACACGCCAGGGAGTAACAGCCTGGCTAGATCCCAGGGGAGGACATTGCAGCCAGCCCTGAGGAGACAAGACAATCTGGGGTCTGATGGAAGGGGAGGAGGACCTACCCATAGGTGGACTTGGAGGGGGCGGGGAGAAGATGAGGGAGGGATGGGAAGAGTGGGAGGGAATGAGGGAGTGGGCTATGCCTGGGATGCAAAGTACCTAACCTGTGATTGATATAAAAATAAATAAATTACATTTAAAAAAAGGAACACAGGAAAATGCTTATCCAGTTAGTAGAGGGACATAGAGAGGAAATAAACAAATCTCTTAAATAACCACATAAAAGGGGGGAAATAAACAAAGCTCTCAAAGAAATATAGGCAAATACATCCAAACAAAGAGGTACAATTAGTGGCATACAGAGAGGGAACAAACAAACAAAAGAAAAACAGAAGTCATCATAGAAAGCCAGGAATCCACATTCAAACGAATGAAGGAAATGGTGCAAGACATGAACACAGAATTAGATCAATAAAGAAAACAGAAACAGAGAAAACCCTGGAGCTCACTTATACCTGATAGTTTTGGGGAAAAAAAATCGTTCTCACATGTGTGTGTGTGTGGATTATATTATCATTATTAAACATATTTTAATTAATTCTTTGAGAAATATTTTTAAATTTTTATTTTATTTTCAATAATTACAGTTTATTTACTATGTATCCCAGCAGTAGCTCCCTCTTCCATCCCCTCCCAATCCCACACTCTCTCCCTCTTTTTCTCCTGTAGCCCTACCCGAGTCCAATGATAGGGGAGGACTTCCTACCCTTGCATCTGATCTTACTCTATCAGGTCTCATCAGGACTCGGTTCATAGTCTTCCTCTGTGGACTGGTAAGGCTGCTCCCCACTCTGGCAGAGGTGATAAAAGAGCCAGCATATGAGTTCATGTCAGAAATAGTCCCTGTCCGTATTACTGGGGTACCCTCTTGGACACTGAGCTGCCATGGGCTACATCTGTGCAGGGATTCTAGGTTATCTCCATGAATAGTCCTGAGTTGGAGTGTCTGTCTCAGAAAAGACCCGTGTCCAGATTTTTTGGTTCTGTTGCTTTCTGTTTGGAGCTCCTTTCCCCTCCAGGTCTTCCTCTCTCTCCCTTCTTTCATAAGATTCCCTGCACTCTGCCCAAAGTTTGTCTATGAGTCTCAGCATCTGCACTGATACCATGCTGGGTAGAGTATTTCAGAAGCCCTCTGTGGTAGGACCCTGTCCTGTTACTTGTTTTCTCCCACTTCTGATCTCCATCCTATTTGCCTTTCTGAGTGAGGATTGGTCATTTGATCTTCTTGTTTAGCTTCTTTAGGTGTACAGATTTTAGTATGTTTATCCTATATTATATGCCTAATATCCACTTATAAGTGAGTATACACCATGTGTGTATTTCTGCTTCTAGGATATCTCACTCAGGATGATCTTTTCTAGTTCCACCAATTGCCTTCAAATTTCATGATTTCCTTGTTTTTAAATTGCTGAGTAGTATACCATTTTGTAAACGCACCTCAATTTCTGTATCCATTCCTCAATTGAGGGACATCTGGGTAGTTTCCAGATTCTGGCTATTGCAAGTAAAGCTGCTATAACATGCTTGAGCAAATGTCCCTGTTGTATACTTGAGCATATTTTGGATATATGCCTAGGAGTGGTACAGCTGGATCTTGAGAAAGCATTGGATCTTGAGGAAATGCTATTCCTAATTGTCTAAGAAAGTGCGAGATTGATTTCCTTTGTTGCAGAAGTTTACATTCTGACTAGCAATGGAAGAGGATTCCTTTTCTTCACATGCACTCCAACATGTGTTTTCACTTGAGTTTTTGATCTCAGCCACTCTGATGGGTAAAAGATGAAATTTCAGGGTTGTTTTGATTTGCATTTCCCTTATGACTAAGGATGTTGAGCACTTCTTTAAGTCTTTCTGTGACTTTCGATATGCCTCTGTTAAGAATTCTGTTTAACTCTGCACCCCATTTTTAAATTGGATTAATTGATGTTTTGCTGTTTAATTCTTGACTTATTTATCTATTCTGGATATTAGCCCTCTGTCAGATATAGGTTTGGTGAAGATCCTTTCCCAATCTGTAGGTGGTTGCTTCATTCTGACAACAGAGTCCTTTTTTTAGAGAAGTTTTTCAGTTTCATGGGGTGGATGATATTTTGATATATTCATGGACTGGGTTTTCAAGCATTTTATTGAGTATTTTTGCATCAATATTCTTAAGGGTAATTGGACTGAGGTTTTTTTTTTTCTCGGTCTTTGTGTGATATACTTATCTGGGTGACTGTGGACTCATGGAATGAGATTTGCAATGATCCTTTTTCTTTTTTGTGGAATTGAGGAGTATCGGCATTAAATCTTTTTAGAATGTCTGGTAGAATTCTGCACTTAAACCATCTGGCACTGGGAATTTTTTTTTTTGATATTAAACTTTTAATGGCTGCTTCTATTTCCTTAGGTGTTAGGGTACTATGTAACTTGTTTACATGATCTTGATTTAACTTTGATAAATGCAAAATCAAGAAAATTATTCATTTTATATAGATTATCCAATTTTGTGGAATACAGGATTTTGAAGTAAGATCTTATAATTCCTTGGATTTTGTCAATGTCAGTTTTTATGTCCATCTTTTCATTTCTGGTTTTGTTGACTTGCAAACTGTCTCTCTGCCTTTTTGTGAGTTTTGCTAAGGGTTTGTGTATCTTGTCAATTTTCGCAAAGAATCAGCTCTTGGTTTTGTTGATTCTTTGTGTTCTTCTCTTTGTCTCTAATTTATATATTTCTGCAGTGAATTTGATTTTAACTTCTTCCTACTTCTCTTGGGTGTCTTTGCTTCATTATTTTTTTCTAGTGCTTCCAGGTGAGATGGTAAGTTTCTTGTCTGAGCTCTCTTCAATTTATTTACAAAGGCACTTAATGCTATAATCTTTCCACTTAGGACTGCTTTCATTGTGTCCCATAAGTTTGGGCATGTTGTGTCTTCATTGTCACTGATTTTTTTTGAAGTTTTTAATTCCTTTCTTTGTTTCATCCCTTACCCAGTGGTCATTCAGTAGGTAGTTGTTGAATTTCCATGAGTGTAGGTTTTTGTTATATCTACTGTTATTGAAATCCAGCATTCGTCCATGGTGATCTGATAAGATACAAAGTGTTAATTCAATTTTATTTTATCAGTTGAGGCTATGTTTGTCACTGACTCTACAGTTCATTTTGGAGAAGGGCCCATTAAGCACTGTGAAGAATTTGTATTCTTTTCCGTTTGTGTGAAAAATTATGTAGATTTTTATTAGGTCCTTTTGCTTCATGACTTCTGTTAGTTTTATTATTTCTTTATTGATTTTTCTGTCTTGGTGATGTGTCCTTCGGTGATAGTGGGGTGCAGAAGTCTCCCACTAGTGGTGTGTAGGGATTGATGCTTGTTTTAAGTTTAATAATTTTTATTTTACAAAGGTATGTGCCCTTGTATTTGGGAAATAGGTGTTTATGATTTACATATCCTCTTGGTTGATTGTACCTTTGATGAGAATGAAGTGACCTTCCCCATCCCTTTTGATTAATTTTCTTTGAAATTCTATTTTATTAGCTATTAGGATAATTACTCTGGCTTCTTTCTTTGATTGGTTTGCTTAGAAAACCTTTTTCCAGCCCTTTACTCTGAGATAAAGTCTAACTTTGTTGCTGAGGTTTATTTCTTTTGTAGCTCAGAACATTGTGTCCTCTTTAAGTATCCATTCTGTTAGTTTATATCATTTTTTATTAGAGAATTGAGTCCGCTGATGTTGAGAGATATTAACAAAGAATACATACTTCCTTTAATTTTAATGTTGTTCATGGTAGTGTCTGTGTACTAGCATTTGACTTTGTTGCAGTGATGTTATTTAGATCCTGCAGTTTCTTGGGTGTTGTAAGACTCCATGCATGGAAAAATTTGACCTACTATCTTTTGGATATTTTTTAAATGTGATTTTTTTCATGGAATATATTCATTTCTTCATCTATAATTATTGAAAGTTTTGATGGGTATAGTATTACAGGCTGACACCTGTGTTTTCTTAGAGTCTATATCACATCTCTCCAATCCCTTCTGGTTTTCTTCTTCAATGTTGAGAAATCAGGAGACTCTTATCAATCTGCCTTTCATATGCTACTTGACTATTTTCCCTTGCAGCCTTTAATAGCTTTTCTCTCTTCTGGAATTTTAGTGTTTCATTATTATGTAGCAAAAAAAAAAATTCTTTGTTTGGTCTAATCTATTTGGTGTTCTGCAAGCCTCTTGTGTATTTAAAAGCATTTCTTTCTCTTTTTTTGTTCTATTATTATTATTATTATTATTATTATTACATTTTATTAACTCTGTATCCCAGCTGTATCCTGCTTCCTCATTTCCTCCCAATCCCACCCTCCCTCCCTCATCTCCACCCTGCCCCTTTCCAAGTCCACTGATAGGGGAGGACTTCCTCCCCTTTCATCTGACCCTGGTTTATCAGGTATCTTCAGGACTTGCTGCAAAGTCCTCCTGTGAAGCCTTGCAGGGCTGCTCCTCCCTTACAGGGTAGGGAGGTCAAAGAGCCCGCCATTGAGTTCATGTCAGAATAGTCCCTGTTCCCCTTACTAGGACATTCTCTTAGATACTGAGCTACCGTGGGCTACATCTGAACAGAGGTTCTAGGTTATATCCATACATGGTCCTTGGTTGGAGAAACAGTCTCATAAAAGACTCCTGTGCCCAGACATATTTGGTCCATTTCTTTCTTTAGGTTTGAGAAATTTTCTCCTTTTCTTTTGTTAAAAATATTTAGGATTCTTCTTTCTCTTCTATTCCTATTATTATTAGGTTTCATCTTTTCATCTTGTCATTGATTTAATGGAAGTTTGGAGTCGGGCATATTTTTCTTCTTTAAAAATTTATTTTTATTTATTTTTTACTGTTTACTTTGTGTCTGAGCTATAGGCCCCTCCTTCATCCACTCCCAATATGAACCTTCCTCCCTCTCATTCTACTATGCCCTTCCCACAGTCCAGTGATAGGGTGAGGTCCTTCTTTCCTTTTTGTTGACTCTAGTCTCTCAGGTCACATCAGGACTGGCTGCATTGTATTCCTCTGTGGCCTGGTAAGGCCTCAGCCTCCTCAGGGGGTGGTGATCAAAGAGCCAGCCACTGAGTTCATATCAGAGACAGTCCCTGTTCCCATTACTAAGGAACCCTCTTGGATACTGAGGTACCATGGGATACACCTGTGCAGGGGTTCTAGGTTATCTCCATGCATTATCCTTTGTTGGATTATCAGTCTCAGAAAACACACCTGTGCCCAGAATTTTTGGTTCGGCTCTCCTTGTGGATCTCCCATCCCCTTCAGGTCTTACATTTCCCCTTTCTTTCATAAGGTTTACTGCACTCTGGCCAAAGTTTGAATATTAGTCTCAGCATCTGCTATGATACCCAGCTTCATTTTTTAAATGTAATATTTTCTTTGACAGATGTATTGATTTCTTTAGTTGTATCTTTTGTGCCTGAGATCCTCTCCTCCATCTTGTTAGTGATGCTTACTTCTGTAGGTCCTGTTCTTTCCCTAAGTTTTCCATATACAGGATTTTTTTAGTCTGTGTTCTCTTGTTTTTATTTCTATTTTTGTGTCTTGAGCCATTTTATTCATTAGTTTCACTTGGTTGATTGTATTTTACTGTCTGTCTTTGAAGGCTTCTATTATGCTTGATTTTATATTCCTGATTTTCTTTGAGGGATTCATTTGTTGACTCTTTAAAGTCCTCTATTATCTTCATAAACATAGCTTTAATGTAATTTTTCTGGGTTTCAGCTGCATTAGGGTATCAAGTGTTTGTTGTAATTTCCAGTGGAGCCATATTACCTGTTTTTTGTTGATTGTATTTTATGCTGTCTTTCCTAAGTCTGTTTGTCACTGGCATTAGATGTTTATTCCTGGAGCCAGATTGGATATTCAGGCATGTTAGAGAAACCCTGCCTCAGTTGTGTGCTTCAGGCTGAATATCTGCAAAAGCCCAGCAGCTTTTCTCTTCCTGTGCATCCCAGTTGGACCTATATGCAAGGGGATTAAGATGTGTTCCTTTACCTTTTTTGAGTCTGAGATCCAGAGGGTCTGATCAAGGTAGCTCGTAGAGCTGTGAAATATAGGATAAATCTGTGAGTCTATAGAATATGGAGTCATCCTTGGATTTAGAAGTTGGGAAGGAAACCTGAGGCTGTATCTAAGCATAGTGTCTCGATGGTGATATCTTTTCCCCTTTCTTGGGAAACATGAATGAGTGCTAGTATTGAAGAGTCAGAAGTGCAAGCAGATACTTGCTTACAGTTCTTCATATCTGGGAATATACTCAAATTCCATGGCTTCTGGACTCAACCATACTAGAACCAGGTTTTGTTTTCTCCTATTGTCTAGCTGGTCCCCACAGAGAGATGAGTAAAAATATGGATAGAGTCTACGAGTAATATCTATGGTTCTCAGAGGCTGCATTGCTTTCTGGGTAGCAGGAGAGGTCTGGAGCCTGCAGTTGTGCATTTTTGGAGTTTTTTTTTTCAGTTAGAGGAAAGGTGCTGGGTGATCTTGTAATGTTTTGGTCCAAGAATAATCCATGTGGTTCTGGGACTGTGAATCCCTAAATTACAGAATGCCTCCTTTCTTTCAGGAAGCACAAAAGGTGGTGTTTTGGAGTCAGCAGCTGGGCTTCATGCTTAATCCACACAGTCTCTTCTCACTTGCTTGTCAGATACTCTGTACAGTATGCTCTGCCATCTTAAAGACATTTATTATTGGTGTAATAGCTCATATTTACATGTAAGTGAATAGATATCATATTTGTCTTCCTAGGTGTGTATTATCTCAATCATGATTATTATTTTTTCTGGTTACATCGATTTACCTGTGTATTTCATGAATTCATTTGTTAACAGCTCATCAGTATTACACTGTATAAATGTACCAGTTTTTATTTATCCATTCATATGTTGAGGGACATCTTGGTTGTTTATAATTTCTGGCTATTATGAATATAGCAATAATAAACATGATTGGAAAAGTGTTTTGGGGGGGATACAAGATGGCAGAATCTAGAGAACACTGTGTATGAGAAGCAGAGAGCACTGACTGCACAGTGACCAACAGACCAAACTGTGGGGCCTGAAACACCAACAATTATGTTTCCCAGATAAGAGGAAACCCAACAGACTGAGAAGTAATGGGGTCCATTCTCAGATCACCCAGCTAAACTGTGGAAGAGTGCCAGGGTCTCAACTTGTGATCAGTTGCCAGGGTAGAGCCACACACTTGCCTGCTTGGATAACCATCCCAGACTGAACTGTGGGCTCCACAACACCAGAGAACAGGTTTCCTTGTCTTGTGGAGACACCATGGTGAAGGAAACAACAGATCTGACCTCAGGGAACCCAGCAGATCCCTGCTCCCACACACACAAAAAGTGCTTGGGAAAAGTTCCAGGGTTCCTGCAGAGCCCAGTAGCCAGTGTGGAACCACTTACCTGAGCCTACTTGCCCTAATCCCCATCCCAGACTGAACTGTGGACCCCAAAACACCAAAGACTGGATCTCCCTGTCTGGAAGAAAGCTCACGGTGAGGGAAAAATCAGTTTCAATAACAGGACATGCCTGGGTTTCTGCAAACTGTAGGTTATAGCTTCCTCCATACACCTACCTCAGTACAGCGCTCCCCTCTCATTGATTACTGTAGGTAGTAGGGTACAAAGCTCCATTCTCAGACCTACAGACATCAAAGACCCACTGTGTCAGCCCCCAGACACTGTTCCAAAGCACAACCTGTCTCCTTAACTAAACTGACCAAAGCTCCGGGTTCCACGGTTCTTCAAGATGGCGGCATTCAGCAAACACACTTTAAGAGAGGCAGCGGCTGTTCACTAAATTCAGAGTAAGAAACCCAGCAGCATAGCAGCTGTCTCCAGGACTTCTGGTGAGAGGACAGGAGATACCAAAGACCACAGTTACCACTAAGGTCAATACACCTGAGGTGAAATGTGAAAATTCCTAAGAAGCCCAGCCATTCAGTGACCATACCCAAAAACCTGAGGAGGCCTCCTTCAGGAAAAACTACCTTCCTTCCAAGGAGATTCTCCCCACCTAAGGATTCAAAGAGGCACCAGAAACTTACAGCCAACACCTGAGACAACCCAAAGGATAGAGGCCAAGGTAAAATCTCAACAAACAAAAGCCAAAGCAATAGGGCATCCCCAGAACCCAGTTATCCAGAGGCAAACAGCCTTGGACAGCGTATCATAAGTGAAATTCAAGGAGATGACCTATGCTTATGAAGAAGCTAATTGAGGAAACAAATAAAATGGGTAAAGAAACAGAGGAAGATAAAGTCAAACAGATTATGGCCATCCATAAAGAAATAGAAGATAAAGCAAACATATTATGGCCATCTGTAAAGAAATGCAGGAAGATGCAGCCAAATAGTTTGTGTCCTTCAAAGAGGAAATAATGAAATCAATAAAAGAAATAAAAGAAGCAGAGGAATGTTCAAACAAACAGCTGAAGGAATTGAAGGAAAAGCTGGAAAATATTTTCGGCAGGTGAAGGAAATCCACAAAACTCCTCAAGATCTGAAGATAAAATTGGAAGAATTAAAGAAAACCCAAGCAGAGGGAATCATGGAGAGGAATAACTCAAGGAAGAAAACAGGAACTACGGGGTTAACATAATCAACAGACTGCATCAGATGGAAGATAGACTTTCAGGTGTGGAAGATACAGTGGAAGAAATCAATGTATCTGTCAAATAAAATGTTAAATCTAAAAAATTCTTGACACAAAGAGTCCATGAAATCCAAGACAACATTAAAGGGCAAAACCTAAGAATAATAGTAAGACAGGAAAGAGAAGATTCCCTCCTCCAAGGCCCAGTAAATACTTCCGACAAAATCATAGAAAATTTGCCCAACTTAAAGGAGAGGCCTATAAACATACAGAGGCCTACAAAACACCTAATAAAATAGACCAGAAAAGAAAATCCACCAACCTCATAATAATAAAAACAGTAAGTATATAGAACAAAGAAAAAAAATACTAAAAGCTGCAAGGGAAAAAAAAGCCAAGTAACATATAATGGCAAACCCACTCACTTATGAGTGCATATTAGACATACTATATAGACAAACATACTAAAATCTGTACACCTAAAGAAGATAAGTAAGAAGGAGGACCCTGGGTAAGATGACCAATCCTCATTCACAGAGGCAAACAGGATAGACATCAGAAGAGGGAGAAAACAGGGAACAAGACAGGAGCTTACCACAGAGTGCCTCTGAAAGACTCTACCTTTCAGAGTATCAAATCAGATGCTGAGGTTCATAGCCAAACTCTGGGCTGTGTGAAGAGAATCTTATGAAAGAAATGGGAGATGAAAGATTCCCAGGAGAAAATAGCTCCACAAGGAGAGCTTCAGAATGAAAAATTCTGGGCAGAGGGGTCTTTTCTGAGACTTATACACCAAACAAGAATCATGTATGGAGATAACCTATAACCCCTGCACAGATGTAGCCCATGTCAGTTCAGTGTCCAAGAGGGTTCTCTAGTAATGGGAACAGGGACTGTCTCTGACATGAAACCTGTGGCTGGCTCTTTGATAACTTCCCCCTGAGAGGGAGCAGCCTTACTAGACTATAGAAGAAGACAGTTCAGACATTCCAGATGAGATCTGATAGAGTAGGTTGAAATGGAATGAGCGGAGGACTTCTCCTAACAGTGGAATGAGGGATGGGCATAGGAGAAGAAGGAGGAGGAGGAGGAGGGAGTGTGGGATTCGGAGGGAATGAGGCAGGAGTTACAGCTGGGATGCAAAGTGAATAAACTCTAATTAATAAAAATAAATATACTAAAAATGAAATGTCTCATACAAGCAACTTAATGGCTCACCTGAAAGTCCTGAGTGGTCGGTGGGGAGAGAAACAGACCCACCAAAGAGGAGTAGACAGCTGGAAATATTCAAACTCAGAGCTGGAATCAATCAATTAGAAGAAAAAAAATTCAAAGGATCAATGAAACCAAGAGCTTGTTCTTTGAAAATAGCAGCCAGATAGACAAACCCTTAGCTGAACTAACTAGAAGGCAGAGAACCTATCCAAATCAGCAAAGCCAGAAACGGAAAGGGGGACATAACAACAGACACTAAGGAAATCCAAACATTCATTAGGTCTTACTACAAAAGAGTATATGCAACAATATTTAAAAATCTAAATGAAATGGACCATTTTCTTGATATATTCTATTTACCAAAATTAAATCAAGATCAGTTAAATAGGTGGAATAGTCCTATATCCCCCAATGGCATAGAAGTAGTCATCAAAAGTCTCCCTTCCAAAAATAGGCCTGGGCCAGATGGTTTTATCACAGAGTCTTACCAGAGGTTCAAAGAAGAGCTAACTCCAATTCTCTTCGAACTATTGCACAAAATAGAAACAGAAGGAACATTACCAAACTCATTCTATAAAGCCGCAGTCAACTTGATACCTAAACCCTACAAAGAACCAATCAAAAAGGTGAACTTCAGCTCTATCTCTCTTATTAACACTGATACTAAAATACTCAAATAAATACTTGCCAAACAATCCAAGAACACATTAAAGATATCATCCACCAGGACCAAGTAGGCTTCATCCCAGACATGCAGGGGTGGTTCACTATATGGAAATCCATCAATGAAATCTACCATATAAACAAACTGAAGGAGAAAAACCACATGATCATCTCCTTAAATGAGGAAAAAGCATTTGACAGAATCCAACACACATGCATGTTTAAAGTCTTGGGGAGATCAGGGATACAAGGCACATACCTTAACATGGTAAAGACAATATACAGCAAGCCTGTAGCCAACATCAAACTAAATGAAAAGAAACTTAAATCAATCCCACTGAAATCCAGGACAAGTAAACGCTGCCCACTCACTCCATATCTTTTCAACATAGTACTTGAAGTCCTAGCTAGAACAAGAAGATAACTTAAGGAGATCAAGGGGATACACATCAAAAGGAAGGTGTCAATGTATCACTATTCACAGAAGATATGATAGCATACAAAAGTGTCCCCAAATATTCAACCAGAGTACAACTTTACCTGATAAACAACTTCAGTCCTGTGACTGGATATAAAAATTAACTTAAAAGAATCAGAATCCCACCTATATACCAAACACTGAATGGCCAAGAAAGAAATTAGGGAAATAAAACACTTCACAATTGCAACTAATAATATAAAGTACCTTGGTGTGACTTTAACTAAGTAAATGAAAGACCTGTTGGAAAAAAACAAAAAAACCTTGATGTTTCTGAAGAAAGTAATTGAAGAAGATATGAAGATATCAGAAGATAGAAAGTTTCCCTGTGCTCAAGGATGGGTAGGAATAACATAGTAAAAATGGCCCACCCTGCCAAAAACAATCTACATATTCAATGCAATTCCCATCAAAATACCAAAATAATTCTTTACAGACCTTGAAAGAAAAATTCTCAACTTCATACGGAAGAACAAAAAACCAAGAATTACCAAAAGGATCCTGTACAACAATAGATCATCTGGAGTTATCACCATCACTTAGCTCAAGCACTACTACAGAGGAATAGTAAGAAAAACTGCATGTCATTGGCATAGAAACAGAATGGTGGATTAATGGAAAAGAATAGAAGACCCAGAAACAAATCCACACACCTAAGGATATTTGATAATTTTTTACAAAGAATCCAAAACCATACAATGGAAAAAATACAGCATCTGTTACTAGTTTAACTGGATGACTAGATGTAGAAAAAATGCAAATAGATCCATACCTATCACCCTGCACAAAACTAAAGTCCAACTGGATCAAAGACCTCAACAGAAAACCTGACACACTAAATCAATTAGAAGAGAAAGTGGGGAAGGGCCTAGAACTCATTGGCACAGGACATAATTCCTGAACAGAACACCAGAAGCACAGGCTCTATGATCAACAATCAATAAATAGTACCTCATGAAACTAAAAAGCTTCTGTAAAGCAAAAGACACTGTCATTAAAACCAAACGACAGCCTACAGACTGGGAAAGGATCTTCACCAACCCTATATCTGACAGAGGGGTAATGTCCAGTATATATAAAGAACTCAAGAAGCTAAAAAGCAACAAACCAAGTAATCCAATTAAAAATGGGGTATGGAGCTAAACAGAGAACTCTCTGTAGAGAACTGTATAATGTCAGAAAAACACTTAAAGACATGCTCAATGTACTTAGCCATCAGGGGGATGCAAATCAAAACGACCCTGAGATTTCACCTTACACCTCTCAGAATGGCTAAGATCAAAAACTCAAGTGACAACATATGCTAGAGAAGATGTGGAAAAAGTGGAGCCCTCCTCAATTGCTGGTGGGAATGTAAACTTGCACAACCACTCTGGAAATCAATTTGGCGCTTTCTTAGACAATTAGGAATAGTGATTCCTCAAGATCCAGCTATACCACTCCTAGGCATATATCCAAAAGATGTTCAAGTACACAACAAGGATATTTGCTCAACTATGTTCATAGCTGCT
>CM053742.1:68778907-68791469 GCA_028658305.1 Pachyuromys duprasi
TGTAATAGCCAGAACCTGGAACCAACCCAGATGTCCCTCAGTTGAGGAATGGATACAGATATTGTGGTACTTTTACACAATGGAATACTACTCTGCAATTAAAAATGAGGAAATAATGAAATTTGCAGGGAAATGGTGGGACCTGAAAACGATCATCATGAGTGAGGTATTCCAAAATCAGAAAGACCCACATGGTATATACTCACTTATATAGACCTATAAGATGGATAAACATACTGAAATCTATACACCTAAAGAAGATAAACAAGAAAGAGGACCTGGGGTAAGAGGATTAATCCTCACTTAGAAAGTCAAATGGGATGGACATTGGATGTAGGAGAAAAGAAGTAGCAGGACAAGAGCCTACTGCAGAGGGCCTCAGAAAGACTCTTCTGAGGAGGGTATCAAAGCAAATATTAAGAAACATAAGCAAGCCTTTGGCAGAGTGACAGGGAATCATATGAAAGAAGGGGGAGTTAGTATGACCTGGGGAGGTCAGGAGCTCTGCAAGGACCAAATATATCAGGGCACAGGGGTCTTTTATGAGACTGTCTCTCCAACCAAGGGCCATGTATGGTTATAACCTAGAACCCCTGATTGTATGTAGCAAATGGTAGCTCAATACCCAAGTGGGTATACTAGTAAAGGGAACAGGGCCTATTTTGGAATGAACTCAATGGCTGGCTCCTCAACCTCCCTGCCCCCTGAGGGAGGATCAGCCTTGCTAGGCCACAGAAGAGGACATTGCAGCTATTCCTGAAGAGACCTGATAAACCAGAGTTAGGTGGAAGGGGAGGAGGTCCTCCCCTATCAGTGGACTTGGAAAAATGCAGGGAGGAGATGAGGGAGGGAAGGGGAGATAGGGACAGAATGTGGGAGGGAGCTATGGCTGGGATACAAAGCACATAACCTGTGATTAATATAAAATAACAATGAAAAAAACAAAAAACAAAAAACAAAAAGAAAAAAAAAGGTGGGTACAGAGCTAAAGAGAATTCTCAGTATGGGAATGTATAATGGCAGAGAAATTCTTAAAGAATTGTTCAATGCCCTTAGTCATCAGTGTAATGCAAATCAAAACAACCCTGAGATTTCACCTTACACATGTCATAATGGCTAAGATCAAAAACTCAAATGACAATATGTGCTGGAGAGGATGTGGACAAAAGAGAACCCTCATCCATTGCTGGTGGGAATGTAAACTTGTATAAACACTTTGGAAATCAATTTGTCGCTTTCTCAGACATTTAAGTATAGCACTTCCTCAAGACTCAGCTATACCACTCCTAGGCATATATTCAAAATAAGCTCAAGTACACAACAAAGATATTTGTTCAAACATGTTCATAGCATCTTTTTTCATAATATCCAGAACGTGGAAACAACCCAGATGACTCTCTACTGAGGAATGGATACAGAAAGTATGGTACATTTACACAATGGAATACTACTCAGCAATTAAAAAGATTGAATATCATGAAATTTGTAGGCAAATGGTGGGATCTAGGAAAGATCATGCTGAGTGTGGTATCCCAGAAGCAGAAAGACACATATGGTATCATAATGGAATCATAATTGACTTCTAGACCTATAATATAGGATAAACATAGTAAAATTTCTACACCTAAAGAAGCTAAGCAAGAGGAAGGCTCTGGGGTATGATGATCAATCCTCATTTAGAAGAACATATGGGATGGACATTGGAAGAAGGAGAAAACAGGAAACAGGACAGGTGCCTACCACAAAGTGCCTCGGAAAAACTCTACCCAGCAGTGTATCAAAGAGATGCTGAGACTCATAACCAAACTTTGGGCAGAGTGCAGGAAATCATATCAAAAAAAGGGGAGAAAATATATCCTGGAGAGGAGAGGACCTCCACAAGGAGAGTATCAGAACCACAATATGTTCTCACAGCGTTCTTTTCTGAGACTGATATTACAACCAAGGACCATTCATGTATATAACCTGGAAAACCTGCTCAGATGTAGCCCACGACAGCTCAGTATCCAAGTGGGTACCCTAGTAAGGGTAACAGGGATTATTTTTACATGAACTCAGAGCCTGGCTCTTTGGCCACATCCCCTGTGAGGGTAGCACCCTTGCCAGGACACAGAGTTGGACAATGCAGCCAGTCCCAATGAGACCTGATAAGCTAGGGTCAGATGGAAGGGGAAGAGGAATTCCTTTATCAGTAGACTTGGAGAGGAGCATGGGAGGAAAAGAGGGAGGGTGGGTGGAGTTGGAAGGGACTGGGGGGGTGCTACATCTGGGATACTAAGTGAATAAACTGCAATTAATATAAAAATAATATTTAATCAAAAATAAAATAAATTATAAAAAAGAACTCAAGAATTTAAATACCACAAACCATATAATCCAATAAAAATGACATAAAGAGCTAAGCACATAATTCTTAACAGAGGAATATAGAATGGCAGAGAAATTCTTAAAGAAATGTTCAACATCCTTAGCCATCAGAAAGATGCAAATCAAAACAACTCTAAGATCCCGTCTTACAACTACTAGAATGGCTAAGATCAAGTGTCAGCACATGCTGGAGAGGGTGTGGAGAAAGGGAAATTCTCCCCCTTTGATGGTGGAAATGTAAACTTGTACAACCACTTTGAAAATCTTCTGGCAATTTCCCAGAAAAATTTGAATATTGCTACCTCAAGATCCAGCTATACCACTCCTGTACATTTACCCAAAGATGTGCCACCATTAAATAAGGACATTTGTTCAGTTATGTTCATAAAAAGCTTTATTGTTAACAGCCAGAATCTGGAAACAACACAGATGTTTCTCAAAGGATTAATGGATACAGAGATTGTGGTGGTACATCTACACAATGGAAAACTATTCAGCTATCAAAAACAAGGAAATCATGAAATTTGCAGGCAAATGGATGGATATATAAAAGCTCATCCTGAGTGAGGCAGCCCAGAAGCAGAAATACAGGTATGGTATATTCTTACTTTTATGCAGATATTAGCAGTAAAATATACAATAGCCATATACAGATTTAAAGAAGCTAAACAACACGGAGAACTCTAGGAAATTTGCTTAAATTTCATTCAGAATGGCAAACAGGATAGACACCAGAAGGAGTGAATTATAGGAAATAGGCTGGGAGTCTATTATAGAGGCTTTTGTGAAATTATTCACCTAATGGGATCAAAACAGATGATGGGAAACATGGCAAATATTTGGACAGAGGCAGCGTGTCTTAGGGAGGAAGAAAGTAATTGGAATAAAGGGACATGGAGGGGCCTGGAGACACACAAAGAGACCAATAAAACTAAAAAATCTGAGTCCAAGGTGTCCTGCAGAGACTGATGCACCAATGGAGGACCATGCATGGAGAGGACCTAGAAACCCTGCTCAGATTTGGCCAATTGACAGCTCAATCTCCATGTAGATCTCTGAGTGAAGGGAGCAGAAGCTGCCTCTACAGTGAACTCAGTTGACTGCTTTTTGATAAGTTGCTCCTGATGATGCAGCATTGCTAGGCCACAGAGGAAGAGGATCCAGGCAGTCTTGATGAGACTTAACAAGGTATGAGCATATGGCAATAGTGGAGACCTCTCCTTTTCAGTGGACTAGGGGAAAGGGATGGGAGGAAGAAGGATAGAGGATAGGACTGGGAAAAGTTGAGGGAGGAGGCTTCAATCAGGATATATAATGGATAAATTGTGAAGAAAAAAATTTAAATAAAAAGTTTTTCTGTAGTACAATGACATATCCTAAGGGTATATGCCCAAGAGTAATATACCTGAGTCTTGAAGTAAATTTATTCCCTTCTAGAGGAATTTCTACATTGATTTTCTTGGCACAGTTTACATTCCCGCAAACAAATGATGACTTTTCTTCTTATTCCACCCCCTTGTCAGCAGGAGTTATCATTTGTTTTATGGATTTTGGACATTCTGACTGGTGTATGATGAAATCTTAAAGTAGTTGTGATTTGCATTTCCCTGATGAATAAGTATGTTCAACATTTCCTTAAGTGTTTCTCAGCAGTTTGATTTCTTCCCGTTGTAGGAACTAGGATCAAGGAGTGGGTAATGGAGACAGAGTCACCAATGTGGGAAACAGACTCTGGATACCAGCATCAAATACAGATCTATTTTTATTGCACAACAACAAACTTTTTAAATATATTTATTTTTATATCAATCACAGGTTAGGTTTTTTGCATCCCATGTGTAGCCCCCTCCCTCATTTCCTCGTACCCTCCCCAACCCTCCCTTCATCTCTTCCCCACCCCCTCCAAGTCCATCAACAGGGGAGGACCTCTTCCCCTTCCATCCAATCCCAGCTCATCTTGTCTCCTCAGGGCTGGCTGCAATGTCCTCCCCTGGGATCTAGCCAGGCTGTTACTCTCTGGCATGTATGGGGGAGGGTCAAAGAGTCAGCCATCAAGTTCAAGACTGAAACAGTCCCTGTTTCCAGCAAACTTTTTATACAGCCTTTGGACCAATGGGAAATGAGCAAAAGCTCTGTAATCAACCATCTCCGCTATGGGGAAATGCCAGACAGCCAGCACAAGCAGATAATTCCATGAAGATGGGCGAACTAGCCACTGGCCTGTTTTAGCCCATTATGAGTTTCTACTAGTTCACTTGTATCCTCTATTTTGTATTATGTGTTATGCCAGTGGACATGGGCATTCATACTATTAGAGCAGTATGGGAGCTTCTCTCAATGTCCACAGGGTCCCACCTCAAGGGTCAAAGCACCCACTTTTATACAAATTCTTTATTTATATTCGTATTCTATGTTTTAATCTGGTTATTGTTTTTCTTGATATACATTTTTGAGTACTTTATATATTTTGGATACTCATCCTCTATCAGATGAGTAGTTGGTAAAATATATTTTTATTTGTATGTATATATATATATATATATATATATATACATATACATACATACATACACACACACAGACACACACACACATTTCCCCCATTCTTTAAGCTGTCACTTTGAAAGATAGCATCAGGTCTCCAGCTTTTCCCAGAAATCCACAGTCTTTGGTTTCCATTAATGTGATCCACCATATAAACAAACTGAAGGAGAAAAAGCACATTTTCATCTCCTTAAATGCCGAAAAAGCTTTCGACAAAGTCCAACATCCATTCATGTTTAAAGTCTTGGAGAGATCAAGGATACAAGGCACATACCTAAACATAGTAAAGGCAATATACAGCAAGCCTATAGCTAACATCAAACTCAATAGAGAGAAACTTAAATCAATCCCACTGAAATCAGGTACAAGGCAAGGCTGTCCACTCTCTCCATATCTTTTCAATATAGTACTTGAAGTCCTAGCTAGAGCAATAAGACAAGTAAGGGAGATCAAGGGGATACAAATTGTAAAGGAAGAAGTAAAAGTTTCACTATTGGCAGAGGATATGATTACATGAGTCACCCCCAAAATTATGACAGAAACTCTTAAAATTATTGACACCTTTAGCAAAGTGCCTGGGTACAAAATTAACTTGAAAAAATCAGAAGCTGTATTATATAAAAAAGGCAGATGGGCTAAGAAAGAAATTAGGGGAAAAACATTAATAATAATCACAAATAATATAATGTACCATGGTGTAACTATAATCAAAAGAGTGAAATACTTATATAAAAAAAGAAAATCAAACAAGAAAGAAAGAAAGAAATTTAAGAAGAAATCAGAAGATGAAAAGATATGCCATGCTTATGGATCAGTAGGATTAACATAGTAAAAATGGCTGTCCTACCAAAAGAAACCTACAAATTCATTGCAATTTCCATAAAAACACCAACACAATTTTTAAAGACCATGAAAGAACAATTGTCAACTTCATATGAGTAAGAAAAAAAAATACCTAAAAGAATCCTGCACATTTAAACAAATCTAGAGGTATCTCTACCCTTGATCTTAAGCTGTACTAAAGAATGACAGTAATAATAACAGTATGCTACTGGCATAGAAACAACTGGAGGATCATTGAAATCATATTGAAGATTCCAGAAATAAACCCACAGAGTTAGAGACACCTGATTTTTTTCAATTGAAAAAAATATAACATCTTAAACAAATGGTTATCTTCTAACTGGATGTCTACATACAGAAAATGCATATAGATCTATATTTACCATCCTGCACAAAAGTAAAGTCGGTGTTCATCAAAGACCTCAACATAAAACCAGACACACTAAATCTTCTAGAAGAAAGAGTATGGCAGAGCCTTTAATTCACTGGCACAGGAGACAACTTCCTGAACTAAACTTCAACAGCACAGGCTCTAAGATCAACAATCAATAAATGGGACCTTGTGAAACTGAAAAGCTTTTGTAAAACAAAGGACACTGTCAAGAGAACAAAATGACAGCCTACAGACTAGAAAAATATCTTCATCAACCCTACTTCTGACAGAGAGCTAATATCCAGAATATGAAAAAATCAAGAAGTTCAACACCAACAAAACAAGTAATCCAATTAAAAATGGGGTACAGAGCTAAACAGAGAATTCCCAGCAGAGTAATATCCAATAGCAGAGAAACACTTAAAGAAATGCTCAATGTACTTCATCATCAGGGAAATGCAAATCAAAATGACAGTGAGGTTCTACCTTACACCCACCAGAATGCTAAGATGAATAACTCAAATGACAACACATACTGGAGAAGATGTGGAGAAAGGGGAGCCCTCCTCCATTGCTATTGGAAATGTACACTTTTACAACCACTTTGGACAATCTTCTGCTTTCTCATAAATTTAGGAATATTGATAGCTCAAGACCCTTCTATACCAGTGCTGAGCATATATCTGAAAGGTGTTCAACCATACAACAAGGACAGCTGCTCAACTAAGTTCATAGCAGCTTTATTTGTAGTAGCCAGAGTCTAGAAACCACTTAGGTGTCCCTCAGCAAAAGTATGTAAAGAGAAAATGTGGCACTTTTATACAATGGAATGTTACTCAGCTATAATAAACAAGGAAATCGTGAAATTTGCAGGCAGATGAATGAAACTAGAAAAGTTCATCCTGAGTGAGGTAACCCAGAATCAAAAAGATGCACATGGTATATACTCACTCATAAGCAGATATTAGTTTAAACATACTAAAAATCTATGGACCTAAAAAAGCTGTACCATAAGCAGGAAACTAGGGAAGGTGCTTAATTCTCATTCAAACACACACACACACACACACACACACACACACACACAAAATAGACAGCAAAAGCAGTAGAAGAGAGGCAACAGGAAGTTTTGGTTAACACTGATGACCTCTAAATTACTCTAACCAGCAGGGGATCAAGTCAGGTGCATAGACTCATAAACAAACTTTGGACAGAGTCTTGGAAAAAGAGGTAGATGGAAGGAACCACTGGGACAGGAGCTCCACAAGGAACGAACATAGCCAAAATTTCTGGGTACAGGGACGACTAAAGGGACTGATGCGTCAACCAAAGGACATGCATAGAGAGGACCTAGAGCCTCTGCTCAGAGGTAGCCCATAGATAGCTCACTCTCCATGTGGGTTTCCTAGCAAGGGGCGAAGAGACATTCTCTGACATGACCTTGGTTACCTGATCCTTTACCATTTCTCCCTGTGTGTGTGGGGGGGGGGGGGGGAGACCTAGCCAGCCCACAGAAAAGGATCCAGGCAGTCCAGAAGGGACACGATAGGCTAGAGTCAGATATTAGGGGAGGAGGAATTCACTTTTCAGTGGACTAGGAAAGAGGGATAGGGAAGGAAGAGGGAAGGATGGTAGGCCCAGGAGGTAAGTGTGTGTGTGTGGGGGGGGGTTCAACCTGGATACAAAGTGAATAAATTATAAAATAATAATAAAAATCTTTATTAATAAAAAGACAGCAATAAATTTTATACACTATAGTTCTATGATCAGGGTAGTTTACAAGATGACTATGAAAGCGATGTTATAGAGTAATTGCACTGCATTGTGTCAGTAACTACATTAGAAATTCTTGTTCAGTACACTAGATTATACTCTATGATATGAACTTATGTTCACCTTGAATCATATGCCAGCTGTTTACATAACAACACAAATTTAACCCTTCCACTGTGTTTGTGAGTAATGAATGAGGCTCAAATATATTATTACAATGTGCTTCATGCACAGACCAGTTTTCACTTCTGAATTCCTCCAGGGATCATACATCTTAGTTTTAAATAGGTACTCAATAAGCCTCTTAGACATTTTTTTTAGGATTTCTTTCAATTATTATTTTTTTAATTATAATTATAACACTTTCCTGAGTTTTGTCCCTTTTATTTTAGTTTCCCATCACCACAGTGACAGAAGTGACAATCTTGGTACAAAGTTATCCTTGATTTCACTACTCATTTGGATAATCACCACAAACCCCAGGGAATTGAATCTATGGTGTAGACAGGACCAAAATGAGAATATAGACTGCTGAGTTTTTCTAGTTCACAGCAACAAAAACCATCATTCCGTACATGAATTTCTTTAAACACACATGAAACTGATACGCAGAGTCATAGAATTTAGAATTTATTAACTGTGTGCTCAGCTCCCTTCTAAAAAGACCCAGATGAGCAACATACACCTACTGACACAAAGATAAGGGGATGTGGGTTTGAGTTTTTGCATGGACAGCTCAGTGGGATGTTGGATAACAAGATCCTTTTTTTATTTATTTTCCATGACATGGAGACAGAATTGTCCTACCACCGTTACACTGGGTCTTCCCATTTCTTAATCTTGCCTAGAAAATTCATCAGGATCACCCAAAGCAGATACATGATATAAACAAACTTTGTTTTAATCAGTGTTCTATTGTTGTGAAAAGATACTATGACAAGGACATCACTTAGTAAAAGAAGCATTTAACTTGCTTAAAATTTCAGAGGTTTGGTACATCATGAGCATTGTAAGGATCATGATGGCACACAGGAAAACATGGTCCTGCAGAAGTATCTAAGAGTTCTACATCTTGATCTTCAGGTAGCTTGAAGAGACTGCCACCGTGTCTGATTTGGGCAGTTGAAATTTCAACCCAAAATCCCAGTGAAACAATTTCTCCAACAAGGCTGCACATACTTCAAAAAAGCCACACCTCCTATTCCTTCTCTAGTAGTGCCATTCTCTGATGATTAATCATTCAAATATATGATATTATGGGGGCTGTTCTTATTCAAACCACTACAGTGGGCATTCACAGGAACACTGGTAGCTGACACAGAATGAGGCTCTGGATACAAAAGCAGCTTGTTGCACACATTTCAGTGTTTACTCTTCAGCATAGTACTACCAGTACTTCAGTACAGGATCCAGCCAAGAAAGGAAGATGTCTGTCTCATAGTTTCTCCTCTAACTGAAAGAATTATGACCTTATTAGTACTCATACATCTGTTTCCTCTCCCTCTTCCAATGTCTGTATCATTTGCCTTTCTGAATGAAGATTAAGCATCTTACCCAGGGTCCTCCTTCTTGATTACCTTCCTTAGGTAAACAGATTTTAGTATGACCATCCTATATTGTAAGTCTAAAATCCACTTATAAGTGAGTATATACCATGTGTGTCTTTCTGTTTCTGGGATACCTCACTCAGGATGATCGTTTCTAGATCCCACCATCTGCCTGAAAAACTAATGATTATCTTGTTTTTAATTGCTGAGTACTATTTCATTGTGTAAATATACCACAATTTCTGTATCCATTCCTCAACTGAGGGGTATCTGGGTTGTTTCCAGGTTTTGGCTATTACAAATAAAGCTGCTATGAACATGGATGAGCAAATGTCCCTGTTGTATCCACATCTGGCCACTCCTGTACAGCACCTCGAGGCTTTTCAGAACAAGAAACAAAAAATAAAGGCAAACAAACACTTAAATCAGACGGACAACATAGAAGACATTTACCCACGGGATTAAGCTCTCCTGAGAGGTCCTGAGGCATCCCAGATGGACAAGCCACCAAATCTTATGCCAGGTTCACGGGACCCTCAGAGACCACCAGGAGACACCTCGATGCAATAGCAAGAGAGCTTTATTATGAGAGCGATCGAACTCGGGACCCAAGTCTCACTGGCACAGCAGTAGATTATTGGGACCCCAAGCTCTGAGTAAACAGGATTTTTAAAGGGAAAGTCTGTGATCAGACGGTTTCCATGACAGCAAGCAGGGGACACATGTTTCTATGACAGCACAGAGGGGGGCCATATGCCTTGACATTAAAGGATTAGGTAAAAGTTAGAGGGGTGAGGTGACCCTCTCTGAATCACAATTACCTAAGGCATATGCCTCTCTGAGGGACAATTGCTAATCTTCTAAACCATATCTGAAACATTGGGGAGAATTTTCCCACCCGAATCTCAACGGATTCCCACTGATTATTGCCAGGGAGTTTGTCTATTTTATATGAAGTATTTAAACTGTAATATTTCCTGGAGGCTGTTGCTAGGATAGTTAACTTTGTTTTCTGCCAGGTGCACACTGTGTGATATTTCCTGGTGCCTGAATTCAGTTCCCACTCAAGATCTTTATTTCAAAATGGAGTCATATTCAGGCTAACTTAAACTCTTCAGTCTTGCCTGGCTAGAAGATAGCCTTCTTAGTCTCCATGTCCCCCTTTGCTAGGAGGCTCAGCAAGAGTCATTCACATATCCTACCTTGGACCTACTCTGTTGCAGGTTTACAGCCTGTCAAAAGATGCTCACACCTTTGCTTCCCCTTTCTCCAAGCCCTCTCACATCCCCAAGCCAATCTTCCCACATTTGATCCCCTCTCTTTGTTCCCTCCACAAACAAATTTCTACCAAGTTCCCCTTCTTCATCCACTTCTGCTGTCTATTCTATTTCACCTTCTGAGTGAGATTCAAGGAGATCCTCCCTTTGGCCTCAATTTTACTTTGTTTCTTTGGATCTGTGAATTGTAGTATGGTTATCCTGTACTATACCCACTTAAAAGTGAGTACATACTATATGTGTCTTTCTGGGTCTGTATTATTTAACTCAGGATAATTCTTTCTAGTTCCATCTATTTGCCTGCAAGTTTCATGATTTCCTTGTTTTTCATAAATGAGTAGTATTCCAATTTTGTAAATGTACCACATTTTCGAGGGGAGATCCAAGATGGCTGCCACAAGAGGACACTGTATCTGAGGAGTAGGACAGCAGAAATAACGCAGCGACCAGGAGACTGAACTCTGGGACCAAAAACGCCAGCATTTGTGATTGCCAGGTGAGCAGAACTCCTACGGTGCGAAAATCAAGTGGGAAAACCCTAGGGGCACCCAGTTAATCCCCGGAAAAATCTCCCGGTGACCAGCAGCGCACAGCTCTGATCTGAAGGAGCAGCCGCGCTGGGCACCAGCATCCTCCATAATAGACTGGATCACACAGTCTCGTGGGCAGTCTGAGGAGGAACCGGGTACCGTTTTCACTGACCTGCACACTGCAAGCACACACTGCACCCAGGTTCTGCTTCAACCCACGGGGGTGCGGCAGGCACACACCGATCTCCGGATCCACCCCAGGCTGAGAGGGTCAGGGGACTGCTTTGACCAGACTGCGCACACCTCACTCTTCCGCCAGCGAGGACCTCAGTCCCTGTGTGAGTCCACAGGCAGGTCGGGGAGGAACCGAGTTCTGATTCGACCCACTGGTGTGCAGCGGGCACGCACACATCACCGGTACCACCCCAGACTGAGAGGGTCGGGGGACCATCTTGACCAGACTGCACACTGAGGGCGAACACTGCACGCATCCGCCAACAAAAACCTCAGTCCCTGTGTGTGTCCACAGGACAGACAGAAAAGGCCTCAGGCACCATTTCAGACTGGCCTGCATTCAGCTGAGGCACACCAACCCAAACCCACTGTGTGTGCCCCAAATATCCTCTCAGACTGTGGTGCACAGCCCCTGGCCCAGAAAGGGGCACCAAATCTCCATTCTAGGGGAGAGCCCTTAGCAGTAAGCCCAGGGCAAAGCGCAAAGTCCACAGCTGACATCTCAAAAGACTGAGGAGCTAAACCTCCAGACCAGAGGGGTGACCAGCCTGGAGTGCTCACAGCTTCTAGCACAGAGCACGAAGCTGTGCGCACAGAACCCACAATAGAGTTCAACTGAGACACAACACACACTAAAAAAAAAACACCGGAAATCCCTGATTATCTTGAAGAATACTCCTGACACAAGAGATTGACAGTTTCAGACTGAAGTGCAGCCTTAAAGCACAAACAGCTCCCTGATTATATATAACAAATGCCCAGAAATCACCCAACAAAAATCAGGACACCATGGACCCACCAGAAACACCCAAAAGCAGTAGATATTTTAATTCAGCTAAGACACAGGAAAATTATGTTAAAGCTTTGAATATGCAGATATTGGAGGAACAAGAGGAGAGACAAAAAGAGGAAATGAACAAGGCCCTCAAAGAAATGTAGACGAAATTAACTACCTGCATAGAGGAACAATCAAAGATAGACAGAGAGGAAACAACCAAAATAGGAGACACAGTCAGTCAGTTGAAGGAAACAGTACAAAGCATGAAAACAGAATTAGAATCTATAAAGAAGACA
>CM053742.1:68791969-68815165 GCA_028658305.1 Pachyuromys duprasi
TTTTTTTTTGTTGGATCTCTGTGTGGTTTAGGTATCAAGGTGACTGTAGTTTCATAGAAAGAGTTCAGTAATTTTCCTTCTATTTCTATTTTGTGGAACACTTTATAGAGAATTGGTGTTAGGAATTCTTTGAAGGTCTGGTAGAATTTTGCAGTAAAACCATCTGGCCCAGTGCTTTTTTTCGTTGGGATGTTGTTGGTGACTTCTTCTATTTCCTTGGGGGATATAGGTCTATTCAATCTTCCTATCTGATCTTGGCTTAATTTAGGTAGGTGGAATCTATCATGAAAATTGTCCATTTCATTTAGATTTTCAAATGTTGTGGCAAATAGGCTTGGGTAGTAAGACCTAATGATTGTTTGGATTTCCTCAGTGTCTGTAGTTATGTCCCCCTTTTCGTTTCTTATTTTGGTGATTTGGACCGTTTCTGTCTGCCTTTTTGTTAGTTTGGCTAGGGGCTTGTCTATCTTGTTGATTTTCTCAAAGAAGCAGCTCTTGGTTTCATTGATTCTTTGAATAGTTTCATTCGTTTCTAATTGATTGATTTCAGCCCTGAGTTTGATTATTTCCAGGCTTCTGCTCCTCTTGGGTGTATATACTTCTTTTTTTTTTTTCTCTAGAGCTTTCAGTTGGGCCATTAACTTGCTTGTATGAGACGTTTCAAATTTCTTCCTGAAGGCACTTAGTGCTATGAACTTTCCTCTTATCTCTGCCTTCATTGTGTCCTATAATTTTGGGTATGTTGTGCCTTCATTTTTATTGAATTCTAAGAAGTCTTCAATTTCTTAATTTCTTCTCTCACCAAACTGTCATTGAGTAGCAAGTTTTTCAGTTTCCATGTATGTGCAGGCCTTTTGCTATTTCTATTATTTTTGAGGTCCAGCTTTAGACCATGATGGTCACATAGGATACAAGGGATTATTTCAATCTTCCTGTATCTGCTGAGGCTTGCTTTGTGACCAACTATATGGTCTATTTTGGAGAAGGTTCCGTGAGGAGTTGAAAAGAAGGTATACTCTTTTGATCTTGGATGAAAGGTCCTGTAGAGAACTATTGGGTCAATTTGATTTAGGGTGTCTGTGAGTGCCCTAGTTTCTCTGTTTTGCTTCTGACCGGATGATCTGTCCCTTGGTGAGAGTAGAGTGTTGAAGTCTCCCACTATTAGAATGTTGGGATCAATGTGTGGTTTCAGTTTTAATATTGTTTGATTTACATATGTAGGTGGTCTTGTATTTGGGGCATAAATGTTCAAAATTGTGATGTCCTCCTGTTGGAATTGTCCTTTGATGAGAAGGAAGTGCCCCTCCTCATCTTTCTTGATTAGCTTTGGTTGAAAGTCTATTTTATTAGATACTAGGATTGCTACCCCAGCTTGTTTTCTGGGTCCATTTGCTTGGAAAGTGGTTTTCCAGCCTTTTACTCTGAGGTAGTGTTTATCTTTGTTGCATAGGTGTGTTTCGTTGATGCAGCAGAATGTTGGATCCTGTTTCCGCAGCCATTCTGTTAGTCTGTGTCTTTTTATTGGAGAGTTGAGTCAATTGATGTTGATAGATAATAGTGACCAATGACTGTTATTTCCTTTTATTATGAAGTTGGTGGTCTTACTGTGATTCATTGCTTTTGTTGTTGTTGTTGTTGTTGTTGTTAGGAAATTATCTGTATCCTATATTTTCTTTGGTGTTGTTGTTTCCATTAGACTGAAGTTTTCCTTCTATTACTGTCTCTAGGGCTGGGTTGCTGTGTAGGTATTGCATGAAATTTGTTTTGTCATGGAAAATTTTGTTTTCCCCATCTATGTTGATTGAAAGCTTCACTGGGTATAGTAGTTTTGGTTGGCATCTCTGTTCCCTTAAAGACTGCATGACTTCTGCCCAAGCCCTTCTAGTTTAATAGTTTCTGATGAGAAGTCTGGTGTGAGTCTGATTGGTCTACCTTCATATGTTACTTGACCCTTTTCTCTTGCTGCCTTTAATATTTTTTCTTTGTTTTGTAGGTTTAGTGTTTTGACTATGATGTGACGAGAGGTATTTCTTTTCTGGTCTAGTCTATTTGATGTTCAGTAGGCTTCTTGTATGTTTATGGACATTTGTTTTTTTTAAGTTTGGAAAATTTTCTTCTATGATTTTCTTTAAAATATTTTCTGGTCCTTGGAGCCTGGAGTCTTCTTTTTCATCTATTCCAAAATTATTCTTAGGTTTTGTCTTTTGATGGCATCCTTAATTTCTTGGATGTTTTGTGCTTGGGATTTTTCCAATTTTCTATTTTCCTTGAGTGAGGAATCCATTTCAGCCAGCATATCCTCTGCTCCTGAGATTCTCTCTTCCATCTCTTGTATTTTATTGTTGATGCTTACCTTTGTGGTTCCTGATGTTTTCTCTAAGTTCTCCAGTTTCAGGTTCTTCTCCCTTTGTGTCTTCTTTATAGATTCTAATTCTTTTTTCATGCTTTGTACCGTTTCCTTCAACTGATTGACTGTGTCTCCTATTTTGGATGTTTCCTCTCTGTTTATCTTTGATTATTCCTCTATGTGGGCAGTTAATTTCTTCTCCATTTCTTTGAGGGCCTTCTTCATTTCTTCTTTTTATCTCTCCTTTTGTTCCTCTATTGTCTGCATAATCAAAGCTTTAAGATAATTTTCCTGTTTCTCTGCTGAATTAAAATCTCCACTGCTTTTGGGTGTTTCTGGTGGGGCCATGGTGTCCTGATTTTTGTTGGGTGCGTTCTTTTGCCTATTTCTGGGCATTTGTTTACATATAATCAAGTTGCTGTTTGTTCTTTAAGGCTGAACTTCAGACTGGAACTGTCAATCTCTTTTGTCACGAGTATTCTTTGAGAAGATCAGAGAGTTCCAGTGGTTTGTTACTGTGTGTTGTTGTCTCAGTTGAACTCTGTTGTAGGCACTGTGTGCCCGGCCTTGTGCTCTGTGCTAGAAGCTATGAGCACCACAGGCTAGTCATCCCTCTGGTCTGGAGGCTTTACTCCTCCCTTTGTGCTAGAGTCTGAGTGTCCTGGTTTGAGATGTCAGCTGGGGTCTGTGTGCTCTGCCCTGGGCTTGCTGCTAAGGGCTCTCCCCTGGACTGGAGATTTGGTGCCCCCTCTGGGCCCTGGGCTGTGCACCACGGTCTGAGATAATATTTGGGGCACACACAGTGGGTTTGGGTTGGTTGCAGGCATTGCCAAGCAGTGTGCACCTGTTGTATATAGGCCTGTCTGAAGTGGTTCCCGATGCCTTCTCTGTCTGGCCTATGGACACACACACACAAGGACTGAGGTTTTTGCTGGTGGTCCCGAGCAGTGTGCACCCTCAATGTAAGGTCTGGTCAAAATGGTCCCCTGTTCCTCTCAGTCTGAGGTGGTTCCGGCAGAGGCGACCTGTGTGTGCCTGCCATACACCCGTGGGTTGAAGCAGAACCAGGTTCCTTCCCAGACTTGCCTGCGGACTCACACAGGGACTAAGGTTTTTGCTGGCAGATCAGGGTAGTGTGCTCCCGCAGTGTGCAGGTCAGTGAAAATGATACCTGGTTCCTCCTCAGATTGCCCGGGAGACTGTGTGATCCAGTCTAGTATGGAGGCTGTGGGCGCCCAGAGTGGCTGCTCATTCCGATGAGAGCTGTGTGCCTCAGGTCACTGGGAGATTTTTCCAGGGAATAACTGGGTGTCCCTAGGGTTTTCCCACTTGAATTTCTCACCATAGGCATTCCCCTGACCTGGCAATCACAAATGCTGGTGTTTTAGGTCCCAAAGTTCAGTCTCCTGGTCGCTGCATTGTTTCTGCTGTCCTACTCCTCAGACACAGTGTCCTCTTGTGGCATCCATCTTGGATCAACCGTCAAAAATCATTTTGTAAAGGGTGACAAGATGGCGGCACCAGGAGGACTCAATTTCTGAGCTGCAGAACAACATTTTGGGTACAGCAACCAAGGGACTGAACTCTGGGCCCTAAAACAACAATGATACTGTTTCCCAGGTAAGAGAAAGCCCCAAGGTGCAGGAACTAGCCTGGTCCATTCCCAGGAAACCCAGCCAGAACCCGGGAGAGATCCCGGGATGCACAGGCAGCCAGTCACCAGACCAGAATCACATGCCTGCGTGACGTGATCCCCTTTCCAGGCTGAACAGTGGGCACAAAAAACACCATTCATTGCAGTCCCAGTCGAGAGAAAAACCCACAGAAAAGGAAGGAAACGGGACTGACCTAGGTAACTCACCCTTCCCAGGGAAAAGTTCTCTCAGAATTACAGGCTCGCACATGCCATCTCTGAACTAGCCTCCACCCCCGAGCACAGAGTTGCACAGAGACGTGCTGTGTGCCCAACACTCCATTACAAAATAACTGTGTACCCCAGAGTATCAGAGTCTGTCGTGCCAGTCAGGAGGAAACCCCACCGGGAAGGAAACAAGCAGGGACTGAACTAGGGTACCCAGAATCTCCCTGGCAAAGGTCCTCTAGATCGGCGGGCAGTCATGGTCAGCCCAGAGACCTACTAGAGCACCACCTATGCTTCACAGACATATCTGTGTGACCTAGAGAACCAGACCCTGGGTTTCCCTGTAGCCGAATTGGTGAAGCTGGGGTCTGTGGAACCCAAAACAACGTACGAGGAGCCCGGGGAGACAGGGTACAACACCTGATCTGAGTCCAATAGGACACAGGTCAACTGCGGTCATCTCCATGGATTGCCCTTGGGGAATGGATTCCCAGGCACTTCCTTCCAATGGACTGAAGCAGAGGCAGAGGTAGCCAAGCCTGCAGCAGAAGAAGCAGAGGGAGATACCGTAGTCAGCAGGAAAGCAGCATCGGAGGTACCCCTAACACTAGGGAAGCAGAGGAAGCAGCCCACAGTGCACACAGCAACTTGCAAGGAGCACAGGTGGCACTTTCCAAGTATGCACCTCCAGCATTCCCCCACAGCCTTGTCTGAGGGGGTAGCTGCTGAGGAAGCAGATAGCGCTTCCCAACTCAGGGCACAGAGTGCAGCCTGCTGGGCCTCCAACTTCCAGCACAGAACTCTGGGCCAGGTGCAGCAGACAACTGAACATGTGCAACGCCCTCAGCGCCAGCCTCAGACCTCAGAGTCCAGCCTGCTGAACCCGCCTCAGTCTGGTGTCCAGGAAACCTGCTCAGGAACAACTGAAGCAACAACACACACTCTCAAACCTCTGGTCCCCACTGAACTTCCTGGAGAATTCCACAGACACCACAGGAAGATGACTCCAGTCCAATGGTCAGACTTGAGGAAGAAACAGAGAAGATTATACATAAGCAATGACCAAAGGAGGACTTAATAACTCACCCAACAAAAAACAGGACACCATGGCCCCACCAGAATCACCGAAAACTAAAGGATATTTTAATTCAGCACAAATTCAGGAAAATGATTTTAAAGCTGATTATCCAGTTAATTCAGGAACAAAAGAGGAAACAAACAGAGCTTTCAAAGAAATTCAAAAGGGTATAAAGGCCCACGTAGAGGAACAATTAGAAACATATAGAGAGGAAACAAAAGCAGAAATAGGAGCCACCACCAATCAGATGACGGAAATACTGCAAAGCGTGAAAACAGAATTAGAATCTATAAAGAAAACCCAAAGAGAGAAAAACCTGGAACTGGACAACTTAGAGAAAAGATCAGGAACCACAAAGGTAAGCATCACCAATAGAATACAAGATATGGAAGAGAGAATCTCAGGAGCTGAAGATACACTTGCTGAAACTGTTTCCTCACTCAAAGACAAAGTAAAATCAGAACAGTTCCAAACACAAAATATTCAATAAATCAAGGATTCCATGAAAAAACGAAACCTAAGAATAATAGGAATAGATGAAAAAGAAGACTCCAGGCTCCAAGGACTAGAAAATATTTTTAAGAAAATCATAGAAGAAAATTTCCCTAATTTAAAGAAAGAGATGTCCATAAACATACAAGAAGCCTACAGAACACTAAAGAGACTAGACCAGAAAAGAAATACGTCTCGTCACATGATAGTCAAAACACTAAACCTACAAAACAAAGAAAAAATATTAAAGGCAGCAAGGGATAAAGGTCAAGTAACATATGAAGGGAGACCTATCAGAATCACATCAGACTTCTCATCAGAAACTCTGAAAGCCAGAAGGGCCTGGGCAGAGTTCATGCAGTCTTTAAGGGAACACAGATGCCAACCAAGACAGCTATACCCAGCAAAGCTTTCAATCAACATAGATGGAGAAAACAAAATAGTTCATGAGAAAACAAAATTTAAGCAATATCTGCACAGCAACCCAGCCCTACAGAAGATATTAGAAGGAAAACTCCAATCCAACAAAAACAACTACATCAAAGAAAATATAGGATACAGACAATCTCCCAGCAAAAATTAAAAGAGGAAAAAAAGCAATGAATCATAGTAAGACCACAAACTCCACAATAAAAGGAAGTAACAGTTATTGGTGACTATTATCTATCAACATCAATTGACTCAACTCTCCAATAAAAAGACACAGACTAACAGAATGGTTTCAAAAACAGAATCCAACATTCTGCTGCATCCAAGAAACACACCTATGCAACAAAGATAAACACTACCTCAGAGTAAAGGGCTGGAAAACCATTTTCCAAGCAAATGGAACCAGAAAACAAGCTGGGGTAGCAATCCTAGTATCTAATAAAATAGACTTTCAACCAAAGTTAATCAAGAAAGATGAGGAGGGGCACTTCCTTCTCATCAAAGGAAAATTCCAACAGGAAGACATCTCAATTTTGAAGAGCTACGCCCCAAATACACCACAAGCTACATTTATAAATAAAATATGATTAAAGCTGAAATCTCACATAGATCCCAACACCTTAATAGTGGGAGACTTCAACACTCCACTCTCACCAAGAGATAGATCATCTAGTCAGAAGCAAAACAGGGAAACAAAGGCACTCACAGAAACCCTAAATCAAATGGATCTAATATATGTCTACAGAACTTTTCATCAAAAAAAGAAAAAGAGGACACCTTCTTTTCAGCACCACATGTAACCTTCTCCAATATAGACCATATTATTGTTCACAAAGCAAACCTCAGCAGATATAAAAAGATTGAAATTATCTCTTGTATCCTATCTGACCATCATTGTCTGAAGCTGGACCTCAATAACAACAGAAACAGCAAAAAGCCTGAACATACATGGAAACTGAACAACTTGCTACTCAAGGACAGCTTGGTGAGGGAAGAAATAAAGAAATTAAAGACTTCCTAGAACTCAACAAAAATGAAAACACAACATACCCAAACCAATGGGACACAATGAAGGCAGTGTTAAGAGGAAAGTTCATAGCACTAAGTGCCATCAAGAAGAAATTTGAAACATCTCATACATGCAACTTAATGGGCCAACTGAAAGCCCTAGAGAAAAAAGAAGCAGATACACAAAAGAGGAGCAGAAAGCTGGAAATAATCAAACTCAGGGCTGAAATCAATCAATTAGAAACGAAACTATTCAAAGAATCAATGAAACCAAGAGCTGGTTCTTTGAGAAAATCAACAAGGTAGACAAACCCTTAGCCAAACTAACAAAAAGGCGGAGAGAAACAATCCAAATCAACAAAATCAGGAATGAAAAGGGGGACATAACAACAGACACTGAGGAAATCCAAACAATCATTAGGTCTTACTTCAAAAACCTATATGCCACAGAATTTGAAAATCTAAATGAAATGGACAATTTTCTTGAGAGATTCCATTTACCTAAATTAAGTCAAGATCAGGTTGAAAAATTGAATAGACCTATATCCCCCAAGGAAATAGAAGCAGTCATCAACATTCTCCCTGCCAAAAAAAAAAGCCCTGGGCGAGATGGATTCAGTGCAGAATTATAGAAGACCTTAAGGGAAGTGCTAACTCCAATTCTCTCTATATTATTCCACAAAATAGAAACAGTAGGAACATTATAAAACTCATTCTATGAAGCCATGGTCACCTTGATACCTAAACCACACAAAGACCCAACAAAAAAGGAGAACTTCAGACCTATCTCTCTTATGAACACTGATGCAAAAGTACTCAATAAAATACTTGCAAACCGAATCCAAGAACACA
Source organism: Pachyuromys duprasi (assembly GCA_028658305.1). Lineage (NCBI taxonomy): Eukaryota > Metazoa > Chordata > Mammalia > Rodentia > Muridae > Pachyuromys > Pachyuromys duprasi. The sequence continues at coordinate 68,800,037 of CM053742.1, forward strand.
TCAAAGATATCATCCACCATGACCAAGTAGGCTTCATCCCAGGCATTCAGGGGTGGTTCAATATAAGGAAATCCATCGATATGATCCACCATATAAACAAACTGAAGGAGAAAAACCACATGATCATCAACTTAGGTGCCAAAAAAGTTTTCGACAAAGTCCACCATCCATTCATGTTTAAAGTCCTGGAGAGATCAGGGATACAAGGCACATACCTAAACATAGTAAAGGCAATCTTCAGCAAGCCTATAGCCAACATCAAACTCAATGGAGAGAAACTTAAATCAATCCCACTGAAATCAGGGACAAAGCAAGGCTTCCCACTGTCTCCATATCTCTTCAACATAGTACTTAAAGTCCTAGCTAGAGCAATAAGACAACTAAAGGAGATCAAGGGGATACAAATTGGAAAGGAAGAGGTCAAAGTATCCCTATTTGCAGATGATATGTTAGTATACATGAGTGACACCAAAAATTCAACTAGAGAAATCCTTCAACTGATAAACACCTTCAGCAAACTGGCTGGATACAAAATCAACTCAAAAAATCCAGAATCCCTCCTATACACTAAAGAGGAAAGTGCCGAGAAAGAAATTAGGGAAACAACACCCTTCACAATAGCCACACGTATCATAAAGTACGTTGGGGTGACTCTAACCCAGCAAGTCAAAGATCTATTTGAGGAAAACTTCAAGTCTCTGAAAAGAGAAATTGAAGAAGATATCAGAAGACGGAAAGATCTCCCGTGCTCATACATTGGTAGGACTAACATAGTGAAAATGGCTCTTCTGCCAAAAGCAATCTACAGATTCAATGCAATGCCCTTCAAAATACCAATACAATTCTTTACAGAACTTGAAAGAAAAATTCTTAACTTCATATGGAGAAACAAAAAATTCAGAATTTGCAAAATGATCCTGTAAAACAACAGATTATCTGGAGGTATCTCCATCCGGGATCTCAAGCTGTACTACAGAGCAATAGTTTTTAAAACTGCATGGTATTGGCATAGAAACAGAATAGTGGATCAATGGAACTAAATAGAAGACCCAGAAATAAACCCACACACCTATGGAAACTTAGTTTTTGATAAAGAAGCCAAATCCATCCAATGGAAAAAAGACACCATCTTCAACAAATGGTGCTGGAGAAACTGGATGTCTATATGCAGAAAAATGAAAATAGATCTATATTTATCACCCTGCACAACACTAAAGTCCAAGTGGATCAACGACCTCAACATAACAGCAGACACATTAAATCATTAAATCTGTTAGAAGAAAAAGTGGGAAAGATCCTAAATCTCATTGGCACAGGAGACTACTTCCGGAAGAGAACACCAACAGCACAGGCTCTAAGTTCAACAATCAATAAATGGGATCTCAAGAAACTGAAAAGCTTCTGTAAAGCAAAAGATACTGTCATCAAAACCAAACAACAGCCTACAGACTGGGAAAGGATCATCACCAACCTTATATCTGACAGAGGGCTAATATCCAGTATATATAAAGAACTCAAGAAGTTAAAAAGCAACAAATCAAGTAATCCAATTAAAAAATGGGGTATGGAATTAAACAGAAAACTCTCTCTAGAGAACTGTAGAATGGCAGATAAACCCTTAAGGAAATGCTCAACGCCCTTAGCCATCAGGGAGATGCAAATCAAAATGACCCTGAGATTTCACCTTACATCTGTCAGAATGGCTAATATCAAAAACTGAAGTGACAACACATGTTGGAGAGGCTGTGGAGAAAGAGGAACCCTCCTCCATTGTTGGTGGGAATGCAAACTTGTACAACCACTCTGGAAATCAATTTGGTGCTTTCTTAGACAATTAGGAATAGTAATTCCTCAAGATCCAGCTATACCACTCCTAGGCATATATCCAAAAGATGTTCAAGTACACAACTATTTGTGTACATTTGCTCAGCTATGTTCGTACTGCTTTATTTGTAATAGCCAGAACCTAGAAACAACCCAGATGTTCCTCACTTGAGGAATGGATATAGAAATTGTGGTACTTTTATACAATGGAATACTATTCAGCAATTAAAAATGAGGAAATCATGAAATTTGTAGGTAAATGGTGGGACCTAGAAACGATCATACTGAATGAGCTATCCCTAAAGCAGAAAGACAAACATGGTATATACTCACTTATATAGACCTATAAGATAGGATAAACATACAGAAATCTATACACCTAAAGAAGATAAACAAGAAAGAGGAGCTGGGGTAAGAAGATTAATCCTCACTTTGAAAGTCAAATGGGTCTGATATTGGAAGTAGGAGTAAACAAGCAGCCACAGAGGGCCTTGAAAACACTCTTCCTAGCAGTGTATCAAAGCAAATATTAAGAAATATAGCCAACCCTTTGGCAGAGTGCAGGGAATCATATGAAAAAATGGGGAGTTAGCATGACCTGGAGAGGTCATGAGCTCTGCAAAAACCAAATATATCAGGGCACAGGGGTCTTTTATGAAACCGTCTTTCCAACCAGGGACCATGTATGGTTATAAACTAGAACCCCTGCTTGTATGTAGCAAATGGTAGCTCAATTCCCAAGTGGGTACACCAGTAAGGGGAACAGGGACTGTTTTGTACATGAACTCAATGGCTGGCTCTTTGACCTCCTTGTCCGCTGAGGGAGGAGCAGCCTTGCTAGGCCACAGAAGAGGACATTGTAGCCATTCCCGAAGAGACCTGATAAGCCAGAGTTAGATGGAAGGGAAGGAGGTCCTCTCCAATCAAGTTGACTTAGAAAGTTGCAGGGAGGAAATGAGGGAGGGAAGGGGGGATAGGCAGGAAATGAGGGAGGGGGCTACAGCTGGGATACAAAGTACATAACCTGTGATTAATATAAAATAAAAATGGAAAAAAAAAGAAATCCAGAAAAAAAATCATTTTGTAATTTTGGAACAACCCTTATTTTAGAATACTAAGTTGGAAACTGTAGTTGTTGAACATATATGAAAACTTTGAAGAAAAATAAAGCATTTGTGAAATGGCATACATTTTATAATAACTGAGTCAATCCATGTACCACCCAGAGACATAAAAGTGACCTATATACTTCAGTATGAACAAGTCGGCTTTCTAACACTTAGATAAAAAAGGTACTTTCTGCTTTTGCCTGCTTTTGGTTTTGTAGCCAATCCAATCATAAACACTTTTTAAAAGTTGTCAAAATATGTGCATATGTTATTTATGCATATGGTATTAAAAGATACGGGCTTAACTAAGTACATTAATAAACAACTTTTCATTATTTACCATACAATTTTCATTTACCTGCTCATGAAATGTCATGTTTCACTATGCTATTTTTACAGTCATTGGGAATTCATACTATTTCACTCAATTAACTTTTTTATATAAGATATTTAAAATGACGAGGCCAATATTTCAACATTTGTAATAGCATGCTTAGATTTGAATAATTTGATGAAATACCCAAAGTTTATTTTTATGGGTGTTATAATTGAGTGTGTAATTTACCATGCTTATCTCGTAAAGTTAGAGTTTTATAGATAAGTTATAAAACAACATAGTTATTGAGTTTGATGACATTTAAACTATGCACATTGGGCTCTTCATTCCAACAGAATCTTATTTTTAGTCCTTTGTTAGTTCTAATCCTTCATCATCAATGCCCTAGAACCATGTAAAACAAAACAACTACAGGGGAAAAAAGAAGTCATAGTCATAGCCTGAGGTTTATAGATGATATGGCATCAAAGGGAATATTGATGAAACCAATAAACAACAACTTTATTGTCTCTCCAGACATAATAACATTCATTAAGTAAAATGGAACATAGATTTACATCCTTGAATATACACTTTGATGTCTGATATTTTGGTTACAAACATTGTTGGCACCAGTTAAATGATGTGAATTGATTTTATACAAAAGAGGTTTATTAGATGAAGATGAAGAGAGAGAGAAGGAGAGAGAGAGATGATAAGGAATGTCAAGGGGGCCACTTGACAGAGAAAAGGGAGAGAGCAAGAAGGTAAGAGGGCAACGGAGAGAGACAAAGTGGTGGGTTTATCTTTTTACAGAGCAACTGAATCACCCCTGCCAAGTGTGGCTACCTGACAGGCAACACATGATGACATCATAGGTTACTAGGAAACCCAGAAGCAGGCTGCCTAAATACTAACATTCATCCATTTTTCTGTAAATAAAAAATGAGGAGCTTGAGCTGCTTCTCATGTAAGGTAAGTTAAAGTGTATATATTTAGGTTCATTGGAAGCAGCTTGTGGTTGCCATGCAAGGGGGTAAACAGAGAGACAAAAAAAAATATATGTAAGATCTCCAAAATATCCAGATTATATGGTCAAGAAGAGGAGGGGAAGCCCCTGCTCTAGAAAGTTCAGGGTAGAGGGTTGTTAGTAGATAGTTATCAGCCATGCAGGGCAGCAGTCAGGTAATGAAGAATGCAGGGAACACCTGGAGCTATATGTGTTGGGCCTGAAGCACATCATTCCAGTTAGTACTAAGTGAATAACTGGAGTAGCTTCTCTTCTGGCTGTTTCCCAACTGACACTGTGGGCATTGTAGGGAGGTCAAAAGGTGAACTGCTGGATAAATCCAGGAAGAACAAGCTTTTTTGATGCTGTCTAGGGTCTGTGAGAATATCCATGGCTGGTAGGGAAAGTGCAGGTCCAACTTGACGGACATCTGTGAGGTCAGACTGGAACACTTTTGACAGCTGCTTTGGCACTTTTGTGGAAATAGGAAACACCTGAGTTTGGCAAAATACTGGAACAAATTGGACTATGGGTATATGGAGCCTCTGCTTCCATGCCCTGATCAGTAGAGACTTTCAGAAGCCCTCGGTGGTAGACTGGTGTTCTGTTCACTGTCTTTTCCAGCTTCCAGTGTCTATCTTGTTTTTTATTCTTGATGATTATTAAGAATCTTATTGTGGGAGAAATATGCCAAATCAGATCAAGTCGATTGGCAACTTTTAAAATATGAATTTTAGTAGAGAGTTTTTCTCATGATGTAGCATTAAATTTTAAATCTTAGGAGTACTTTGGATTCCAGCTCTATATGCCAGTCCATAAGAATGGTAGGTCTGGTTTCTGGCACCCCAGAATGTCATTTTGGTCTGCTGAAACTAATGAGAAGGTACCAAACCCTGTATCTATCTGAGGATGACAGATGCCATGCATACAATCCTTGTTTTAGGTAGACAATCCTTTTGACCTCTAAAACAGCTTCAAGTTCATTACCTCATTACCTCAAGGATACAAGGCTCATGCATTAATATAGTTAATGCAATATACAGCAAGCCTGTAGATAACATCAAACTAAATGGAGAGAAACATAAAATAATCCCACTGAATTCAGGGACAAGGCAAGTGCCCACTCTTTCCATATCTCTTCAACATATTACTTGAAATTCTAGCTAGAGCAAATAAAGGACATCGAGGGAATACAAATTGGAAAGAAAGAACTCAAGTATCACTATTCACACATGATATGATAGTATATATGAGTGATCCAAAACTTCTACCAGAGAACTCCTTCAACAGATAGACACATTTAGCAAAATGACTGGATAAAAAAATTAACTCAAAAGATCAGTAGCCGTCTGTACAAGAAAGGCAAAAGGGCTGAAAATGAAATTAGGGAAACTATACCCTTCAAAATAGAAACAAATAATATAAAGTACCTTGGTATGACTGTATTCGAGCAAGTAAAAGACCTGTTTGAAGAAAACTTCAAGCCTCTGAAGAAGGAAACTGAAGAAGATATCAGAATGTGGAAAGATCTCCCGTGCTCATGGATGAGTAGAATTAACACAGTGAAAATGGCCATCCTACCAAAAGGAATGTACAGATTCAATGCAATTCCAATGAAAATACCAACGTAATTCTTTAAAGACCTTGAAAGAAAAGTTCTCAAATTCATATGGAATAACCAGAAACCCAGAATTGCTAAAACAATCTTATACAATAACAGATCTTCCGGAGGTAGCACCATCCCTGATCTCAAGCTGCACAATATAGCAATAGTAATAATTACTGCATGGCATTGACAGAGAAAAAGTCTTTAGATTCAATAAAATCAAATAGAAGACCCGGGAATAAACCAAAACAACTAAGGATACTTGATTTTTGACAAATAAAGCAAAACCATACAATGGAAAATAAGATAGCATCTTCAGCAAATGGTGCTGGTCTAACTGGATGTTTACATGTAGAAAAATGCAAAGAGATCCATATTTATCACCCTGCACAGGACTAAAGTCCAAGTGGATCAAAGACCTCAACATAACTAAATCTGTTAGAAGAAAAAGTGGGGAACAGTTTGGAGCTCATTGGCCCAGTAGACAACTTCCTGAACAGAAAACCAACAGCACAGGCTCTAAGATCAACAATCAATAAATGGGACCTCATGAAACGGAAAAGCTTCTGTAAAGCAAAGGATGTTGTCATCAGAACAAAACGACAGTCTACAGATTGGGAAAGGATCTTAGCCAACCCTATATCTGACAGAGGCTATTATCCAGAATGTATAAAGAAGTTATGAAATTAAATACAAACAAACCAAGTAATCCAATTGAAATATGGGGTACAGAGCTGAACAGAAAATTCTCAATAAAGGAATACTGAATGGCAGAAAAACACTTAAAACAATGTTGAATGTCCATAGTCATCATGGAAATGCAAATCAAAATGACAATGAGATTCCAGCTTACACCCATCAGAATGGCTAAGATCAAAAACTCAAGTGACAATGCATGCTGCAGAGAAGATGTGGAGAAAGGGGAACTGTTCTTCATTGCTGGTGAGAATGTAAACTTGTACAAACACTTCGGAAATCAATCTGACACTTTCTCAGACAATTAGGAATAGTGCTTCCTCGAGATCAAGCTATACCTCTCCTAGTCATATATCCAAAAGAGGCTCAAGTACACAAAAAGGACATTTGTGCAACCATATTCATAGCAGCTCATTCGTAATAGCCACAATATGAAAGCAACTTAGATGTCCCTCAATGGAGCAATGGATACAGAAATTGGGGTCCATTAACATAATGGAAAACTATTCAGCTACAAGGAAATCATGAAATTTTCAGACAAATGGTAAAAACTAGGAAAGATTGTATTGAGTGAGGTAATTCAGAAGCTGAAAGGTACACGTGGTATATACTATCTCATAAGTGATTATTACACATATAATGTAGGATAAGCACACTAAAATCTATAGTCCTAAAGAAGTTAAGCAATAAGGAAGACCCTATGGAAGATGCTCAATCCTCATTCAGAAGGGAAAGTGCAATAGACATCAGAAATAGGTGAATACAGGGAAAAGTACAAGAGCCTCCCAAAGAAGACCTTTGAATGACCCTGTTGATTTAGGCAGATGCTGTGACTCATAGCCAGTCTTTGGGCAGAGGATATGGAAGTTTTTGGAAGAATGAGGAGATAGAAAGAACTGGATGGGAAAGGAGTTCCAGAAGGAGAAAAACAGCCAAAAAAGCTGTGCTCTAGAGTCCCTGCAGAGAGTGATATTCCATCCAAGGACCACTCATACAGAGGACCTAATACCCCTCATCAGATATAGCCCATAGATGCATTATCCAAGTCAGTTCCCTTGTAAGGGTTACAGTGGCTGTATCTGACATGAACTCAGTGGCAGGCTCTCTGATCACCTCCCCTTGGGTGGGTGCAGCCTTACTAGGCCACAGAGGAAGACAATGCAGCCAGTCCTGATGAGACCTGATAGGCTAGAGTCAGATAGAAAAGAAGGAGGACCTCTATTTGTTTTCGTGGACTACTTCATTCTTTCAATCATCCATCTGTATAAAATGTGTGAATTTATTATTGAGGAGACAAAAAGGTATAACCTCCTATGTATAAACTGAATAACAGACAAGTAGTTATCATTCACCTATAACTTTTGACATAGAAATTAAATTTCAACTGAAATGAATTAGGCACTTATCAATATCATTGACATCTAAAGAGAGTAAAATGATGGAATGCATATCTTAATGAATGGAATCGTGCATACATGTTTTTTATTTTCATTATAAAAAATAAAGTTTGTAGGTATTATTAATAGTACATTCCTCAGAATGAGGATATTATTATAATTTATGGCAAAAAAACAAAAAAAAAACAATAAAAGAAAAACAATTTAATCATATGAGCACCTACTTTTCCCCTGAGGCTGAAACAAGAGAGACTATGTTAATCTAAATGTATTTACTGATTTGAGCCTTGGTTTATCTCCAGAATGGAGGAAATTTTATTTACACTTCATCCACTAAGAAAGTACCTGAGGCAATAATATTTATTATTATTCATAGTAATCCATAACATCAACTGTCTACCAGCTATACCACTCTTAGGCATATCCAAAAGATGCTCAAGTATACAACAAGGACATTTGCTCAACTATGTTTGTAGCTGCTTTATTTGTAATAGCCAGAACCTGGAAACAACCCAGATGTCCCTTGGTTGAGGAATGGATGCAGAAATCATGGTACTTTTACACAATGGAATAATACTCAGCAATTAAAAATGAGGAAATCATGAAATTCACAGGCAAATGGTGTGACCTGGAAATGATCATCCTAAGTGAGGTATACCAAAAGCAGAAAGAAACATATGGTATATACTCACTTATATAGACCTATAGGGTAGGAAGGTCATGCTGAAATCTATACACCTAGGGAAGATAAACAAGAAGGAAGACCAAGGTTGGGATGGTCACTGCTCCTTTAGAAGGACAAATGGGATGGACATTGAATGCAGGAGAAAACAAGCAACAGTACAGGAGCATACCAAAGAGGGCCTCTGAAAGAAACAATATAGCAATGTATCAAAGCAGATATTAAGACTCACAACCAAGCCTTCGGCAGAGGGCTGGGAATAATAATGAAAATAGGGGTAGTTAGTAAGTCTTGGGGAGAACAAGAACTCCACAAAGACCAAATAGATCAGGGTACAGGGGTCTTTTACGAGATGGTTTCTCCAACCAAGGACCATGTATGGATATAATTTAGAACCTCTGCTCAGGTGTGGCCCATGGTAGCTCAGTATCTAACTGGAGACCCTAGTAAGGGGAACAGGGACTATTTCTGTCATGAACTCAATGGCTGACTCTTCGGCCCTCCCCCACACACACCCGGGAGGAGCAGCCTAGCTAGGTCCCAGAAGAGGACATTGCAGCCAGCCCTGAAGAGACAAGATAAACTAGGGTCAGATGGAAGGGGAGGAGGTCCTCTCCCATCAGTGGACTTGAAGTGGGGGCAGGGAGGAGATGAGGGAGGGATGGGGAGAGTGGGAGGGAATGAGGGAGGGTTCTATGGCTGGGATACAATGTACCTACGCTGTGATTAATATAAAAATAAATAAATTACATTGAAAAAAACCATCAACTGTCTCATAGTCTACAGCATGCTTCCTATATCATTTAGGACATATAAGGAATTTTTTGTTCTTTCTCAGGTACTGTGTGCTTACCTAGATGGAAATAACATTTCTTTTTCTCTGATATTATATTTACTAACACTATCTATTGAGAAAATATGCTAGACAAAATATTATTCCTTATAAGAAACATATATGTAATGTGTTTGAAATTTCCCATTGAATAATACTTTACCTTTTGTGCTAATAATCAAACATAACAAATGATACTTATTTAATCCTGGAGATACAGAAAACACTTAACAGAATTATGATTCCAAATATGTAAATACTAAAAAACAAATATAATTTCACCAAACAGGCCAACAGACATGTGAATTGTCATAGAAAAAATAATTTTTCTAAAAATTAGATCTCCACTTAGCAAATAGTGCTTATTCATATGCTGTTATTCACATTAATGAAAGCTAGGTTTAACATCCCTAAGCATCCAATGATTGTTCTGTTCTATTTAAGCTCTCTTCATTCTAGTAACTGTACTACTTGAAAAATCAGAAACAAACATAATATTTGGTGGCTTCAGTTTCATCTGTTCACAACCAAAGAACATAAGCATATATCTGAATCAATATGGAAATTCTATCAACCTCTTTTGATATGGTGTATTAATATAGTACCAAGATCCAATAATATTTCATATTACCAATGTTAATATCTGAAATGCTGATAATGTTCATTAAACCCCATATGTTTTTGTGGTCTTTAGAGTCCATTTTCGGTACTTATAAATTTTAAATTATTTTTTCTGGGCTGTTTTTCCTGAAAATGTGTTCCATTTGGACTCTGAATTCAAGGCCAGTCTGGGATACATGTCAAATTCCAAACCAGACAGATCTGTATGAAATTATGTCAAACTAACAAACAAATTCAATCCACCAAACAATCAAAGCCTGTGCACCCTTTAAGGTAAATAGAATCATTATTAAATCTGAAATGATATGTGTTTTTCCTGATTCTTTAAAGGTATATTTCTTTATAATTGAAGGAATAAAAGTGTTCAAAGCAAGTTTTCCAATACATTTCCACAATAATAACTTTTCATCATTAGTCACTAAAAGTAGAATTCTAGTTGAGAATAAAAACAAACAGTGGTCAGGTCTGTGTTAATTATAGCAGAATTTTTGAAACATTCTAGTGAATGAAGTGATCAAAAGCCTTTTATCTAGAATTCAGGCTATTTCAATGTCATATATACCCCCCATATACAGCTTTATGTCATCTTGGGAGATGTTAGACAATATACTATGGGAAAGCTTAATTGAAAGGACTCAGTGATGAACTTTCCCATGAAGTCATCCTCCATGGTAGAGTAGGACTTTGCAATTGTTTGAGAATCATAATATTTCAACTATGTTGAAACTGTACTTTATCTTGTTAGTGTCCAACTGAGACGAGTATTGTTATTTGTGTCTTCACAGGAAAATGTTAACCCAAGAAACTGAAATGGTAGGTTCATCATAATAGTTAATGTATAAGCTGAGATACATTAGTACCTTATTTGATAAGCAAGTGCAGATTGTGTAGAGTATTATGTCCTATTGCATCAGACTGCATATACACTGGCTATTTAAGAACTTTCTCTGTTTCTTTACAGAAATATATCTATTACAAAATTCTATATTTTCTACCAAATATTCTAACAATTACTTTTAAAATCTTAACCATAAGAGATATTCAGAATGTTTTCCTGTGTTGGCCCTATCAATCTGTAGTGGAGTGGCATATTCCCACTTCTCGATTCTGGAAGATTCTTGGGTTCTATTAGGACAGTTGCTTCGGAATTCCTGGTTTCCAGCCTGAGGGGCCTGTTGGAAGAGTGAAAGTGCTGAGGGCACTGCCGTATTTGACCATCTGGTGGCAGGGAGGCTAGAGACAGAAGCCAACACGCATTTGGAAATATGAAATCTGTGAGAACTCCATGTTTTGGTCAGTCTGTAATTTCGGTGGAATTATTTGGAAGGGTGGTTCAGCTGACTCAACCACTCTGTTGATACAGAAGATGTAGGATCACTACTAGAATTTGCTTAATAATTAGCTCTTTCTGGCCAGGACGATACCAAATCCATTCCAGCAAAGGTGTTTCTAAACTGGTATGAAAACTTTCAGGAGACCAACAGGGCCAAATATCCTCAACTTATAATAGTTTCATATTATTTTAACAAATGTACTTATTTTATTCAGTTAACAGCCATCTAGACACTAAAGAAAAAGCATATAAAATAAATGAAGATACCAGAATAAGTGGTGCCCTTGGGGAAATTAAGGAGTACAGGGGCTGTCTCTGACATGAACTCAGTGTCTGGTTCTTTGATCACCTCCTCCTGGGATGTGCAGCCTTGCCAGGCCACAGAGGGCAATGCAGCCAGTCCTGATGAGACCTGATAGGCTAGGGTCAGATAGAAGGTGAGGAGGTCCTCCCCTATCAGGGGGCTAGGGAAAGGGTAGAGGGAGAGAAGAGAGAGGTTGGGCGGGACGGGAGGAGAGGAGGGAGGGAGGAGCAGCAGGGATACCAAGTGAATAAATTGTAATAAATAAATGTATAAATAAAATTAAATTAAAAAATCCCTGGACCCGGGAGGCAGGGTGGCTGCAGAGACATATACTCTAACCAAGGTCCGTGTGGGGTATTAGATGCTCCGCTCATAGGAAGCCCATATGCTGCTCACTTTCCAAGTGAGTTCCCCTAGTAAGAGGTGAAGGGGCAGTCTCTGACTTGAACTCAGTGGTCAATTTTGTTCAAGTCATTCTGGGAGGTGCAGCCTTGCCAGGCCACAGAGAAAGATTATGCAGCCAGCCCTGTTAAGACCTGATAGGCTAGTGACAATAGTAAGGGAGGAGATCCTCCCCTATCAGTGGACTGGGGAGGGGCATGGAAAGAGAAGAAGGAAGGTAGGTGGGACCTGAGAGGAGATGAAGGAGGAGATAAAGACTGGATACAAAGTGAATAAATTGTAATTAATTAAAAAGAAATAATGTCAGGAACAAAAAAAGAAAAAAAACTTTCAAAGAAAACTATCACCGAAACTTCTCTTTAGAAAAATATGATTTAAATAAAGTCATTTGCCATTCCATTTAAAACATAAAGTCAAAACAGTCACAAAGACCATCTTTCAAAACTACTTAGTGACTATGAAACTTACTTAAATCCCCTATAAGAAATAGAAACATTCAGATGTTGCCCATTGGCGTGTCCTAGTAATTGGAGCACTTTCTCCTAGAGGGAGAAAGTTCTAGTTACTAGTTCCCAGAGAAAGAGGATCCAGACAGCCCTGATGAGTCCTGATAGGCTTGGATCACATAGTATGGGATGAGGACCTCTCCTATCAATTGACTAGGGGAGGGGCCTGGGGTAGGAGAGGGAGGGTGGCACTGTCAGTAGATGAGGGAGAGGGCTATAAATGGTATACAAAGTGATTAACTGTAATAATAATAATGATAATAATATTTTTAAAAAACTAGAAACATTGAACAAAGAAAACGTTCAATATTAATTACCTTTTCCCCTTTATAATTATGAAATAATTCTCAAAGATAAATTGTATTGGTTGTTATTCTGTTCTTAAAATAAATCCTACTCACAACTATAGCATTCAAAATCATTAATAAAGTAAAAATAGTCACATAAATTTATTTATTTTTATTTTTAGGTAAGCATTTATTGAATTTGTAGGTGCTTGAGCCTTATGTATACAGTATTTGGAAATCCTTCATACAAATGCTCTAAGATATATTAGTGTCCAGTTTAAAAATGGTAGAATTGCAGAACTCTTACAATCTGATGTTAACATCTAAATCTACCAGGTAAAGGATTTTTTATAATTTTAGTTTTATTTTTTATATTAATTACAATTTATTCACCTTGTATGCCAGCTGTAACCCCCTCACTCATTCCCTACCAATCCTACCTTCCTTCCTCATCTCCTTCCATGCCCTTCTCTAAATCCACTGATACGGGAGGACCTCCTCCCCTTCCATCTGACCCTAGTCTATGAGGTCTCATTAGGACTGGCTGCATTGAATTCCTCTGTGGCCTGGTAAGGCTGCTCCCCACTCAAGGGAAGGTGATCAAAGACCCAGCCAGTATATAGAATAAAACTCAGTAACAGTTTTTTATACTACAGGTTTTTGACATTCACTTAAAGATTTCATTTTCTACTGTTACCATGTTTTACTAATATGTATTGATGAATAAAATGATACATATTCTTTTTTACCTACCTGAATTGTTTATAATTCACTTTCATAACTTCATAGTCACTCAGATCCATGCAACATCTTTTTGTCTAATGCTGAAATATTAGACAATATAGAGATAAAATAATAAAATCTACATTCCAGAATTATCATTTGATTGCAATCATTTATTTCATTTTTTGCTAAATATATTTAAATTTGAAGTATAATGATAAATCATTACATACAGATCTGAAACATTGCTGTATCAAGGTTTTAGTAATATGTAGATTTTCAAACAATGTAAAGATCTCTAATTTTTATTCTACTTGATAGCCATGTGAAAGAAGAACATATATACAAATTTATATAAAATCTAATCACTGCTCTGTACTATAAGAGCCTTAAAGCAATCTTTGACTAGAAAAGTATAGGATTGTAAAATATAAAATGAGTTAAAGTGTTGGTTCTGAAATAGGTAAGTTTGTTAAGTTCTGCTATCTTGCTAAAGCAACTTCTCATCTGGGGAAGGCAAACACTTGCAAATAAATGCCATAAAAATGATTATTCAGCTATGTTGTCAATTGACAGATCTTGTTTGCTAAGGAATGAATGTTTTAACTGATACCTAAAAGTGCTTGGTTCTACAAAACATGTTCAACTTATCTGAAAATTTCCCTTGATGGCTATGGGATTCAAAGACCGTTATCAAACACCATTATCAGGTGGTCATTTAGACATGGATTTCTACAATTATCCAACTTACATAAGCAATGAGAAACTGTGTGACAGGGATGAAATTTTATAAAGCATTACCTTAGGGGCAACCACACTCGATTAAAGCTGAATTATCTCACTGTCCAAGTACTCGCTTCATTCTTTAATGGACAATACTTGCATAGCATAAGAAAGAAAGATGGGGAGAGATCCAAGATGGCTGCCCAAGGAGGACACTGTGTCTGAGGAGCAGGACAGTAGTGTAGGCACAGTGACTGGGAGACTGAGATCTCGGACATAAAACACCAGCTTTTGCGACAGCCATGTGAGCGGAATTCTTAAGGTGGGGAAATCAAGTGTAAAATTCCAAGGGACACCCAGCTATTCCCAGGAAAAACTCCAGAGGGAGACAGGCTGCGCACAGCCTGGCTGGGTGCCTAAGCCACCATTTTGGTCTGAGGCACACAGTACCACCAATGGACTGAGTTTCACCCAGATACTGCAGGCTGCTCTGCGTGGGTACACAACCATCTGTGACAGCAGCCGCCACTTTGGGCTGGGGCACATAGTACCCCGGACTGACTGAGTTTCACCCAGATACTGCGGGCTACACCGGTCAGACCCACACCCCTAGGCACACCCAGCCACCACCCTGGATTGGGACTCATAGTATCAGGTCCAGAACGAGGTGCCCCAAATACTATCTCAGACCATGGTGCACAGCCCCTGACCCAGAAGGAGGCGACAAGGCTCCAGTCCAGAAGAGAACCCTTAGCAGCA
>CM053742.1:68815665-68832656 GCA_028658305.1 Pachyuromys duprasi
CAAGCTGTACTACAGATCAATAGTAATAAAAACTGCATAGTATTGGCATAGAAACAGAATAGTTGATCAATGGAACCAAATAGAAGACCCAGAAATGAACTCACACACCTATGGAAACTTGATTTTTGACAAAGAAGCCAAAACCATTCAATGGTAAAAAGACAGCATCTTCAACTAATGGTGCTGGTCCAAATGGATATTTGTATGCAGAAAAAGGAAAATAGATCCATATTTATCACTTTGCACAGAGCTAAAGTCCAAGTGGATCAAAGACCTCAACATAAAACCAGACACACTAAACAGGTTAGAAGAAAAAGTGGGAAAGACCCTAGAACTCATTGGCACAGGAGACTTCTTCCTGAATAGAACACCAACAGCACAGGCTCTAAGATCAACAATCAATAAGTGGGACCTCATGAAGCTGAAAAGCTTCTGTAAAGCAAAGGACACTGTCATCTGAACGAAATGACAGCCAACAGATTGGGAAAGGATCATTAGGAATCCCACTTCTGACAGAGGGCTAATATCCAGTATATATAAAGAACTCAAGAAGTTAAAAGGCAAGAAACCTAGTAATCCAATTAAAAAATGGTGTATGGAGCTAAAAAGAGAACTGACTATAGAGGATTATAGGATGGCAGAAATACACTTATAGAAATGCTCAATGTCTTTAGCCATCAGGGAGATGCAAATCAAAATGACTCTTAGATTTCACCTTACACCCACCAGAATAGCTATGATCAAAAACTCTAGTGATAATGCATGCTGGAGAGGTTGTGGAGAAAGAGGAACCCTCCTCCATTGCTGGTGGGAATGCAAACTTGTATAACCACTCTGGAAATCAATTTGGTGCTTTCTTAGACAATTAGGAATAGTGAGTCCTCAAGACCCAGCTATACCATTCTTAGGAATATATCCAAAGGATGCTCAAGTACACAACAAGGACATTTGCTCAACTGTGTTCGTGGCTGCTTTATTCATAATAGCCAGAACCTGGAAACAACCCAGATGTCCCTCAGTTGAGGAATGGATACAGAAATTATGGTACTTTAACACAATGGAATACTATTCAGCAATTAAAAACGAGGAAATCATGAAATTTCCAGGCAAATGGTGGGACCTGGAAATGATCATCCTAAGTGAGGTATCCCAAAAGCAGAAAGAAACATATGGTTTATACTCACTTATATAGACCCATAGGATAGGAAGGTCATGCTGAAATCTGTACACCTGGAGAATATATACAGGAAGGTGGACCCAGGTTGGTATGATCAATACTCATTTGCATGAACAAATGGGATGGACATTGAGTGGAGGAGAAAACAAGCAACAGGACAGGAGCATGCCAAGTAGGACCTTTTGGGGGGTTCAATGTAGCGATGTAACAGAGCAGGTATTAAGACTCGGGATCAAGCCTTTGGCAGAGGGCAAGATGTGATGATAGAAATGCGGGAGGTTGGTTAGACTTGGGTAGAACAAGAGCTCCACAAAGATCAAACTGAGCAGAGCACAGGGGTCTTTTATGAGATGGTTTCTACAATCAAGGACCATGTGTGGATGTGGCCTGGAACCCCCCCTCTGATTTGGCCCATGATAGCTAGGTGTCAGTCTAAATACACTAGTGAGCGAAACAGGGACTGCTTCAGTCAAGATCTTGATGGCTGACTCTTTGACCCTCCCCCATACAAGCTGGGGAGTGACAGACTGGCTAGATCCCAGGGGAGGACATTGCAGCCAGCCCTGAGCAGACAGGATGAGCTGGGGTTGGATTGAAGGGAAGGAGGTCCTCCCCTGTTGGTGGACTTGGAGGGGGCGGGGAGGAGATGAGGGAGGGAGGGGGGGTAGGAAGGAATGAGGGAGGGGGCTACGCCTGGGATGCAAAGTACCTAACCTGTGATTGATATAAAAATAAATAAATTTATTTAAAAAAAAAACAAAAGAAACTAAAAGCACAGTTATAGAAGCTTGATTGATGCCAAGGAATGTAATATTATTAAGCCAAATTCAGTGGCATGAGTGCCAGTAATAAAAGGGTCTATTTTGTTTTAAAAAAATGATTTTTAGACTTTCTTTTTTTTCTGTTGTATTGTTTGTTGATATTTTCTTCCATTAATATATTCATTTAGTTACTCTACAAACTAATTCCAGCCCCCTCCCTTCCCTCCTAGTGCTAAGTTCTCACCATCTTTCTCCTTAGTACCCCCTTTCTTTGACAAGAGGAGACCCTCCAATGGGTAGCAGCATATCAATGCATCACAGGACTAAGCTCATCTTTTCCCACTGAGGCCAAGGTAGGCAGGCAACAGAGTAAAAAACAGCCACTGCTCCCATTGTTAGGGAACTCACATGCTGAAAGAGATACACGTCTGCTGCATATGGTCCAGCCCATGAATAGTCTTTGGTTGGTGTTTTAGTCTCTGTAAGATCCCATGGTTCCAAGTTAGATTACTTTGTAAGTCTTCTTGTGGTGTCATTGACCCCTCTGTATCTCTCTATCCTTCCTAGCACTCTTTCACATTACTCTCCATGATGTCTGCCTATTGACTGGCTTTTAGATCTTGGCATATGTTTCCATCAGCTGCAAGGTGGACCTTCTTAGAGGACAGTTATGCTGGGCCTTTGTCTGCAAGTAGAGTGCAGTATCATTAATTGTATCAGGGTTTGGCTTTCTGCCATGTTGTGGATCTTAAGATGGGACAGTAACTGGTTGGCCTTTCCCTCAATCTCTGCTCCATCTTTCTCCCTACACTATTGTACGTGGAACAAATTTTGGGTCCTAGGTTTTA
The DNA here is from genome assembly GCA_028658305.1 of Pachyuromys duprasi. Lineage (NCBI taxonomy): Eukaryota > Metazoa > Chordata > Mammalia > Rodentia > Muridae > Pachyuromys > Pachyuromys duprasi. The sequence goes on from CM053742.1 coordinate 68,818,452, forward strand.
TGGGTGGGTTGGTGCACTCCTCCCTACAGTGAAAATTCCACCTGGCTGTGGGAAGTGGCAACTTCAGGCTCCACATCCTCTTCTGCTAGGAGTCTCAACTAGAGTCACCCCCATAGTCTTCTGGTGGCCTCCCCTGTCCCTACAATGATCCCAACAGATTTTCATTTTCACTCCAGTCCTCCACCCTCCTTCCTCTGCTCTCCCTGCATTGGATCCCTACTCTTACTACCCTCCCCACTTCTCTTCTGCCTTTCTTTCTTTCCTGCCTTCTTTCTTTCATCTTTTGTTAAAGACTATCTGGTAAAAAATGGTCATTTGGAGGTTAGTTCATTTTTTCCTTATACTTATTAAGGTTTCTGCTTATCAAAATTAAAAGGGTACTTTTTAGATCTCAAATATTGTTTATTTGACAGATTGTCCTGTACTCTTCTATTTTCACATTTTTCAGGGTGAAATTTTATTTAGTAAACTGGTTTTGTGTATTCACATGCATTCATGTGAACAATACCTGTCAAAGTAAGATGTTGACTATCCTATTTCAAAACTCCTTCTCAACAGTTAATACAATATCCATAGATCAAAAGATTAGTCTGGAGACAGCCCACTACAAGACACAGATGTGGAAAGTGTGCCTTTGTCCTCAAGTAGGTCCAGATGGTGGAGCCTGCTACTCAGTTTCTCAAGGACTATTCTGCCATCTCACAAAATAGGAGGACCAGGACATTATTTTATAACTTGTTGCATTTCTTTCAAGTATAAGGACAGAGCTTATATAAAAATCATTCATAGCTCTGTTGGTTAGAGATCTGTTGTATGACTTTTCCTGAAGACATAAAAATCACCATTTTAATTTAGGTAGGATAACAATGACATACAAAACTTCTTTTGTGAGGTTACTCACAGAAATATGGGTGAGAGATTTTCCACAGAAGCATTGTGATTTAGACAACTATATCACAAAAATGTCTCCCATAGTGTGGAGACAACTCAGAAAAATGAACTGCTGCATTCTCCTGCATCATTTAAAGGTATCTCCATCCAAGAGACTGATGTTTACCAGGAATTGTTTTTGTCCTATATACTCTGTGGAAGCACACCTTTTGTTTTTGTAAGTTTGTTATGAATTTCACACAGCTTGTGAGCTTCCTTTCTCCCGCAAAAGTCAATGTTTCTATCAGAAGGAAACAATTGCACAAGCAACATTTTCCAATTTCATCTGATCACAAGAACTAGAAAATCATAACATATCCTATTGAAGCGAGGATTGTACAGTACCAGCCTAGAAATGTACACTTTTAGTATTTAGGAAAATCAATAAGTTACTTTATAAAGGTAGTGATGTGAAAACTGTTATTTATATCATCCTACTGTTTCATTCAGCATAAATCTGTGAAAACTGCCTTATAAAGCCTGTCGTAGAACATGTGTGGCATTTTCTAAAGTACATAATTAAGATTAGAAACTTTGTGCTGCATAATTGGGAAGAAATTATATTTTCTATGTTTTACATATAACTATGGAATTGACAATTTGTCATTGTGATATCTATGTCAATCATTAAAATGCAGGTGAACAAATTTTAGAAACGTGTTTGCATTTTATAAAACATACTACATATAGTCACAATTGTTTGAGGCATTTGATTATCCACCAGATACTTTGGGAAGAAAACTTTCTATAGCTTTTCAAACAATAATGATGTACATGAGCCTTGGTTTCTCACAAAACTGATCATTTTATATATTTTTTTCTAATTTTTACTTTTAATTATTCATTTTACATTCTGCTCATAGCCATCTGCCTTCTCTCCTACCAGTATTACCATTCCTCCCTGTTTCCCATATCCCTCCCTTCCTCTACTCCTCAGAGAAGGGTAGCCCCACATACCCACCCAAGCATGTCAAGTTTCATCATGACTGAGATCATCCTCTTCCCCTTTGGCCTGGTGAAGTAGCTTTGCCAGGGGAAAGTGATCAAAGAGCAGGCAACAGAGTCCATGTCAAAGTCAGCTCCTATTTCCCTTACTAAGGGAAATAAGAGGACCAACCAAGTTCCCTATCACCTACATCTGTGTAGGGGGCCTAGGTCCAGTTCATACATACTCCTTGGTTGGTGCTTCAGCCTTCACAGGACCCCCAGGCCCTGGTTAGTTGGACTTGTTGGTCTTCTTGTGGAGCTTCTGTACCCACTGGGTCCTTCTCTCCTTCCCTTCCTCCAACTCCTCCACAAGGCTCCCTGTGTTCCACCCAATGGTTATAGGTCCCTACATCTGTTTCCATTAGCTGCTGGTGAAGCAATTCAGAGGACAGTCATGCTAGGCTCCTCCAAACTGACCATTTTATAGACATCAGTTTATAAGTGCCACTGCCATGTCATATCTGTAAGACAGCACCACATATCCTCCCTCCCTATTATTTGGTTCTTATATTTTTTACTACCTCCTCTTTCATGTTATCCATTAAGTCTTTGAAGGAGTGATAACATGTCACTTTTAATGCTAATACTAAATTGTAAATTATTGTCAGGGCTTCAATCAGCAATGAATCTCTGCCTTAACTACTACCTGCCTTTTGCTGCAAAGAGAAGCTTCTCTTTGATTGAGGGTAAAAGTAGCACCTATGGATATAAGAGTGAATACGCAAGAAGTACATTGATATTATTTTCAATTAGTAAGAAAATATTAATAGGCTCATTGCTGATATCTATGGTTTCCCTATATATGGAACTTTGACTAGCTCTACAACATCTACTGGGTATGATATTACTGATGAATGGAACCTCATATCCCATCAGAAAAAAAAAAGTTGGTTATCATCATAACAGCCAAACTACAGTTGAACCAGTAAGTACCCCCTTGCTTGATAAAATGTTGCTATAGCATACAAGCTTTAAAGCTGGTTAACACTTCCAGCTTTCTTCATAACAACTTCAGGCATGATTTTATAACAGCCATGGTTGCCTGCGTGGGGCTAACAAAAGACTAATCCAGTGAACATTCAGTCATTGATGGAGGTGGGATCATGGAGTTCTGCCCAAGGAAGCTACTGTCAGTTAAAGCTTTTGGTGGAGAGGAATTCATTGTCTTCAACGACATAATCATCAGTGATTGATCTGTGTACCATTTGATAGTGTTTTTCTTATGCCATCTCAACTAGTTCTAGTTTAACCCTGTAAGTAATACAAAAAATAAAATAAAACTAAACATTAGGATAAGAAAGTGATTTAGGGAGGGATCCAAGACGGCGGCGACGAGCACTCACAGTGTCTGAGTTGCAGAGGAGCACTGAAGTTAGTGAGTGCAGGGACAACTGAAGGCAGGAAAACTATAGTGAGGTTTTCTGAAGGAGAAGGAACATCGAATGAGGTGAGACCTTTGGTATCATGTCACCTGCGGACTTCTTTGGGGAAGGAGAGAAATGAGCATTTGATCTCCCTGCACATCCCTTTTTCCAGGCCTCTCTACTCCTCCTCAGCACAGCTGGCTCACCAAGATTTTGGCTCAGAGCTCACTGCTTGGGGACTGCGACAACAGAGGCGGGGCTCCCAGGCCCTCCTCTGCTGCGCCAGCTGTACCTGCTTTCAGAATCCCAGATCCATGGTGCCATCCCCTCTGTGTCCCAGGTCTGGGAGCGGCCGTACTGACTCTGCAGGGTCTCTCAGCCATTGGATGTACAGCCTGCCCAAATCCTCAGATAATAGGCTGTATAGGTTATATAGCCACCAAATCCAGCAGATCCACCAAATAAACTAGGCACACCAGGCGCCAGGCCTCCCAGATCTGAAGAGCACAGTGGTGGGCCCCGAGGACTTCCCAGAAGGAATCTGGACTGGCATCCCAGTCTCCAGCTGTAGCTGGACTTAACCTGGCAGCTGCAGCAGCACTAAGCTGGCGGGGCTCCTCAGTCCTCCTGCATATGTCTAAGCAGATTCAAACCAGAGAGCAGGGAGCCCGGATCCTTGCTGATATAACTTGCTTGAGAGTGAGTATGCCCTCAAGAGCCTGCAGAGTCCCAGACCCAGGGTCCTTCATCTGCTTGAATGTGGATTTCCGTCTTTCCATGATGGCCTCTGTTTTTGTTGTTGTTGTTGTTTTTTATTCATTTCCTCTTTATGTGCTTCTATTTGTGTGGCTATATTTGCCTGTATTTCTTTTAGAGTTTTGTTCATTCCCTCTTTCTGTGCCTATAATAACTTGATAAGCATTGCATTAAAATCATTTTCTTGTGTTTCTGATGAATTAAAATTTTCATTGATTTTGGGGGTTGCTGGTGAAGCCATGATGTCCAGATTTTTGTTGGATGTTTTCTTTACAAGACCTCTGGCCATTTGCTTATCTATTAACTTTGCTGTTTGTTCCTGGATAGTGTGCTTTAGACTGGGTCTATCTGTCCCTGTTGTCTGTAATATTCTTCAGGAAGGCAAAAGTGGTCCACTGGTTTGGGAATGGATGTTAGTGTTTCAGCTGTAGCTAAGGCTGGAAAGTCTCAGCTGCATTTGTGCAAGCATGGGTGTATGTATGGAAGTGTGCCTTTAGGGACAGGCCGCCAGAGTGTAGATGCCTGGACTGGTGGAGCTTAAGTATGGGAGGGGGTGCAGGTGATGGTGCTGTTTGGAGCCTCAATGCACATGCATAGGTGTCCTGAATACTGCAGTGGCATACAGCCTTGTCCTACTATCCTCTTGGTATTCATATCTGTCTGGGTTCCAGGAATTGTTTGCTTGGAATCCATTAGCAGACACACAGAACAGGAGATTCAGTGTTGCGAACACTGTCCCAAGGATCCCCATGTTTCCCACAGTGGAGTTGTGTGGGGGAGGGATCTGAGATCTGGCTGCTACCATAGAGGCACCATGGATCTGAGGTTCTGCATGCACTCACCTGAAGGCACCTCAGTCACAGAAGGCCTAATCAGAAAGCAGAGGGGTTGCCCTTTTTCTTTACTTTCATATTTTAGCCCGCAGGGGCAAAGAATATAGGGGATCCCTCAGCTCAGTGGTATCCACTGTATGGCTGCTGGGCATGGAGACCCATTCTTGGTACAGCCATATGATCTGTCTCAGGCACAGATCATGGAGGCTACTGATTGGAGCAACTGTCTCTGCTCTCTCAGTCACAGGAGTGTGGAGGATCCTGTTTGGGCTAGCTGCAGCCACAGATCTGAGAGGCCCATACTGCTGTTGCTTCTGCTGTTTCAGTCACTAAGCATGGAGGCTCATGTTTGGGCCAACCATTGCTGCCTCTGCAGAGCATGGAGGCCTGTGTTTGGGACAAGGGGAAGTACAGGGGTGTTGAATATTCACCAGTCTCAGTTCCCTGGAGATGGCCACAGGTTACCTGGATCCAAACTGTCCCAGCTCAGAAGTTGTCCCATTTCACCCAGGAAGCCCCAATGTTGATGTTCTGGCTTCAGCTGTACTTCCACTCACCAATTTTGGAGTTTCAGATCCTGTGCCCCTCAGATATGTTGTGTGTTCTTCGCCACCATATTGGACTCCCCCAACTTTGTCTGAATTGATATTTTATGTTGCTAATGTATTTTCAAATCTAGCTTTTAAAAATTTGCTTAACAGTATTAAGAGAAGTGATTGCTTCAAGTCCAAGCCAAAAAATTACAGATATCTTTTAATAGCATTAATTTTGAACTGTAGTGACAGTTCTTTGTAGTTTGATTTTTCATTTCACTGATTATAAAGATAGGTGGACAAGTTTTCATTGCCTTCTGATTAGTTTCTCTTGTAGAGGTCTGCTGAAGATTGGTGCTCATAGTTGTGCTCACATATGTCTTCTTTCTTCATTTCAAATACTTACTGTGTATTTCAAAATATCTTTGAGTAAATCTATATCATATTTAAGTTGTACTAAAATAACTATTTCACCATTTAGGTAATCAGAGAACCTTTAGATTTAAAAGTGCCATGTTTGTATGCATGTCCTTATGTATTAGGGTTAGATATTATTTTCATGTCAATATTTTCACATTTTCATAAAAAATTTATAAAACCAATAAATATTCATATAAAATAAATATTACACAACAGCAATTTATTTAGATAATTGGTACCCTTGAAAAACTCAGGTGCTTTGGGACGTATTTGTAATCCCAGTACTGAGAGTTAGAGACAGGAGTATTCCTCTATTGACCATCAAATAAAATTAGTAAATTCAGGATCTAGTAGAAGACCTTGTCTCAAAAAAAATTGTTCAAGTGGAGAAAATACTTCATGTTCTGTGACCTCTACACTCACATATACATGTGCAAATTCCTGAATGTGCATATGCACATACACACACATGAACATGTATAAATAATACACCACAATTATATGCATATGAATACCTTATAAAAAGTAATAAACATCTAAATGTATTAAACTTGTTTAATATCTACAACATACAACATAAACATATTAGATTGAATCAAGAAATAAACTAATAAATTCTTGTTATATTTATGGGACAAACTGTTTAGAAAATGCAATTGTATTAAATGAAACTACAGAAAATGTATTTCATGTAGTAATTATAGCTAATAACTTAAAAAATATTGGGTTGGTAGTTTTCATATACTATTTTAATCATTCTACTCAAATAAACTTTTCATTAAACTCGGAAAATATATAGGCAGGGGAGTCTATCAGATAAAAAAAAGTCAACATAGTAAATTTAATATAATAAAAATGATGCAAAGAGTTAGAAAATGGAAAATGAGTGCCTTAGAGCTCAAGCCTAGATTCGAGCTTTCCTTTTACCAGTGTGTGCTTTTAAATATGCTGTTTAAAACAATCACCTAGACATACAGGCAGGCAAAACACCAATGAACATAAAATAAAAATTAAAAAAAAACTCTCTGGTATCTATGAGTGTGACCCTAGATAGGACTGCTAGTAATAGAAGATATAGATTCTGAAGTGGCCAGCTTTTGTTGTCAAGCAAGGCTTCCAGTGGTGAGAATGGGTTACATTAGGTTGAGTTGTTGGCCAAGTTCATCCCATAGAGATTCCTAAATAATTCAGGCTGATTAAGCTAGGACAGAAGGTCACTATCTGAAAATTGACAGTTGGGGTCTCATTGCCAGTGGCAACTTTCACTCAGATCATTGAATAGTCTCTTTGGCACAGGAAGGTATTCTTAAGGGTACTGAAAGAGAAGTCTAGATACCAATCCAGCCACAACTCCCCCCCCACACACACACACCTACAATCTGTGTTGCCTGTAAAATGTGCTGGGACAATGGTGGTGAAGAACTTGTGTGAGTGGCCTACCAATGCTTGGTTTAGCTTGAGTCCCATACCACGAGAGGGAGCCCATGCCTTACACTTCTGGGATGGCCAGGAAGCAGACATTGTATAGCCCAGAGACCTAAGGTAGAACCAAACACAACTGGTTTAAAAAAATCACTGTAATGATTCCTACCAATACTTGGCTATACTCATAAAGTGGTGCCTTGTCCAGTCATAATCAGAGAGGCTTACTCTGGCAGCAGATGGAAACAGGTACAAAGACACACAGCCAGACATTATGTAGAGAGATTGTGTAAATTGGTGGTCTCCCTCAGGTCCCTGATCTTGGAGATTCTGGAAACCCATGGAAGAGGGGAAGAAAAGACCACAAGAGTCAGAAGTGATGAAGGACACCAGAGGAACATGGCTCACCAAATCAACTGAGCAGAGCTCACATGTGCTTACAAAGACTGAAGTGGCAAGCATGAGGGCTTAATTGGGTCTGCACTAGGTTCTCTGCATATATGTTATGACTGTTAGCTTGGTGGTTTTGCGGGACTCCTAATAGTGGTAGAAGTTGTGTCTCTGAATATTTTGTCTGATCTTGACACTTTCTTCTCCTATTGGGTTGCATTATCTAGCATTGATATGAGGACTTTGTCCTTCTCTTATTATTTCTTGTTTTCTCATGCTTGGCTGTTGTCTCTTCAATGACTGCTCTATTCTGAACAGAAAATGGAGGAGGAATATAGCTGGAGAAGATGGGAAGTAAGAGGAGTGGAGGGTGGGGAAACTGTGGTTGGGGTATATTGTATGAGAGAATAATATATTTTCAATGAAAAATAACCCTTCTGAAAAAAAAACATTTAAAACTAGACATTAACTGCTAAAATTTTGAATAATGACAGCAATCTTTTAAGGTTGTTGACACATGCTTTCTGTCATTCCAATATTAATTACTAATACTAACTCTTAGATCACAAATTGTACATCACACAGTGAGTGTATTTGTATTTGTGTATATGTGTGTGCAGATTGGAAAATGGATATAAAGGTTTGAAGAGGCCCTAAAAAAGCTCCAGGATTTTCCAAAAGCCACAGAGGTAAAACCTAGACAGTGTGTAAATATAGCCTCTACATGTATATCATAATAAACATAGTCAATAAATTTTCTAGAGACATTGCTGCTACCATTGTTGTAAAGTAGGGCTGCAAGGTCAGATTTGACCTACAGAAGTAAGGTATGGTTGAAGTTATAGCAAAAATAGTCTATATGCAGGTCCTAGACATGTACATATGTAGTCCCAGCACTCTAGAGGCAGATGTAGTTATATCTCTGTGAACTGCCAGCCAGGTCCACATTGTGAGTTCAATATTATCAGAGGCTAAGTAGTGGGACCCTGTCTTAAAAAATCAAAACATGCTCTATCTTACCACAAGGACATTTGCTCAAATAAGTTTATTGAAGCCTTATTCATAACAGTCAGAAATAGGAAACAACCTAGATACCACTCAACTGAAGAACGGGTAAAGAAAATGTAGTGCATTTACGCAATGGAATATGACTTAGGAATGAAAAAGAAGTAAAGCATTTATTTTGCAGTAAAGTTGATAGAATTAAAAATGATCCTAAGTGAAGTAATTCTTAATCACAAAACACACTTGGTACATATTCATTTATAATTGGATATTAGACATATAGTACAGAATAACCATACTACAACCCACAGACCCCCCCAAAAAGCCAAGGAGAGTTCTAAAAAGATGCTTGAATTTCATCAGGATAAGAAATGCAATAGACATTCTAAGTAAACAGAGGGAAGGAACTGGGTGGGAGATAGAGTGCAGAAGATAACAGGGGTGGGGATCAATTAGGTAGAGAGAGGAGCAGGAATAAGGGGAAGAACTGGGAAAAAGGACTAGAAATAGGTGGGTGGGGCATCTGTGGCACAGGGGAAGCTCCTGGGACTCTATGCGGATGACCCTGGCTGAAACTCCAAGCAATGAGGGTAAAGGCACATGAAGTCAGAACCTCTGGTAGGCAGGTGGGACCCTCAGTGTGAGGAGAGGGACATGAACCCACACATAAAACCTTCTACCAAAAATCTGCCTTGTCTGCAAGAAGTGTAGAGGTAACAGAGATCTGAGGGAATGGCAAACCAGTGACTGGCACAGCTTAAGAACCACCCCATTGGAGAGCGCTGACCACTGTCACTATTAATGACACTTTGCTATGCTTGCAGACAGGAGTCTGGCATAACTGTCTTCTTTGAGGCTTCATCAGACAGCTGGTGGAAACAGATGCAGAGTCATACAGTGAAACATTAGGTAGAACTTGTGGAATACTGTGGAAGAGTGGGAGGAAGTTTAAAGGTCAAGGACACCACAAGAAGACCTACAGAATAATCTAACCTAGGCCCATATTGTCTCACAGAGACTGAACCACTGACCAAAGAGCATGCATGAACTAAACTTAGACCCCGTAGACATATGTAGCAGCTGTGCAGCTTGGTCATTATGTGGGCCCCTACCAACAGTAGTAGGGGTTATCTCTGACTCTTACTTGGCTATGGGTCACTTTCCCCTAGCTGGACTGCATTTTCACTCCCTGGTAGGAGACTTGAGGTGCAAAGGTGGATTGGTATCAACTGGGGACCTCTTCTTCTCTGGGAATAAAGAAAGGGGGAGGGTATTTTGGGGGTGGGATAGGGAGGAGAAGAGGGATGCAGCAGTGATTACATAAATAAATAAATGGAGAAAATATCAAAACAACAATAAAAATAAGGATGAAACAAAAGGCTGTAATAAATTCGGATGAATAAATGGGAGAGTTGGTGTCTAGATAGGAATTTCAGTTTGTAATGGTAACAGTAGGGGCAGAGCTCACATAAATCCACTGGAATACTTGGATGTCCATTGCATGTTGTTCCCTTGATGCACATATTAAGTAGGCAGATAACAGTTTGGTTGGACTGTTCCTACCTCAGTGTTAGAAATCATTTTTTGTAAATACTCTTTCTTTAGTATGTCCTATAGTTCTCAGGCCCATATTTTTTGTTTAATTTTATTATTTCAATTTATCTTAATAAATTTATACAGTGGAGTCTTTTTCAATCAAAATCCATAAACTTTTTATTATATTCAGAATATTTGTCACCTTTTTAAGACTTGAAAGAGTACAACTACAGAAAAATATAATCAAATCATGTTAAACAGTGGAATCAAGATTACACTTTTAAGTCTGTCCTGAAATAAGTTACTTGTCAGTCCACGCTGTGAGGGTGGTGCTGGACATTTGGTGTTCATTGTAGGTTCACTTAGGTACATAGCTCTCTTTCATCCTCAAAAATGGAATGAAAAGCTGCTTGTAAAATGTAGTCACTTAGAGTGAGGCACAATCTGAAAATTCATTTTTATATAATGTGGAGTAATTCAGCACAAGACTTGATAAAATCTGAACATATTCAATAGACTGTTATTCGCTGTAATTTCAATACCATATGTGAATCACAGTGCCTATTACATAATAGTCATTCAATATATTATTTTTTGAGTGAACAAATAACTTATGTGAAGCAAAGTTCTATGGTTTCTGATACTATTCAATATCAATGTAACAAGAGATTTTGGAGGAAAAGTCAGGTGCTCTGGCAGTTATAGGCTAGACTGGGGTCCTGTCCCTATATGCCAGTTAAGGAGATAGATAATTGTTGTGGATATAGGAAACACCTGGGTCTGGCAGGATACTAGGAAATATTTATAGGAAGAAGACAAGTTAAATAGGTTATATGATTCCTTTAGGTGTACATTTAAAACTTTTGGGAGAGAGAACAGAGGAGGAAAGTTTGGATCAAAGAGACTTGAACATGGTAATCTCCTTTTACCAGAGGTAATCTCCATTTACCCAATCACTGGCAGTAATTAAAATGGCTTTGCTTTGGATCTGTCATCTAAGGAAATTGAGGCCAAGTTTGGTTATAGAGGTGTGTAAGATTAGAGACCCTTTAAGGAGGCACTAGGTATAGAATTCTGAAATCCTGCAGAAAACATCCCAGAGGAGAGTCTGGAGGAAAGGACAAATGGGCTATTCCCATTGGTCAGGTAGGAGTCAGTGACCCTGTCAAGGCATTCCAAGAGCAAGGTTTGACTCAGTAGATTGGTACAATCTGTTCTAACAGCTCATCAGCATTGACCAGAGACAAAGGGCACAGTTGCCTGTAGCAGACATGGTTTAACTAGCAATAGGATTTTTGTAGACAAGTGGGAGGGGGAGCTAGAGAAACCGTGCTGGTAGAAGAAAAAATCTTACCCAAGGGAGAAGATGGTCCTAAATGAAGGGTTTGGATGTAGGTTGGCAAGAGCAGTAGGAACATTTGTGCCAAACAGAAGTGAAAGCTCAAAAATTGGCTGTTGTTGGGTGTATGAATGTAGCAGTTAGTAGCCAGGAATTGATGGCAATTAGAAAGGAAGAATCACCAATCAGCTAGTTTGGATGTAGGAATTTAGCAATCAAGTAGCCAGGAAATGGATGTCCCAAGACCTGGGAAAGGGGAGGAATCCAACTGTCTGAGATAGGTACAGTACTTATCTGGATCCCAGTTGACCCCAGAGATGGATTCACGTGGTTTTCCTGCAGCTTACAATAATTACTTTTAAGTTTTACAAAGGAGATAAAACTTTAGATATGTTAGCACCACATTTGTAATCTGCACTAAAATATACATTGTAGAAAAAGCAGTAGACCTACACATTTGTGTTAACAAGAGATCTCTGAAAAGGCAGACGCCTTTTGTGAAGTAGAAGGGACAAAAGCTCACTTGATCTTAACTTTTGGTATGACTACATATTATGAAATTTTAAATCTTGAGCTTGAAACCATGATAGTGGGTGGTATAGTGGAATGCTTTTGTATTAGAGTTAGATTAATAAACCAGAGCTCTATTGATAAGGGTCAAGGCTCTAGACAGTCGATATAACAGTAGCATAGCAACAGGAGGAAATATTCAGCATTTTTACTATTTAGGATACCTTACATAACCTTAGACCTTGCAACATTCATAACTTGTGTTTACCAACTTTAAAACACTTTCTTAGACCCTCACACATTTATAACTTGTGTTTACCAATCTTAACACACTTTCTTAGACCTTCAAACAACATTTTTCTTAGTCCTTTGTATGTAGTTATTTACCATGAGACATAGGTGAGACTGCAATGAATATTTATTGTCCTTTCACTAAAGGGATGGTAAAAGATGACATCTGGAGCCTGTTTCTTAAGTCTGGCAACAAGGCATATTGTGTCTTGGCCTGACGATAGCAACTTTGGGACTCAGGCTTAAGGCCTGGGCTCCTGCACGTGAAGAGAACTGAGAAGGCATCTGAAGTCTCCCAAGAGAGAATTTGGCAGTATGTCTGTGGCAAAAAAGACTTGCAATGTTACCCTGGTTTGGGCAATGGTGCTGGAGGTTGCTGAATCTAGGAGCCATCTGTCCTCTGCCAGGCCAGGGAACTTGAAGGCTAGAAGTGTCTATGGCTCTTGTACTTGTTGAGTCCCCTTGACCTTCTTGGCTGGGCACAGAGGACAAGCGTGCATGGGAGCATTTTGACTTCCAAAATCCAGTCTTGCCAGCAGGCAGTGTGTGGCTTGTTGAGGCAGCTGTAGGACCAGTGCCGAATTTGGCTACATTTGAAATATCTACCTGGTGTAGCTGACTTTAGGCTATACCCCAGCAAGATGGGGAATTGCAGACCTCTTAGACCTTTTTTTTTTATGCAGGAATGTGAATATCCTCAGAGCAGTAGCCAAGTTCTGCAACGGTATGACTATAAATATATTTTTAAAAGACTTGATCATGTATGAAATGACTGACTATTAACTTGCATTTGTTAACCATCAAATATTAGGACTTGAGGTTTTGTGCCTGTTAAGTTGGAGCCTTAAAAGTCATAAACAGAGTCCATAGTTTATAAAAGTCTATGGCTAAACTATGATTAATAATGTTATCATATTCAGAAAATAAGACCAAGCATATTTTAATCTTTTCATATTGAAGATACAGCACAATGACTGAGTTTTAACATGAATAAATGAATGCATTTAAAATTAATAGATCTTAATTTAGCGTACTGGTAAAAACTTGTATGTAGCAACCCCTGGTTATGATTTTTAAAACCAACAATACAGTAGAACAATATAAATCAATTTTAAACTTACATTTGAACTCATTATAGCAAACCAACTAGCTAGAAAGCCTAGTGGTTAATCTGGATCATAGGTAGGATAAGCAGCATTTAATACTTTAGAAATTGATAAAGACATAGGCAATGAGACATACATTTTAAATTAACTTAATTTGAACAGACCTTTATAACTTTGAAATTTTAGCTATTTTGATCCAGGGTTGAATCATATATATTATAAAACATAACTCTGAAATTTTATAAAAAATTCATACCAATTTAAAATGAGAATTCTTGCTGTCCTAGTCTAAAAAAAGATAAAATAAATAGAGAATTAATTAATTGTGATTAAAATTGCTCGTACCACATGTTCACCTTAAGGTTTAGAGTTTAATTTTAAGATTTCTTTTGATAGTATAAAATGAAACCAGATAGTATGTTTAGTGAGAGAGCAGGAAGAGAAAGGGACAAGATTTTGAGAAAAGAGAAATATGGAAATACTTCACAAATCACTCTTTTTTTAATTTATATATTTTTATCTCAATCACAGGTTAGGTACTTTGAATCCCAGGCATAGCCCCCTCCCTCATTCCCTCCTACCCTCCCACACCCTCCCTCATCTCCCTCCTCCCCGCCCCCTCCAAGTCCACCAACAGGGGAGGACCTCCTTCCCTTCCATCCAACCCCAGCTCATCCTGTCTCCTCAGGGCTGGCTGCAATGTCCTCCCCTGGAATCTAGCCAGTCTGTCACTCCTGGCTTGTATGGGGGAGGGTCAAAGAGTCAGCCATCAAGATCATGACT
>CM053742.1:68833156-68867037 GCA_028658305.1 Pachyuromys duprasi
CCAATCATTAGGTGTCAGGGAGGTGTTGTTTAAGCTTTCCAATTGCATGACAGTAAAATTAGCATCTATTCCATATTTATTGACTGACTCTGCAAGTTCCTTAATGGTAGCATACTCCAAGGGCGCATAAACGCGTGCACCATCCTGTGTTTCCCAGACTGGATAGCTCAGATGTAATTTTCTTCTAACCTCTGGTGACATAAATGTAGCAGAACCCAGAGCAGAAGCATATGGAGGAGGAGGCGCGGAGGGAGGCGCCACAGGCTTAGTAACGCCAAGCCATTTCCTCCATCTATTATCAGGGTGATATCTCTCTTCCTCATATTTTGCAGCTTCCTCCTCTAACTCCTCCTCCTCAGAGGGAGGAAGTTCATCCGAATCAGAATCGGAAAGCCCCAAGGCTTCCAATTCCTTTATTGGGTACAATGGCTGTTTTTGTTTTAAACCTCTATTTAACTCCCTTTTTCCTTTCACTCCCAGGGCGTACTTTCCCTGTTCTTTCTCCTCCTCAGAGGGGTCTGATTTCTTATCTCTATTCCTTCTTTTTCGGGCCCCTAAACATTCATCCGGCTCTGTTTCTTGCATGCTATCCTGAAGTTCCCCTAACACTGCCTGCCCTTCTTTAACTACTGACTGGCATTTAGAATCTTGCAAACAGGAGCGGACAAGCTTCCACAGCGGTCTAGTTCCCGCACGCAATTTTCCATTAGCCTTTTCTCGATCTAGATCCTTCTCAAGCTTGTCCCAGGCACTCAAAGACAGATTTCCAGAAACGGCAAACCAGGGTGCGACTCGATCAATTTATTTGACAAAACCCTCTAAAGTCTTAGTAGATATTTTAAGTTTATGTTGACGTAAAAGTGACTGTAAAGCGGTAATCACGGAGTGTGACGCTCCCATATTGCTCACTTATCTATGAGAGAAACTGACACACAGGAAAGAAGACCGTGGTGTATCTACGTTCGACTTACGTTCTCTAAAATGAAACTGACAGTCACACCGATGAAAACAATATCCAATCAGGCAGAACAAGACAAGAGCAACCAAGACCAATGCTACAGCCACCAGGGGAACAGGCTCAGGAAACATACCTCTCAGAGCTTACCTATCAGCTGCAGTTCTGAATCCTCCCTGCGAACAGGGGGCCTCCTCTGTGCCGGCAATGGAATTCCTGGGTTTCGGCACCAGTTGTGGGTCATGGGTTCGTCTAGTCGGTGAGAACGTACTCGGACACCAGGATCCTTCTGCAGCAAGCATTTATTCTAACAGCAATGGGAGGAAGACCCCAAGCCCCGAAATGGCATGGCTTTTATACCCTCTGGGTGGCGTGTTAGTCTCTGATTGGCAGAGGCCGGTCAGGCCATATGACGTGTTGGTTCCTGATTGGCAGAGGTTAGTCAGGCCATATGACGTATCTAAATAGTGTGACTCTAGGGCTGGTTTACTGCCCAGGCACATGCGCAGTTTGCAGGATATGCGCAGTTTGCAGGCTCCCTACAAATCTGGAAACAATCTATATACCCCTCAAAAGAGTAATGGGTACATAAATTGTGGTACATTTTCACAATGGAATGTTATTCTAAAATTTAAAATTAACAAAAGGAAATCATGAAATTAACAGGCAAATGGATGGAACAACAACAACAACAAAACCACCCTGATATCTAGGGGAGTTTTACCTAGTTGGGTTTTGATATTGGTTGGATTGAAGATTTCTTTATTCATTACACTTTCTCTCTTTTGGACTAAGAAAGTTATTAGTTATTAATGAACCAAAACAAATGAATAAAGCAGTAACAAGATACTAATAGAAAGAAAAATTTAAATGAAAAATGTATACTAGAGTGTGGGTTTAACCCATCAGATCCAAGAAACACAAGTCTTGGCTTAAATCAAACAGAAAGTACAGCTACCAACAGTATCTATGTAACTCCTATCAGAAACACACTGGCATTTTCTCTTCAAAATATACATGTTTTCAAGTTGAATAAAACTCTTGAAGGTATGGGATGAACACATATTCAAAGGTGTGTATACAAATAACTTATAGAAATGTTAACCAAGCCTATTTAAATAAGTAACTTGAATCAAAATATGTCTCATTTCTGCTTGAGAACAGTCAAACTCCTAACTGGGAAACATATTTGACAAGTCTATCAGTGCCTTGTAGTTAATGAAAGGTTTTAAAGACAGACAGTTTTCAACTAAAACACATTATTTCTACAATGTTAATTCAAGTGTAGTTGAGAAGAGTTAATTTCCCCTCAAACTCAAGGTAGGGTGGCCAGGTTGCTGTATATTTTTAGTCCAAGGCCTAGTCATAGCCCACTAGGTACCAATGACATCTCAAAGCTTAAGATGTCATAAAGGTAGCTCCTGACCAAAAAGGAGCATAAGCAGGGGATGCAATTTGCAGGACTGAACACTGCGTGTGTTCAGAGAACCAGTCCTGCTGGTGAACCAGGCAGAGCTTACTGGAGCCCAAACCATCAAAACATCATGTCAGGGAAGAAGAACCAAGAAAAGTCTTGCAGTGACAACAAGCAGATGGAAGATACTTCTTCTCGGCCTGATGTCGACGTTCCTGTGAACTATGTGTACCGCCTACTGCAGGAGGAGCAGTATACCCCATGTATAGGTTCCACCACTTCAGATTTCCTTCTTGCCACTCTTGATTACCTTACGGACTATATCCTGGAGGTGGTGGGCTCTGAAGCCAACATCAACAGCCAGCAAGACATCCCTCAAGAAGGAGAGAGAAAAGGAGACAATGACCGTGAACCCTCTCAATCGCTCAATAACACACCTTTCTCTTTGTTTGATGAGATGCCTGGACTCAGAAGGAACGGCTAAAGAATGGGATACAGAAACCTAAGGTGGGAAACCTTATGAACTCAGCTAGAACCATGATGGCAAATAGCAGAGAAGGCTTCCCCTGGTGTCCATGAATACTAATAAAGTGTTTGAATGAAAGCTAAAAAAAAATCATTCTGAGTGAGGTAACCCAGAAGCAGGAAGATATATATGGTATATACTCACTCATAAGTAGTTATTAGACATATAATATAGGGTAAACATACTATAAATCTATAGTCCTAAAAAAGCTAAACAACAAGGAAGACCCTAATGAAGAGACTGAAATCTAATTCAGAAGGGAAAGCAAGATAGACATGGGAAGTAGGAGAAGACAGGAAACAGGACAGGATCCTTCTGCAGGGGAACTCTAAAGTCCCTACTTAACGCAGTTATTGAAACTGATACTGACACACATAGCCAAACTTTGGACAGAGTTGAGGAAACCTTATCAAAGAAGAGGGAGATAGAAAGATCTGAAGGGGAAAGGAATTTCTCCTCCACTCTTACTCTGTCTTTCTTTCTCTCAAGTTCAAGACATGAGGAAATGATTCAGGGCGCTAGCTTTAAAAAGGTCGACCTCTAGGTAATATTTACATAAACCATGTAATTCTTGTTTAGGTAAAAATGAAAGAAAAACATATTAGTGAAACCTCCAATTGAATCAGTTAATGTATCTTGATCATTTTGTTGGTATAAAGAATATAATAATTTATAAATCAGTCTCATTCTCTTTTGTAACCAAAAAATGAAAAAAATGCAACAAAATTGTAATAAATATAAAAAAGTCTAAGATTTTGTGCAACTTTTATAATGACCCTTTCTGAGTATTTTCACTTTTTTTCTTTGAGAATTTTATTTTTATTATAAGCTCCTTCCCATTTCATCACTCCAACTCCATTCAGGTTTCCTAACACTCTCCTGATACAACATCCTCTTTATTTTTAATATTTTTAATATAGACTATTTTTGTGTGGCTTCCTTTAGAAAATAATGAAAAATATTGTCAACTACATAGTATTTAAATCTTTACTTAGTTTGAAACTTAAAAGTGTAACATTGAAATTGTGTATGTGCAGTCATTTCATACATTCAGGGATGAGTCAAATCACATGATTATACAGATATGTAGGAATTATTACATTTTAAAATGTGAAGATACTCTACTTTTGGAATTCTAATTGTAATATTTATATTTATTATCAATATTATCTGTGGTTCTAATGTTATGGCAACCTAACATATTGAAATTTTAACCCATAACTGTGTCAACCATAGCTGTGGAACTTTGCTGCATTAGGTTGATGTATCACTTCTCTGCATAGACATTTGTTTGCACTCAATCTGTGATGGTAGACTCCTTTTTCTCAGCTGGGTTCTAAAAGTGTCTACCCCTGCCCCCCTCATCCTTCACCCCGACTTGAATACCCCATGTCTTGCAAGGAACTTCACATAGCCCTCAGGGATGATTGGAGGCCAGACCCATTCCTGATAAGAAATCTGATCCAGCAAGCTTCTGAGAATTCCTAGAAATGCTCCACCCTGCTAATAATCTTAGTTTTAAATTTAAATAATCTTAGTTTTCCATTGTACTTGGAGATTCCCCCACCCATAATATAAATAAGTACTGTGATCTCTTTCTTGTGATAGGAGCATGTTACCGCATGGAAAATGAGGCACTGTATTACTACATGTAAATCAAGTATCCCTGAACCCCACGTCCTGGGGAATCAATCAGATTTATCCTCAAAGTTCCTCCCACTGTATGAAGGGAGGGATGAATTCCTGATTTGAAATAAATGTCCTGGCTGGTTATGAGCTAGCTGATATCTTCAGCTCTCCACCATGGCTGCCTAAGATTGGTCATTTTTAAAATTACCAGCATTACAGAAGATATTAGAAGGGAAAATAAAACCCAGGAAAGCTAACTAGATTCAGTAAAACACAGGAAATAAATAACCCAATACAGCAAAACTAAGAGTAGCCACGCACACAAACACACTACCACAACCATCAGCAATATAAAAAGCATCTAACAGCCTCCAGTCATTAATTACCCTCAACATCAATGGACTAAGCACTCCAATAAAAAGACACAGACTATCAAAATAGATATGTTAACAAGACCCAACAATCTGTTGCATACAAGAAACACACCTAAGTCACAAAGATAGAAATTACCTGGAGTAAAGAGCTGGATGACAGTTTCCCAGCAAATGGACCCAAGAAGCAAGCAGGATTAGCTGAAAAAGCATTTGACAAAATCCAACACCCATTCATGTTTAAAGTCTAGGAGAGATCAGAGATACAAGACACATCACTGAACATAGCAAAGACAGTATACATCAAGCCTATAGCCAACATCTAACTAAATGGGGAGAAACTTATTCAATTCCATTGAAATCAGGGATAAGGGATGGCCGCCCACTCTCTCCATAACTTTTCAACATAGTACTTGAAGTCCTAGCTAGAACAACAAGACAACCAGGATATCAAGGGGATAAAAATCAGGAAGGAAGAAGTTAATGCATCACTATTCGTAGATGACATGAGCGACCCCAAAAAGGCAACCAGAGAACTCCTTCAGCTGATAAACAATTTCAGCAAAGTGGCTGGATACAAACTTAACTCAAAAAATTAGAAGCCCTCCTGTATACCAAAGACAAAAAGGCCAAGAAAGAAATTTGGAAAACAGCACCCTTCACAATAGCCACTAATACCATAAAGTACTATGTTGAAGAGATATGGAGAGAGTGAGCAGTCTTGCCTTGTCCCTGATTTCAGTGGGATTGATTTAAGTTTGATGTTGGCTACAGGCTTGGTGTATATTGCCTTTACTATGTTTACGAATGTGCCTTGTATCCCTGACCTCTCCAAGACTTTAAATATGAATGGGTGTTAGATTTTTTCAAATTTTTTTTTTGGCTTTAAAGAAGATGATCATGTGGTTTTTCTCCTTCAGTTTGTTTATATGGTGGATTACATTGATGGATTTCCATATATTGAACCACCCTTGCATGCCTGGAATGAAGACTGCTTGGTCATGGTGGATGATGTATTTTATGTGTTCTTGGATTTGGTTTGCAAGTATTATATTGAGTATTTTTGCATCAATGTTCATAAAAGAGATAGGTCTGAAGTTTTCTTTTTTGTTGGGCCTTTCTGTGATTTAGGTATCAAGGTGATTGTGGCTTCATAAAATGTGTTTGGTAATGTAACTTCTGTTTCTATTTTTTGGAATAGTTTGAATAGAATTGCTGTTAGCTCTTCTCTGAAGGTCTGGTAGAATTCTGCGCTGAAATTGTGTGGTCCTGGGCTTTTTTTTTTTTTTTTTTTTTTTGTTCCTTCACTTTTATTGAATTCTAGGAAGTCTTTAATTTCCATCTTTATTTTTTTCCCTAACCCAGATATCATTGAGTAGCAAGTTGTTCAGTATCCATCTATGTACAGGCTTTTTGCTATTTCTCTTGTTGTCGAGATCCAGGTTTACACCATGGTGGTCAGATAGGATACAAGGAATTATTTCAATCTTCTTGTATCTGTTGAGGCTTGCTTTGTGACCAACTATATGGTCTATTTTGGAGACGGTTCCTTGAGATACTGAACAGAAGGTATAGTCTTTTGAATTTGGATGAAAACTTCTGTAGACCTCTGCTGTTTGGGACTTTTATGATTTTACCTTTTCTTTGAGAGATTTATCAATTTCTGCAAGTGTATCTTCTGCAACAGAGATTCTCTCTTCAATCTCTTCTATTCTATTGGTGATGCTTACCTTTGTGGTTCCTGATCTTTTCTTTAAGTTCTCCAGCCCCAGAGTTTTCTCTGTCTGTGTTTTCTTTATTAATTCTAATTCTGTTTTCATGCTTTGTACCATTTCCTTCATCTGTTTGAATGTGGATTCCTGTCTCTCACTGATGGTCTCTATTATGTTGTTTGTTTGTTTTTTTTCTTTATATGCCAGTAATTTTGCCTCTACTTGTCCCTCCATTTGTTTGGCTATATTTGCCTGCATTTCTTTGAGAGCTTTGCTCATTTCCTCTTCATTTGCTTCCATTTGTATAGCTATTTCTTTGAGAGATTTTTCTTTGTTATGTGCCTCTAATACCTCGAAAAGCATAGCTTTAGAATCATTTTCCTGTGTTTCCAGGGAATTAGAGTATTTTGGAGGTTGCTGGTGATGCCATGATG
This sequence comes from Pachyuromys duprasi, assembly GCA_028658305.1. Classification (NCBI taxonomy): domain Eukaryota; kingdom Metazoa; phylum Chordata; class Mammalia; order Rodentia; family Muridae; genus Pachyuromys; species Pachyuromys duprasi. The sequence continues at coordinate 68,840,198 of CM053742.1, forward strand.
TCCTGATTTTTGTTGGATGTGTTCTTATGTTGAACTCTGGCCATTTGCTTATCTGTAACTTAAATTGTTTGTTCCTGCATTTTTCAGTTCACACTTGTACTGTCTTTCTCTGGTGTCTGGAGAATTTTTCAGGAAGATGAGAGAGGACCAGTGGTTTGGGAATTTGCACTAGTGATTCAGTTGTACCTAAGGGAGGAGGATTCGCGGGTGCAGAAAAACACATGTGGGCAAGTGTGTGTATGTGTGTGTGTGTGTGTGTGTGTGTGTGTGTGTGATTGTGCCTTGAAGGACGTGGTGCTAGAGAATATAGATGCCTGAAGTGTAGGCCAGGGGCACTATGCAGGCACCAAAGGGATTGTAAGAGCTTGAGGTCTTTGCAGTTGCAATTCCCTTCTGCAGATTCCCTTAATACCTCCTTGGCCTGTAGGTCACTTATATTCAGCTCTGTGTGAGCTCTGGGAGTTTTTTGCCTGAACTCCACTGGTAGACCTGTAGAACAGAGTCTTTAATGTTGAGAACACTGTCCCTCTGTTTCCCAAAGTGGGTGCATTGGTGGGAGGGATTTGATATCTGGCTGCTAGCTTTGAAGGACCCTGGATCTGGGGCTCTGCAGGCACTTGAAGGCACACTCACCCTCTAACAGGTCAAATCGAAAAGCACAGGGATTTCCCCTGTTGTCTACTCTCAGTTTTGTGCTGGCTGGGTCAAATGCCAGTGAGGAGCTCCTTCAGTTCAGTGGTGCTGCAGCCACAAAGCTTATGAGTCCAGCTGTAGCCATGGAACTGGGAAGTTGCTCCAGGTGCCTGCTGGGAAGTCCTGGGGAGCCACAAAACTGGTCCAAAGATCTAGGTGTCCCAGCGGGCCTGGTGTACCTGGGTGGTTTGGCGGGTCTGGTGACTTTGGTGGCTGTACAGACAGCTACCAGCCACTAAGGGATTGGTGAGCCCATATAGCCAGAGGCTGGAAGGCCCTGGAGAGTCTATACAGCTATTCTCAGACCCAGGACCCAGAAGGATGGTACCACATATCTGGGACTTGGAAGGCTGTTACAGCTAGTAGCTGCTGTTGGGGAACTAGGAGCTCTGCTCTGCTGTCTCAGTCCCCAGGCCATGAGTTCTGTGCTAAGAGGCTCTGGAGTCTCTGAGAGACTCTAAGAGTCTTTGTTGGCCAGTTCTGTGGAGGTGGAGGGAGGCCTGAATTAGGGAAGTGCAGGTCATTCCAATGCTCACCACTCTCCGTCCCCAGAGAAGTTTGCAGGTGATCTGAATCTAAATGGTCTCAGTCCATGTAATGTCCCCTCTCTTTCAGGAAGCCTCAATGTCGACTTTCTGGCTTCAGTTGCCCCTACACTCACCAATTTTGAAGTTTCAGATCCTCTGCTTCTCAGATATGGTGCTTGCTGGTTGCTGCCATCTTGAATCTCTCCACTTTACCTTTCCAATCCCTTTTTTGCTGCATAATAATGATGATAATTTTTTTATACCTTTTCTGGGTCTAGAATGAAGAATGGCAAAGAAAAGTAGAAAAGAAGAAAACCTAAAACATAGATCAATATATCAACTGTCCTTTTTTTAAAATCTTTTTTTAACATACAAAAAAGAAAAAAAAAAGATTTGTGTTACATATTCTTGTTAAAAGATTTACTTTGTCAGATGCACTAGCATAGCTGTGCTTGTCATCACTCCAATCAAAATGGATTTATTTCTGTCCGCGAAAGTAATTGTCATTGTTCCTTTTATTTTTCCTCTACATGAAAAGCAGCGAATCATGATTTAGTAGTCAAGGCTCAAAATACACATATGTATCATTACATAGAAATTTTATGTATGTTATATGCACTTCCAGAGAAAAAGAACAATGACATAAATAAAGCAAAGACTAAAATATATTTAAGAAATAACTAAAATAGTTTTTTCATAATAGTAAAACATTTTAATTTTAGCTTAGTAATAATTTTATTAAATAGTGAATTTTATATAAGAGCCATTTTTTATTTATTCTTAATTTTTCTTACTGATTATTTTATTTAGAATATAAAATAGTGGATTTTATTATGACGTCTTCAACCACATATATCATTGTTTTTCTTTGAATCCTTATTGCCATCTTCCTGCTCTCTTTTCATTTCCTAATTAGTCCTTTGCTAACAGAGCTATCTAAGTTTTAAATAGATCCTTCTGATATTCAACTGTTTTTGAGTTTCAAGAAAATTTTAAATAATTTTGATACAGTTTGGTAAGAAACAAGGACTTAAGAATAATGCCTTTTTATTTCTCTATTCAATTCTCTGATAGTCTTAATTTTACCTCTCTAAAATAGCTGTGTTAAATTAGTTTCCCAGTACATCAAAATATTACTGTATTTATATATGGAGCCTTTTATGTAGTAAATAAGTGTGATTATTTGAATAGGAATGACCCCATAGAATTAAGTGTTTGAATGCTTGGTCATTCGGGATAGCATTATTAGGAGGTGTGGCATAGTTGGAGAAGGTGTGGCCTTGTTTTTAGGAAGTATATCACTGTGGGGTTGGGCTTTGGGATCTCCTCTCCTCAATCTATGCCCAGTGTGACACAGAGTCTCATTTTGCTAACTATAGCTCAAGATATGTATCTCAGTTCCTTCTCCATCACTATGTCTGTCTGGATCCTGACATGCTTCCCCCCATGATAATGGACTAAACCTTTGTAAGGCATCTCCAAATAAAATGTTTTCCTTTATAAAAGTTGCCTTGGCCATGCCTTCTCTTCACAGCAATGATACCATAACTAATACAATAAGTCAAAATGTACTCATAGAGAGAGGCCAATGCAATCTGAGTGTTTCCTTTTAAGAAGTCATTAGAACACATGAGGTAGTATGTACAAAGCTAAGGTTGTGGATCTAAGAGGAAGCAACTGCTACCTAAAGTCTAATCTTTGTCTTATAGTTTTCATAATATTAGAAGAGTAAATTTTTGTTTTTTATGTCATTAACTTAGTTCTAGGAAACTAATACTAATATACCTTTGATGACTAATAGCTTTTGCCCAATACAAAAACTTTCCATCTTAGAAGGAGACTCATTAATACACTGAATATTAAAATGGATGTAAAACAACATAATCTAAGAGGGAAACATTCCATCCTGCATAGAATGTCCTTAAAGCCCCAAAAGAAAACAACTTAATAGCTCTTAGGAAGTCTCTCAAATTGATGAGATTTGCTAGGTTACTCCACCTCTAAAAGTACCTACTCAGGAAGGCTCTGGAGAGACACTCATAAAAAAGCCAAACTGTCTGCAAGAGGCTCAGTAAAACTGAGGCTCCTGGAAAAAAACATATTTTTTCCAAACCATTGGTCTGCTTGGAGGTTGTGCAGTCTGCTGTAGGATTTCATCTACAGTTAGCTATCACACATTAGCTGGAGTTAACTTTTGATGATATAGCTATCTGTGAACCATTTCTATGTATGTAACCACTCATCCATAGTTCTATAAGTAATCCCAAGGTAATTCATTGCCACACCAAGCTGACCTTCAATGGTATTTTTGTTTTGTCTGTCATCTAACCTCTAACTGGAATAATTAGACATTTCTTTTTATCTCTCCAGAAACAGTGTCTGACAACATAATTGTGTCAAATTATATTGACACTTTATATATATATATATATATATATATATAGAGAGAGAGAGAGAGAGAGAGAGAGAGAGAGAGAGAGAGAGAGAGAGGTTAAGAAACTAAACGCATCTGGAATATCTGTCATAAAACTTTTAGCAACAGGGCACAGTGACACATGCCTGTAATCCCAGAAGCACAGGCCATTCAGTGACGATACCCAAAAAGCTGAGGAGGCCTCCTTCAGGAACAACCATCTTCCTGCCAAGCAGACTCTCCCGCCCCAGGATTCCAGAAGATACCAGGTGGCTCAGTTTTTCAGAGCCTCTTCCAGAGAGTTTAGATTTAATATGAGTGTCTTTTCCACAACCTTCCTAAGATTGAGGCCAGCCAGAACAACAAAGTATGTTCAGGACATCCAAGGCTACATAAAGTACACCTGTCTCAAAAAGCAAAGAAATACAAACAATAACAACAACAAAAAATATTTAGCATAGTGTACTGGTATGCATGTGGAATCCCATCACCTAGTGCTGGAGAAAGTGAGTAAGTAGGCATGAGTTTGAGACTAGCTTGGACTATAAAATATGAGAATGTGCTAAAGAAACAAAGACCAAAGCTGTAGCTCTGTAATAGAATACTTACCTAGAATGTGAAAGATCTAGCTTTTGATCACTAGTACCAAGAATAAAAGAAAAGAGAGGGTGTGGGAAGGAGAAGATAAGGAATGTAGGGAGTATTTGACATGATTAATTTAATGTTTGTACATATTACAAATAGGATTTATTTTTTTTCTTTTTTAAGTAATCCATAATATGTGATTTAGATAATTCAACCTATTTCATTTGTGAAGTGTGCCTTCCACATAGGGCACCTGAAAGACTCTCCCCAGAAGGGTTTCAAAGCAGATGCAGAGACTCACAGCCAAACTTTGGTCAGAGTGTAGTCAATCTTATGGAAGAAAGAAAGATAGAAACACCTGAAGGGGACAAGAGATCCATAAGGAGACCAACAGATCCAACAAATCAGGGTCCATGGGGGCCTGCAGAGACAGATGAATCAACCAATGACCATGCATGAAGAGGATCTAGACACCTACCAGGATGTAACCCATAGGCATATCAGTCTTCACATGGGTTCCCTAGTACTCTACAGGTAGCAAGGACTATCTCTGACAGGGACTTTGTTGTCTGTTCTTTGATCATTTCCCCATAATTGAAAGGGGGTGTTTACCATGCCACAGAGGAAGAAGATTCAGGCAGTCTTAATGAGACTTGATAAGCTGGGGTCAGATGGTAAGGGAGGAGAGCTTCCCCTTTCTGAGAAATAAGGGAGGAGAATGGAGAGTGAGAGGGAGGGAGGATAGGACTAAGAGGAGACAAAGGATGGGTCTAAAATAGATATGCAATGGGAATAAATTATTTAAAAATAAATTTAAATTAGAAAATTAATAATAATATATTATAAAAAATGAAGTCAAATCTCATAAAACATCATATATGAAATTGAGTAAAAATAATAACTATCATAAAAGAATAGACATGTAACTAACTGTGACCATATCATTTCTCTTAAAACTATTTACCAGGTTAATCAAGTCTCTATTCCCACTTTTAAGGATGTTAATAATTTGTACTAGGTGTCTGAATAAATATGCTTATGTGGTAATAATTCTCACTAAACCTTGAAAAATATAAACACGCTTAAAACAGAAAGAATCCTATAAAATATATTTTTCACACATATAACCCCAAAAGAAAAATAATTAAAATAGCAAATCAAATGTTTTTGCTTTTGCATTTTCAAATATAATTTGTTTGTTTGTTTGTTTTGAATATAATATTTTCCCTTCTTGATCCTCTTCCTGTACCCTTCTACCCTTTATAAGTCAGGATTTTCCAGAGAGCCACAACTGATTAACAGAAGTTTTTGAGTTTCATGTTACCATTTATTAATTGTTGATCTTGGAGCTTGAGCTGTTGGTGTTCTGTTAAAGAAGTTGTCTTCAATGTCAGTGAGGTCAAGGCTCTACCCCACTTTTTTTTCAACAGATTTAGTGTGTCTGGTTTTCTGTTGAGGTCTTTGATCCACTTGGACTTTACTTTTGGGCAGGGTAATAAATATGGCTAATGTCTGCGTATAAGTGAGAACATACCATGTGTGTCTTTCAGGGTCTGGGTTACCTCATTTAAGATGATCTTTTGTAGTTCTATCCATTTGCCTGCAAATGTTATGATTTCTTTGTTTGTAATAGCTGAACAGTATTTCATTGTGTAAATGTACCACAATTTCTGTACCCATTCTTCAGTTGAAGGATACTTAGGTGGTTTCTACGTCTGGTTAGTATGAAAAATATCAGCTATGAACATAGTTAAGCAAAAGTCCTTGTTGTATGGTGGAACATCTTTTGGTTTAGCTAAGTATAGCTAGGTCTTGGGGTAGAATTTTTTCCCGTTTTCAGAAAAAGCACCAGATTAATTTCCAGAGAAGTTGTACAAGTTTGCAATCTCACCAGCAATGGAGGGGTGTTCGCCTTTCTCCATCTCCTTACCAGTATGTGTTGTCACATGAGATTTTGGTCTAGACCATTCTTACTGTTGTAAGATGGAATCTTAGAGTAGTTTTGCTTTACATTTCTCTAATGACTAAGATATATCTTTAAGTGCTTCCTAGTCATTTGAGAGTCCTCTCTTGCGAATTCTTGCTTTAGCTCTGTACTGTATTTCTTTTATTGTGGCTTTATTTATTTATTTGTTTGTTTGTTTATTTATATATTATTATTATTTATTACAATTTATTCAGTTTGTTTCCTGGCTGTGGTCCCTTCTCTTGTCTCTCCAAATCCCACCCTCCGTCTCACTTCACCCCCTATCCCCCTCCACCTGTCCATTGATAGGGAAGGTCCTCCTCCCCTTCTATTTGATCGTAGCCTATCAAGTCTCATCAGGACTGGTTTCATTGTCTTCCTCTGTGGCTTGGCAAGGCTGCACTCCCCAATGGGGAGGTGACCAGAGAGCTTGCCAGTGAGGTCATGCTAGAGAGAGCCTCTGCTCCCCTTACTAGGGCCTCCACTTGGATATTAAGTCTATGGGCTATATCTGAATAGGTCCTCTCCATTCATGGTCATTGTTTGAAGTATCAGTCTCTGCAGGGCCCCCAGGTCTCAATTTATTTATTTATTTATTTTGCTTTGATGTTCTCCTTTTGGAGCTCCTGTTCCTTTCAGTTCTTTCCATCTCCCCCTCCTTTTATAAGATTCCCTATACTCTGCCCAAATTAGGCTATGGCTTTCAGCCTCTGCTTTGATACTTTGTTCAGCATAGTCTTTCAGAGGTTGTCTGTGGTAAGCTCCTGTCCCATTTCCCGTTTTCTCTGGCTTCCAATGTCTATTGTGTTTGTCCTTCTGATTGAGGATTGATCATCTTCTCTAGGGTCTTCCTTATATCTTAGCTTCTTTAGGAGTATAGATTTTAGTACCTTTAGCCTATATTATATGGTTAATATCCACTCATGTGTATATACCATATGTGTATTTCTGCATCTGGGTTTTGCTCAACCAATTTTTAATTGATTATTGGTTTGTTGATATTTAATTTCTTATGTTCTCTGTATATTTTAGATATTAGCCTTCTGTCAGATGTAGGGTTGGTGAAGATCTTTTCCCAGTCTGTAGGTTTTCGTTTGGTTATGATGACATGTCCTTTGCTTTACAGAAGCTTCTCAATTTCATGAGATCTCATTTATTAATTGTTGATCTCAGATCCTATGCTGTTGGTATTCTGTCCAGGAAGTTGTTTCCTATGCCAATGAATTCCAGACTCTTCCCAACTTTGTCTTCTAATAGATTTGGAATCTCTGGGTTTATGTCAATGTCTTTGATCCACTTGGACTTTAGTTTTTTGGGGGGGTTGTTTGTTTGTTTTGTTTTGTTTTGCAGTATGATAAATAAGGGTCTTTTTGCAAAATTTTTACATGCAGAAATCCAGTTAGATGATTTATTTTTTCCATTGTATAGTTTTGGCTTCTTTGTTGAAATTCAAGTGTCATAGGAGTGTGGTTTTATTTCTGGGTCTTCAGTTCATTTCCATTGATCAATCTCTCTGTTTCTATGCCAATACAATGCAGTCTTTATTACTATTGCTGGAAAACCATCCCTTGGTACTATTAATGGTGCTCTACTATGCTTGCAGACAAGAGCCTAACTTGATTGTCATGTGGGTGGTTCCAGCAAGCAGTGGATCAGGAGAGATGCTGGGACTTGCAGGCAAGCATGGGGCAGAACTCTGGGAGTCTTGTGGAAGTGTTGCAAGAAAGGTGAAAGGACCTGGAGGAGACAGGATCCTCACAAGAAGATCAACAGAGACAACTAACCCCATCCCATGGGGACTTACAGAAACTGAGATGTCAACTAAGGAGCATGCATGGCTCGGACCTAGGCAACCCTGCACATATGTGCCTGATGGGTGGCTTGGTTTTCATATAGGGCACCTGATGAGTGGAGGGCGTTGCATGCTGTTTATAACATGGACTCTATTGCCTGCTTTAAGATCACTTCCCCTTGGAAGCACTGCCTTGCCTGGCCTCAGGGCATGAGGATATGTTCAGTCCTGATGTGACTTGATGTACTGGGAATGATTGATACTGGAAGGGGGTACTCCCCTTTTCTTAGGGAAAAGGGAGAGGAGCAGGGGGATGGAAGAAAAAGGGCCTGACTGGGAGGAGAGGAAGGAGGAGACACCTTTGGGATGTAAAGTAAATAAACTTATATTAAAAAATCTATTTTTTAAAATTTATTTATTTTTTTCTCAATCACAGGTTAGGTACTTTGAATCCCAGGCGTAGCCCCCTCCCTCATTCCCTCCTACCCTCTCACTCCCTCCCTCATCTCCCTCCTCCCCGCCCCCTCCAAGTCCACCAACAGGGGAGGACCTCCTTCTTTTCCATCCAACCCCAGCTTATCCTGTCTCCTTAGGGCTGGCTGCAATGTCCTCCCCTGGGATCTAGCCAGTCTGTCACTCCCTGGCTTGTATGGGGGAGGGTCAATTTTTTAAAAAATTGAAACAGAAAAGAGAAAATAAAGAAACATTTAGTAGGATGGAGACCGTGTTCAAAGCTTTAACCTCCTGCTGCTATTGCAAACAATCAGAGTTTTGCTCCAAGTACTCAGGTCTAGCTGTTCAAGCCTTCTTGTAACTCCTGCTCCGGGGGGATACATGTGTCTGGTTTCTAAAGGCACCAGTACTAATACGCACATAATGAAAATCAATAAAAATTTATAGAAAGGTAAAACTTTTAATCAAATAAATTTCATGAGTAACATTTAATTTTTAATGTACCCATTGCAGGATTGAATGTTAAATCTACTCAAGAAAGTCATTCTCACTGTTGGCAAATAGCATTTCTATACCTGGGATATATGTGTATTAAAGGCCATCATTTGAAATTTAGAAGATGTTTGTCTCCAGAAGTAATTCTGTTTCATAAAAGACATTAATATCAAATGGAAAATTATTGAACAATATTTAGTAAAAATAATTCACATGAGAAGTTAAAATTAATGGAAAATTACTTTATGCTGCAATGTATCAATAGCCCTGTGAAGTTTTGGAATTGTTATTGTGCATGTGTACAGTTTTATGTTTATTATTTAGTATAAATTTTTATTTATTACAGTTTATTCACTTTGTATCCCAACCTTAGCTCCTCCCTTGTTCCCTCCCAATTTCTCTCTCATCTCCTCCCATGCCCCTTGCAGTCCACTGATAGTGGAGGACCTCCTCCTCTTCCATCTGATCCTAGTCTATTAGGTCTCATCAGGACTGCCATTCATAGTCTTCCTCTGTGGCCTGGTCAGGCTGCTCACTCCTCAGGTGTAGGTGATCAAAGAACCAACCACAGAGTTCATGTCAGAGAGCCCCGATCCATTTATTAGGGAGCCCTTTTGGAGACTGCGCTGCCACAGACTACCTCTGTATAGGGGGTCCAGGTTATCTCCATTAATGGTCCGTGGTTGGAATATCAGACTCAGAAAAGACCCCTAGGCCTAGTTTTTTTGGTTCTGTTGTTTTCCTTGTGAACCTCCATTTGTCATGTGCTATTGTAGTGAAGAAAAGTAATACTCTTGAAGTGGTCAAGCACTGTATTTCATATGCGAGAATCTGAGCTACAAAGTAAAATTATTGTTTCTGGAGGAAAATTTAAACAGAATTCCTGGTTCAGGTAGTTAATATCTCAATGATTATACTGTAGATTTAGAATATAATTGAAAATGTAGGCAGGTCAGATAAATAAAGCAAGCACTTCTCAGATGTGTTTGCTCCTTTTTGTTCTTGTTCTGAATTTTCGAACAGTGTAAGGACAGAGGATATAAATCTAGCCCTCTCCTGAAGTTATTTAGCAGTCTAGGGGATCCATGGTAGGAAACTAGGCAGTCATCCAATGAGGAGATACAAAAATGTATTTAATTCTGATTAGTAGACTGGATAATTCAATCCAGTAAGTATTTACTTATTATAACATAACCTTATCCTCATTCATACATACTCTTATTGTTAGTGTCATTTTAAAACACTTGTATAGAACATTTTCAAAGTACAGGCCAATTCTTACTCTCTTGGTTATTTTATGATATTTGAAATTCCATTCATTGCCCTAGAAATATAAGAGTATATGTCAGCATCATTAGTTGCATATATTCAATTTCAAGATTTAATGAAACTGCATCTGATTTCAAGTGAGAATAATACATTGATTAAAAAACAATGCATGAGAGAAACACAAAGCTCTTTTTGTACCAGAGGATTTTTTTTATGTTTTATTCACTTTGTATCCCAGCTGTAGCCCCTCCCTCATTCTTTCACAGTTCCACCTTCCCTTCCTTATCTCCTTTCATGCCCCTCTTCAGGTCAACTGAGAGGGAGGTCCTCATCCCCTTTTATCTGACCCTATTGTATCAGGACTGACTTCATTGTCTTCCTCTGTGGCCTGGTAAGGCTGCTCCCCCATTTGGGGGCAGTGACAAAAGAGCCAGCCACTGAGTTCATGTCAGAGACAGTCCTTGTTCCCCTTACTAGGATTCCACTTGGATACTAAGCCGCCATAGGTTACATCTGTGCAGGGGTTCTAGGTAATCTCCATGCATGGTTCTTATTTGGAGTATCAGTCTCAGAAAAGACCACTGTTCCCAGTTTTCTTGGTTCTGCTGCTCTCCTTGTAGACCTCCTGTCCCCTCCAGGTCTTACTATCTTACCCTTCTTTCATAAGATTCCCTGTACTCTCCTATTAAATGCAATGATTCTCACCAGAAAATTCAAAACCTTGTCAGCCTATTCATTTATGTGTTCATTACTTAGAATATATTAACACTATAATGATTATGACTAGCTTTTGCCCAATTAGAATTCAACATTACTTAATACCATTTAACTTAATGCTTTTTAACTTCTTGAGTTCTTTATATGTTCTGGATTTTTAACCCTATGTAAGATATAGGGTTGGTAAAGATCCTTTCTCAGTCTGTAGGCTGTCATTTTGTTCTGATAGTGTCCTTTGCTTTATAGAATCTTTTCAGTTTCATGAGGTCTCATTTACTGATTGTCAGTCTTAGAGCCTGTGCTGTTGGTGTTCTGTTCAGGAAGCTGAGTCCTGTGCCAATAAATACAAAGCTCTTTCCTACTTTTTCTTGTAGCAGGTTTAGTGTGTCTGGTTTTATGCTGAGGTCTTTGATTAACTTGGACTTTAGTTTTGTGCAGGGTGGTAAATATGGATCTATTTTCATTTCTCTGCATGTAGACATCCAGTTTGACCAGCACCATTTGTTGAAGATGCTATCTTTTTTCCATTGTATGGTTTTGGCATCTTTGTCAAAAATAAAGTATCCATAAATGCGTGTGTTTATCTCTGGGTCTCCTAGGGAAAGAATACCTATCACAATAGCCACAAAGGATATAAAGAGTTGTGTGAAAAAAACTTCCTGTCTCTGAAGATAAATATAGAAAAAAATATCAGAAGATGAAAATATCTCCCATGCTCATGGTTTGACCAGATTAATACAATAAAAATGGCCATCTTACCAAAAGCAATCTACAGATTCAATGCCATTCCCATCAAGTTATCAACACAATTCTGTACAGACCTTGAAAAAACATTCTCAACTTCATATGGAATAACAAGAAACCCAGAATTTCTAAAACTATCCTCATTATATAATAAAAGATCTCCTTAAGGTATGTGCACCCCTGATCTCAAGCTGTACTGTAGAGCAACAGTAAAAAAACAAAAACAAAACAAAACAAAAAACAAACCATGGTATAGCAGTAGAAACAGGCTTTTGGACCACTTAACTATTAGAAGCAGGTTTAACAGCTCTTTCATTATTTGAATGTAGTTTTGGCACTGAAGAGTTTCTTTGACATATACAGTGAAAGCAATCATTTTTATTTATATTGTGTTTCAAGTAAACAACATTTAAATGACAGGAAAAATATCTCCAAATGAAAATTTGTTTTTATTCTTTTTAACATCTTTAATTCAGAAAATGATATTCACTTACTGTGAAAATTTAGAAAATAAATCATTTGAAATATAAAAATGAAAGCTACATCTGGTGCTAACTCGGTGTTTCCACCTTAACTTCTTAAGAAAGTATTTGTCAAATGATAACTTTCTAGAAACACAACATTTCCCTCAGGCAGAAACCTCCAGCTGTTGTCCAAAAGTCAATTATTTCTTTCTTACTTACTAACAAAACCCTACTTTTAGTATGGTGGTTGGCAGTATGCCTAGAGAATTTAACACTCCATGCTACTTTATCTTGAGGAGCTGGTTTGTGATCCATTTGTGATGAGTCAGATATAGGTATAAGTCTCTTAAGTGTTTTAATTCACAAATAAAGTACCACTGACTTTACTGCTGAACATTTGCAGAATTTGTTTTTCTCTATTTCTCTTCTTTCTGACTAGCACAGAGAGATAAATTGTTCATAGTTAATGTAGTCTATCTATATGTCACCAAATGAAGATGTTGGATTTAAAACAAACCTGGTTCCATACAGTAATTCCCAAATGAGGTATGAATTACCTTCCTTTTTAATTTTCTTGACAGCCTGAAACACCCAGATCACGAGTCCCCAAATGACCAACAGGCTCTGAGTCTGATGCAAAACACACGAGGGCCTTTATTACAAACTTGAGCTGGGTGGCTGCCCTTTGCAAGAACAAAGAGGCAAGTGACCCCAACTCTGGGGGAACAGGGTTTTTTCGAGGGCAAAAACGAAAGTAGTTAAGTGCAAGTCTTGGCAGTACAGGACTGGGTGAAAGGGTTTCTAGGGGAGGTGACCTTTAAAATGATTGGTTTGTTTTCAGGCGCTCAAACTGCAAATGATCAGGTCTGGCAACCTGGGGAACATCTGACCCACCCACCCCCCTCGCCCTGGGCAAGGTACTGCCCTGTTACGTTAGGCTGCAGGTTAGGCTGTAGCAAGGGGAAGAGGGAGTTAACACATTCCATAGGCTTCTTTGGGAGCTACATGACCCTAGTCACATCCCCAGGTTAATCTGGGTGGGGGACTGCTGACCCCTGCTCTTAAAGAACTGTGCTCTGGTGACTTTGTCCCAGTCCCAAGAATTAACTCCAAGTTTTTGAACCTCTCATTTCCTCCTTTACAAGGGGAAAATTTTTCAAATCTTTGAGATATGTCCAAGTCACTTAGCTTGATGTTGGGGGATGCTTTTATATCATTTTTAGCTGCCAGGTTGGATCAAGGGCTGAGAATCTCGTCTTCTATAGCTGCTTCAGTGCTGACCATGGGACCATCGACAATGGGGCAGTCCTGTATAGTCTGAAGCTTCTGGTATCAATCTAAGATGAGTTCTATTGAGTCCATCAGCTTACACAGGTGTCGCAGATGGTTCCATAGAGAATAAACCTGTCAGACTAGACACGGACTAGGAACAGAGTTATCATATTTGGGGTCCATAGTGAACTGGATACATCCAGATGAAATAGGTCTCTAAGTGATAGAATATTCCTCAAAACTCCATTTTGCACAATACAAGTCAGCTGAGATTTTACAATTTTTGAACCCATTGGGTAGCTCTTACAGGGAAGATCAAGTCTTCATCTATCTCTGTGATAGCATCAGGCTTAAGATTAAGTACACTGAGGGCTTGTATTTTATACATAATATCAAAAGGAGTCAGTCCCAATTGATAGGAAGAATTTCTAACTCTGTACAGAGCAAAGGGGAGAAGTATCACCCAGTCACCACCAGTCTCTACGGTCAATTTAGTTAAGGTCTCTTTTAATGTTTTATTTATTCTCTCTACCTGACCTGAACTTTGGGGTCTGTAAGTACAATGTAACTTCCAATCTGTCCCAATACATTTCGCTACACTGACTTAACTTTGATAACAAAGCTGGCTCATTATCTGACCTTATTAGATGGGGGAAAACATACCTGGGTAGAATGTCTTCCAATATTTTTTTTTTTTTTGCTATTACCTGAGCAGTCTCATCCTTGGTGGGGAAGGCCTCAGTCCATCCCGAAAAGATGTCCACGAACACTAGTAGATATTTGTACCCATATCTTTCAGGCTTGATCTCTGTAAAATTAACTTCCCAGTAGGCTCCAGGTCTCTTACCTCTAAGGCTTGATCCCGGATGTTATCTGTTTATGGCGTTGGTCAGCTGGCAGGGTTTACAATTCTACAGTGTATTGGGGTTCCTCCGGCAAATTTGGGTTAGGCAGCTCTGGCAACATCACTGATAGGATGGTGGCTTCTGCTTCTTGCAAGGGAATATCCTTAGCTGCCTTTTCAGCCCGATTTTTGCCCCTGGCTACTTTGGTGGTTCCTAGGGCCTCAAGGAGTTGTAAAATTTTTCTCTGTTTTTAATACTTTTTCTTTCAGCTGTCAAGAGCCCTTTTTTCTTGGTATATGGCTCCATGCACATGGGCAGTGGCAAATGCATACCTACTGTCTGTGTAAATATTGACAGCTAGTCCTTTGCCCAGCTTCAGGGCCTGGGTTAAGGCGATTAATTCAGCCTTTTGAGCAGAAGTTCCAGGGGGGAGAGAATGAGCCCTTATTACCTCAATCTCGGTGGTCACTGCTGCACTTGCTCTCCTTTGTCCCTCATGGATGAAGCTGCTCCCATCTGTGAACCAAGTGTGCTCAGCATTTGCCAGCAGGGCATCCTTCAGGTCAGGTCAGGTGCTATGTACCTGCGTCAAGATCTCTTCACAGTGATGCAGTGGCTGCTCCAGTTCTGGATCTGGTAGGAAGGTCGCTGGATTTAAGGAGGCAGGGGGCTAGAAAACAACTCAGCCAGGATGAATCAATAAGGTCTGATAGTGAGTCATGCGAACATTGCTCAACCATTGATCAGTGGCTGTTTGAGTACCCCCTCTATTGCATGAGTAGTGGTCATCATCAGATTTTGGCCCAATGTCAGCTTATCAGTGTCCTTGACCAGCATTGCTGTTGCTGCAATAATGCGCAGACAGCGGGCCCATCCAGCCACTACTGGGTCCAACCTTATGGACAGGTATGCCACGAGACGTGGCCCCAGTGTCTGAGTCAAGACTTCTTTGGCAACCACTTTCCATTCATCCACATAGAGGTAAAAGTGTTGAGTGATATCCGGCAACCCCAAAGCTGGTGCTGACAGCAGGGCCTGCTTCAACTGGTCAAAAGCCTGCTGCTGTTCTGAAGTCCAATTAAAGATTTCAGTCTTTTTTGTGACTTTATAAAGGGGCTTAGTTATTTCTGCAAAACCTGGGATCCAGATTCTGCAGAATCCCGCTGACCATAGGAACTCTCTTACCTGGCGGTGAATGTTTGGGACTGGAATGCTGAGAATAGTCTCTTTTCTGGCTTTGGAGAGCCAGCTTTTTCCTCCTTTTAGGATGTAGTCAAGGTAGGTTACTTCAGTTCTGCAGAGTTGTGCCTTTTTGGCTGAGGTGTGGTACCCTAGGTCTCCCAGGACTTGCAGAAGCTTCCGGGTACCTTCCAGGCAGCTTGCCATTAAGAGGTCATCTACTCATCTACATACTGGAGAAGGGTAACATCTGGGTTGTTAACCCGGTACTCGCCAAAGTTCTCATGCAGGGCCTCGTCGAAGATGGTAGGTGAATTCTTAAATCCTTGAGGTAGGCGTGTCCAAGTCAACTGTCCATTGATGCCTACCTCTGGGTCTTGCCATTCAAAAGCAAATTATTCTTGGCTTTTAGGTGCCAAGGGGAGGCTAAAGAAAGCATCCTTCAGGTCAAGGACAGTGTACCAGTCTCTTTCGGGTGGTAGGGAACTCAACAAAGTGTATGGGTTAGGTACAGTGGGGTTAATATCTATCACCCTCTGATTGACTTCCCTTAGATCTTAGACTGGCCGGTAGTCATCTGAGTTGGGCTTTTTGACAGGCAACAGAGGAGTATTCCAGGCAGAGTTGCAAGGCCTGTGGATCCCAAGACTGAGTAGTTTACGGATATGAGGAGTTATTCCCCTCCTTGCCTCCAGAGACACTGGGTACTGTCGCACCCAGGCGGTATCTGCCCCTGACTTGAGTTCCACAGACACAGGTGTCAGGTGTTTGGCTAGTCCCATTCCCCCTGTTTCTGTCCAAGCCTGAGGAAATTCCTCCACCCAATGATCCAGATTTTTTTTCTTATGACCAAGGGGCTGCTCATACAATTTGTACTCAGATTTTGAGGCCGAATTGGCTGTTAGTATTTTGATAGGCTTTCCTTTATCATTTAGTAACTGAGTCCCTATTCTGCCTTTTCTCTGCCCTAATCCGCTTTGCTTCTGGACTTTTCCTATTGTTATGCACCTTTTCCACAATCTCTACTAAGTCCCATAGTGACTTTTCTCGTAATCTCTCCTGTTTCTGTAACTTTTTCCTAATATCTGCTGCTGTCTGATTAATGAAAGCCAGGGCTACAGATGACTTCTGATTAGAATGCTCAGAGTCATAAGGAGTGGGCTTTTATTTTCTCCCTATCTAACATTATAGACCTTGGCCAAATTAGTAAGCCACCTTACAGCCACTTTGAGACCTGCCAATTAGAGTCTGGCAGTAAATAAAGGAGATACCTCTTACCGTCAGCTGTATTATAATTCCAGATAGGTCGGGTAAGAGGAAATCTGGCATCTATATCAGCTAGGTTCTGAGTTGGAACACCTGTATCACCCCGAACATTTTTCCAGGCTTCTAGGAAGATCCATTCCCCTTTTTCTGTGGTGAAAAAAAAATGCCTGCAAAAGCTGTTGGCAGTCATCCCAAGTGGGCTGATGAGTAAAAAGCACAGTTTCAAAGAGATCAATTAGGTCCTTAGGATTCTCAGAAAATCTAGCATTTTGAGTTCTCCAATTGTAAAGGTCAGCTATGGCAAAGGGCCAATAGTGATGCAGTTGATTCCCCCATTCATCTGTGGGCCCAGTGGCACGCAGAGGCAGAACCCTGGAATCTGCCTCTGGTTCCCTAACTGGGGAAGCCACCCCCTACTCCGCTGGCAGGCTGCTGTGGAGATGCAGGCACTTGAGGAGGAGAAGAGCAGTAAGGTGGGGGTGGTCTTAGGCTCAGTGACCGGCTTGGTGGCAAGACAGGCATCTGCATCTATATGGAGGGAATCTCTGTTGAAGGAAGATTGTTAGCATGGGGGAGAAAAGCTTTAATCCAGGGTGAGGGATTTATCACCAAATCCTTCCAGACCACTATATAACCAAGTCAAGGGGGTGAGAAGTCATCTGTCCTATAATGTCCCGCACTCTCCAGTAAACACAAAGACTCACAAAGACAGAAACACAAAACAAAAGACAAAAAAAAAAAAAAAAAACAGATAAAATATCTCCCCTGAGCACCCGCTCTTGACTGAAAAGGTGAAAACAGCAGAGGAGTGAGTCAGAAATTCCTCCAGGACAGGCCTGGAGTCTTTTGGGGGAGGTGCTATTTCTACCCTGAACAGACTTTCAGATTTCAGATCACTAGGTGGAGGTTCTACGGATATCCACCCAGAACAGACTTTCAGATTTCAGATCACTGGGTGGAGGTTTTCCATCCAGAACAAAATTTCAGATTCCAGAGCACCAGGTGCCTCTGGACCAATTCAGAAAACTGATGAAGTTAGAAAATGCCTTTTCCACTTCAGCGACTGTGATTTTTTCAACATGTTTATTATTAATCACCTTTTGTCGCTAATTACAGATTTACAGATTTCTCCAAAGCAGAACAGAATATAAGCTGGCGCCAACACACACAAAGACAGAGACAGAGATCGAAGCACAGACCCATATAAGACCCTCCGGATCAGAGTCCTGGAGTCCTTTTGGGGCCCTGAAATCTCGGTGGGACCTCCAAAATGAAATACCCCGATCGGGAGTCCCCAAATGACCAACAGGCTCTGAGTCCGATGCACAACACATGAGGGCCTTTATTACAAACTCGAGCTGGGTGGCTGCCCTTTGCAAGAACAAAGAGGCAAGTGACTCCAACTCTGGGGTGTAAGTGCAAGTCTTGGCAGTAGAGGATGGGCTAAAAGGGTCTCTAGGGCTGCTAACCTTTAAAATGATTGGTTTGTTTTTAGGCACCCAAACTGCAAATGATCAGGTCTGGCTACCTGGGGACACCTAACCCCCCACCCCCTGCCCTGGGCAAGGTACTGCTCTGTTATGTTAGGCTGCAGGTTAGGCTGTAGCAAGGGGAAGGGGGGGGGGTTAACACATTCCATAAGCTTCCTTAGGGGCTACATGATCCTAGTCACATCCCGAGGTTAATCTGGGTGGGGGACTGCTGGGCCCCTGCTCTTAAAGAACTGTGCTCTGGTGACTTTGCCCCAGTCCCAAGAGTTAACTCCAAGTTTTTGAACCTCTCAAGTCCCCATTTCCTTCTTTTGCTGTGCTTTGAGTGTTTCTGTTTGTTTGTTTGTTTATTGTATAGGTAAGAGCATCCCTAACTGTTATTGTTTCAGTCTTACAGCAAAACAAAGACTGCTTAATCAATAGAACATTGCTGTCCTGAAGGTGTCCTTCTATTTTTATTTAGAAATCTTAAACATTAAAGGAAATACATTTGACTTCTTGGAGCTCTTTTGTGTTTAACAAGATAACAGAAAAAAAAAACAGTCCAAAATAGCATCACTAATTGTGAGTTCTTCAACATGGAAGATGATGCTATAAACTTACTAACCACAAAATCTTTCCAAAATTGTCAGGCCTAAGAAACAGAATCATCAAAGAACCTTTATATTTCAGTTTCTTCTGGAGGAATAATTGCACGGCTTCTGCCGGTTCCTCTTTTTCAAATTTTATTTCTTGCATTCTCTTTAAGTATTTAGCTAGTAACTGCAGAAATAGTAAATGCAGTCTGAAACAACCTGCAAAACATACTATAAGACAACTACTAACAATGAAAACTAAAACAAGAAAAACATATGAATCTTAAAAGTGAATTTGAAAATTTGAAAATGGTTAATATCTGTCAGTGGGCCACTCATTTGATTTCATTTTAATTAAAATTTTACTATAGATGTTTTGTCTTTTTCATTATAATTCATAAGAGTATTGACTTAGTAAAAAGATACACCAATAACCAAGTTTATTCAGAAATATTAGTGAAAGCAAAACAAGAATGAGAAATTTGATTTCTTCCATCATTGTAAAATCTCAAAAGTATTGGTATATGTGTGTAGTCACATACCATGTTCAGCATCTGTTCAGATGAATTAATTACTGATTATGGAGTTTTTGTTTTTATTCAAACAATTTTAAAGTTAAATGCATTTAAAATATTTAAAACTTGCTGCATTGTCCTCCTCTGTGGCCAGACAAGGCTGCTTTCCCCTCTGGGGGAGGTGGTCAAAGAGCTAGCCACTGAGTTCATATCAGTCACTGTTTCCCTTACTAGGGAACCCACTTGGATACAGAGCTGCCATGGGCTACATCTGAGCAGAGGTTCTAGATTATACAATGCAGCCATTTCTGATGATACCTAGGGTCTCATGGAAGGGAAGGGGAACCTCCCCTATCCATGGACTTGGAAAGGGGCATAGGAGGAGAAGTGGGAAAGAGTTTGGGATTGGGAGGGGAGGTGGGAGGGGTCTACATCTGGGATACAAAGTGAATAAAGTATAATTAATATAAAATTTAATTAAAAGACTTTCAAAACAATTTAGAAAGTTTGTGGCTGCAATAAATAACTTTGTGGACCTTCAGGTAGTTCACTAGGAGATAGGCTTAAGACAAATTTGTGGGTTCAAGATAAGCCTTCACTCAGAAATCCTCGTATACACCATAAATATAGGCAAGTAGTTTTAAACTTTCCATGAGCCTAATATATAATGGGGTGGCTTAAAAATGTCTAAATCAAGAACAAACATTAATGTCAAAATAGATACAAACCATTTTGTTGTAATTCCTTATAACTCGTCAGCTTATGATAAGGTATACGCTTTCATATACTCTCATTCTAAATTTACTTTGTTTCTTGGAATGAAAGAAACTAAAAAAAATTTGATTCAGAACTTACTATAAACTAAGAATTATCTGGAAAATTTGTAGCTAGGTCAGTCCTAATTTTAGCCTTTGGAGCCTGTTAAACTTGGGTCTTTTCAGCCTCTGTCACTCTGAAGTCCCTGTCCCTTTGAATTAGTATAATGAATATATAGATAAGAAATGTTAGGTTTTAAAAGTTGTAACTTGTTGTATTTTAGAATTCATCTGATTTTGCGATTAGCTGCCTTTTTGACTATGGGATAACTCATTTTCTGAGAGCCTAGTTTCAGAAAAATAAAAGCTATGACTAGACAAAAATCATTAGTAGAAGCCCTTGAGGGTAGAAGCCTTCAAGGGTTGAAGCCCATTCGGCTTGAAGTCAGCAGGAATTCACTTAATCCATGAGTTACATATATGTAAATACGTATATAGATATATGTTTGCATGTGAATATGTCCTGTCTGTTTTATACACATGTAACATGGGTGTATGAGTGTATGTCAATTGTCTGTCTGTGAGGAGCTTCTTTTGTATTGCTCATTGAATGTTTGTATGAATATGTACAAGTCTATATGTCTGTTTTTCTTCCTTTTATTTTTTTTATTAATTACAGTTTATTTACTTTGTATCCCAGCTGTACCTACCTCCCTCATCTCCTCCTAATCCTATACTACCTCCTTCTTCTCCGGCACCCTCCCCATATCCACTGAGAGGGGAGGTCTTCCTCCCTGTCCATCTGTCCCTAGTCTATCAGGTCTCATCAGGACTGGCTGTACTGTCTTGCTCTGTGGCCTGATAAGGCTGCCTCCATCTCAGGAAGAGGTGATCAGTGAGCCAGCCACTGAGTTTTTGTCAGAGATAATCTCTGTTCCTATTACTAGGGAACATACTTGGACACTGAGCTACCATGGGCTACATCTGTGCAGGGTTCTAGGTTATCTCCATGCATGGAAATTGGTTGGAGTATCATTCTCAGAAAAGACCCCTGTGCCCAGATTTTTTTTTGGTTCTGTTGCTTTCCTTGTAGAGCTCCTGTCCCTTCCTGGTCTTTCTTTCTCTCCCTTCTTTCATATGTTTCTCTGCACTCTACCCAAAGTTTGGCTATGTGTCACAGAAGCTGCTTTTATATCTTGCAGGACACAGTCTTTCAGAGGCCCTCTGTGGTAGGCTTCTGTCCTGTTCCCTGTTTTCTCCCTCTTCTGATGTCCATCCCATTTGTCTTTATGAATGAGGATTGAGCATCTTACCCATGGTCCTCTTTCTTGATTAGCTTCTTTAGGTGTACAGATTTTAGTATGATTATCCTATATTATATGTCTAATATCCACTTATAAGTGAGTTTACACCATGTGTGTCTTTCTGTTTTGGGGATACCTCACTCAAGATGATCTTTTCTAGTTCCCAACATTTGCCTACATATTTCATGACTTCCCTAGTTTTTAATTGCTAAGTAGTACTCCTTTGTATAAATGTACTCCAATTTCTGTATCCATTCCTCAACTGAGGGTGGGAATGTAAACGTGTACAACCACTTTGGAAATCAGTCTGGTGCTTTCTCAGATAATTAGGAATAGTACTACCTCAAGATCCAGCTATACCACTCCTAGGTTTATATCCAAAAGATGCTCAAGTATACAACAAGGATATTTGCTCAACCATGTTCATTGCAGCTTTATTTCTAATAGCCATAAGCTGAAAAGAACCCACATGTCTGATTAATTTTCTATGTGTACCTATGGGTAATACTATGAAACTTGTAGTCTGAACTTTCTACAGCTGCTGCAGAGAAGATGCTAGCTAAAATGAGATATGGTCTCATGTAAGCTTATGGAAATTTATTGGTTAAAATTATACTTTTTAACTTCATCCACCCTTTTCCCTTGACTCTGTGTATATGAGTGGCCACTGCTTACTTTATCTCCTTTTATTTCCTTTTTCTAATTTATTCACAAATAAGTTAGTAAATTCAGGCCTTTCCAATGGCCCATTTCTTCCCAGAATTTGGGAAGCTTGGGGCTTTTAAGTCCAAGTCATTCACAGTTATCTTTCTGTGCCTTTTACTTATGGTTCAAGATGTTAGCCCTCAGCTACTGCTACAGCATCTTGCCTGTCTGCCTCTCCCATGCTACCTGTTGTAATGGTTATGGATTCATTCTCTGAAACTGTAAGCACTAATAAACATTTTCTTTCATAAATTGTTCAATCTTATCTCAGGAGAAAAAAAAAAAACATGTGCCACAGCTTATAAAGCTCTTAGATGGAGAATGTATTCATTTCTTAGATAAGGCCGCTAGCAACACAATGAGAAAACATTCTCAGGTCATTTTAAAAGAAAAATGGCATTCAGGAAAATGAAGCCATCATAATCCAGCCATTATTAGAAGTCCTTAAGTCCTAATATTACAATACTGATAACAATTTAAGGCATGAATTTTGAGAGAAAACAAACATTTAAGCCAAAGAATTAACTAAAAATTTTCAAATCCAGGACCACATTGCAAAGCATATCAAAGTATTTGTGTGCCATAAAGCTTGTGTCACAAAGCATATCGAAGTATTCATTTTTGGGAACGGGTAAAGCCTTGAGCAGAAGACTCCCCTCCCCTCCCTGAGAATTGCTGACCCCCAGAAGATAACAGCTGTGCAGTTGGAGCTGTACATTCCAGAGATAACAGGCCCCCAGGCAGAACGACATTCCAAGATAATGAGAGGCCCAGGCAGAACCACTCCACCTGTAGGAATGTTACCTACCCCCTCCCTGCTCCTTCCTTTTTCCTGCTTTTAAACTGATACATTTTACCCAATTAAATCATACCTTGACAAGGACACTGCTTGGTCTCGTTCTTCTTTCCCGTCCGTTTTTCTTTCAGGCTTGGTTCCCATCGGATCCCACGAATAACTAGGTCCTGTGGGTCGGGGCAATTCATGTCACTTGGTATTCTTGGAGCGATTATTAAGACAGCAATGAATGAAAAGCTACTTTTATCAAAAAGTTCTGTGATGTTTAGATATCAGTATAAAATATAATCTTTTAAATATGCTGGATTTTTGGAAACAAAAACAGTATGGATATTGTGTCTCTGTTGATTGACTTAAGCTTGAAATTTTAACAACTTATTGCAATTATTCAAGAATAGGTATGTTTATCACATTGACTAGTATACGACTAAACAGAAAATTAGAGAAAAATTTTAGAAATGTAGTAATATTACTTGACTGAGTTACTTTAGCATAACAATTACTTAGAAGTGAGTTTCTGATCCAAGAGGGCAGCAACTAGCACACACATTATATGAGAGGCAGAAGATCTGAAACTCTAAAACTGATGAGTGGAGGGGCAGAAATCGACATTGAGGCTTCCTGAACAAGAGGGGACATCACATGAGCTGAGACCTTTGGATTCCGGTCACATCGCGGACTTCTCTGGGGACAGAGAGAAGCAATCTTTTGAATACCTTGAACTTCCTTTTCTTGGGTCTCCCTCCTGGGCTGAGCAAGCTCAAAGTGCCAGAAACCCTCAGCACATAACTCACTGCCAGGGGAATAAGACCGCAGAAGCTGGGCTCCTAGCTCCCCAGCAGTGGCGGCCAGCTGTACCCACCTATGGAGTCCCAGATACGCGGTACCATCCTTCCCTGTCCTAGGTCTGCGAATGGCCATAACTACTCTGCAGGGCCTCCCAGCCAGTGACTGTACTGGCTTCCCAACCCCTTGGTGGCAGACAGCTCACTGTACAGCTACCAAATTCCAGCAGGCCAGGGAAAGAACCAGGAACACAAGGCACTGGGCCACCAAGCTCTGTGGACCACTGTTGTACCGGCTCCAGGACTTCTCAGAAGACACCTGGACAGGCCTTCCAATTCCATAGTTGCAGCTGGACTCCATATTTCGGTGGTTGCAGCACCACTGAGCTGGCGGTGCTCACCCTCCCTCATTTGACTCAGCAGGTCCAAACCTGAGAGAAGAGAGCAGGAATACCCCAGTGCTTGCAGATTTGATTTGCTAGAGAGTAAGTGCACCTTCAAGTGCCTCCAAAGCACTAGATCCAGTGTCCTTTTGAGCTAGCAACCAGACATCATATCTCTCCTACCCACATATCCACTGTGGGAAACGAAGAGATTCTTGGGACATTTCAACCCTTGCTCTGTGGGTCCGCCAATCAAGTTCAGGTAAATAAAGCATGGAGCTCAGACAGAGCCAAATACCAGTAGCCTGTAGGCCACTGAGGTATTCAGGGAATTTGCATAAGCATATTGTAGCCTCAATTATCAACAGTGACTGTGACACTTTCAGAGCCTGCAACCACTTTGGTGCCTGCAAAGCCGGGCCCCTCCCATACACTCAAGACTTCTACATTTTCTAGGACACTGTCCCTCAAGGCACACTCACACACACACATGTACAAGTACATGCTTGCCCACATTTGTCCTTCTGCACCCTCAGACTTTCCTCCCACAGGTACAGCTGAAACACCAACGCACACACTGAAACCATTGGACCTCTCTCATCTTCCTGAAGAATTCTCCAGACACCACAGAAAGATGGTACCAGACTGAACTGCAGAATCTAGGAACGAGAAGTGAAGGTTACAGAGAAGTAACTGGCCAGAGGTAGTATGCAAAAGAACACATCTAACAAAAATCAGGACATCACAGCTTCACCAGCAACCCCCAAATCAATGGATACTCCAATTCATCAATAACACAGAAAAATGACTTTAAAGCTATGCTTATCTAATTAGTAGATATACATAAAGAGGAAAAAAAATAAATCTCTTAGAGAAATAGCCATACAAATAGAGAGAGTTAAAGAAGAAATGAACAAATCTCTCAAAAAATTGGCCACACAAATGGAGGAAAATAAAGAAGAAATGAACAAAACTTTCAAAGAAACAGAGGCAAATAGACCAAACAAAAAGAGGCAGAGGTAGAGGCACAATTCGTGGCTCATAGAGAGAAAATGAAGAAAAAAAAAATAGAAGCCATTACACAGAGACAGGAATCCACATTCAAACAGATGGAAGGAAATGGAGCAAGTCATAAAAACACAATTAGAATCAATAAAGAAAACACAAACTGAGAAAACCCTGGAGCTGGAGAACTTGGAGAAAAGATCAGGAACCACAAGGTAAGCATCTCCAACAGAATACAAGAGATGGAATAGAGAATGGCTGGTGCAGAAGATACACTTGCAGAAATTGATAAATCTCTCAAAGAAAAAGTAAAATCATAAAAGTCACAAACACAAAACATCTAAGAAATCAAGACCGATGTAATGAAAAGGCAAAATCTAAGAATAATAGGAATAAATGAAACAGAAGATTCCAGGCTCCAAGGTCAAGAAAATACTTTCAAGAAAACCATAGAAGAAAATTTTCCCAACTTAAAGAAAGAGTTGTCCATACAAGAAGTCTAAAGAACACCAAATAGCCTACACCAGAAAAGAAAATACTCACATCACATCATAATCAGAACACTAAATATATAGAAGAAAGAAAAAAAATACTAAAAGCAGCAAGCAAAACGGCCAAGTAATATAAGAAGGTAGACCTATCAAAATCACAACAGAATTCTTACCAGAAACTATGAAAGCCAGAAGGGCATGAGCAGATGTCATACAAACTTTAAGGGACCACAGATGCCAACTCAGACTACTATAACCAGCAAAGCTTTCAATCAACAGAGATGGAGAAAAAAAAAAAACATATTCCATTACATAACTAAATTTAAGCAATATCCAGACAGCAAACTAGCCCTAAAGAATATACTGGAGGGAAAACCCCAATCCAACAAAAACAATGATACCCAAGAAAACATAGGATACTAACAATTTCCAAAAAAAAAACAAAAAACAAAAAACAAGCAATGAATCATATTAAGACCACCAACTCCACAATAAAGGGGATAAAGATTCAGTGGTCACTATTATCTATCAACATCAATGGACTCAACTCTCCAATAAAAAGAAGACTAACAGAATGGTTGTGGAAGCAAGATCCAACATTCTGATGCATCCAAGAAAAACACCTCTGCAACAAAGATAAACACTACCTCAGAGTAAAGGGCTGGAAAAAAAACGTGTTTAAAGCAAATGGACCCAGAAAACAAGCTGGGGTAGCTATCCTAATATTTAACAATATAGATTTTCACCCAAATTAACCAAAAAAATGAGGAGGGGCACTTTATTCTCATCAAAGGAAAATTCATCTAAGGAAAATTCCACTGGGAGGATATCACACACCTAGAGAGGATATACAAGAAGGAGGACCCAGGTTGGTATGATCAATGCTTGTTTGAATGAACAAATGGGATGGACATTGAGTGGAGGAGAAAACAAGCAACAGAACAGGAGCATGCCAAAGAGGCCCACTGGGGTGGGGTGGGGTCAATGTAGTGATGTATCAGAGCAGATATTAAGACTCGGGATCAAGCCTCTGACAGAGGGCAAGAAGTAATGATAGATCTGGGGGAGGTTGTTGAGACTTGGGGAGAACCAGAGCTCCACAAAGACCAAACTGAGCAGGGCACAGGGGTCTTGTATAAGATGGTTTCTACAATCAAGGACCATGTGTGGATGTGGCCTGGAACCCACGCACAGATGGGGCCCGTGATAGCTCGGTGTAGGACTGAAGACCCTACTCAGGGAAACAGGGACTGTTTCAGTCATGATCTTGATGGCTGACTCTTTGACCCTCCCCCATACAAGCCAGGGAGTGACAGATTGGCTAGATCCCAGGGGAGGACATTGTAGCCAGCCCTG
>CM053742.1:68867137-68888978 GCA_028658305.1 Pachyuromys duprasi
AATGAAATGGACAATTTTCTTAATAGATTCAACTAACAAATATTAAATCAAGATCAGGTAGAACGACTGAATATTCATATATCCCCTAAGGTATTAGAAGCAGTCATCAAGTCTCCCTTCCAAAAAAAAGCCAAGGGCCAGATGGTTTCCGGACAGAATTCTACCAGACATTCAGAGTAGAGCTAATTCAAATTCTCTTCAAAATATTCCACAAAATAGAAACAGAATGAATATTACCAAAGTCATTCAATAAAGCCACAGTAATCTTGATACCTAAACCACACAAATACCTAACAAAATAAGATACTTGTAGACCTATCTCTCTTATGAATGTTGATGCAAAAATACTCAATAAAATACTTACAAACCAAATACAAGAACACATAAAAATATCTTCCAACATGACCAAGTAGGCTTTATTCCAGGCATGCAAGGGTGGTTTAATATACAGAAATCCATCGCTGTTATATAAACAAACTGAAGGAGAAAAACCACAGGATCATCTCCTTAGATGACGAAAAAGCATTTAACAAAATGCAACACCCATTCATGTTTAAAGTCTTGGAGAGATCAGGGATACAAGGCACATACCTAAACATAGTAAAGGCAACATACAGTAAGCCTATAGCCAACATCAAACTCAATGGAGAGAAACTTAAATCAATCCCACTGAAATCAGGGACAAGTCAAGGCTGCCCACTGTCTCCATCTCTCTTCAACATACTTCTTCAAGTCCTAGCTAGAGAGATAAGACAACTAAAGGAGATCAAGGGGATACAAATCGGAAAGGAAGAAATCAAAATATAACTATTTGCAGATGATATGATAGTATACATGAGTGACACCAAAAATTCAACCAGAGAACTCCTTCAGCTGATAAACACATTCAGCATAGTGGCTGGATATAAAATTAACTAAAAAAAATCAGATGCTATCCTGTATACCAAACACACGGGGACAATATAAAAAACACCGTTCATGATAGACACTAAAACCCTAAAGTACCTTGCTGTGAAAATTACCAAGGAAGTGAAAGATATATTTGAAAAAATAAATCAAGTCTCTTAAGAAAAATAAATTGAAGAAGATATCAGAAGATGGAAAAATATCCCACACTCATGGATTGCTAGGATTAACCTAGTGAAAATTGCCATTCTGCAAAAGCAATCTACAGATACAATGCACTTCCAATCTGAATACCAAAATAATTCTTTACAGACCTTGAAACAATAATTCTCAAATTCGTATGGAACACAAAAAAACCTCAGATTTTCTAAAATAACCCTGCACAACAACAGATCATCTGGAGGTATCTAGATCCCTGACCTCAAGCTGTACTACAGGGCAATGGTAATAAAACTGCATGGTATTGGCATAGGAACAGAATGGAGGATGAGCAGAACTGAATACAAGACCCAGAAATAAACTGACACATCTATGGAAATTTGATTTTTGAGAAAGAAGCCAAAACCATTAAATGGAAAAAGAGACCATCTTCAACAAATTGTGCTGGCCCAAATGGATGTCTACATGCAAAAAAAAAAAAAAAAAAATGCAAGTAGCTATCACACTGCAGAACACTAAAGTCCAAGTGGATCAATGACTTCAATATAAAAACAGAAACACTAAATCGATCAGAAGAAAAATAGGGGAAGTGCCTAGAAAGCATTGGTAAAGGAGACAACTTCCTGAACAGAACACCAACATTACAGGATCTTAAGAGCAACAATCAACAAATGGGATGTCATGAAAACGAAAAGCTTCTCTAAAGCAAGACACTCATCTGAACAAAACAATATTCTACAGACTAGGAGAGGATCTTTACCAACCCTATATCTGACAGAGCATTAATATCCAGATTATATAAAGAACTGAAGAATTTAAATAGCAATCCAATTAAAATGGTGTACAGATCTAAACAGAGAACTTTCAGTAGAGGAATACAGAATGGCAGAAAAACAAAGGACTGCTTGATGTCCTTAGCCATCAGACAGATGCAAATGAAAACAACCCTGAGATTTCACCTTACACCCATCAGAATGGCTAAGATCAAAAACTCAAGGGAAAACACATTTTGGAGAAGTTGTGGAGAAAGAGGAACCCTCCTCCACTGCTGGTGGGAATGTAAACTTGTACAATCACTTTGGAAAGCAGTCTGGCACTTTCTCGGACAATTAGGAATAGCACTTTCTCAAGATCCAGCTATACCACTCCTAGGCATATATCCAAAATATGCTCAAGTACACAACAAGGACATTTGTTCAACTATGTTTTTAGCAGCTTTAATCATAATAGCCAGAACCTGGAAATAACCCAGATGTCCCTCAACTGAAGAATGGATACAGAAATTGACGTACATTTACACAATGGAATACTTCTCAGCAATTAAAAGCTAGAAAATCATGAAACTGACAGGTAAATGGTGGTGTCTAGAGAAGATGACCCTGTGTGAAGTATTCCAGAAGCAGGAAGACACACACAGTATATACTCACTCGTAAGTGGATACTGGACCTAACTGATAGGATAAACATACTAAAATATGTACAACTAAAGAAGCTAAACATGAAGGAAGTCCCAGTGTAAGATGATCAACCCTCACATAGAAAGACAAATAGGATGTACATTGGAAGTTGGAGAAAACAAGAAACAGGACAGGACCCTACCATAGAGGGTTTCTGAAAGACTCTACTTAGTATTGTATCAAAGCAGATACTGAGACTCATAACCAAACCTTGGGAAGAGTGCAGTAAATATTATAAAAGAAGGGGGAGTTAGTAAGAAATGTAGAGGACAGGAGTGCCACAAGACCAAATACATCTGGGCATAGGGGTCTGATTCTCCAACCAAGGGGCACGCATGGATATAACCTAGAACCCCCACTCAGATGTAGCCCATGACAGCTTAGCATCCATGGTGGTTTTTCTAATAAGGGGAACAGGGACTGTCTCTGGCATGAACTCAGTGTCTGTCTCTTTGCCTTCCCTCCTCCCCCCTCCCCCCAAGGGAGAAGCAGTATTTCTAGGCCATAGAGGAGGACATTGCAGCCAGTCCTGATGAGAACTGATAAACTAGGGTCAGATATAAGGGGAGGAGGACCACCCCTATCAGTGGACTTTGAGAGGGGCAGGAAGGAGATGTGGGAGGGAGGGTGGGATTAGGAGAGAATGATGGAAGAGTCTACAGCTTAGATATAAACTAATAAACTAAATATTAATTAGTAAATAAACTAATTAATATAAAAATAAAAATAAAAAGTTAAAAAAAAATAAAAAATAAAAAGTTTTTAAAATAAATAAAAATAAACTGCTATGAACATAAAAAAGGAAGTGAGTTTCTAGAAATCAACTTTCTATGTCATAACGGCAGTAGAATATTCCTTTATTAAGTTCTAAACATTGAAAAAATCTCCATTTTGTTTTTGATTATGTATTTCTATTTCAGTTGCAAAACATAATTACTCAATGCAGTTATGGAAATTCATAAAAGGAAGAATTAGTGATAATATCAGCAGCATTCTTTCAGCTCATTTTGATATATAAAGGTTCTTCAAAAATTTATTGGATTAAGGGCTGTTTTAAAGCTATTCGTTTCTAATTGCTAAACAATGTTGAGTATTTCTAATATAATGTACTCTATCTAATTGAGACTTAATTAAGCAGTCCACTTAAATGGGACAGTTCCCAAGTTGCTGAATTAATGCTAATTAAAAACAATGATCATTGTTGTTTAATTGAGATGGTAATTCTGCTTAAATGGGATGGCTGCTAGTAATAAAACGGTGCTCAAAAGGGAATATCCCAGATTAGTTTAAGTGCTAATTATACTTTGTTTCCTCTTTAAAGAACTTTATAAAAGTATTGCTAAGAGCCATGAAAATTTAAGAAACCCTACCACTCATCTTTATATAATAGAATAGTTTTAAAGTCCATTAGTTGATATCTTTTTAAGCACTGTATGATTGTTCTTTAGCAGTTAATCTTGCAAGAGTACAACTTTAGCAAACTTCACTCTTCATAATACATGAAAACTAAATAACCTCTGCTTCTGTCTCTCTCTCTGTGTCTCACTGTCTCTGCCTGTGTGTCTGTCTGTGTCTGTCTCTCTGTCTCTGTGTGTGTTTGTGGGTATGTGTGTGTTTGTATGTTAGGATTAGAATGTAATACAGCACACAAGAAAAAAATTATCTTGTTAACACTTGTAAATTTAGTTAGCTGTGATGACACTTGTTTGCAATGCCCTCACTTGAGAGACAGAAGCTAAAGAATTGCCACAAGTTCAAGGCTAGCTGTTGTAACACTGATCTCCTGTCTGAACAAGAACAGAACAGAACAGAACAGAACAGAACAGAACAGAAAAGAAAAGAAAATTTCCCTCAGTAAACTTTCCACAAACTATTAAGTATAGTACAGGCATACATCAGTTAAAGATTTAAACAAATATAAAGGTTAAGGCTTTATGTAGTGGACATTAAATTGTTGCAATAATTCAGAAAAATGAACAAATTGTTATGATCTAGGAAAAGACTCACCCAAAAACATATCATAAAAAACAGGTTGAAAATAGAGATTAGATTAGAGAAGAGAGTTCCATGAACACAGGAAGTATAGAAACTAATTCTGAGCAAGAAGAAACATAATAAAACTGATAATGTTAAGCATACTTCAAAACCAACAAAAAATGATTACAAAACAGAATTTTTGGTTCAGAATGATAGTGCACTGGGGAAGCTGAAGCAGGTGGATCTACATGAGTTCAAGATAGCCTGGTTAAAAAAGTGAGTTCCCTGGGCTGGAGAGATGGCTCAGTGGTTAAGGACCTCTTTCAGAGTTCCCGGGTTCAATTCTCAGCACCCACATGGAGGCTCACCACAGTTGATAACTCATTTTCCAAGAGATCCATTTCTCTCACATTTGCAGGTAAAACACTATTGAGCATAAAATAATAAATAAACTATCAAAACAAAGTGAGTTCTAGGCCAGTGTGGGCTACACAGTAAAATGCCTCTCAACAACCAAGTACATAAAACAAAAACAAAGTAATTGAAAAACAAGGTAGCCTGGACCTTTTCAAAAGTTGCTATCTTAAAGTTCTCTATAGAGATGCTGGAATTGAGAAAAAATGCGTTTTTCTGATATTTCTATCAGGTCTTCTATAATTTATTGGACAACCCAGTAAATCGTGTTTGTTGATTTTAGGTAAAAATAAGTTCTTTCTCTTCAGTTCACTCATATTTGCTGTCACACAAGCTCTAATTTTTGGAGACAGGACTATTGATCATTGCAATAACCATCCTTACAATAACACGAAGGGAAAAGATATTATTTTCTCTTGTAGCAATTAATTCTTTTTCTCCTGAACTAAAGAAGGAAGACCACCAGAATGACTCTATTAAATGATATAAAGAATTTTATCAAATACCTTATGGTATATTTTTAATTTGATAATCACTGACATTCTTCTTCAAAACTTATGATCATGGGTATATATGTTTGTGAGCAAGCATCTATACTTGTATGCATGTATAGTACAGAAACTGATATTTTGGTATCTTCCTCAACCAGATAAATGTTTCACCATATGTCTTAGAGAAAGGGTATATCATCAAACACGGCTCAGCAATGAGTTAAAGAAGCTGGTCAATGAACAGCTCTACAACTATACATGCTGTTTTTGTTTTTGCTTTGTTTTGTTTTGTTTTTTCGTTTCTTACATGAATGCTGAGAAATCCAAACTCGGATCCACATATCTGTTTAGAAATCATTTTAACGACTGAGCCATCTGTCCAGCCTCCTAAAATATTCTTAATAATGAATAAAGTAATTGCAAATTTAATCTGAATTTGATAACAGTTGATCAAGAAATGTAAATTGCAACTTTTCTTTCTCTTATTTTATTTCTTGAACTCATAGTGTGATACTAAAATCATAACTTGAGGTATATTGCCTGAAAGAAATTAAAAAGAAACAATTTACATTCAAACACTATCAAGATGAAAGTACAAGTTTTCGAGGCAGAGAAAAAAAAATCAGTTTTCTGGTATAGCTCTCGTTGGTGATATCCCCATGTGACTAAGTTGTATTCACCAATTCGACCCACTCTGAAGGGCTATTATAACAGCAAGTAATATTACAGTAAAATGCCTCTCAACAACCAAGAACATAAAACAAAAACAAAGTAATTGAAAAACAAGGTAGCCTGGACCTTTTCAAAAGTTGCTATCTTAAAGTTCTCTATAGAGATGCTGGAATTGAGAAAAAACAGTGGAAAACAGTTATTACAGTGGGAAATAAACATGAGAGCTGGATATAAATACTCGGGCACTGCTTAAAAGAGTGAACCTCTAGCCTACACTGTACAACAGATAATTTGTATTACAAAAATTCTCTTAAGAAATTAAAAAATGTTCAGGTAACAAAGCAACTCTTTGAACTTAAAGTCTTACATGAACTTAAAGCATCAGTCTTTGTAGAATCTCTGTTCGTTATACTGTTTTGGGCCAGTGAATGGATTTTATCAAACAGAACTACATGCGAAAGTTTATATTATGTGAACCAAAATAAGGAGGAGCCTACAGGGAGAAGTAAAGGGAAAGAAGCAGATTTTGGTAATCACAATATTTTCTGCATTCTGTTAGTTAAGAAGAACAACATTAAATTTGTGTCACTCCATTGATATAGGTATTATTAATTTTTTTTCAAGAATTAATAACGGTTGCTTCATAATCAAATAAGAAAACACACATTTTATTATTCAAAAATTATTAAATAAGTACCTATCCTGGTTCATTAATGAAAGTTTTTAATCACAGAACAGTATGTCTTGAAACTTTATCAAAAGCCTGGATCTAGCCTTAAGGAAATAATTATGAATGTGAAAATTACGGCAGAAAATTTCAAATTATTTCCTCATTAATTTCTTCCTTGTTGAATTTTCTGATGACAAGAATTCCAAACTTGGAATCTTTTAAGTATTGCTTAAAGTTGGATGTAAAAATGTTATTGATACATAATGTACCTAACTTTTAGTAATGAACCTTATGGTGTCCTGTGCCCTTATATGTGTCCTTACATTTGTCAACTTATATAACCTCTATCTATCTATCTATCTATCTATCTATCTATCTATCTATCTATCTATCTATCTATCTATCTATCTATTGGCAGAACTTTTGTTGAGGAAATACTCACCACTCTCTCTGCCATATCAGCCTATTCACTGCAGGCCTGTAAGATTTCAACTGAGAAGTGCTTAATTTTATGAACACTATTGTGTATGCATCAAATAACTTTTCTTTGCTGCTTTCAACATCTCATTTGTTCTTAACAGATGTTTCTCTAATAATTTTGTGATATTTGTCTTCTATTTTTCCTCATATTTTGAGTTTCAAAATTCAGTATTATTTTCTATTTTTACACTATTTTCATACATCTTTTGTTATTCCCCTTCACACTTTTTTTGTCCCACATACCTCCTCTAGTGGGTCCCTTTCTTTCTCACTTAGTACTAACATCTGTCCACTCATATATCATACTCTCTTTTTGTTTTTTCCCCTCTCCTCCCTCCTTTGTCTCTCGCATCCTCAATATCCAGTTCTAGTTTCCAAAACATCAGTCCTTCTATAAATATGCAAATTACGATATATGACTTGCATATGAGAGAATGATACTCAGTATTTACCTCACTCTGGATATTATAATTAAATATTTGTTGTTTCCTTTTCTGTTATGAAAATGCCATATTTTCTTTTTTCTTTATGAACTAAAACAATTTTATAATTAAGCTGTTATGAACAGCAAAGCGATAAAAATGTATATTCAAAGAACTTCTCATGGATTTTAGAGTCTATTTGGTATATATCCAACAGTAGTATAGCTAGGTCACATGATATTTGTGGAATGTGAGGGACAGCCATAATAATTTAATAGTGGCAATCCTGGCATATGTTCTCATTAGCAGTAAGAGGACTTCTTGTTGGGGGATCGAAGAGAGCTGCTCCAGGAGGACACTCTTTCTGACCAGCAGCACAGCAGGATCTGCACTGCAAAAATCATGCAACTGAAAAAAAGATAGGGATTCAACAAATGGTGCTGGTTTAACTGTATGTCTACATGTAGAAAAATGCAAGTAGATCCATACTTAGCATCCTGTACAAAACTAAAGTCCAAGTAGATCAATGACCTCAATATAAAACCAGACACACTAAACTGGTGAGAAGAAAAAGTGGAGAAGAGCCTTGAACTCATTGGCACAGGAGAAAACTTCCCCAACAGAACACCAACACCACAGGCTCTAAGATCAACAATCAATAAATGGAACCTCGTGACACTGAAAAGCTTCTGTAAAGAAAAGAACACTGTCAGAACAAAACAACTGCCTACAGACTAGGAAAGATCTTCACCACCCTATATCCGAGAAAGGGCTAATATCCAGTGTATATATAAAGAACTCAAGAAGTTAAACAGCAACAAATCAAGTATTCCAATTAAAAAATTGGGTACAGAGCTAAACAGAAAATTCTCAATAGAGGAATATCAAATGGCAGAGAAACACTTAAAGAAATGCTCAATGTCATTAGCCATCAAGAAAATGCAATCTTCTGCAGCCTAGCAAGGCTGCTCCTTCCTCGGGGGGAGGGGGGTCAAAGAGCCAGCCATTCAGTTCATGTCCGAAATAGTCCCTGTTCCCCTTACTAGGGCACCCACTTGGATATTGAGCTACCATTTGCTACATTCAAGCAGGGGTTCTAGGTTATAACCATACATGGTCTTTGGTTGGATAAAAGACCCCTGTGCCTGGATATATTTGGTCTTTGCAGAGCTCCTGTCCTCTCCAGATCATATTAACTCCCCCTTCTTTCATATGATTCCCTGCACTCTGCCAATGGGTTGGTTATGTGTCTCAATATTTGCTTTGATACACTGCTAGGTAGAGTCTTTCCAAGGTCCTCTGTGGTAGATTCTTGTCCTGCTGCTTGTTTTCTCCTACATGTAATGTCCATCCCATTTGTCTTTCAAAGTGAAGATTGATCATCTTACCCCAGGTCCTCTTTCTTTTTTGTCTTGTTTACATTGCAGCCAGTTCTGAAGAGACCTGATAAGCTAGAGTTAGATGGAAGGGAAGGAGGTCCTCCCCTATCAGTGGACTTGGAAAGGGGCAGGGAAGAGATGAGGGAGGGATAGAGGGGATAGGGAAGGATTGCGGAAGGGGGCTATGGCTGGGATACAAAGTACATAACCTGTGATTAAAATAAAATAAAAATGTATTTAAAATGAAAGAAAAAAAAGAGAAAATGCAAGTCAAAAGGACCCTGAGATTTCACCTTACACCCATCAGAATGTTTAAGATCAAAAACTTAAGTGACAACACATGCTGGAGAGGATGTGGAGAAAGAGGAACCCTCCTACACTGCTGGTGGGAATGTAAACTTGCACAACCACTTTGGAAATCAATCTGGTGCCTTTCTCAAACAATTATGAATAGCACTTCCTCAACATCCAGCTATACCACTCCAAGCATATATCCAAAAGATGCTCACATATACAAGGAGGACATTTGCTCAACCATGTTTTTAGCAGCTTTATTTGTAATAACCAGAAGCTAGAAACAACATAGTTGGAATATTACTCAGAAAAGAAAGAAAGAAAGAAAGAAAGAAAGAAAGAAAGAAAGAAAGAAAGAAAGAAAATATGAATTTTGTAGGTAAATGGTGGGGACAGGAAAAGATCATCCAGAGTGAGGTATCCAAGAAGCAGAAAGACACACAAGGTATACACTCACTCATAAGTTGATATTAGACATATAATACAGGATAAACATACTAAAACTTGTACACCTAAAGAAACTATTCAGGAAGGAGGACTCTGGCTAAAATTAATCCCGTTTCAGAAAGGCAAAGAGGATGGACATCGGAGGAGGGAGAAAAAAGGGAACAGGATAGGAGCCTACCACAGAGGGCCTTTGAAAGACTCTTCCCTGCAGGATATAGAGGCAGATGCTGAGACTCATAGCCAAACTTTGGGAAAAGTACAGGGAATCTTATGAAAAAACTTGGAGACAGTAAGACCTGGAGAGGACAGGAGTTCCACAAGGAGAGCAACAGATCCAAAAAAGTCTGGGCACAGGGGTCTTCTCTGAGACTGATACTCTAGCCAAGGACCATACATGGAGATATCCTGGAACCCCTGCACAGAGGTAGCCCATAGCAGTTCAATGTCCAAGTAGGTTCCATAATAATGGGAACAGGGACTGTTTCTGACAGGAACTGATTGGCCTGCTCTTTGATCACTTCTGCTTGAGGAGGAAGCAGCCTCACCAGGCCACAGAGGAAAACAATGCAGCCACTCTGATGAGACTTGATAGACTAGGATTAGAGGGAAGGGGAGGACGATGTCCCTTATCAGTGGACTGGGGGAGGGACACAAGTGGGGGAAAAGGGAAGGAGGGTGGCATAGGGAGGGGAGGAGGAGGGAGCTATAGGGGGGATACAAAGTGAATAAACTGTAAACAACAAAAAGAAACAAAAATTGTAAAAAATATATAAAATTTTTAAAAAGACTTCTTGTCAATACTATTGCCATTTTTAATGTTAATGATACTCACTGGTGTGAGGCAAAATCTCCAAATACTTTTGCTGTTGTTCTTGATGGTATTACCATTTTTGGGCTTGTTTGTTTTTGGTTCTCTGATAAATTTACATATGAACATAATGGAATTGGGAAATAATCATCTCATTCTCCCCTATTACAATTTCACCAAGACCCTTTCCCTCATTTTTTTTCATTAAAAAATACCTACTTATTTTCTACGTTTGAATAAATAATCGTTTTATAGTATGATGTATATGTGTCATGTGTTTGCCCAGTCAGAAGGGTAAGTCAGACCCCTTGGAACTGGAGTTACAGTTGGTTGTGAGCCAATATGTGGACACCGAGACTTGAAACTTTAGCGTTTGTTTGAGGAGGGTTATTTAGTTTAGTCTGTAGTTGGAATATAAATTCTATTTTGTAGTTTTTTTATACATATTCCAGCTATAAATTGAATGTACAAAGTATTTTTTTCAAAGATTTTCTTTAATTCTGTAGCATTTCTTACCTTGCCCAACTGCTTCTTTTACTGTGCAGAAGGTTTGTATGGTTAGAGTCCTTCTCAGAAATTTGTTGCTTATGCTTATATCTTCAAATAGTTCTCTGTGTTTTACACTAACAAAATGTAAGGTCATAGCATCAACTTTGTGTTACTGGATCATTTTATCTCATCCCTAATCACTATCTCTTCCTACATACCAAATTTGACATAGGCTTCTCGTTGCTTTCATAAGAACTAAAGCTATGTCATGAAGTTAAATATTTGACATTTCTTGAATTTAAAAATAATGAGGTATCCCAGAAGCATAAAGACACACATGAAATATAATTATTTATTTTTTTATTTACATTTTTATTTTATATTAATTACAGGTTATGTACTTTGTATCCCAGCCGTAGCCCCCAACCACATTCCCTCATTATCCCTCTCATCCCTCCCTCATCTTCTCCCTGCCCCTTTCCAAATCCGCTATTAAGGGAGGACCTCCTCCCCTTCCTTCTAACTCTAGCTTATCAGGTCAGGTCTCTTCCGGACTGGCTGCAATGTCCGCCTTTGTGGCCTAGCAAGGCTGCTCCTCCCTCTGGGGTCAGGGGGTCAAAGAGCCAGCCATTGAGTTCATGTCTGAAATAGTCCCTGTTCCCTTTCCTAGGGTACCCACATGGATATTGAGCTACCATTTGCTACATTCAAGCAGGGGTTCTGGGTTATATCCATACATGGTCCTTGGTTGGAGAAACAGTCTCATAAAATACCCCTGTGCCCTGATATATTTGGTCCTTGTGGAGCTCCTGTCCTCTCCAGGTCATACTAACTACCCCTTCTTTCATATAATTCCCTACACTCTACCAAAAGTATGGTTATGTGTCTTAATATTTACTTTGATACACTGCTAGGTAGAGTCTTTTCGAGGCCCTCTCTGGTAGGCTCTTGTCCTGCAACTTGTTTTCTCCTACATCCAATATCCATCCCATTTATCTTTCTAAGTGAGAATTAATCCTCTTACTCCAAGTCCTCTTTCTTGTTTATCTTCTTTAGGTATATAGATTCCAATATGTTTATCCTATCTTATAGGTCTATATAAGTGAATGTATACCATGTGTTTCTTTCTGCTTTTGGGATACTCACTCAGGATGATCATTTCCAGTTCCCACCATTTGCCTGCAAATTTCATTATTTCCTCCTTTTTAATTGCTGAGTAGTATTCTATTGTGTAAAAGCACCACAATTTCTGTATTCATTCCTCAACTGAGGGACATCTGGGTTGTTTCCAGGTTCTGGCATTATGAATAAAGCAGCTATGAACATAGTTGAGCACATGTCCTTATTGTGTACTTGAGCATCTTTTGGATATATGCTTGAGAGTGGTATAGCTGGATCTTGAGGAATCAATATTCTTAATTGTCTAAGAAAGCGCCAAATTGATTTCCAGAGTGGTTGTACAAGTTTACATTCCCACCAGCAATGGAGGAAGGTTCCTCTTTCTCCACATCTTCTCCAGCATGTGTTGTCACTTGAGTTTTTAATCTTAACCATTTTGGTGGGTGTAACATGAAATCTCAGGGTCCTTTTGATTTGCATCTCCCTGATGGCTAAGGACGTTGAGCATTTCTTTAAGTTTTTGCCATTCTACAATTCTCTATATAGAGTTCTCTGTTTAGCTCTGTAACTCATTTTTAATTGGATTACTTGATTTGTTGCTTTTTAACTTCTTGAGTTCTTTATATATATGGGATATTAGCCCTCTGTCAGATATAGGGTTGGTGAAGATGCTTTCCCAGTCTGTAGGCTGTCGTTTTGTTTTGATGACAGTGTCCTTTGCTTTACAGAAGCTTTTCAGTTTCATGAGATTCCATTTATTGATTGTAGCTCTTAGAGCCTGTGCTGTTGGTGTTCTGTTCAAGAAGTAGTTCCTGTTCCGATGAGTTCTAGGTTCTTTCTCACTTTTTCTTCTAACCAATTTGGTATGTCTCGTGTTATGTTGAGGTCTTTGATCCAGTTGGACTTTAACTTTGTGCAGGGTGATAAATATGGTCTATTTTCATTTTTCTGCATATAGACATCCAGTTGGTCCAGCACCATTTGTTGAAGATGCTGTCTTTTTTTTCCCATTAGTTGGAATTGGCTTCTTTATCAAAAATCAAGTTTCCATAGGTGTGTGGGTTTATTTCTTATAAGTAGATATTAGGCTTATAATATGGGATAAACATACTAAAATATGTTCACCTAAAGAAACTAAGCAACAAGGAAGATCCTGGGTAACATGATAAATCCTCACTCAGAAATGCAAATGGTATGGGCATCAGAAGAGAGAGTAAACAGAGAATAAGAGAAGAGCCCACCAGAGAGGGCCTCTGAAATACACTATCCAGCAGTGTGTCAAAGCAGATGCTGAGACTCCTAACCAAACTTTGGGCAGAGTACCAGGTAATCTTATGAAAGAAGTGGGAGATAGAAAGATCTGGAGGGGATAGGGCTCCACAAGGAGAGTTACATAAACAAAAAAAAATCTGGCCCCATGGGTCTTTTCTGAAACTGATACTCCAACCAAGGTTCATGCATGTAGATAACCTAGAACCCCTGCACAGCTATAGTCCATGGCAGATCAGTGTCCAAGTGGGTTCCCAGGAATGGAAACGGACTGACTCTGATATGAACTCAATGGCTGGCTCTTTGATCACCTCTCCCTGATAGGGGAGCAGCCTTAGCAGGCCACATAGGAAGAAAATGCATCAATTCCTGATGAGACCTGATAGGTTTCGGTCAGATGTAAGGGGAGGAGGACCTCCCCTATCAGTGGATTCTGGAGGAGTATGGGAGGAGATGAGGGAGGGAGAGTGGGATTAGATGGGGACAAGGGAGGGGGCTACAGCTGGGATACAAAGTGAATAAATTATTAATAAAAATAAGTAACATTTTAAAAATGTAATCAAAATCAAGTGTAAACTTTTACTTTTGCACAATTTTAGTAGTGTTCCAGAGGTTTTTGCAAGTTGTGCTTTTCTTTTTTCTCTTTTCTTTCATTCTAGGAACTGTGTTTAAAAACTCTATCCCTGATTTTTGTATATCCATATCCATAGATAGATAGATAGATTGACTGATTGACAGATTGATAGGTAGGTAGATACATAGATAAGTAGATAGATAGATAGATAGATAGATAGATAGATAGATAGATAGATAGATAGATAGATAGATAGATAGATAGATAGATAGATAGAAATAACTTATATTCTTCCTTGTAAATAGACTACTTATCTGTTCAGGCTTCATGCATTCTTGTTCCTGTGGTTTCTCTAGATTTTTTTTGTTGTTAATTTCTATATTTACTGTGTGGTATCTTGATGAAGTGTGAAGACTTACTTCAAGTCTTCAAGTGAGTGCTTGTTTTGTGGTCTGTAATGTGACCAGCTTTAGAAAAGTTTCTATATCTTTTGGATGAATTTTTCTGTGGATACCTCTACTTCTTGTGGATTCATGACAGAATTTAGCTCTGAAATGTCTTTGCTCATTTTAGTGTAAGATGCATATCTAAAGATGAAAATGTGGTAGAGAAGTCTCCCACTATGAATTTATTAGTACCAATCCTATTTTTCATGTCTTTTAGTGGTTGATTAATGACAGCATAATCATTAAATTTGTTGCACACATATTTTCAGTTACTATGCTGCATTGGTGAATTGCTCCCTTCAATATGCAATGACATTCTTTATCTTTTCTGAATTGTTTTTTTCTTTGAAGTCCAGTTTATGAGGTATCAATATTTCTATCTAGCTTTTAATAGAGTTCCATGTGCTTGCAGATTGGTATTAATTTATTTATTGTTTATGGATGTCTTTATCAGTGAAGTATATTTCTTGAACTCAAGAGACAATAAGAATCTTTTTTGTTTTAATTCAGTTACCTACTCTATGTGTTTTTTGTTCATTTTATTAATTTATTCTCTCATATATTACTTCCTGCTTCCTCTTCGTCTGTGTCATACCTCCTTCACCCCACTCTTACCTCTGCTACATCCTCCCTCCCCATCTACTCCTCCTCCATTTCCCTTCAGAAATGGGTAGAGTTCCCAGATATATCAACCGATCATGGTATGTATCAAGTTGTAATAACATTAGGCAACTCCCCTCTTATTATGGCTGAATGAGGCCAACGAATAGGAACATACATCCCAAAAGCAAGCAAACACATCAGAAGCAGCCCCCTGTTCCTTCTGTAAGGAGTCCTACAAAACACTAATTTTCACAATTATTCTATGTCTATGTCTACGTATGTGCCTATATCTATCTATGTCTCTCTGTCTCTTTT
The DNA here is from genome assembly GCA_028658305.1 of Pachyuromys duprasi. Taxonomy (NCBI): domain Eukaryota; kingdom Metazoa; phylum Chordata; class Mammalia; order Rodentia; family Muridae; genus Pachyuromys; species Pachyuromys duprasi. The sequence goes on from CM053742.1 coordinate 68,882,529, forward strand.
TGTCTCTCTGTCTCTGTCTGTCTCTGTCTTTCTCTCTGTCTCTCTCTCTCACTCTGTGTGTGTGTGTGTGTGTGTGTGTGTGTGTGTGTGTATCCATGCAGGCTCCCTGATTGTCAGTTCAGTCTTAGTGAGCCCCTATTAGTTCAAGTTTGTTGATTCTGTGTGTTTTCTTGTGGTGTCCTTGACTCCTCCTCATTCTGCTCACCTTCCTCCCCTTCTTTAACAGGATTCCTGAACTCCACCTAATGTTTGGCTGTGGGTCTCTACATCTGTTTCCATCAGTTGCTGGATGAAAGCTGTTTGATGACAGTTGCGTAAGGCACCAATCTAAGAGTATAGCAGAATATCATTAGGCATCCTTCTTTTACCTTTAGTCTTCTTCCTTTTCTTCTTCTTCCTTCTTCTCTTCTTCCTCTCTTTTTTTTCTTCTTTTCCTCCTCCTCCTCTTTCTTCTTCTTTTGCCATTAGTGTCTGGTTCTATCATAGGTATCTGGACCACCTGACCTCTGGTTTCTGGCTCTCTAGGCAGTGTAGGGTGTGGGTTATTTCTCTTAAATAATTATTTAGAGCATTTGAATTTAAAGTTATTATTGCTAGTGTTTTCATGTTCTTTATATATTTTCACTTGTTGATTACCTTGATTCCATTGCTCTCTACTATGCGGGAACTGATAGAATTGTTCCAAGTTTTCTTTTGTTCATATACTCTACTTATAAAATATATTCTCTGAAATCCTCTGGATTAATTTTCTTTTCTATTTCTCTCCGGATACTATTCTTTTTAAGATTTTTAAAATATCGATCTTGTTAGTTATAAACTGTCCTAGGTTTTAAAATCTATTTGGACATGTTCTTCTTTCTATATTGATAATAACATTGTTTGACTTATGCCTTTAGTTATGCAGTGTTTAATTCTGGGGAAAAAGATATCATTCCATGCTTTCCTGGTCTTTATTTTATCTTAGAAGAAAACTGATTATATTCTGATTTTTCATTACTTTATTTGTCTTTTGTTTGTTTGTTTGCTGGTGAGTTTGTGCTCCTCCCTTATAGATTTTAATATTTTTTCTTTGTCTTGCATTTTCAGCATGTTGTCTATATTCTTAATACTTCTTGTATTTGGACTACTATTTCTTTATGTACAGTTATAAATTTTTCTTTTATACTTTTATTGGACAAATTATCTGTGACTTTAGGCTTTCTCAACTCCTACCTTATGCATTCTTAAGTTTGGTTTATTGAAAGTATTTCATAATTACAACAAATTGTGGTCATGGTCATTGTTTTTCTTATATATGCTTGAATATGTTATTACCACTATGTCATCCCACATGCCTCAAATTACTTCTTCCTTGGTCTTTTTTGTAGTATTTTAATTTGATTTTTCCTTCCTAAATTTATTGATCTGACATTTCTGTCTAGTTATTTTTCATAGTCTCAATATCCTTACTGAATTTTTGAATTGATGCTTTAGAATTTCTTCTTGAAAATGATGACCATTTAATTAAATTTGCTAAGTTAATTCTTCTATTGTTTCTGAAATTATATTTTTTCTTACTTCATTTCCTGTTGTAAAAATTATCTGGTTGTTTTGAAACTAGTTTTTAATACTGGACATTGAGTTTCTCTCTTAGAATTTCTGATATATTTTCTTAGTTTTCCCATATTCCGAAGTTTGTAACTTGTTGGGGTGGTTGGGGTGGTTTGTTTTCTTATATCTTTGAGCATATTTGTTATGATGTATGTATTTGTTAAAGACTGTGTTTTCCATTTTTTTTTCTTTTCAATTGTTTTGGTTCCTATGAATACTACTTCACTTGATTTACATTTCTTATTCCTTCTTGGTGGTAAGCTGATATCAACAGATGATTCAATGATTTAATAGAAAATCTCTCTTAAAGGAAAGTAGAAGATGTTTGGGTAATTCACTTAAGTTGCCTCTAAAATCCAGTGAAAGTAGGAATAGGATCTTAACTGTGAAAAGCATAGTCTGTAGTTTTCTTAGACTTAAGGATATAAATAATTATTAAAAAGTTGAATAGGGAATTAAAAAGGAGGCAAAGAGAAAATAAGTAGGAAAGTAAGGAAGAGAGTAGGTAAGAGATATGATTAATAATAAAACTCATTATCAAGGAGATTCAGGGGCAAAAAAAAAGACAATCATGAGAGTAAAATCAGATGAGATGCAAGCTAAAATGAAACAATTGAACAACTCAAATATAAGCATGCAAGTAAAAAATGAAAATGAAATAATACAATGAAATTTTATTTAGTTTTAAAGAGAAATGAAGGTACTGAACTTTCAGTAATATGTTGGGACTAGAAAAATGTTATATTAGGCAAGATATGTCAGGCACAAAGAAGAAAATATTGTAAATTCTTTTTGTATGGGTCTCCTAACTTCTATTTTTTTATTTAAGTTAATTTATATGGGGCTACATGAGGTGAGATGTCAGGAAACTAAAAAATGGTTTCAAGAGAGAGGCAAACTGGCTTTAAGAAATGAGTGAAAAGGTTCATAGGACACATGAAATATTAAAGTTAAAAAATAATGCTGTGAACCAAGCAAGTGATTCAGTGGGATTCCCATCAAATTACCAACACAATTCTTTACAGACCTTGAAAGAAAAATACTCAACTTCATATGGAGAAACAAAAAAACCCAGAATTTCTAAAACAATCCTGTACAACAACAGATCATCAGCAGGTATCTCCATCCCTGACCTCAAGCTGTACTACAAAGCAAGAGTAATAAAAACTGCATGGTATTGGCATAGAAACAGAATAGTGGATCAATGGAACCGAATAGAAGACCCAGAAATGAACCCACACACCTATGGAAATTGATTTTTGACAAAGAAGTCAAAACCATTCAATGGAAAAAAGACAGCATCTTCAACAAATGGTGCTGGTCCAACTGGATATCTGTATGCAGAAAAATGAAAATAGATCCATATTTATCACCTTGCACAATGCTAAAGTCCAAGTGGATCAAAGACCTCAACATAAAACCAGACACACTAAACCGGTTAGAAGAAAAAGTGGGAAAGACCCTAGAACTCATTGGCACAGGACTCTACTTCTTGAACAGAACACCAACAGCACAGGCTCTAAGATCAACTATCAATTAATGGGACCTCATGAAACTGAAAAGCTTCTGTAAAGCAAAAGACACTGTCATCAAAACAAAATGTCAGCCTACAGATTGGGAAAGGATCTTCACCAACCCTACATCTGACAGAAGGCTAATATCCAATATATATAAGGAACTCAAGAAGTTAAAAAGCAACAAATCAAGTAATCCAATTAAAAACTAAGGTATGGAGGTAAACAGAGAACTGCCTGTAGAGGATTGTACAATGGCAGAAAAACAAAGAAATGCTCAACATTCTTAGCCATCAAGGAGATGCAAATCACAAAGACCCTGAGATTTCACGTTACACCCACCAGAATGGTTAAGATCAAAAATTCAAGTGACAACACATGCTGGAGAGGTTGTGGAGAAAGGGGAACCTTCCTCCATTGCTGGTGGGAATGCAGACTTGTACAACCACTCTGGAAATCAATTTGGCACTTTCTTAGACAATTAGGAATAGTGATTCCTCAAGATCTAGCTATACCACTCTTAGGCATATATCAAAAATATGCTCAAGTGCACAATAAGGACATTTGCTCAACTATGTTCATAACAGATTTTTCGTAATAACCAGAACCTGGAAACAACCCAGATGTCCCTCAGTCGAGGAATGGATACAGAAATTATGGTACTTTTACACAATGGAATACTACTCACCAATTAAAATGAGGAAATTGTGAAATTCTCAGGCAAATGGTGGGACAAGGAAATGATCATCCTGAGTGAGGTATCCCACAGCAGAAAGAAACACATGGTATATACTCACTTATATAGACCTATAGGATAGGATGGACATACTGAAATTTATACACCTAGGGAAGTTAAGCAAGAAGGAGGACCCAGGTTTGGATGATCAATACTCACTTAGATGGACAAATGGGACAGACATTGAATGTAGGAGAAAACAAGCAACAAGACAGGAGCCTACCATAGAGGTCCTCTGAAAGACTCTAACTAGCAATTTATCAAAGCAGATATTAAGACTCACAACCAAGCCTTTGGCAGAGTTCAGTGAATCATATGAAAGAAGGGAGAGTTAGTACGACTTGGTGAGGACAAGAGCTCCACAAAGACCAAATGGATCAGGGTAGAGACTGTTTCTCCAACCAAGGACCATGTATGCATATAACCTAGAACCCCTGCTCTGATGTGGCACATGGTAGCTCAGTATCCACCTGGGTACCCTAGTAAGGGGAACAGGGACTATTTCTGTCATGAACTCAATGGCTGACTCTGCTACCCTCACCCCCCCCCCAGAGGGAGGAGCAGCCTGGCTACACCCCAGAAGAGGACATTGCAACCAGCTCTGAAGAGACATAATAAGCTATGGTCAGATGGAAGGGGAGGAGGTCCTCTCCTATCAGTGGATTTGGAGAGGGGCAGGGAGATGAGGGAGGTATGGGGAGAGTGGGAAGGAATGAGGGAGGGGTCTATGGCTAGGATACAAAGTACATTACCTGTGATTAATATAAAAATAAATAAAATAGTTAAGAAATAATGTTGTGGGTAGGAGTGTACAAGCAGAGAATGATGTGCAGGGAGGTGGGACTGAAGTGCCACAGACATGGTAAGGGTTCAATCAAAATTAAGTATGCTTATGTGAAAAAATCTGTTATTTGCATGTCACTTGATAAAATAAAATAAATTACATGTAAAATATATAAAAATAAAAGTAAATGAAATAGCATATTTAAAAAATACAGTTAGCTCAGCCAGTATTTCTTTTTGATTGAGATAGATATATTTCTTTTCCATTTTCATCAATCATATTTGTAGAAGTTTCTGTAGGTGGGAAAGTGTTGCTAGTCTCAGCAACTCAAGCATTATATCAGTATATCCTTTCTGGAGAGAGGGGTTGCTGTATAGTCCTCCTCTTTCTGCCTGTATTTCTATGTCTAAGATGACTTACCTATTCAATATTACTTTTTTATATGTTTGTTAAGAGATGGGTGTTTGCATGTAAGGCATTCTAGCAATGATACACTGAATGGGAAAAATAGGATGGCCAACTTGTTTTTCCTCGTTTTTAAATATATAGAATATTTTTGGCAGCTACTTTTGACATGATCATTGTGCAAGCAGAGCAATGTGGACAGGCATCAAGTGGTGGCTGCTTAAATATGCTTCTTTTTTTAAAGATATTTTCTAGGCTTATATTTTCTTCTTCTTCAAGTCTTTCACTAAATGTTATAGAGTCTATTATTTTGTCTCTTGAATCATCTCTGAGCTGTATAGAGATGTCTTCTAACTAACCACCATACCCGGAAACCTTTTCATTGACCTCTTTTGCAAATGAATTTAAATATATCTTGACATGTGGTATTTTAAGTGCAAAAAAAAAAGGAACATTTCTCAGATGTCATGCATACTTTTGTTTTGAATTACAATCAACCTCCAGTTCTGGCTCAAGATATCTGCTTCCCTTCTTTATCTAAAATGTAACAGGCCATGATGCATAACTTACTACGACAGACACAGCTGTTTTAGTTTTGTGTGTTTTTTTTTTCTTGCTGTCATGGACTGTAATCCTTGAAACATGAGCCAAAACAGATTTATCCTCCTTAAAATTATTGGCCACTTAAACTTTCATAAGAATGAGACAATTAGCTGATATAGAAAATCTGTATTAATGACCCAATTGATGCTGTGATGAGCTTAACCATATATGTTAAGGACTAGTTTTCAGCAGAAGGTTTGGTGACACAACATAAAGAAGCTTTGGCATACCATAAGCAGATGTAAATGGGCATTACAGCAGGTGTGCAGAAAGTTAGAATGTTGATAGATAATTTGAGAATAAAATCCTCATATAACAGCTTTCAGAGAATAACTTCATGACAAATGAACCAAAATTTATGTTTCACATACTGTAAAAGAATGGGAATGATTTCTGCCCATATTGTCAATTTTGTGAGCAACTGAATTTAAAATTATGAGCTGTGGCATAGTTGCTGATCACTGTGTATAGCAAGGTTGAATGAGAAAGAAGAAACATAAAAATTAACTTTGGAGAGATTAGGGATACAAGGCACATACCTAAACATAGTAAAGGCAATATACAGCAAGCCTATTGCTAACATCAAACTCAATGGAGAGAAATTAAAATCAATCCCACTGAAATCAGGGACTAGGAAAGGCTGCCCATTGTCTCCATATCTCTTCAACATAGTACTTGAAGTCCTAGCTAGAGCAATAAGACAACTAAAGGAGATCAAGGGGATACAAATTGGAAAGGAAGAAGTCAAAGTATCACGATTTGTAGATGATATGATAATATACATAAGTGACCCCAAAAATTCAACCAGAGAACTCCTT
>CM053742.1:68889478-68907441 GCA_028658305.1 Pachyuromys duprasi
TTTTTTTTTTTTTTTTTTTTTTTGGCTTTGTTGATCTCCTTGTGTGTCTTCTTTCTCCTCCAAGCTCTTTTTATATCCATCCTCTTCCATAATACTCAATATGCTCTGTCCAAAATTTGGCTCTGAGTCTCAGCATCTGCTTCAGTCCCCTGCTAATTGGGGTATTTTAGAGGACATCTATGGTAGGCTCCAGTCCTATTTCCTCTCTTCTACTTCTTCTAGTGTCTATACTGTTTTCCCTATGGAATGAGAATTAAATGTCTTCCCTAGGATCCTCCTTGTCTTGGAGCTTCTTTAAGTCTGTATATTTTAGTATGTTTATTTTATATAATATGGCTAATATCCACTTAAAAGTGAGTATATACCATGCATGTCTCTCTGCTTCTGGGAAACCAGACTCAGGATTATTTTTTCTAGTTCCATCCATTTGCGTGTAAATTTCATTATTTCCTTATTTTTAATAGCTGAGTTGTATTCCATTGTTCAAATGTACCAAAATTTCTGTTTCCATTCTTCAATTGAGTAACAATTACATTGTTTCCTGATTCTGTCTAATATGTATAAAGTGACTATGAACATGATTCTATGATTATTCTGAAACTTTTGCATCAATGGAGTTATTATATATTTGGTTCTTTGCAACCACCTCTTTCACATAACATAATAGGTCTACAGTTCATCCATATCTTTTGTCCAAATATGTGTTTTCATTTCTCTTACATATGTAAAAAAGGATAACAAGTGTATCAATTTTATATTGATTGTATAAAAATCAGAAGAACTTATGGGCTTATAAAGCAGAGCTATATTATCTTATAAGATTAGAATTCAGAACCTAAAAATATGTCTTAATGGTCTAAAAATAAAGGGATATTTTTATTGGTTGGTTCTTCCTGAAGACTTTATAAGGTAATTTATGTATAAGCTCTCGCTGGTACCAACAGAATCACTTTATCATTTGCCCATGACCATATTTTCAGGTTTGATATAATCTCAATTATGAGTTGGAAGCATGGCTCACAAGTTAAGTGTACTGACTACTTTTCCAGAGGATATAAGTTTTATTCACAGCACCATATGGCAGTTTACACTCATCTATAACTCCAGTTCCAAGGAATCCCACACCTCCTTTATGACCTCTCTGGGACTCGGGATACACAGATATAAATGAAGACTATCATTTATATTTCAATTAAATTTTAAAAGATGTTCCCAACTTAAAATTGTTAAGTTTAAGACAAGAACAAAATAAACACATTAGGAGTCACATGTCAAAGTTTCCAATTTAAGGGTTTTTTGTTTGTTTGTTTTGTTTTATTTTGTTTATCTTGGCCAGCCATGAGTGATATACTCTTGAAATGTGGGGCAGTCATTGGGACCTGCAGTCAGGCACTTGATAAGAAGAGTATACAACAATCCTCTGAAGTATACTGTTGCTAAGGTATAATATTAAGGAGTATATGTGAAAGGGTCATTGAGTCTACATTTGCTAAAAATTACTGATATTACTCTTGCATATTCAGATACCCAATGAGTAACTAAAATTTGAACTACTTACTTGTGTTTTCTATGTCTTCTTACTAATTCAGAACTTTGAGTGAGATTCCTGTGAAATTCTATATGTTACTCATAAGAAATGGTCAACTTAAGGTGTCAATCCTATGAGGCTGAAAAACAAGATAAGAGTAACTAAAACGTTTTAAGAATTGCAAGTGCTGGTAGTCTTAACAGTTTCAGAATTTCAGAGGCGGGAAGATTAGAAACAAAACAAAACAAAAAAAAAACAAAACAAACAAACAAACAAACAAAACCAACCAACCAACCAACAAACAAATAAACAAAAAAAACAAGGCCATTCCAGTTCACCAGCATAAGTTCCAGGACAATCAGACACATATAACAAGATTCTGTCTAACAAAATTTAAAAAAAAAAGTATTTCAGGAAGAGTATTATATTCAATAAACTGTCATCAGTACCATGAGTTTTTTGCAGCACCCTATATCATAACATGGGAAGTATACAGTTTTCAGCTAAAATTGTAAGAAGAGTGGAGCCAAGATACTGTTGTCATTATTGGGACAAAATGTCAGATGGAAACAACAACACAGTCACGAAAAATTAGACCCACAATTTCCTCCACTTACAAGTTGTGCAGTGATAAATGGGGAGCCGAAATTAAGGTAATGACCAACCAATGACTAGCGCAACATGAGACCCATGTTAGAAAAGATAGAGAACACCCCAGACACTATTAATGATATTCTACTATGCTTCCAGACAGGAGGATAGCACAACTGTCATCTGAGAAGATTCACCGAACAGCTAATGGAAACAGATCCAGGAACTCACATCCAAAAACTAGATGGAATTGTGGGAATCATTTGGAAGTGGAAAAAGAGGAATTGCAGGATCCTGAGAGGAAAAGAACAGAAAAGAAGGGGAGATAGTAAGACCTGGAAAGGACAGAAACTCCACAATAAGAGCAACAAAACCAAAAATCTGGGCACAGGGGTCTTTTATGAGACTAACAATCCAACCAAGGACCATTCATGGATATAACCTTGAACCCCTGCTGAGATGTAGCACATGGCAGCTCAGTATCCTTGTGGGTTTCCTAGTAAGGGGAACAGAGCTGTCTCTGACATGAACTCAGTGGCAGGCTATTTGACCACCCTTCCTCTTGAGGGGGAGCAGCCTTACCAGACCACAGAGGAAGACAATGCAGCCAGTACTGATGAGACCTAATAAGCTAGGGTCGTATGAAAGGGGAGGAGGACCTCCCCTATCAGTGGACTTGGAGAGTGACATGGGAGGAGATTATGGAGGGAGGGTGGAATTGGGAGGGAATGAGGAAGAAGGCTATAGCTGGGATACAAAGTTAATAAGCTGTAATTAATATTAAAAATAAAAAAATTAATAAAAAAGAACATCCCAAGAAAACCTCTCAATGCTCAGGAATCTATGCCAAAGAAAAGACAGAGAAAATATAAGAGCCAGTGGGGATGAAAGACATCAGAGAAACAAGAACTTCCATATACAACAGTACTGATGAACATATGAAGTCTCAGAGATTTTGGCTGCATACACAGAACCTGAACTGGTACAAGGCAAAGGGGGTTCCATTGCTGAGAAGCAAAAGTTGCCACAAGTACCCATCCCCAACGATGAAACTTCCTTCAATCAGTAATCTCTTACAAAGGAAAACTTAGTTTTCCTAAACAGAATCTCACTGTGTATATTAATCAAACTTAAAGGTATGTATCTTGCCCAGCAGTAGATGGCCAACAAAAAATGAACTCAGTGGTATTTTTATGAATTTTTTTGCATAATACTGCTTTTGGGGGCATTTTTTCTGGACGGTTTCTTAAAAAATATGGGTTTTTATTTTTTGTTTTTGTGACTTTTATTATGTTGTTTCTTCTATTTTTCGTAGTGTTCTTAAATTTTTTTTAAAAAATCTGTTTAGAGTGATTGTTTATTTTGTAAAGAGTCAGAGAAAGAAAGGACATAAAATTGGGTAGAAGGGGAGGTGGAGAGGATCAGAAAAAACTTGGGGACAGGATACTCTGATCAGAATATATTCCATGATGCAAAATATTTATATTAATATACATATACATATAACATTATGAATATATAGGGGCATCCAGGTAATCATATTCTATAATAACCTGATTAACAAATTGAAATCAGTCTAAAATTTGAATCATACCTCATCATCTCTATATATCTACACATTGTGAGATTTGATACATGGAAATATTTGTGGGTTTAGGTGCAATGCCTGTCATAATAGTTAATAATAATACATCAGTACCTTAAATTGTGCCATTGTGAGGATATATCTAAGCGGCGAAATTTTTTTTAAGTGGAAGATTTATTTTCATTCACAGTTTCAGGAGTTTCAGTACATGTTGAAGATTCCATGTTTCCTGGGCATGTGATGAAGAAAAACTGATTGTTTGGAAGGCACGAGAAAAATGTTGGTTTCTTCAGCAAGGGAGGGAAGAAAAAAATGGAAGGAGTAAGGGAAGGGGAGGGTGGAAAGCCTACAACAATGTAAGTGCTTCCAACATATAACTCCTGTGACCTACTTCTAGGTGCAACCCATCATTTATCATACCTGTCATATTCCAGTAACCTGACAACAATCAGTTAATCAATTAATCAAAATATTATTTATCATGATTTACTCATATTTTCATAGTGTCATGATCTAGTAAACCAAGGATTTAGCACAGAAGCATGACATTCAATGAACAAATTAAAATAATTTTATTTACATTAATTACTTTGCTTAGTTGACAGATTTGAAAATTGTGTTGTTATCAGAAATGTATTAAAATGTCAGTATTTTCACTTTCTTACTAATAATTTTTATTGCTTAAGTCTATAGTGGTTATATGAATTACATTTCCTGTTGTGAAAAAAAAACACCTGTCAAAAACAACTTAAGGGAAAAAAAGTTATTTCGGATCTCAGCTCTAAGGTATCGTCCATCATAGTGATGGCTGCAGGATATGTAAACTTCTTCTCACATGGAATCTATACTTGAGACAACTAGCCACATGTCATTTGCTGATACTCTGCTTATTTGTTTCTTTCACATAATTGTAGCTATATTTTCATTTTTTATTTTTCTTATATTTTATCAAGGTTTGCTTATTTTATAACTTTAATAATAATCATTTGGATATGTAAAATGAATATACACATATGAGTTTATATATGTATATATTAAATATTTATATAATTTGTGTATATTCTTATTTCTGTTGATAATATATTTATATTGGATTCATTCTTTGTCAATTTGTGAACAAGCATGTTTCGTGAGTATTGCTTGATTCTCAGACTCTAACTGTGAATCGATTTTTGAGTATTACGTTATTTGCTCAAAAGCTGTGTTTTGCACTTAGGTTCTTTTTACAACCTACTTGAGTGCCTTTAATATTCACATGTGTGGATTGTAGAAATGGCTCAGCAGTTAAGAGCAATTTTTGCTCCACCAAGGTACCCACATTTTATCCCATGCACCCAAGTGATAGCTTATATCCATCTGTAATTACAGTTTCAGGTGATATAATTTGCTCTTTGGTCACTAAAGGCATCATACTACATGCTGACCATATACACACATGCAGCCAAGCACTCACACTGAAAAATAACAATAAATATATCTTAGAAAAATATTCATATTTGGAATCCCATATACCAGTACCTCAGTCGGTGACTATTTCTAAAGATCAGGACTTTAAAGTGTTGACTAGGATAAACTGAGTTTATTATTGTTAAAGGCCTAGAATCTAGTGTGGTCTCTGACCAATAGCACAGATATCAGCAGGCCATAAAGTGCATGTGACCTGTACCCTAAGGATAGGTATGCTCTAGGGAGGGAAGAGTCTGAGATAGTAGGTCTGGAGAATTTAGGTGGAGTGTGCTTCTATAACAAAAGATGGGAGAGGTCTGCCTGCATTGATAGGAAAAAGGTCACCAGCTTCCTAATAAAATCCAATCCCAACCTTCTGGATTGAATGGTCGTATTTAATTTTATCTTCTCCATTAAAGAGATACCAAAAATAATTAACATTTCTGGTTCTCACATGTGGATACTAGATTTTTGACAAAGAAGCCAAAACTATACAATGGAAAAGTGTAGCATCTTCAACAAATGGTGCTGATCTATCTGGATGTTTACATGTAGAATAATTCTAATAGATCCAAACTTAATACCTTGCATGAACTTAAAGTTCAGTTGTATCAAAGACATCAATATAAAATCAGACACACTAAATTTTTTAGAAAAAAATAGTGGATAAGAGACTTGAACTCCTTGGCATAGGAGATAACTTTCTCAATAGAACACCAAAAGCACAGTCTCTAAGATTAACAATTAATAAATGAGACCTCCTGAAACAGAAAAGCTTCTAAATCAAAGGAAACTGTAATCAAAACAAAAGGACAGCCTACAGACTGGGAAAGGATCTTTACCAACTCTATATATGGTAGAAGGCTAATATCCAGAACATATAAAGAACTCAAGAAGTTAATCAGCAACAAATGAAGTAATACAGTTAAAAAATGGGGTACACGGCCTGCATCTGTGCAGGGGTCCTAGGTTATCTTCATGCATGGTAATTGGTTGGAGTATCAGTCTCAGGAAAGATCCCTATGCTCAGATTTTTTAGTTCTGCTGCTCTCCTTGTGGAGTCCCTGTCCTCTCCAGATCTTACTATTTCCCACTTCTTTTATAAGATTTCCTTCACTCTGACTAAAGGTTGGCCATAAGTCTCAGCATCCAAGTGGGTTCCATAGAAATGGGAACAGGGAATGTCTCTCACATGAACTGATTGGCCTACTCTTTAATCACCTCCCCCTGAGGGGGGCGGATCCTTACCAGGCCAAAAAGGAAGATAATACAGCCACTCCTGATGAGACCTAATAGACTAGGATCAGAAGGAAGGAAAAGACCTCCCCTATCAGTGGACCTGCAGAGGGGCATATATCCAGAAGGGGGAAGAAGGGAGAGATTGGGAGGGGAGAGGGGAAGAAACTACAGGGGTGATACAAAGTGAATGAAGTGTAATTAATAAAGAATTGTTTTAAATGGGGTATAGTTTTAAGCAGAGACTTCTCAATAGAAGAAAATGGAATGGCAGAGAAACACTCAAAGAAATGCTCAACATCCTTAGCCATTATGGAAATGCATATCAATACGACACTGAGATTTCAGCTTATAACCATAAGAATTGTTAAGATCAAAAACTCAAGTGACAACATGTTCTGGAGAGGATGTGGAGAAAGGGGAACCCTCCTCCATTGCTGGTGTTAATATAATCTTGTACAACGACTTTGGAAATCAATCTGTCTCTTTCTCAGAAAATTAGGAATAGTGCTACCTCAAGATCCAGCTATACCACTGCTAGGGATATATCTAAAATATGTTCAAGTATACATAAAGGACATTTGTTCAACCATGTTTGTATGCTTTATTCGTATTAGGTAGAATCTGGAAACATCCCCAATAATACTCTTAGCTTCTTTTGAAACTGCTTGCTTCATACAGCTTTCTTTTGCAAAGCCTCCTGTAGCTGAGATACCTAAAACCTTCTGTATTTTGTTTTGTTGTTGTTGTTGTTTGTATTTGTTTTTTGTTTATTTTGTTTTTGTTCTGGTTTGTTTATTATCCAATAAAAACCCTGTTTTGTGAATACTTGGGGCCACACCTCTATACCTGATCACTTGGGTGTGATCTCAGATGGCTGAAAAAAAGACTTTCAATTGACTATAAACTGTGTCTGAGTGGTCCTATTTTTTTCTTTTTCTTAGCAAGGTCAATTTCTTTTTCTTTTTCACTGAGCTAAATTGTTCTTAATCTGAGTCTAGATTTCTGTCTTAATGAAAAATAAATATTATCAGCACTAATTATGTGGAAAGACTAAAATTTACTTTAAACATACCTAGTGTGACAACTACTTAGTCAAATCCTGTTAATTAAGTTTTCTGATTTATATACACATCCATCAATATTTGTTGTCAAAATGTTAGCATATCACTTTATATTAAAATAAATTCAAGTCCAATTAAGTATACTTATTTTATTTTTATCATCATCAATATTGACAAATTATAATTTTTATCCTCTAATAAATGTTGTACCAAATACATAGTAAACTATAAATTATGTATTTCCTATTTGATAATAGCCCTGCTTTGGTAACAGAGTCCTGCTTTTATTACCCTATGTACTCAACGAAGAAGATAAGTCTACCTGTGTAAGAGGTGGGTGTGAATTTAAGAAATCATGAAAACCTTTCCCTCTTATGATGGTTGGCTTAACTATAAGCATATGAAAATAAGCTGTAGTGTATGATTACATCACCTAATATCTACATGTCTCTTATTGAATTATTAATATGTGAATTTTAACACAAAGAATGGAAAATGGGTAGAAGTTTTTTTGTATGTAACAAGGGTAAGGCTATATTAATGAAAAAAAATGATCCATGTATATCTCCATTCATGGAAAAATACCTTTCTCACATTCCTTTTATAAGAAATAGAAAAACAAAGAAAGTCTCTATCTCTGCAAGAGGACTTTACCTGACAAAGAACAGCATCTGTAATCTCCTGCTTCTTTACTGACACAATTTTCTCTTGTGCAATAAATAATCTACACTTTTGTATTTAATGCCATCACTTTTTGTCTCTATACCTTGACACATTTTGGGATTCAACTAACATTTGTCTTGACGTCTTCACTCAACACCCTTTATCAAAAATGGCAGTTTGAAGCAAACTGGAATGTAAATTGTGTTTTTATTTTTTAATAACTGTAAAAATTGCTTTTCTGTCAAAACTGAAAAATTCTTATTAGTGTGCTGACCTTGGAATTGCTCATCTGTACAGTTTTAAAACACCAAAATAAATGAACATGTGTCAAAGTGCATGGTCTCCTAGAAACCCATATTCACAAAATGCTAATCATGAGAAAGGTTAAAGGTTCTCCTCTGGATTGAAAAATTCTGATAATTTCACAGGATTATTTTAAAGTGTCTGGAGTTTATTGTATTATTGATAAAATAATGGTATTTTGTTTAACACATTTTATGTCAATGTTAACATATGAACCTATGCTTTTGGAATATCCTGTGTTTCACTAATTGAGATCAACACAATAATAAAAGCCTTTGGATACTAGATTAATGCATACACTCCATTTCTGTTTTTATCAAAAAGCACATCACTTGATGTTTTAAGGAGGAGTATATCACCCCTTCTTGATTCCTTTTTATGCATTACCTCTGGCTCTTTTTTTCTCACCTTAAACTATTCATTTTATTTTATCTTTAACGCTGACTGTACAGTTTGTTATGTACATGTTTGAATGTTTCTGTTACCACCTGAACTTAGTCTTAGAGTTTTGTATCAGTTCTTTTGAAAATTCTAATTGAAATATGTGACAGTTAACTATTTGCAATACAAGAATGTCTGAAAATTCTGAAACATCACTCTTTTTTCTTTCTCTTAGTTTTAAGGTTATAACAGAGAAGCTAAAATATCACATTTTGAATTCTGTGGTAAACATTTTTACTTTTATCATATGATACAAAAATGTCTTGAGAATAGCCTTGTATAAATGAGGAGCTGTTGACGACTTAGTACTAAAATTATAACTAGTAAGGGCATTTCAAATATTGTATTTTATTTATTTTCATTTTATATGCATGGTGGTGTGCCTGCATGTATGTCCATGTGAGGGTATCAGATCCCCTGCAATTAGAGTTATAGACAGTTTTTAGCTACCGTATGGGTCCTGGGAATTTAACTCAGGTCCCTTGGAAGAACAATCAGTGTTCTTAAACACTGAGCTATTCTCTCCAGCCCTTCAAATAACATTTTTGATAATTGTGGTATACCAACCAAATTATTTTAAAATCTCTAGAGCTACTTTTGTTAACTGGTACTGTAGGACTAAAATTATTATACTCCTAATATCTGCACTTATCATCATAAAGTTTTGCAAACAAACATGGCTCTAGTCTTGTGGCTAAGTGAAAGGCTTCTGCATGAGGATGGGTTACTACACACTGATTGTAATGCTGGGAACCACTAGGGACTTTGGGAAAGCCAAAAAGTATTCTGAAACAGTAAGCCATGCTTCCAGTACATAATACTTAAAATTTATAGACGGAATAACTCAGTGTCCTTTTTAATAAATTGGCTGACAATAATTATGACACAAGAAAGTGACAAAATATGATGATATTTGCAAAATAATACTGTATTTGATACAGGATTAACACTAAGAAGATTTAACAACTATAAATAATACTAATATAAATAAAATATCTCACACAGTAATAATTGTCATAATAGTTATAAAAGTAACTACTCAGAATGGAGAAATGCATATCTTCATAAGTACTTTACTGTTTGAGTCTCTATATGCTTGCTACTCACTTGAAATACCTTGTAAGTCAGTTTTCATCAACAGCTTATCAATTTGAAAGTAACAAATGTGATATCAGGTTACACAACCTTAAATCTAAAAGCACACAAAATATTTAAAATAGAGGGTTGATATTTTAAAATCTCTCACACTTATATATGCTGTTTTTTAAAAAAAATGTTTATATTTTATTTTGCTTTAAGAGTTTTCCATACTATCCGACTGAACTAGATGTAGGTTGTAACAAGAAAGGCCTAAAGCATATCCATGAATATTGAGGAAATCTAATGAGGTTCCATCTCAGCATGTCTGTAGAATCTACACGAAAAGATTTTCTTCTATGATCTTGAAAATTTAATTTGAATTAACTAATCATAGTCTGTTTATTATAATTAATGGAAAAATGCTATCCCTTCCATTTCATTATTTACTGAAACTTGAATCATACTTTAAAAAATAGTTTTATGTATCCACCATTTCTCCATGTAACTACACATAAAACCAAACAACCTATCATCTTTCTTTCCATAACTTAATTTGTTTTTTAAATTTCTTATTACTTTCCATATACAAAGTATGTCATTGAAGTTTGATACATTCGATTCTTTCAAAATAATTTGACATATACCAAAATAAATAAGACAAGTTTTCTGCCCTTAAGTGCATCTCAATCCAAGAAGAATATGTATTATGTAAAAATATTATTTGTGCTGTAATAAAATGATATCTGAAGTACTTAAGAATACAGAAATATGACCAAATTATGTTAATGAAAAGACTGGTAGGCATATATTGTGTTTCTGTAATTTATTAGGGAGGAATGAACTACACATGTTAAAGAAAGGATTCCTAGGGTGAACAAACAATGTATTCAATATTACACAGGTATAAAGTCTATAATATTTATGTTTTCTTCATTGGAGAGATGAAATCAAGGTCCTTTCATTTATCTGGAAAGTCCTATAAAGTAAAAATTGCTTATAGAATTATAAATAGAGAGATTGCTTCAGTGTAACAAATCTTTGCAAAAGACTGATCCCGTTTATATAAAAACCTGTTCAAAGACATCTTTTCCATTGGTATTATCATCATTGGCTAGAAAATAAACAGTTATTTGCAAGTACACAAAATGACAGAAAATTGACTTTTCAAGCAGTCCGCTGTCTCATATTGCACTATATTTTTCTCTATGGTTATTGCTTTCTTTATTTACTAATTAAGTTAAAATCATTTTTCATGTATCTATTCATCTGGGAAAGCAATTTTCAGTTAAGAGTTGTTGATCTTTCAATGATGATTATTGAGAAGGCAATTATGATTACATTTTGGCCTATGTGTTTGCGAGACATGAAAATACATAAGATGGGTCTACAAAACTATTTTGTAGATAAAGACAATTACCACCAAGCCTGATGATCTAATTTTGATCTCACTTAAAGAAGAGAAACACTTCTCAAAGTCGTCGTCTGACTTCCAAAGCATATTGTGGCATGTATTCCTATACACAGAGAAAAATCAATTAATTAGTGTAATAAAGACAAATTTTAAAAATACAGACACTTTTTTTCTCAGAAGCTCAAAGATTAGAAAAATAAGAAGTCTTTCCATCTAGACTCTAGAAGAAATTAACAAAAGGAATCTACAAATTCCTTCACTTTCAAAAATATTTCTATATCCTTTAAATGGTCAAAGGCATATGACAATACTGAATATTTTCTCTCCACATAAATGTTCAAAAATTACATATCTTGGCTTTAGAGAGGGATCTTTGTTTAAGAGCAAGAGCTACTCTTCCGTAATTCCCAGTTTCATTTCCCAGCACTTACGTGGTGACTCAGAAATATCTGTAATTCCAGTTTCAAAGGGCCTGAATTCCTCCTCTGACCTCCCTGAACACCATGCATACATGTAGGCAAAAGACATAAAATGATACAATACATAAATGCATAAAACAGAAACGACCAATTTTCATTCAGGAAGGCAAATGAGACAAACATTGGAAGAAGGGGGGGAAAAGGGGAACTGCCAGGAGCCTACCACAGAGGGCCTCTGAATGACTTTACCCAGCAGGTTATCAAAGCAGATGCTGAGACTCATATCCAAACTTTGGACAGAGTACAGGGAATCTTATGAAAGAAGAGAAAGACAGAAAGACAAGGAAGGGGCAGGAGCTCCACAAGGAGAGCAACAGAACCCAAAAATCTGGGCACGAGGGTCTTCTCTGAGACTGATACTCCAAACCAAGGACCGTGCATGGAGATGGCCTAGAACCCCTACACACATATAGCCCATGGCAGCTCAGTCTCCAAATGGATTCCCTAGTATTTGGAACAGGGGGTGTCTTTGATATGAACTCATTGAAATGAACTCCTTCGGGGAGATGCAGCCTTACAAGCCCAGAGGAAGGCAAAGCATCCAGTCCTGATGAGACCTGATAAGCTAGGGTCAGATGGAAGGGAAGGAAGACCTCCCCTCTCAGTAGACTTTGGGAAGGGCATGGCAGGAGATGAGGGAGGGTAGGATTGGGAAAGAATGAGGGAGGGGGCTAGAGATGGGATATAAAGTGAATAAACTGTAATGAATAATAAATAAATAAATTTTAAAACAACAATGTGTTCCTCTTTTGTTTCAATTATTTTCATGCACTTTGACCATATTCTTTTCCCTCCATGAATACCTTCCTTATCATCCTCACCTACTCATAACATCAGGCACTCTTACTCTTTTCCTCTCACAATAAAATGGTTACAGCATTTAGAAGGCCTGCATGATATCAAACCAGACTTAATCTCAGCATGAACAAGGGGAAATAGACATAAATTCTTACCCCTAACCAAGAAGCATTTCACAATTGATACCTGATAGAAAAGGGAAAATTTGTTTTCTATAATGGAATTTCTCTGATACATCAACCGTACACTAAGGTAGGCCCTGTACCCAGGAAAAGTTGGCATCTTAAAATGGACTCCATGTATTTTGGTGGAATTACCATTGTTTTAGTTTGTTTTCTTTTGTTGTTTGTTTTGTTTTCGTTTTTGTTGCATGTGGTTGTGTTTATGTGCGTGTTTATGCCTATGTTTCTATTTTAAAGATGTATCTGTTTTTACTTTCCTTCTCTACCTTTAGTATCTTCTGGAAATAACATGGAGCACCTCAGTGGGATGGTATGGACTTTTGACCCCAAAACTCTCACAGGAAAAAAGTGTTTTGAAACATTAATAATAGTGATGATGATAAATTAAAAGGTGTGTGAAATCATCCATTATCTCCTAAGAGCTTTCCATATTGCTTGCATTAGACTTAGATAGTTAATTGGAAATGTCTTCATGTATATAAATTCTAAAGTATTTAGTAATCAGTAGTTGTTTTCATTTGAGAAAATATTTCTATTCACTCTTTAAATAAACTTACCTTCCATTGTGCAAAGAAAAAAAAATCAACAACAAAAAAATATACCAGTTTACTTTTTCTCACATTTTCTAAGGAAAAAATAACTTTGCTTTAAATCCATTCCCTTTTTAAATAAAATGAGATTTGTATATATATTATGTGTATGGGTGTTTTGCTTGCATGCATGTCTCTGTATCATGTGTGCCTGGTGCCCATTTAGGCTTTGGAATCTCTGTAACTGGAGCTTAGATGGTTGTGAGCTGCCATGTCGTTTCTGGCAACTGAATTCAGGTCCTCTAAATGGCAACACAGCCTTCTAACCTCTTAATTGCTTAACCAGCTTTCTTCCTCTAGATATTTTTGTAATTACTTAAAAAACTATAATTAATTAATTAATATAATGCATTTGCTTTCTATCCTTGCTGAGCCCCCATCTTTGTCTCCTTACAATCCCACTGTCCCTCCCTCTTCTCCTCCTATGCCTGTCCCCTAGTCAACTGATAGGAGAGGTCCTCCTCCCTTTCCATCTGACCATAACCTATCATGTCTCATCAGGACTTGCTGCCTTGTCTTCCTCTGTGGTTTGGCAAGGCTACATCCCTGTTCCCTGAGGGAGGTGATGAGAGATCCTGCCACTGCCTGCCAGAGACAGCCCCTGCTCCTCTTTCTAGTGAACCAACTTGAAGACTGAATCTATGGGCTAAACTTGAGCAGGGGTTTTAGGTCCTTGGTTGGGTTATCAGTCTCTGCAAGGCCCAGGTTTTTTTGGCTTTGCTGGTCTCCTTACTTTGCATCTTCTCTCAGGATAGGGGATGAATCTTTCCCTCACTAAACATTTGAGGAAAACCTGCTTTCTTTTGTGAAAAATTGTGAAAATTTTTAAAGTTTATTGCTTAGCATAGATGAAACATTCAAATGTGTGTGATAATTTCATCAACAATGTATTTGTATGTGGGGGAGTATAAATTTAGAAGGTCTATGGCTTTCTCTAACTTCACTCTGACCTTGAGTCCATTAAAATATCATGATAGAATCTTTGATTTCTCAGTAGATTTTCTATTTCTTTTATTCAATTTGGAGGGAGAAGTATCATTCTCATTTAAATGAGCATTAATCTTTTTTTCCTGAGAATATGGTTTATGTTTTGGGTGACGACTACAAACAGGAATCTTCTTTTCCTTTTTATCTAGAAGAATTTTCAAATTTATAATTTCCCTTATCTAAAGAGGAATTCAAGTTGGCAGTTATTCACACATCTACTTAAAGAGTGTGGTGGATCTGACAAGGCTGGTTATGAATCGATTGCAAGCTCCTGGTACTGGCGAGTTCATTCTTCTGATTGTGATGTTCATATGACAAGAAGTTTCATGGGGTTTGCATCAAGTAAATCAATAATGATAACACTAGTGAGAATACTGACGAATGTTCTGTTCTTTTTTTTTTCAATCTTAGGTAAAGTTAAATTTGCAAAAAAAATGATACACTTCAGATTCTAGCAAATATTGATGCATATTATTCTTTGTGCATAATTGTCAGTGTAACTTATCCAAAGAACAAATTAATTTGACATAAAAATTTCCTTATGTTTTTGCAAAATACTGGTTTTATTTTGATTATTCATAAATTACTAAGAAAAGTGTGCCCAGCCAATTTAAAAGATGATAACATTATAATACATCTTTGGTCATTAGAGTGAACTTATTCTAATATTACTAATTCCTTAAGAAACGGGACTGCAGTTATAGGTAAGCTGCTCCATCAAAAATTCATCTATGAAAGGAGAAAGCATACATTGAAAAGGGGAATGTAGTTATAGGTAAGCTGCTCCATCAAAAATTCATCTATGAAAAGAGAAAGCATGCATTGAAATTGAGCAAAATCTGTTACCTCCTTATTTGGCATGCTATCAATGGGTCAAATACTACTGCTCTTACGTAAATAATTACACATATTTTACATATGCTCTTGTATATTGAACATATCTTTTTTGTTGTTAAATTTTTCAATTTTCCCCAACATATTATTTTTATTAATTATTTGGGAATTTCATGCAATACAGCCCAATCATCATTGCTTCCCATTTTTTTCCATGTCTACCTTCCCATTATTGTACTACACATCTCCAAAAAATAGAACAACAAAAAAAGAAAAAGGGCTGGAGAGATGGCTCAGAGGTTAAGAACACTGGCTGTTCTTCCAAAGGTACTGAGTTGAAATCCCAGGAACCACATTATGGCTCATAACCATCTATAATGAGATCTGGTGCCCTCTTCTGGCCCCTAGACACATGTGCAAGCAGTATAGTGTATAAATAATAAATAAATCTAAAAAATATTAAAAAAAGAAAATACTAAAAAAAAAAAAAAAAGAAAAAGAAAGAAAGAAACCAGAATAGCAACTCCAATTTGCATAGCCCGTATTGTCATTGGAGTATGGTCAAACTTCCAGTGGCCCACCCCTTAAGAAAACTAAGTCCTTCCCCACACATCTTCCAGAACCCATCATCTATGAAGAACTACATAGTTCAACAACTTTATCACAATTTTTAAGGACTCTCTTCAATAGCTTCCTGTCTGGACCTTTTTGGTTTTATTTTGTTTTTGAACATAGGTGAAGAGGTTGTCACAGAAGCCTTCAGTGTCTCCTACTCTAAGTTATGAGTCTGCAGTCATCTACACCGTTGTAAAAGAAGCCTCCTTGTCATAGGAGCCGAAGAAAGCAGAGATTGTGAACTTAAACTCCGTTTCCAGTGGCAGCAAAAATTACAGACATGAACATGTTCTCAGCCAGTTTAACAAATACACACAAAAGTGTAGTGGAGTAAAAAGTTATAATAAATGACTTTTAACCTTTGTTTCCTCCTGATTGTTTATTCTGTTGATGTAATTAAATATAACAGCATTGTTTAAAATATTTGTTTTCTTATTTAAAAGTTGCATCTGGAAAACAGAAAACTCATTAAACAATTTTCAAATAATTAGTGTGATTATATCTTTCTTCTCTAATATATACTCCATGTATATACTCAGATTTGGTCATTCTTCAAATACTTTCAAATTGACATTCTCATTAAGACACAGTTTAATAAAATCATTTCAAAGGGCTTTCAGTGCAATTATAAGACACTGAATTAATTAACTAATTAGCTTGTAATTATACTTACATTAATTGGAATTGTTTTTGCATGGCTAATAAGCTACTTAGATAAAGATCAGACACAGTCATTTTAACACTTATTTTATTTTCTGCTAAATTGTTTGTGAATACACACACACATGAGTGCCTGTATGTATCCTGTATATGTATTTGGGAAATGTGAGTAGACAAACTAACATAAATTAGTTCTGAGTGTACACAATCTTTTTTCAATTATATTACAGCATTTCTTTGTCAAACTCTTATGTTTAACATAGACATTTGGGATATGTATTCTCTCTCATTTTATATAAAATCATAATCTTTAAAAGCAGACTGAGAAAGATACCAGGGAAAAGCACATTGTTTAGGTGAGTTGCTTGTACTGAGAAAATTCATTGTCTTACTTTTTGAAAAAAAATGGGAAGAACTTATATGTATCTTCAAGGAAGCATAATCACAAAGGGACATCTTGGCCACCAGAAGACAAAATTACCAAGATGCTGCTATATCCTATGTAACTTCTTATTTAGTGTTACTTGAAAATCACCATGATGATAATTGAACAAAACAGACAAACAAAAAACAATGGAAATGGGGTACTGGAATTCCTGGGAAATTTTCTGACTATTGCCAGAAAAAGATATGAATGCACCTTTGTTATCCTGTTGTTCTTTTTTTTTAATGTAATTTATTTATTTTTATATCAATCAGAGGTTAGGTACTTTGCATCCCAGGACAGCCCCTCCTTCATTTCCTCCCACTCTCCCCATCTCTCCCTCATTTCTTCCCCGCCCCCTCCAAGTCTACCAACTGGGGAGGACCTCCTCCCCTTCCATCCAACCCCAGTTCATCTTGTCTCATCAGGGCTGGATGCAATGTCATACCCTGGGATCTAGCCAGGCTCTTACTCCCTGGCGTGTATGGGGGAGGGTCAAAGAGCCAGCCATCGAGTTCATGACTGAAACAGTCTCTGTTTCTCTTACTAGGGTCTTCAGTTAGATACTGAGCTAACATGGGCCACATCTGAGTGGGGGTTCTAGGCCATATCTATACATGGTCCTTGGTTGGAGAAACAGTCTCATAAAAGACCCCTGTGCCCTACTCAGTTTGGTCTTTGTGGAGCTCTTGTTCTCCCCAAGTGTTACTAACTTCTCCTATTTTTATTATTATTTCCCGCCCTCTGCAGAAGGCTTGGTTGTGAGTTTTAATATATGCTTTGATATATTGCTATATTGATTCTTCCAGAGGCCCTCTTTGGTATGCCCCTGTCATGTTGCTTGTTTTATCCTCCATTCAATGTCCATCCCATTTGTTCATCTAAACTAGCATTGATCATACCAACCTGGGTCCTCCTTCTTGTATATCTTCCCTAGGTGTATAGATTTCAGCATGACCTTATTATCCTATAGGTCTATATAAGTGAGTATATACCATATGTTTCTTTCTGCTTTTGAGATACCTCACTTAGGATGATAGTTTGCA
>CM053742.1:68907941-68922778 GCA_028658305.1 Pachyuromys duprasi
GGGGAGTGACAGACTGGCTAGATCCCAGGGGAGGACATTGCAGCCAGCCCTGAGGAGACAGGATAAGCTGGGGTTGGATGGAAGGGGGGGAGGTCCTCAGCTGTTGGTGGACTTGGAGGGGGCGGGGAGGAGGGAGATAAGGGAGGGAGTGGGAGGGTAGGAGGGAATGAGGGAGGGGGCTATGCCTGGGATTCAAAGTACCTAACCTGTTTTTGAGATAAAAATAAATAAATTAAAAAAAAAAAAGAAGGCTCAATTTAAAGGCAGTTATGGGAAATTCCAGAAAGAGTGACGTAATGGTCCCAATCTGTTTGGCTGCTCTTACTTCATGAAAAGCTTCATATTCAACTTTGGGTAACTAAGCCTGAGTTTCTGTTTTTTGGTACTTAGAAAAGCAGTTTCTGGAGAAACTGCAATCCGCAAGCCACCAAACCGTTTCAAGTTTAACACATGGGCTTGAGTTAAGTATAATGATTTTGCCAATTTGAGGAAAAGTACTTAGCAACTCTGGAAAGTTCCTAAATGTTTAGCCAACCTTAAATCTCCCCACACCACCTCCTGAGTCAATACTTAGCAAACATGTCATGCTGGTAAATTTCTGCAGAATAAACGCTTCTTGCTTTTGCATACTGCTTGAGTCTGAGGTCTTCCTTCAGCAATTCCAGAACTTAACAGAATCCTTAATGGTGGAGAAACATTTAAAGAAATGTTCGACATCAGTTAAATACAAATCAAAACAAGTCTGAGATCCCATCTTATACCCAACGGGACGGCTAAGATCAAATACTCAAGGAGCAGCACATGCTGGGGAAGATGTGGAACTAGAACAACGTTCCTCCATTGCTGATGACTGATTTTCCACATTGGAAATCCATTTGGTGGTTTCTTAGACAATTGCAAATAATTCTACCTCAAGATAATTACATCACTCCTGGGCACATGCCTAAAAGCTGTTCCACCATACCACAAGTACACTTCTCAATTACTTTCATAGAAGCTCTACTTGTAATAGTTAGAAATTGGAAACAACCTTAATGCCCCTGAACCAAAAAAAAAATAGGTAAAGAAAATGTGGTACATTTATTAAATGAGGTATTATAAACAATGACACCATGAAATTTGCAGGCAAATGGATGGAAGTAGAAATGACCATCCTGAATGAGGTAAACCATAAACAGAGAGACAAATATGATATGCATTCACTTACAAGTAGCTATTAGCATTGTAGTGCAGGATAATCAAGCTACAATCCACATACCCAAAGAAGCTAAGTAACAAGGAGGGCTCCGAGTGGGATGCTTGAATCTCACCAAGTAGGGGAAATAGAACAGACATGGGGGTGGATGTAGAGAGGGAATTGAATGTGGAGGCTCTGGAGAAGAGAGCAGGAGGGATCTGGTTTGGTTGCAGGGGAAAATGGAGAGAAAAGATACTGGAGAGAGAACTAAAATTGGTGTAGGAGGTATGTTTGGGGTGATTAGATATTTAGGACAATGGAAACTTCTGGAAACTTGTGAGTTTTGGAGGACCCTGCTGTTTGAGGTTGTACTCCTCCAGGCCCCCATAGTCTTTCTGAGCTAGAAAATAGATGAAGGACTGCCTCCTTCCCCCAGTAGGGCCTCCTACACTCTGCTTGACCTCATCTCGAGAGTGCCATTAGGTGCAAATGCCAATTACCATATCTGCTATATGGCCTTTGACAAAGTTTTGTGCTGCACTTTCCCAAAGCTGTCCACGGGATAATTAGGTACTGTGTTCCCATTCATATGATGGGACTTTAATACCAAATGTAAATAAGGTATTTCTGGCACTCCTCACCCCATCCAATGGTGTAGACCTATCCTTGGAACTCCCCATGCACTGTCCATGGGTTATATAACCTTTATTCACCCCGTATAAGTTGAGCTATCTCACTGAAGTGGTTGCCAGAGGTAAATCCATTATATTTGTGGGCCATCTGAATCTCTAGTTTGCTGTTTCTGCTACACTGTTCCAGAAGACAGAAGGCCAACGACCCCAGGAATGAAGGAGGGCCACATATGGGTAGATGATCCTAGTAATGGGGAATATGGATCTTGAATCAACCATCTTCAGTAACAGAAAAAACTTCCAATGAAGAAATTGGGACACCAATTCAGCCACAAAATCTTCAACCACAACATCCTGCTTACAAAAATATCAGGGATAAACAGGAAGAAGAAATTGAGGAAAAAGCCAGCCAATGGTTCAAACTTAAGCCATGGCTTGAGACTTATGTCATGACGGTGAAATCTTCCTTGATCCAACTAATGATATTCTCCTTTTCTTAAAGACAGGTGCACAGCATAACTGTCATCTGAGAGTCTTCTCCCAGCAACTGATAGAAAGAGATGCAGAGACACACAGCCAATTATCATGTGGAGCTTGGGGAATCCTGTAGAAGACAGAAGGGGAGGAAGGTTTGAAGGAGCCAGAGATGTCAAGGACACCACAAGAAAACCTACAAAATCAATTAACCTGAACCCTTAGATTTCAACAGAGATAGAACTGCCAAATAGAGAGCATACATTAGATGAACCTAATGCCCTCTGCACATATGTAACAGTTGTTCAGCTCAGTCTTCATATGGGGCTCTTAATCCTAGGAGCATACACTGTCTCTGACTCTTTAACCTGTCTTTGGATCACTTTGCACTAACTGGACTGCCTAGTCAAGCCAAAATAGGAGAATTGCCTAGTCCTCCTGAGCTTGGTATGCCCTTGATGTCCATGGGAGATGCTCTCCACTTTTCTTAGGAGAAACAAAGGGCTAGAGGATGTAAGGAAGAGAGGTAAGAGGGAGGGACTTAGAGGAGATAAGGGAGGAGAAGTTGCAATTGTGATGTACAGCAAAACAGAACTTAAAAATGGTTTCATATGTTTCCTTTCATTAACTTATATATACATTACATCAGCTCATGGTTGTATGACATAAAGAGTGCAGCATAAAATCATTGTCTATGTATCTCAGAGAGACCTTATTAAACAAAGAGCTTCCTTAAATATTGCTATTTTATATAGAAATTTATGTCAGCATGAGCAATTGTTTTTCATCCTTTATAAATATCCAATCTAAGACATTTTGTTACAACTAAAAATATAATTCAAATATTTTTAATTTTAAGGTTTTTAGCTTTGTAAATGGAAAATTTTTTAAAGATGGAAGCCTAGTACTGTTATCATAATTCCCTCTCACAATGTATCCCTGATGTTCTACTATGCTAAGTGAATTTCAGAATTTTTGATTGGTAAAACTTTTCATAACAGCATTAAAATATCATAACAGTAAGTATGCTCAGTGGGATGTCTACTAACTGATCCAGGAGTAGATAACATCTGTAACAAAGGAATAAAATTGACTGATAAAAGGTTTTATGACATTACTCAGAATGGCACACAATTTAAAATCTATGATTTAATTTTTGGTTGTGAAATTTTCCATTTAACAACACCAGGCAGTAGCTGATGATTCAGAACTACAAGTGTAGAGAAGCAATCCATGTATAACAAGAGACTATTAGGTATTATTAAATACTTCACATTATATGAGACTTTCACCTATTTAACTTAAGTTTTGGAAATTTTATTTTTTTTAATTCATGGTATACTGCTCTATAATAGATTTCATTCATTTTCTACCAACATTTCCATCACTCATCCCACTCCCTTTCCCACTAAAATCCTTCTTTCAACAAATCACCCATGTACTCTTTTCTCTTCTTTTTTTGTATGATCCACTGAGATTAGAGTTTCTTGTGCAAGCATAGGAGCAAGGTTATTTGTTGGAAGAAGAGCCACTTTAATTACCCCATTGAAGGAAATGACACCCTCTTCCTTAACAACAAGAACCCTTCAAAGAGTGGTTGAGGCCTCATTGTTTCCTTCCTCATCCATGGATAATATGTTAACATGTCCAGTCTTGTAGAGGTCTTCTGCAGATAACTATAGTTTCAGTTGATGTGTACAAAATTACATCATGTTCAGAAGATTGTTGGTATAATGTTCTTTTGTAATGTATACAATTTACCCTTGTTCATTCAAATGCTGATTTCTCGCCCCCACTATCTGGTTTCAATCAGGATATTGCATTGTGACACTTATTCTGAGCATCACCGATCACAAATTTGTGTAAACATGCCAACATTTGTTCTCTAAATTGTCAATTCAAATACCCAAGCCACAGTGAAGAACGTTGGAGAGGATAGGGTGGGACATCCTGGTCCAGAGTGGGAGGAAGAGGAAGGAAGCAGTGAGAGGAGGGAAGAATCAGCAAGAGAGGTTTTGGAACCATGTGGAGAAATGAACCAGACCTAAGATATTACTAAAAACAAGTATAAAGGGTGAAATGGAATGATAGGAAACTTTGTGGGCTTGGAGGTTTAGGATGGAGTAACTATTGTCCAGCATTGTGCTCTAGGTTAATTTAATAAATCCTAGTCTCTGTGTGGTGATTTGGTTATACAGCTGTTTAGGAATAATTGCTGCTAACTAAAAGATATAGCAAAAGTAAATATTAATACCACAACAAATAGTGCCCAAGTAATCTAAGTATCCAGATCCCTTAAATCATACTTTATCATAATTTGGTGAGGGAAATAAGCTCCCAGTGATAAAACCCAAACTTAAAACCAAAAAACTCCCAGGTCAATTACTGTCTCTTTAAGACAGACTCTTCTTCTTCTTATTATTATTATTATTTAATTTTTAATTTTTTTATTAATTATACTTTATTCATTTTGTTTCCCCCCTGTAGCTCCCTCCCTCCTCCCTTCTCACTTCCTTCCTTCCTCCCCTATCACCATGCATGCCTCTCCGGAAGTCCACTGATAGAGGAGGTCTTCTTTTCCTTCGTACTGATCCTAGTCTATTAAGTCTCATCAGGAGTGGCTACATTGTCTTCCTCTGTGGCCTGGTAAGGCTGCTCCCCACTCAGGGTGAGGTGATCAAAGAGCACCCATCCAACCATGTACCATGCATGGAGGTAACCTAGAACCCCTATTATGTCTCCTCAAAGGCAAAGGCTTTAGAAAAAATACTGAAACAACACAAAGAACAGTTAAAACAATATAAAAAATGAAAGTAGGAAACGACATAAAACAAGAGATACAAAAACTTACAAAACAAGATGAACAACAGGAAGATAGGGCAGAGGTTTTAGAAAGCATAACTGGAACAACACAAAGAACAGCTAGAAAAATATAAAGAAAAAATTAAAAGTTGGAAGTGAGGCATAAAACAAGAGATTCAAGAGATTACTGAAGAAAACAAACAACAAGAGTTATAGGTATAAAATATAGGTTCAGATCTTAACAGAAGTGTTTAGAATACAAAGTAAAGAAAATACTCAGACAGAGGCAAAAGATAAAAATAAAGAAAGCCAACCAAAGGTGGTTAGAAAAACAAAACAAAACAACAACAACAAAAAAAATCATTAGCTTATACAGTCAGTATACAGCAGAGACCAGCAGATGATGATCATCCAGAGGATTATCATGTAGCTGTGGAAGTGCTAGATCTGAGGAAATATAAGTAAAGTGTCACTAATTTTGGAATGCATTCACCATTTGTAAAACAAATGCTGACTTCCTGGTCAGTTAGAAGTAGAGTAATCCCAAAGGACTGGGAGGATATAGCAAAGGCAATATTAGAACCTGGCTTATATTTACAATGGTTATCATGGTGGAGAGAAGAGGCTAAAGAAATAGCACACAAAATAGAGCCAAAGGTGTTGGTGTTTCTAAATAACAGCTGCTTGGTGATGGCCAATATGCTGTCCCAGAGATACAAGCTGTATACAATGAAGAAACCTTAGTATTATGTTACCTAGCAGCCTTAATTTCCTAGGACAAGGTTGAGGAATCAGAAAAAAGGCTTGAGCCATTCTCTCAGATCATACAAAGTCCAAGTGAAACATTCACTAACTTTTTGCAAATATTGACCTCAGCTGTGGATAGAAGTATATCAGATCCACTAGTTAAAAAAAACACTAATAGAAAATAGCAAAATATTAAATTAAAGAAAGCTTGTGTGAATCATAGAACCACTTACTCAATAAACGTTAGTTTGAAATTACTGCTGTTGACTTTGTTTTATAATGAAAGTGTATTCCTCAAAGAACATACGATCAAAATCTAAATCTGTATATGTATATTTTGGAATAAATGATATTTTGTTTTAATTTTGGTTTCTAATTTACCTCTTGAAGGTCCTTCAGTGTAACAAAAGTTAAACAATGCAGTTCAGGGTTAAATAGAAGCCATCATTGCACACCATTCCCACTTTTCAAGGTAGCTATTAGGAAAACATATTTTTTGTGTTAATTTGGAAATCAACAAGAAAAATAAGCATCAAAGGCAACATAATGCTATGAAAATAACTTAGGGGATTTGCATGAATTATAATGATGACAGCTGCAGTTGTATTGAGCAAAATCTTTGCCAGATGTTAACGCTTTACATGCTTTATGTCTGGGACAGACCATGATCCTGATAAATAAATATCATTATCCCAGTTTCAGATGGATTGATTAAAAAAATAGCTAAGTATTTAAATAGTATGATGAGGAGTGAAACAAAATTCTAAATTTGTTCTGCATACTCCAAAGTTTTTGAAAATGTTAATACTGAATGCAAAGGGCCAATAAGGCCACTAAGAGCAAGATCTGCACCAATGGAAGAATGGGTTTGAAATACAATTGAAAACAAATCTCATTCATCCAATTTGACTTTGATAGGAGAAGCTACCCCTAAAGGCCTTGGGAAATGTCTTAATTGTGATGAGCAAGGTTGCTACAAAGGGAGTTACCAGGAAAATCAAAATAATTCAAAAATAGAACTTATACTTCCTAGAATATGAAGAAGATGTGGCAAGGGTCAACACTGGATTAGTGAATGTAGAGCATTCATAGTTACATGGGGTAATCCTTTATCAAAAAACACCCAAGGGGACCTCTCAGAGGCCCAATATAGGACAGGGATACTCCTCCACAAGAAAGTTAAACACCACTACTCTGGGAATAAACATTAAAAAATTAGACAGAGAGTCCATAGCAGGTTATATAGATAAATCAAAAAAAATCGGGAAGGGAACAAAAACGAAACATATTGGCAAACCTCTATAAATGATCAAATGTCAAAGTTAAAGATAATTTTAAATAATGTTGAAATTTAAGGCATGGGGCTGATGTCACAATTTTCACTCCTAAATCCTGGACAAAAAATTGGCCACTTCAAGAGGTACATATCAAATTCCAAGGATTTGGAACTTTATCTAAAGTAAAACAAACTGTCAGATGGCTTTAAAGTACAAGATCAGAAGGTCAAATAGGAAAATTAAGGCCATACATGGCTGAAATAGCCATAAACTTATGGGGAAGAGATCTGTTACAACAAAGGAAAACCCAGATTAACATATCCCCAATTTCAGAGGCAAGCCAAAAAACAGGCAATACTCCTGATAAAGAAATGAAATTGTTTTAATGGCATCAAAAACAGTTCCAGATTCTCCAGGCTGTTCATGAACAAAATACAGCAGAGACCATCTTTTCAGCATCATGTTGGGAAGCCACTGCTAATAAAACCCCCACAACCTTACCACTAAGGTGGTTGGCAGACCAAGCTATTTGGATTGAACAGTGGTCTATGAGTAAAGAAAAATTACTAGCACTGGAACAGCTAGTCCTGAAACAGCTGGAGGCTCAACATATAGAGGAGTCCATTAGCCCTTGGAATTTTCCTGGATCTGTTATCAAAAAGAAATCTGGCAAATGGAGGATATGTTAATAAATCTCAGAGCAATTAAAATCATTCAGCCCCATGGGATCGTTATAATCCAGAATCCCATTGCCTTGATACCTAAGGAATGGCCTATTGCAGTGATTGAATCAAAGGTTTGTTTTTTTCACAATTCTTTGACATGAACATGATAAGAAAGGTTTGCTTTCTCAGTACCCACTTTGAGTAGAAGATGTTAAATAAAAAGATATCACTGGAGTGTCTTAGCACAGGGGATTTTGAGCAGTCCTACCTTGTGCCAATATTTTGTAAAATAGCCATTGGACATAATTTGTAAGCAATTTCCTCAATCCATAATTTACCACTATATGGATGATATCTTATTGGCTGATTCAGATAGGAATACATTAGAAAATTTTTTGATGAAATAAATAGACCTTTGCCTTGTTGGGGATTATAGATTGCTCCTGAAAAAAACATAAAGAGGAGATTCTGTTAATTACTTAGGATACAAAATAGGTGTACAGAAAATTCAAACAAAAGGTACAAATTAGAAGAAACCAATTAAGAACTCTTGATGATTTCAAAAATTGCTGGGAGATTTTAAATAGCTAAGGCCTACCAATGGCTTAGCTACTCAAAAGCTAAGTAATTTTTTTTAAAATCTTACAGGATGATAAGGACTTAAAAAGTCCAAGAATGTTATCAACTGAAGCTGAAAAGAAATTGGTTCTGGTAGAAAGGAAATTACAAGATGCATATATAGACCATATTGATCCAAAGAGGGCCTGTATTTTGGTTATCTTGCCTTCTACTCATTCTCCCACAGAAATTCGTATGCAGAAGGAGGACTGTGTCTTAGAATGGATAATTTTGGCACACAGACAGTATAAAAAATTAAAAACCTATATAGAAAAGGTTTCTGAATTGATCCTAAAGGGAAAAATGAGACTTCGTCAATTGGATGGAATAGATCCAGCTAAAATTGTGGTGCCCTTTACCAATGCTGAGACTGTGGCATTATGGGCAGACAACGAAAACTGGCAAAGAGCTTGCTGTGAATTTTTGGGAGAAATCAACAACAGATACTCAAAAAGCAAGCGACTTCAGTTTATAAAAAGAATCATTTGGATTCTCCCTCGAATAATAAAAGGAAGTCCAGTTTCTGGAGCTTCCATATATTATAAACATGCCAATAAATCAAAAATGGCAGGTTATAAG
The DNA here is from genome assembly GCA_028658305.1 of Pachyuromys duprasi. Lineage (NCBI taxonomy): Eukaryota > Metazoa > Chordata > Mammalia > Rodentia > Muridae > Pachyuromys > Pachyuromys duprasi. Next base: position 68,916,913 of record CM053742.1, read on the forward strand.
TTAGAAAATCTTAGCAAAGTGGTGGATAGTCCTTATGATTCCGTTCAAAAATCAGAATTATGTGCAATTCTCTGGTGTTATCAGATTTTCAAGCATCTCTTAATATAGTCACTGACTCTCAATATGCTGAAAGAGTTGTTCTACGTATAGAAATTGCTGATCTAATTCAAGATAATTAGGACTTAACTTCACCATTTCTTCAGTTAAAACAAGTAAACAGAAATAGAAATAATCCATTGTATATAACACATATCAGATCTCACACAGGTCTACCAGGCCATCTAGCACAAGGCAATGATGAAATTGATCAACTATTGATTGGAAGCTATTAGAGGCCTCAGAACTTTATATTAAAAACACCGTGTTAACAGCAATGATTTAAAAAGAGAGTTTTCTATCACTTGGCAACAAACCAAAGAAACTGTGAGAAAATGTCTCACTTGTTCTTTATACAACCAAACTCTATTACCTGCAGGAAGTAACCCTAAAGGTAACTAGAGAAATGAAATTTGGCAAATTGATGTTTTATTTTACAGAGTTTGGTAAAATGAAATATGTGTACCATACTATAGACACATAGTCATGGTTTTAATGGGCAACAGCCTTAAGTTCTGACAAGGCAGATTCAGTTATTATACCGTTATTAGAAGTGATGGCAGTTATGGGTATACCTAATAAAATGGAATTTTTTTTACATATTATAAGATAAAGCATGTAACAGGTATACCTCACAATCCTACCGGTCAAGCAGTCATGGGAAGATCCAATCATAATTTAAGGGACATGCTTATCAAACAGAGATGGGTATTAAAAAGCCCCATAGATAGATTACATAATGGTTTATTGACCTTAAATTTCTTAAATGTTAATGAACAACAAACAACAGCTGCAGAGAGAGACTGCCGAATTATTTCAGCCTATATGCTTCAAAGATACCTAAACTTCACAATGGAGAGCAGGAAATGTGCTATACTAGGGAAGAGGTTTTGAATATGTGCGTACAAGAGAAGAGAAAGTTTGGGTTTCTTTAAAACTAATAAACAGATATGACAGAGGAAGACCACCTGAAGATCTTGGCCACACACAAGAAGAGAGAAATCAAGAAGACCAAATGAAACAGGTAACATAAATTGATAATCCCTTCCCATGGGAACAAGCTCTAAATCTGACTGAGACAGAAGAAATGTCTCTAGCCAGAACTCCAACAACATATGGTCAATAAATCCTTGACTATAATATCCTCAAAATTTATTTTGCCATTCTTTTAATTGGCATAGGTAAAATTGGTTTGCAGTTTAGTTTCATCCTGAACATCTCATACATTTATAATTTTAGATCTGTATAATGCTTGTGAGAAATTATATGTTTGCAGAACAATATGATTGGACACTGGAGATGCTGGATCAAACCTGACAGAATCCTTCTTCTAGCACACTGAGACAATATCACATCTGTTTCAGCATCTTGCATGTTACAGCATTTTGCTTATTCCTGCCTCAACTGCTTCTATTGCTGTTTCTCATCACAGTCTGCTCTCAAGAGAGCTTTGAAGAAAGCTACTAATCTCAATTGATCCAGCAGTTTAGACTGTTCCAAACAGGATTTTTACTAAGCCCGAAAACATCTCTGGAAAATTTCCTAATCATGTGGCAAATAAGGAAAGATTTTTCTTTTTTAAATCTGTGGTATTTGGGGTATGGAAAAGGTTTTCTCTCAGAGATAATAATAGACAGAAACATAGATATTTCCATGAGGCCATAGTATTTTATAGCAGAGAAAAGGGCAGAGTGCAAGGAAGAGAAAAAAAATCAGATCAAATGAAGAAATAAATCAGAAAGGGCAATCAGATATATTCTTGTCCTTTGTAATTATTTTCTACCAAAAAATTATACTTTTACTGTGATAAAAAAGGAAGCTGGGTAAAGTTAACAGCTTTAGTTTAAGGAGTCCCCACTTACATACCAATTTTTTACTGAGTAAATTATGTTAAAAACAAAACAAACATAACCACATGTAGACAGACAACATAACCATAATAATACTATTTAAATTACATTTTTATAAAACAAGATTTTTAATATTAATGTTTGTTAAAATTTCTCACAATCTCCATTGTAAAAAGGAAAGAACCTAGAGACTCTTAGGAAACATACTAGGTCCCAAAAACACAACATAAATGGCTAAGTGAGATGCTTATTAAAACATCAAGATACAAGATATTTCCATTATTGTATTATATATATATATATATCCATTTATTCACTTTGTATCCGGATTATAGCTCCTACCCTCAACTCCTCTCAGTCCTACCCTCCCTCATTCTCCCCCTAATCCCTGTCTCCTAGTACACTGAAAAGAGGCAGTCCTCCTCCTGAACTATCTAACCCTAGCCTATCAAATCTCATCAGGACTGCCTGTATCCTCTTCCTCTGTGGTAAGGTGACCCTGCGAGGGAAGTTGATCAAAGAGCAGGCAACCTAGTGTCTGTCAGAGACTGCCCCTGTTCCCCTCCCTAAGGAACCAACTATGAGACTGAGCATAGGTTCTCTACATGCATGATCCTTGATTGATGCATCAGTCTCTGAAGCATCCCTGGGCACAGAAATTTTGGCTTTGTTAGTCTCCCTGCAGACCTCCTGGCCACACTGTGTCTTTTTAACACGCCTTTCCATCACAAGATTCCCAAAGTTTGGCTGTGAGCCTCTGCATCTGCTTTGATCCCCTGCCTGGTGGATTCTTTCAAAGAACATCTGCAATAGGCTCTCATCCTGTTCCCTTTCTTTAAATGCTTCCGGTGTCTATACTTATTTGTCTTTCTGAATGAGAATTAAGCATTATTCCTAGAGTCCACCATACTGTTAAGCTTACTAGGTCTATAGATTTTGGTGTATTTATCCTTTATTATAGGGTAATATCTGCTTATAATTGACTATATATCATGCCAGTCTTTAATCCTGTGAGTTACCTTATTGAGGATGATCTTTTCTAGTACCATCCATTTGCCTGAAATTTTCATGATTTCCTTGATTTTAACAACTCAGTAGTATTAGAATATTTAAATGTACCACAATTTCTGTAGCTGAGGGACATCTAGGTTGTTTCAGATTATTGCTATTGAAAATATAGCTGCTATGAACATAGTTGAGCAGATGTCCTTGTCTTATAGTGGAACGTCTTTTGGTATATGCCCAGGAGATATATAATTGGATCTTAAGGTAGTGCTAGTCACAATTTTCAGGAAAAAAGCCAGACTTTCAAAAGTGATTATACAAGTTTACATTCCCATCACCATTGGAGGAAGATTCCCCTCTCTACACATCTTCTTTAGCATGTGTTGTCACTTGAGCTTTTGATCTTAGCCATTCTGATGGCTGTAAGGTGAAATTATTTTGATTTGCATTTCCCTGATGACTAAGGACATTGGATATTTCTTTAAGTGTTTCTCCATCATTTGATATTCCTCTGTTGAGAATTTTCTGTTTAGCTTTGTACAACATTTTTAATTTGATTATTTGGAATATTTGTGTTTCATTTCTTGAGTTCTTTATATATTCTGGATATTAGCCTTCTGTAGGATGCAGGGTTGGTGAAGATATTTTCCCAGTCTGTAGACTGTAGATTTTTGTTTTGTTTTGTTTTGTTTTGTTTTTGACTGTGTCCTTTGCTTTATGGAAGATTTTCAATTTCAGGAGGTCCCATTTGTTGATTGTAGATCTCAGAGCCTAAGATCTTGGTGTTTTGTTCAGGAAGTTGGTATCAGTGCGGATGTACACAAGGGTCTTCCCCAATTTTGTTTTTCTTTCTTTTTTCTTTTCTTTTCTTTTTTTAATTACAGTTTATTCACTTTGTATCCCACCTGTAGCTCCCTCCCTCTTCCCCTCCCAATCCCTCTCTCTTCTCTACCCATGCCCCTCTCCCAGTACACTGATAGGGGGCATCCTGCACCCTTTCCACCTGATCCTAGTCTATCAGTCCTCATCAGGACTGGCTGCATTGTTTTCCTCTGTGCCCTCTGTGGCTGCACCAACTCCGTGAGTGGGAGGTGATCAAAGACGAGGACAATTAGTTCATGTCAGAGACAATCCCTGTTCCCGTTACTATGGAACCCACTTGGATACTGAACTGCCATGGGCGACATCTGTGCATGGGTTCTAGGTTATCGCCATAAATTATCCTTGATTGGAGTCAGTCTCAGAAAAGACCTTTGTGTCCAGATTTTTTGGTTCTATTGCTCTGCTTGTGGAGCTCCTATATTTCTATCTCCCTGTTTTTCGGAAGATTCCCTGCACTCTGACCAAATTTTGGCTATGAATCTCAGCATCAGCTTTGATACCCAGCAGGGTAGAGTCTTTCAGAGGCCCTCTGTGGTAGGCTTCTGTCCTGTTTCCTGCTTTCTTCCTCAGCTGATGTCCAGATTCTTTGCCTTTCTGAATGAGAACTTACCTTCTCACCCAAAGTTGTCCTTATTGATTAGCTTCTTTAGGTGTACAGATTTTAGTATGATTATCCTACATTATATGTCTAATATCAACTTATGAGTGAGTATGTGCCATGTGTGTATTTCTGCTTCTGGGATACCTCATTCAAGATGATCTTTTCTATTTCCCACAATTTGCCTGCAAATTTCATGATTTCCTTGTTTCTTTAATTGCTAAATAGAATTCCATTGTATAAATGTACCACAATTTCTTTATCCATTCCTCAACTGAATTGTTTCCAGCTTCTGGCTATTGCAAATAAAGCTGCTACAAGCATGGTTGAGCAGATGTACTTGTTGTATACTTGAGCACATTTTAGATATAATCCCAGGAGTGAAATAGCTTGTTCTTGAGGTAGCACTATTTCTTTTTTTTTTAATTTTTGGGACGTTTTTAATATTTTTTTCTTATACATTTTTTTTATTATCAATCACAGGTTAGGTACATTGCATCCCATGCGTAGCCCCCTCCCTCATTCCCTTCCACCCTCCCCAACCCTCCCTCATCTCCTCCCTGCCCCCTCCAAGTCCACCAACGGGGGAGGACCTCCTCCCCTTCCATCCAACCCCAGCTCATCCTGTCTCCTCAGGGCTGGCTGCAATGTCCTCCACTGGGATCTAGCCAGTCTGTCACTCCCTGGCATGTATGGGGGAGGGTCAAAGAGTCAGCCATCAAGTTCAAGACTGAAACAGTCCCTGTTTTCCGAACTAGGGTCTTTAGTCCTACACCGAGCTATCCTGGGTCCCATGTGCACAGGGGTTCCAGGACACATCCACACGTGGTCCTTGGTTGTAGAAACGGTCACATACAAGACCCCTGTGCCCTGCTCAGTTTAGTCATTGTGGAGCTCTTGTTCTCTCCAAGTTTCACCAACCTCCTCCATTTCTATCATCACTTCTTGCCCTCTGCCAAAGGCTTGATCGCGAGTCTTAATATCTGCTCTGATACATCTTTACGTTGACCTCCCCCCCCCCCAAGGTACTCCTTGGCATACTCCTGTCCTGTTGCTTGTTTTCTCCTCCACTCAATGTCCCTTACCAATCCTACTTCTGACAGAGGGCTAATATCCAGTATATATAAAGAACCCACCAGAATGGCTAAGATCAAAAACTCTAGTGACTACGTATGCTGGAGAGGTTGTGGAGAAAGAGGAACCCTCCTCCATTGCTGGTGGGAATGCAAACTTGTCCAACCACTCTGGAAATCAATTTGGCGCTTTCTTAGACAATTAGGAATAGTGATTCCTCAAGACCCAGCTATACCACTCTTAGGCATATATCCAAAAAATGCTCAAGTACACAACAAGGACATTTGCTCAACTATGTTCGTGGCTGCTCTATTTGTAATAGCCAGAACCTGGAAACAACCCAGATGTCCCTCAGTTGAGG
>CM053742.1:68922878-68956713 GCA_028658305.1 Pachyuromys duprasi
TTACTCAGCAATTAAAAAGGAGGAAATCATGAAATTCGCAGCCAAATGGTGGCACCTGGAAATGATCATCCTAAGTTAGGTATCTCAAAAGCAGAAAGAAACATATGGTATATACTCACTTATATAGACCTATAGGATAGGAAGGTCATGCTGAAATCTACACTCCTAGGGAGGATATACAGGAAGGAAGACCCAAGTGGATATGATCAATGCTCATTTGGATGAACAAATGGGATAGCACTATTTCTAATTGTTTGAGAAAGCTACAGATTGATTTCCAATGTGGTTATACAAGTTTACATTCCCACCAGCAACACAGAAGAGTTCCCCTTTCTCCACATCCTTTCCAGCATGTATTGTCACTTGAGTTTTTGACCTTAGCCATTCTGATGGGTATATGGTAAAATTTCAGGGTCATTTTGATTTGTGTTTCCCTAATGACTGAGGACACTGAAAATTTCTTTAAGTGTTTCTCTACCATTCAACATTCCTCTATTGAGAATTCTCTGTTTAACTCTATACCCCATTTTTTAAATTGGATTACTTGTTGTGTTGCTGTTTAACTTCTTGAGTTCTTTGTAAATTCTGGATATTAGCCCTCTGTCAGATATAGAGTTGGTGAAGATAATTTATCAATCTATAGGCAGCCTTTTTTTTTCTGACAACCTTGTCCTTTGCTCTACTGAAGCTTTTCAGATTCATGAGGTTCCGTTTAATGATTGTTGATCTTAGAGCTTGTGCTGTTGGTGTTCTCTTCAGGAAGTTGTCTTGTGTGCAAATGATTTCAAGGCTCTTATCCACTTTTTTTTCTAACATGTTCAGTGTGTCTGGTTTTATATTGAGGTCTTTGATCTACTTGGACTTTAGTTTTGTGCAGGGTGATAAGTATGGATCTATTTGCATTTTTCTATGTGTAGATGTCAAGTTAGACCAGCACCATTTGTTGAAGCTGCTATCTTTTATTCCATTGTATGGTTTGTCATCTTTGTCATAAATCAAATGTTCATAGTTTTGTAGACATGTGATTGTATTTCAGAGTCTCTTATTTGATTCCACTGATCTACCAGTCTGTTTCTATGCAAGTACCATACAGTTTTTATTACTGTTTCTCTATACTACAACTTGAGATCAGGGAAGGAGGCATCTCCAGAAGATCTTTTATTGTAGAGGTCTGTTTTTGCTATTCTGGGTTTCTTGTTATTCCAAATGAAGTTGAAAATTTTTCTTTCAAGGTCTGTAAAGAATTGTGTTGGTCATTTGATGGGAATTGTATTGAATCTGTGGATTGCTTTTGGTAACATGTCCATTTTTAATATATTAATCCTGCTGAGCTTTGAGCATGTGAAATCTTTCCATCTTCTGATATTTTCTTCTATTTCTTTCTTCAGAGACTTGAAGTTTTTTTATTTTTATTTTTTTCATGGACATCTTGTTTCGATAGAGTTACACCAAGGTACTTCTTGTCATTTGTGGCTATTCTGATGGGTGTTGCTGCCTAATATATTTCTCAGCCCATTTGCATGTTGTATTCAGGAGGGCCTCAGATTTTTTGAGTTAATTTGATTAGCTGTAGGGGTTTTCTGATAAAATTTTTGGAGTCACTGAATGTATACTATTATATCATCTGCAAATAGTGATCCTTGGAATTCTTCCCTTCTGATTTTATTCCCCTTAATCTACTTGAATTGTCTTATTGCTCTAGCAAGGACTTCAAGAACTATGTTAAAAAGAAAAGGAAAAAGTAGCCAGCCTTTCCTCATCCCTGATTTCAGTGGGAATGATTTAATTTTTTTATATATATAATTTGATGTTGGCTCTAGGTATGCTGTGTATTGCCTTTATTATGTTTACATAATTTCATTGCATCCCTGATCTCTCCAGGACTGTAAACATGAATGAGTGTTGGATTTTAACAAATGTTTTTCAGCATCAAAGTAGATAAATATGTTTTTTTTTCCTTCAGTTTCTTTATGTGGTGGATTACAAAGAAGGATTTTCATATTTGGAACTATCCCTGCATCTGGATGAAGTCTACTTGTACAGAATGGATGATATCTTCGATGGTTTCTTGGATTCGGTTTGCAAGTATTTTGTTAAATATTTTTGCATCAATGTTCTCTTCGGATATTGTCCTGAAATTCTCTTTCTTTGTTAAGTGTTTCTGAGGTTTAGTTATCAAGGTGTGCCTTCATAGAATGAGTTTGATAATGTTCCTTTTGTTTCTGTTTTGTGGATTGGTTTGAAAAGTATTGGTGTTAGTTCTTCTTTAAAGGTCTGGTAGAATTCTGCCCTGAAACTGTCTGGCCCGGGGATTTATTTGGATGGGAGATTTTTGTTGACAGCTTCTAGTTCTCTAGGGTATATAGGATTATTTTATTTATTTTTACCTGGTCTTGATTCATGTTTGGAAAATGGAATCTATTAAGAAAATTGTCCATTTTTTAGATTTTCAAATTTTGTGGCATATAGGCTTCTGAAATAAGACCTAATGATAATTTGGATTTCCTCATTGTCTGTTGTTATATTACACCCCTCCCTTTTCTGATTTTGTTGATTTTGATAGTATCTCTCTACCTTTTATTTTGTTTGGCTAAGAGTTTGTCTACATTGCTGATTTTCTCAAATAAAATAATAAAACAGCTCTTTGTTTCATTGATTCTTTGAATTATTCTCATTGTTTACAGTTTATAGCTTTCTGTCCTGAGTTTGATTATTTCCAGTCATCTACTCCTCTTTTGTGTGTCTGCTTCTTTTTTTCCTAGGGTTTTCAGGTGAGCTGTTAAGTTGTTTGTATGAGATGTTTTTAATTTCTTGATGAAGTCACTTAGTACTGTTAATTATCCCTTTAGCACTTATTACATTGTGTCCCATAAGTTTGGGATGTTTTGCCTTCATTTTATTGAATTCTAGGAAACCTTTAATTTCTTTCTTTCTTTCTTCCCTGACCCAGCTGTTATTGAGAAGAGAGTTATTCAGTTACCATTTGTGTGTAGGTATTTGCTATTTCTGTCTTTCTTGAGATCCAGTTTTAGTCCATAATGGTATTATAGAATACAAGGGATTATTTCAATTTTCTTCTATCTGTTGAGGCTGGCTTTGTGACCAACTATACCGTCTATGTTGGAGAAGGTTCCATGAGGTGATGAAAAGTAGAAAAATTCTTTCTTGTTCGTGTAAAATGTTCAGTAGCTATCTGTTAGGTCCATTTGATTCGTGACCTCTGTTAGAGTCATTTTTTCTTTGTTTAATTCCTGTTTTGTTTACCTGTCCTTAGTTGAGAGTGTTGAAGTCTCCCACTATTAACGGGTAGAGATCTATGTGTGGTTTCAGTTTTATTATTGTATCCTTTATGTATGTGATTTCCCTTGTATTTGGTTCATACATGTTCAAAATTGTGATGTCTTCCTGGTGGAATTTTCTTTTGATGAGTATGCAGCGCCATTCCCCGTATCTTTTGATTAATTTTGGTTGAATGTCTTATTTATTTGATATTCGAAAAGCTACTCCTCCTTGCTTTTTGGGTCCATTTGCTTGGAAAAACATTTTTTAGCCCTTTACTCTCAGGTAATGTCTATCTCTATGACTTAGGTGTATTTGTTGTATGCAACAGATTGTTGGGTCTTGTTTACTCATCCATTCTGTTAGTCTGTGTCTTTTTTATTGGAGAGTTGAGTTCGTTGGTGTTGAGAGACATTAATGACCAGGGCTTGTTAGATCCTTTTATCTTAATGTTGGTTATGGTAGTATGTGTTCTTGGCTATTTTTTCAGTTTTGCTATAATGTTGTTTCCTGTGTTTTCCTGAATGTAGTTAGATTTCTTGTGTTGTATTTTCCTTCTAGTATCTTCTGTAAGGCTGGATTTCTGTGTAGGTATTAAATTTGTTTTTGACAGTGAATGTCCTGTTTTCTCCATCCATGATGATTGAGAGTTTTGATAAGTATAGTAGCCTAGGCTGACATCTGTGTTCTCTCAGGGTCTGCATGAAGTCCATCGAGGCCCTTCTGGCTTTTATTGTCTCTGTTGAGAAATCTGGTGTGATTCAGATGGGTTTGCTATTATATGTTACTTGGCATTTTTCTCTTAGCTTTTTAATATTTTTCTTTGATCTGTATACTTATTTTTGATTATTATGAGACAGCATGATTTTCTTTTCTGATTATTTGGTGTTTTGTAGGTCTCTTGTATGCTTGTTGTCCTCTCCTTTAAAGTGAGGATATATTCTTCTGTGATTTTGTTAAAAATATTTCTGGACCTTGGAGATAGGAATCTTCTTGTTCCTCATTTCCTATTATTCTTATGTTTTGTCTTTTCATGTTGTCTTGAATGTTGTGCATGTTTTGTGTCAGGAATTATATATTTATATTTTATTTCTTTAATTTAATTTATACATTTATTTATTACAATTTATTCACGGTATCCCCTCTGTAGCCCCCTTCCTTGTCACCTCCCATTTCCATCCACCATCCCTCTTCTTCCCCTTTGCTCTTTCCCTAATCCTCTTATAAGGTCTCATCAAGGCTGGCTGCAACATCTTCCTCTATGATCTGGCAAGGCTGAACCCACCAGGGGGAAGTGATCAAAGAGCAGGTAACTGAGTTCATGTCAGAGACAACCCCTATACCCCTTACTTGGGTATCCACTTAGAAACTGAGCAACCAATAGGATTCCTTTGTACAGGAGGTCTAGCTCCTCTCCATGCTTAAGGACCAACTAGGTCCTTAGTTGGAGTATTAGTTTCTATAGGACCCCTTTGGCCCAGGTTGGCTCTGTTTTTCGACTTGTGGAGTTTCTTTCCCTTTCAGATCTTTCTGTATCCCTCTTCTTCCATAAGGATTCTGGCACTCTACCCAAGTTTGGTTATGAGTCTCAGTGTGTCCTTCAATACCTTGATGGGGAGAGTCTTTCAGAAGTAGTCTGTGGGAAGCTCCTGTTGTGTTCCCTGTCTTCTTCTACTTCGCTGTCTATCTTGTTTGCCATTCTGAATGATGATTAAGTGTCTTCCCCAGGGTCTTCCTTGCTGTTTAACTTCTCTAGGACTAAAAATTTTAGTATGTTTAAGCTATAATATTATATTTTCTTTGATGGATACATCTGTTTCTTCCATTGTATCTTCCACACCTGAGATTCTTTCTTCCAACTCTTATTGTCTGTTGATTATGCTTACCTCTGTAGTTCCTGTTTTCTTCCCTAAGTTCTTCCTCTACATGATTTCCTCCGTTTGTGTTTTCTTTAATTTTTCCAATTCTATCTTAAGATCTTGAAGCATTTTGTCGATTTCCTTCACCTGTCTGACTGCATTTTCTTCTTTTCTTTAGCCTGTTTGTTTTAACATTGTTCTGTCACTTTTATTTCTTTCAGTGATTTAATCATTTCTTCTCTGAAGGCCACAACCTGTATGGCTGCATGTTCCTGTATTTCTTTACACATGGCCATAATCTGTTTGACTTTATCTTCTTCTATTTCTTTATGCATTTCATTTGTTTCATCTCTTATCCTCTTCATCAGCATAGATGTAAAGTTATCTTCTTGAATTTCATTTGTGTTAGTGTTTCCAAGGCTACTTGCCCCTGGATAACTGGATTCTGGCGATGTCATATTGCTTTGGTTTGTTTGTTGTGCTTTTACCATGCCCTCTATCCATCTGGCTGTCTCAAGTTTTGGCTGTTAGTTTCTTGTGCCTCCTGGAATCCTGGGGTGAGGAGAATCCCGTTGGCAGGACAATGGTTGTTTCTGAAGGAGGACCCCTCATTTTTTTTGAGTATGACCACCAAATGGCTGGTGCTTATCATGGTATTGCCCCAGCTCAACTCATATGAACGGACATTTTGGGTAACTTGGCTCATTGGTAGTCAGGGGTACTCTCCTCTCATGAGAAATACTGGAGACAGCTGTCCTGCCACTGGGTTTCTTGCTCTGAAATTAGTGAGCTGGTGCTGCTGCTCTTACCCTGTGTTTGCTAGGCACAACCCTCTTAACAAACCAGGGAGTCCCTAGGTTTGGTCAGTTTAGCTAGGGAGACAAGTTGTGCCTTGGAACAGTGTCTGGGCGCTGATCTTTTGGATCCCAAGCTTCTGTAGGTCTGAGGTTGGAGCTCTGTGCCCCAGTACCCAAGTGTTAATCAGTGTCATGTGAATGCAGCACTCAGATGGGAGACAGGGGTCTACAGCCAGGAGCCTGTGGGAACCCAAAAACTTGTCTTTGGATTAGCTGGGTTTCCTGAGGTCAGACCTGATGTTTCCTTCAACATGTGGTTTCGTCCTGACAGGAAAACCCAGTCTCTGGTGTTGAGGGACCAACAGTTCTGTCTGTGATGGTGTGTTGGGCATGCAGGTATTTTTCTCTAGGCTGATGACTGAGTTTCTGCTGGAATCCGGGACCTTTTCCAGGTGTCTGGGTGACCTGAGGTCTGTCAGTCCCGATTTATTCCTTGAGTATGGGATTTTCTTTCTTTCTTTTTTTCTTTCTTTCTTTCTTTCTTTCTTTCTTTCTTTCTTTCTTTCTTTCTTTCTTTCTTCGTATTTTATATCTTTTAAATTTTATATTTAAATCTATTTAAATTAAATTATTATTTTTTTACATTAATTACATTTTATTCATTTTGCATCCCAGCTGTAGCCTCCCCCCCACATCTTCTCCCATGCCCCTTTCCAAGTCCACTGATAGGGGAGGTCCACCTTCCCTTCTATTTGACCCTAGCTTATCAGGTCTATCAGGACTGGCTACAATGTCCTCTGAGTCTTGGCAAGACTGCTCCTCCCTCAGGGGGAGTGGTGAAAGAGCCAGCCAATGTTAGAGACATGTTAGAGACAGTCCCTATTCCCCTCACTAAGGAACTGACTTGGATACTGAGCTTCCATGTGCTACATCTGAGCAGGTGTTCTGGGTTATATCCACGAATATATCTTGGTTGGAGTATCAGGAGCCACTCCAACAGAGGCTCTTTCAGGGCCTCTGAAAGACTCTACCTAGCAGTGTATCAAAGCAGATGCCGAGAATCATAACCAAATTTTGGGCAGAGTTCAGGGAATCATATGAAAGAAGAGGTAGTTAGTAAAACATGGAGAGCACAGGAGTGACACAAGGAGAGCAACAGAACCAAAATATCTGGGCTCAGTAGTTGTTCTGAGACTGATACACCAACTAAGGGGGTTTTCTCTCAACTGGAAAACCCAGTCCCTGGAATTGTGGAGTCCACAGTTCAGTCTGCGAAGATTATCAGAGCATGCAAGCATGTGGCTCCAGGCTGGCGCCCAAGAGCCTGCTGGGACTAAGGAACTCTTCCAGAGTTTAGTCCCGTGTCCTGAGAATGACTGGATTGCTTACCAGACTCTTTGATTTCCTCTTTTCTGGGAATCAAATCAGTGGTGTTTTAGGGATCAGAGTTTGGTCTGTTGGTCTCTGTGCAGCCACTCCCAACCTGCTCATCAGACACAGTGTCCTCTTGGTTCTGCCGTCTTACATCCTCTCTCGTTTTACATTTTAATTTAAGCAAGTTGTAATTTTTTGAAGTTTTATTGCTTATGACTTTGTTAAGTGCTCAAGATATACCCAGTTGGAGCTAGTAAATGTTCACTTCATCTTTAATTAGATCTATTCATTTTTCCAAGAGCTAGCAAGTTAGTAATTATCACATATAAAACTGGCTGCAGTATCTGATGACAAATTTGTCTCTAAATATTTCTACCTGTTTAGAAACTTTGTTGGGCACTTTTTTCCCTGAAGATTTGTCTGTGTACGCTTAGTAGGAGATATGTGTTTTGTATTGGTTTTATATGCTGTCTGAGAGTGGACTTTCTTAATCTTTACTATTTCCGCCCACTGGATTGTTGGGTCATCCTTCAGGTTTACACAATTATGAGGGTGCTCAAGAAACTAGGCGACCAATCCCTGTGAAAGACAATACAGTTTCTTTTGATTCGATTGGAGTTCATTTGTTGGGTTTTCAAATTAGGCCATTGCACATTGTGGGGTATTCTTCCCAACATATCTGTGGTTTTGAGACTGAGGAAACTAATGCATTTTCTCTTTAGTTCCTTCATCATCAGGCACTCATAATTTCTTAATTAAAAGGCCTGGCAAGGTCACATTAGAAGTAGAAGAAAAGAAAGAAAACAAAGAAAAAACACACAGAATTACGCTTTTCAAGAGGAGGGTCAAGGGACAAAGGCTAAATAAAAATGTATCAAAGTATTTCACGGACAGAGAGAACCAAGACAGAGAAATCACAAAGCAAAATGCTTTCAGAGCTTCAAAGATAAGAAAATACAAATGCATTTGGAGATCTGTAAGCAAGCAATCAAAAATAAAATTCTAGACAAAATACTGTCAAACCAAAGGGGAAAAAAATTGGATAGCGTAAAGAAAATACTTTGAAAGCCAATCAAAAGAGGCATCTATATAATTTGGATCCTTGATTATCCAGATCAGAATAAACAAATAAATGGTCCATTAACTAAGCCAAAGCCAAAGGAGGCCCAAAAACCTAAGAAAGAACTCACCAAAAATCCATCAAAGGAATTCACTTCAGATGGTCAAGACATAATGGTATGATGCAGATACTTAGCTTCCATTATTTTATTGGCATTCAAGTTTTACTAAAGTATTAAAAAGAGATTCAAATTTGTTCTGTTTTGATAGTATTTTTCATGATAGTTACATTTAGCTATTTATTATAAAATAATCTTGCTAGGTAACTAGTCTGATATTAGCAACTTAAAGGTCATTGAGATTCTCCAGTATTAACATCTATAGATAATTTAACTCTAGAGATGGAGAGATGATTCAGCTGGAAAAGTAGTTCCTGCTCTTGCAGAGGATCAGATTTAGTGCCTAACACCCATATGGTAGCTCACTAATGTTTATAACTCAATTTCTGTGTATGTGATACCCTCTTCTGTTGTTCATAGGCACCAGGTATACAAATGGTGCACAGATTTACATGCAGGTAAAGCACATTATTTTTTGTAATTTAAAAAGAAAATGGGAGAAAGATATTGGAAGAAGGTGTAGATTCAATTATCTAGCCCCATGAGAATGTACCATAGGTTTTTGTTTGTTTGTTTGTTTGTTTTGTCTAAAAGCAATATATTCCCTAACAGCAGAGACACTGCTTTTTGCTGCAGTGGTGATTGATAGCACAACTAGTCAACACACAACACACAAAAGCTATGAAGTGCTCAGATCTACAGGATATATATATATATATATATATATATATATATATATATGTAATTAATATCCTGTATTAGTCATGACCCTCTAAAGGAACAGTACTGGTATAATTAATTGCATGTGCGCTACCACTAGAAGTGTGGTCCAGATTTAGGATAGGTCTTCCCCTCACAAATAACACAGTCAAGAAAATCTCTTAGCCAAGTTAATAACTAAGATTAAGTTTAGCACAGTCCTTGCCATAAGGCACACATATCATAAATGAAAGTGGAGCTGAAAAACTGTAAGAGCCAGAGTTAGTAAATGTTTGTAGCAAGATGGTATCTTGTAGACATGACAAGACCATTGTACATGCTATTCTCAGTAGCTCTGATCCATACCCAACAATCACACATGTTCAAGTTAATCAAAACCTCAGCATGGATGGAGAAGATGATCACTAAGTTCCATCCATTGCTGAGGAAATTTTGGCATTGATATTTCTTTCTCACAAAAGTCTATACAAGAGACATGAACAAGGAAGGAAAACACTCTTCTCAAGGCTCTTCAGAGTGGAATAAAATAATTTTAATACTTTATTTTTAATATCTTGAGACCTATGATAGTTTTATATCTTTGAAGTGTATAACATAATTTCTTCTTTTTTAAATTGTTTTTTCTTTAGGTATTAAAGACACAAATAGATAGCTTCCAGAGAAGTGACATTTCAGAGACAAGATTACTAAAAGAGGAAGTAACCTACTTATGCAGCAAATGGAAATTTCAGGTTATGGGTAAGAAGGGGAGATGAAAATAATATAAATAGAAAATCCAGAGGTGATCATTTTTGTGGTGACCCTGGAAAACCAAGGCCAGCATAGTTACAGCAAAGCTGAAGGAAAGATGCATGCAGAGTGGGAATTTAGAAGGAAAGCCAGGTGGCAGCTTGTGGTTTCATAGGTGGATGTGGAGTGAAAATGTGCGAGATTCATGTGTTATATACTGAATAATGAATAATTCTACCATAGCACATGCATTCTGAACATTGCATCCTTAAATGTTTGGCTCTTGATAAGTGCAGTGTAATATTACAGTATAATGTTATTTAATAACAAGTAATATATGTTATTTATTTGTTAAGCCACCTGTATCAAAATTCTAAATTACTCTTAACATTATTATTATCAAAATTCTGTATTACTGGGGATTTCAAAAGATGATGTAATTTTATTTAAATGTTGTTCACTGTATTATCTAATGTTGATACATTATTAATTCCTACATTTTTGTAACAGAAATTAACTAAATATAGATATCTATCTATCTATCTATCTATCTATAGATATACATATATTCCTATATATAGATAACCATAGAGAATAGCCAAAAAATATTTAGTTATAGTGTAATTCAGATTATTAAGACTAAAATGAACACTGTGTGTGCAGTGCATGTCTGTATAATGATATTTTTATACATCGTCTTCTCATTCTCTACTAAATAAAAGCTACTCAGAGGAATAACACATGAACTGAGGCAATAGTGTTTGCTATACTTATGGAAAAATTTAATATAAAATGTTTCCTGATATTTTTAGTAATTCATTTAATGTAGTGGCAAGAGTATTCTAAACTGCTTCTCTGAGTTTTTGTGAAGGCTATGTCTTTCTGTTTCCCGAACCTGATGAGATTGTGTTGTGTTATCTATTCTCATATAGTTCATCCTACAACATAAATTTCATGAAGGCAAGTTAAAACGGTTTTTGACCCACTTCCTATACTTGCATTATAGTTATTTTGCTAGTTTAGTTGCCTTTTATTTCAGTACTCATCCATATGGAATAGATATGTCTATTTCATTACCTACCAGAGCATCGAAGTCACTTAAACTTTTATAAATGGAGTCTTTCGCCCAGATTGATTGAGTTAGAATGTTATAGTGAGCAACCTACTCCCCAGGCCACACTGGGCATTTTAAGAAACTGTGTGAACTCTTCCCTGTCGCTGGGGTACTGTTAAGTAAGTTACTGCTTCAGTGGCTCAAAAGAAGTCATTCAGCTTCCAAAGTGCCTAATTGACTCTCTGGAAATAGTGTTGGAGATAGCTGCTCAGTCACTATTGTTTTTCATATTTGCAACTTACATATCATTGGTGAATTTAACGGAAGGACACTGAGTGAACTATGTTTTCCCAGAATGGGAGGCCACTGAGACTAAATTAGGCAGTCTCTTATATAACTTGAGAATTCAGCCACAGCTCAATGGTAAAACGTGAAGCAATTGTTTAATGACTAAACTATTCTGGATAGTCCTAAGTTCACAGCTCAGTACTAAGGATTTTAATAATTAATCTGAGCAAATAATATAATATACAACATACTTTGGTTTTCATATTGAGATCAGAAGTATATAAAAAAACCAATTGTGCTGAAAGATACTTTTTTTTTTCTAGGAAATCTTTTTATTTTTCTTAAAGTTCAACAACTTCATTTATCACATGGTAACTTTAGTTAAACTAATGACATAATAAAGAAAATCATGCTACTAATTAGATTTCCACATACAATGTTGCCTTATTTTTTGTATTCTTAAATTTTTATTAATTACAGTTTATTCAGTTTGTATCCCTCCCCCTGTAACCACCTCCCTCCTCCCCTCCCAACACTATCCTCCCTCCCCCTTATCCACCTATGTCCCTACCCAAGTCCACTGATGGGAGAGAGGTCTTCCTCCCCTTCTTTCTGATCATAGTCTATCAGGTCACATCAGGACAGGAACCTACCACAGAGGGCCTCTGAAAGGCTCTACCATGCAAGGTATCAGAGCAAATGCTGAGATTTATAGCTAAACTTCAGGCCGAGTTCAGGGAATTCTATGAAAGAAGGGGAGAGGACAGGAGCTCCACAAGCAGAGCAATAGAACCAAAATATCTAGACACAGGGATCTTTTCTGAGACTGATACTCCAACTAAGGGCATTCATGGAGATAACTTAGAACCCCTGCACAGATGTAGCCCATGGCACTTCAGTGTCCAAGTGGGTTCCATAATAATGGGAACAGGGACTGGCTTTGACATGAGCTGGTTGGCTTTCCTGAGGGGGGAGCATCCTTACCAGGCCACAGAGGAAGACAATGAAGGGAAACTTTTTGTAAGTGCACCATTCAGTAGCCTTCATCCTCTCAATTTGTGAGTCACAACCCCATGTCAAATCACTCAACCAAACATGGATATTGTAAAATATAAATAAATAAATAAATAAATAAATAAATAAATAAATAAATAAATAAATAAATTGAATTCAACTCAAAAACATCTCTGAACAAATAGGTATAACTGACAAATATGTAATGATTTCAGATGTTTCTGGCAGTGCTCACTCCATTTTGTATTATAATGCTTTATTATAGTCTTGGTTCTGAAAGTACAATAAGCATATTTTGCACTGTTCATGCCATTACAACAACATATTGCTACTGAAACATCTAGTGTTCATATGTATGCCATGTTTGGTGCTCCTATAAAAATATAGTGACATACTTACAGGGAAAAAAAAACTTTAGTTTCCTACTATCAAACTTAAATGTTATAAAGCAGTGTAGCAAAGCCACAGATCAAGAGCATTCCACAGGTAGAATAAAACTGTTTTTTGGGGAACTAAGCACTAGGAGGTTTCAGAAGAGAAGAGAGAAACAATCCAGTTGAGGAGAAGTAAGGATAGTAATAGGGTTCCTGAATGAATATGAACATATTCCTTTTTTTTTCCCAAGAGATTTGCCCTGCCTTGAGTATCATAAGGACCTATGGCTGTGCTTGTTGGTAGAGGTTTTTAACTTGTCACTATAAGGTATGTTTAACCGCTGCTCAGATGTAGCCCATGGCAGCTCAGCAACCAAGTGGGTTACCCTAGTAAGGGCAAGAGGGACTGTCTCTGACATGAACTCAGTGGCAGGCTCTTTGACCTCCTTCTCCCCTTGAGGGAGGAGCAGCCTTGCTAGGCCACAGAGGAAGACATTACAGCCAGTCATGTTGAGACCTGATAAACTAGGGTCAGATGGAAGGGGAGGAGGACCTCCCCTATCAATGGATTTAGAGAGGAGCAGGGAGGAGATGAGGGAGGGAGGGTGGTACTGGGAAGGAATAAAGGGGGGGGGGGCTACAGCTGGAATACAAAGTAAATAATTTGTAATTAATATAAAAATTAAAATAAAAACAAAATAAAAATGGCAAAAATAGCACTGGCTTTGTAGAAAAAGCTTTGGGAATATTGGCTTTGTGAAAGAGTTTTGGGGGAGTGCCCTCTGATTCTATTTTAATTTTTTTAATAAATTAAGATGTATTAGTTGGAAAAAAAGAATATTTTTTCTTTTGTGTTTTTACCTTCAGAAAATGGCTGTTTAGGGAGAAATGAAGGAACTGAAGTTACCTGGTAAGCAAGACCCTCAACTCACAGGGTTTCTGAGAAATAATGGGAGTTAGGTTTCCATTTCCTCATAGCCATCTGTCCCATTAAGTTTGATGGCAATTGTAGGGTATTGGCAACTGTACTAGTGCTATCTTAGTTGCTCTCTTTGTAATGCAAAAAAATGTGCATGTATCAAGTTGTTATACCATTTCTTTATTGAGAGGACGAGACCTCCAATTCCAGGAACAAGATCATAGAATCTCCCACACAAGAAAGAGCCAGGAGATAACCACAAAAATGTGAAGAGACATCTGTCTTGGGCAGCCTTATCTTATCTTGTAGTAGAACATTTTTAACAGAAAATGGAGCCCACCAACAACCTGGACAAAAGCCAGTCAGGAATTAACCTTTGTGATTTCCCTGGTACCCATCAGTTTGGTCCGGTTTGGACTAGTTTAGAGAGTTCCCAAAGCCTAATCCAGCACTAGTTATCCCTAGCAATCATAGATGCACTTATACCCGTGCTTTTGACCTGTGACAATCACAATAAAGATGATCTACCTGTCCCTGAAATTTCTCTAGTTTTCTATAAGACTTGTGTGCCTTTGTCTAGGGTCGCCATTTTGCCTGGATGATGGCACCAGCTTGCTGGTCTTCTGCAGAAAAAAAAAAGCCTTTTGTTGCTTGCATACTACTTGGGTCTGGTGTCATTCTTTCAGTGTCTTCTCTACCACAATATTATATTGTGATAAATATTTGATTTTGATAATTGCTAATGAGACACTGACTTTAATAAAATGTGAAAAACTGACTTGTTTAGTAAATAAAATTGAAATAATTTTAATTCAAATATATGAAATAAATTTGTTCTTAAACTTAAGAACAGCATTTTTGAAATGGTCCTGAACTCACTTCTTGCACTTTGTACTATGTAGTAGTGTCAAGTAATATTCCCAGTACTGATGATTACAAAATATATATACTAATTTTTTTGAAAAATATTGAAGATCTATATCCTATAGCCTCAAAGATACTCAGTGAAGATATAATTCTTAACGTAAAAGTGCACCCATCCTGTTATTAAGCAAATTTGCTTTTACAATTAAAAATAATAAATGTATATAAAAGAAGTATTTTAAAATATGATTTTATAACTAACTTATATACCCAGCATCATGTAATAATGTCTTAGAAAGCTGTCACACGCAGAAAATCTTTAAGCAACCTCAGTGTGTGCACTAAATTTAGGCAATATAAGTAGAACGTTCATTAAGAAGATAGGAAACACTTCTGATATAAGTTCACCCTTCAAGTAAGGATTGAAATGAAAGTGAAATTCGTAGCCATGAGTTCTACTTAATTGCAGACAATTGCCATTCAAAGAAATAATAAACAAAAGAAAATTAAAGAAATAATAAATGATTACTGTTGATTAATTCCTGTGATTACATCAAGGTTCCAGTTCACTAAGGTTAATTGTAGAACTTATATGTGTCACAAGGCTGTTGATTATCTGGATAACATTATTGGGCTCATTTCATGGCAAGTGTTAAGTGTGTAATAGTGTACAAATCTGCTTAATTAATACAATGTAATACGGGTAAAATAAAATAGATAATTTATGTTACATACTTAATTGTTACTATGGAAGTACCTACTGTTATGAAAAATTTCCAAGTGAGTGGACTACTAATTGAAAGATAAAATTTCCTTTGACACAGTAGTTTTTCTGCTTCAAAGAACATTACAAATAGAATTCACTGAACTCAAATATGTGTACATTGATGATTTCATGGATCACCAATCAAACAATTCAATTGAGCTGTTAAAATTACTTATTATGACAGACAAATATCTGTTTCAGAAATATGTATAAAAGAATCCAAAAAGAATTGAAAAGTATAATTCTCTGATTTTTTTCATATTTTGGCTGAATTCAAAATGTAAAATAACTCATAGTATGTAAGTTAATCTTAATACATTGATTAACGTGTAAAGGCGAAGGAAATTATTCACTATTATTTCCATTCTACTGGTTTTCCTGAGCAATTCATTCATAAAAACATTGTATAAATGATTCCTTGAGATTTCACCTTACACGAATCAGAATGGCTAAGATCAAAAACTCAAGTGACAACACATGCTGGAGAGGTTGGGGAAAAAGGGGAACCCTCCTCCGTTGCTGGTGGCAATGTAAACTTGTATAACCACTTTGGAAATCAATCTGGCACTTTCTCAGACAACTAGGAATACTGCTTCCTCAAGACCCAGCTATACCACTCCTATTCATATATCCAAAAGATGCTCAAGTACACAAGGATATTTGCTCATCCATGTTTGTAGCAGCTTTGTTCGTAGTAGCCAGAACCTGGAAACAACCCAGACGTCCCTCAACGGAGGAATGGACACAGAAATTGTGGTACTTTTGCACAATGGAATACTGCTCAGCAATTAAAAACAAAGAAATCATGAATTTGCAGGCAAATGGTGGGATCTAGAAAAAATCATTCTGAGTGAGGTATCCCAGGAGCAGAAAGACACACCTGGTATATATTCACTTATAAGTGAGTACTAGACCTATAAGATAGGATAAACATACTAAAATATGTACACCTAAAGAAGATAAACAAGAAAGAGGACCAGGAGGAAGATGATCAATATTCACCTAGAAACATAAAGGGGATCAACATTGGAAGTAGGAGAAAACAAGTAACAGGACAGGAGCCTACCGCAGAGGGCATCTGAAAGACTCTACCTAGCAGTGTGTCAAAGCAGATGCTGAGACTCATAACCAAACTTTGGCAGAGTGCAGGGAATCATACGAAAGAAAAGGGAGTTAGTATGACCTAGAGGGGACAGGAGCCCCTCAAAGACCAAATATATCAGGGAACAGGGGTGTTCTAGGAGACTGTATCTCCAACCAAGGACCATGTATGGATATAGCCTATAATCCCTGCTCTGATGTAGCCCAAGATAGCTTAGTATACAATGGGTTTCCCAGTAAGGGGGACAAGAATTATTTCTGACATGAACTCAATGACTGGCTCATTGAGCTCTACCCCCCAGCCCCCGAGGGAGGAGCAGGCTTGCTAGGCCACAGATAAGGACATTGCAGCCAGTCTTGAAGATAACTGATAAGCTAGGATAAGATGGAAGAGGAGGAGGACCTCCCCTATCAGTGGACTCAGAAGGGGGCACTGAGGAGATGAGGGAGGAAAAGGGGGAGGAGGCTACGGCTGGGATTCAAGTGAATGACCTGTGATTAAAATTAAATTAAAAAAAATTTTAAAGACTTTACAAAAAAACAAGTTTATGTTAGAACTTCCTTTGTATTCCTATAATTTCTGTGTCACACTACAGTTGATTTGTTATCTAAAGAACTTAAAAACAAAAATGATTGACTTTTTCTGGAAGAGCAGTAATTGATCCTAACCTTTAAGTCATATCTCTAGCCCCCCCCAATTTATTTTTTCTGATTTTCAAATATTTGAATTCATATATTGATATATATTTGACATTAATATTCAGTTCTGAATATGAAATCTATTCTTGTTTTATAGACATCTTATGAATTTTATATGAGAGTATAGCATACCTGGGTTCTGATTTTGACCTGTGACATGAAACCATTTGTTATGTTTTCTACTTGGGACATTTTGCTGGAGCTCAGTTTCAGTTTTTTACTGTGTTAAAAAGAAAGTTCAAAAGTAGTTTTGATTTTCACTTACTTCCTGGATAAGGATGTTTTACACCCTAAAATATAATTATTGCCCATTTGTGTTTCTTCTATGAATTGCCTTGGGCACTGGTCCATTTATTGATTACCAATTTTGCCTTTTTTGGTGTTTATTTTTCTATAATTTTCTGAGTTTTAGGTTTTTTTTGATATTTTATGGAAGACTCAGCTATTAAAGTAACAGTCCACCTTGCTTCAAAAGCTCTTCGAACTTGATGCAAAATAGCAGACTCCCTTTATTAGTGGGGCTTCCTCTTCTTTGTTCTGACCTTATTTGCAGAGCATCTCTAGGCACAGGTGTCTGGTTTGGCTTGAAGGATGACCCTGCATAGAGCTGCAGGACCTGAGTTCATGAGAGTAAGAAAACGGTTCCAGATCCTCACCTGCTGCAGCACTTGGGAGAACAAGCCCTGCCCATCTCCTAGGCAACAGAGTAGAGCTTGTTCTGGTTGTGAAGTTTACATGTGAGCTGGCTTCAGTGTGTGCCTTTTGTCTCATGTATGACAATATTGATAAATGAGGGATGACCTCTTCGAACTGGCCCCATTTCTCATCAGCTGAACCATGCAGAAGAGAAAGCCCCATAACTCCATAGAGCAGCAGGTTAAAGCTGACCCTCATTGTGGGTTAGCTGACCTGTAGGGTATGAGAGCAGAAGAGCTGGCACAGCACCTAGCCTACTACAGCACTCAGGAGAACTGGCCCTGCACTTCACCTGGGCAGCAAACTAGAGCTAGCCCTGAATGCATGGGTGCTGATGAGTTAACCCCAAGGGCATGAGAGCTACAGAACTGGTTCTGCCCCTCACTGGTTGCAGTGTTGGTTGAGACAGCTAGGACAAGGCTGTAAGGCTTGCCCCAGTAGTGTGGGTATGGGAGTGTTGTCAGGCTGACCAGCTCAGATATCTCCCAGGGTCAGATCCAGGGATTTGAATTGGCCAACCACAGTATGTACCTCCATTGTTGAACTGCTAGAGTGAGTGAAAGGGTCAGTCCTACAAATCCAAAACTACAGGATCTCCATGACACAGGGCAGCAACAGGATATCCAAGAGGAGTCCTAGTACAGTTCCAGTATTTGTATTGTAGAAGAAGCCAATGTCTATGATCTAGAACAATGGCTCATTGAAATGAACATTTGTAAGGAAGACATGTGTATAAAAAGGTGTACTATGGAACACACTGTGACATACTATAGCTTCCACAATAGATTTTTTTAATCCTTTAGGGGGAGGTCGTAAGGGAGAAAGGTGGGTACTAGGGTATGGAGAGATGAGTGGAATTGGCTATATGATGTGAAATTCACAAAGAACCAATATAAAGTTAAAAAAAGATAAATCTCTGAAAAAATACTTCTAAAATGTAAGCCCATTTGCCCAAGGCGAGATAATTTCCTAGAATGCTAGGGAGTTGTTTGCCCATGTAAGATAACATTTCATGTGTTTTTACTTCTTTAAACAACATTGATTATCCCAACAGCACAGAATATGCTTAATCACAAACAATCAGGAGTAACATAGGCAGGAAGTATGTCATCATGTATGTTTAACCCCATATGAAGGTAGGAAATATGTAGCCTGTGGGTTTTGCCTTTGTTAGTTCCTGGGAATCCAGGATATTGACGTGGCCAGAATGTAATAAAGCTTGCTTCAAATTTGCCACAAAATTTGTGGTAACCGTCTGATCCTTGATTTGTGAGATTAACATGACCTCAATGCAATGACACAGTTTCTTCACTATGAAATTGTATGGCAGGAGAAAAAACTCAATTATAAGTGAAATATGATAACAAGTTGGCAAATTTAATGGTTAGAAGCTTGAAGATTTATCTAGTAGAAGGATCAATGTTGAAAAGATTAAGTGTATACCAAGTCCTACCCTTAACTAAGAAATTAAATGCAATTCATACTCACTGGGAAAAGGAAAATCAGTTTTTGTCAATGGAGTGTCATTTTATCATGCAAACTTCAGGACACACTCCATGCCCAGAAGTAGTTGGTTAACAGAAGAGATTTCATTTTTCTTGTGAATTTTTTGTTTTTTTTTTGTTATTTTTCGTGTTGTTGTTCTATTGTTATTGTTTGCTTCTGTTTTAGTTTGAATTGATTTTTTTTCTTTGAGAGAGAGAGAGAAAGAATGACAAGATTTGTGGTGAGGATGCAGGGACAACCTGGGAGAAGTTGGGGAGGGAACACAACATTATTAAGATATATTTTATGAAAAAATGAAATAAAAATAATTAATAAAATAAATCATAAAAATAAAGAAAATTGAATACAGGACACAGAATTGGATTGCAAGGGAAAATGTCATTGTTACAGGGAAAGTTAGAGGATGAATATTAGTATGATCAAAATACATGTGAAATTCACAAAAATATAATATTTTAATGTGAAGAAATGCATATGAACTGTTTTAAGATACTGAAACTTATGATAATTTTTCACTACAGCAAAAAAAAAAAAACAGACATATGGTGAGTAGATACATCAAATGATTCCACTAACAATGGCCTTTATATTTTGCTCTAAAAATCTCTAATACTAGGGTCATCTCCAAGATACTATATTTTTAAGTTTCCTTGTTGTTGTTTTGTTGTTTTTTTCAAGACAGGGTTTCTCTGTGTAGCCTTGGCTGTCCTGGTCTCATTTTGTAGACCAGGCTGGCCTCGAACTCACAGAGATTCCCCTGCCACTGCCTCTTTGAGTGCTTGGATTACAGGCATTCCCACTGTGTCCAGCTTATTTTTGATTTTCTTATTAGTAACACAATGCATGTTTAAAGTTTTGGAGAGATCATGGATACAAGTCACTTATATAAGCAATATACAGCAAGCCTATAGCCAACATCAAACTAAGTGAAGAGAAACTTAAATGAATCCCCACTGAAATCAGGGACAAGACAAGGCTGGACACTCTCTACTTATCTCTTCAACATAGTTCTTGAAGTCCTAGGTTGGGCAATAACACAATTTAAAAGACCAATGGATACAAATCATAAAGGAAGATATAGAAACATCAGTATTTGCAGATGGTATTATAGTATACGTAAGTGACCCCCAAAATTCTATCAGAGCATTCCTTAAGTTAATAAACAACTTCAGCAAAGTGGCTGGATACGAATTTAACTGAAAAAAAATCTGAAGCTCTCCTGTATATAAAAGACATATGAGTAAGAAATAAATTAGGGAAACAACACCATTTACAGTAGCCACAAATAACAAAAACTACATTGCTGTGACTCTAAGAAAGCAAAACAAAGACCTATATGAAAAAAAAAAAAAACAACTTCAAGTCTCTGAAGAAAGAAATTGAAGAAGATATCAGAAGATGGAAAGATATCCCATGCTCATAGATTAGTAGAATTAACATAGTGAAAATGGCCATCCTACCAAAAGCAGTCTACAGATTCTATGTAATTCCCATCAAAATGCCAATTCAATTTTTTTAATATATAATGACTGTGGTAATCAGTTTATTACACAGATTAATCATTCTTGAATGTACAGGCTCCAGAGGAGCAACTGGGTCTTTAAATATATACAAGTATTACTATCAAATGAATTTTCACCCTTACATTGAAATAGGCCTAAAGCAGTTAAAAACACAAGAAAAATAAGAGCTATTAGCTATATATTAACTGAGAAAACACATACAAAGCAACTACTGTGGAAAAAGGCTAAAAGCAGGAAGGCTGGAATGGTAGAGGGATGTGAAAGTGTTGGGAGCAAAAGCCCACCACAGTTTATGTTCTAACAGCCACAGTCCATTTAAATGTTTATCAGTTAAATTTAGACCTTAAAATACAGCATGTAGGTAGTGTTTAATCTGTTTAGTCATAACTTTCAAGTACATTATAGGTCCTTCAGGAAGAAATGAATAAAGAAACAGCTTCATGCTCTTCTGCTTCCTTTTTACGACTTTAAGATTAGATGGATTCCACTTTAGAACAATCTCCTAAAGTCACTGATGCTTTTTTCCTCCCATTCAAGAACACACGGTGTACCCATTAACCCCCACACCTTGCTGTTATCCAAAGTCAACAAAGAAAGCTTTTAGTCTCACACATAGGTTATGCCAGGAGAACTGGTTTCTCACACACATACTTCTTTGCTAGGAGACAATGTTGTTACAGAAATAGAGTATTACTAATTTGTTGTTCTAAGTATGTACCACATTCAGCACTACTCTGTCATGGAAACATGTGCACAGGAAAAGATGAGGCATGGGCTTATAGAAAGCAGGCAAATGGAAATCAAAATGACTTTCTCCTTCAGAGTTCCCCTAGATTTATTTTTAAAGGTTATCCAATAATTTCTTTAATTAAATCACATACTTCTGGGTCTATTTCCTATCTATTCTGTTGTACTTTTATCTATCTGTTTTGTAGATCCAAGCAATCTCACACACTAAAGGATCATCTGGATTGGGATCGCACAACAGAGAACAGATGGGCAAAAGCACTTTAGAAGTAGTTAGTGCTAGAGACCAGTGTGAGTGATCATAGAATATCAAGACAAATGCTACCATTACTGTTAATATTTGGATGATAAATTCATGTTATAAATGCAACCCTAAATGTTTTGAAGGGGTATTCTGTTGGGAAATGAATTGTCAAGAAAAATATCCCATCCTGATAGGGGATGTCATTTGGCTCCATTATTGTAGACAATGAAACAAATCATCTCCAACAGGACCTGCTGAACATTGTGCTGGAGTATTTCAAGCAAGGCCATTCAATTCCTTTTGGATTCTCTTCAGAGCCATGGTGAGAAAAAGGGCTGGGATGGTGACAGTTGAGGAACAGCGACATGGGAAGAGAGCCTGAAACCACCAAGGCAGTTGTAAGTCGATCTGAGAAGAACAGGAGCTCCAGAAGAGGGATGATAAGAGCCGAGGACTGAGGCCCACTCAGGTTCTTGGCCTGCCTCAGAGGTCACCACATCACCACAGGCAGCCCCTTTATGCTCTGCCGCCATAGCCACTGCCACCATAGCCACTGCCACCATAGCCTCTTCTCCATAGGCTCAATGCTGCCTCCTCAGACACCATGGATCCATCTGCCTAGGAGGAAGATCTCCAAGCTCCAGGAAATTCTAGTGCCCTAAGGGCACAGAGCCAGAAAAGATTGCCTTCCTCACTGCTGCAGATGGATTCCCAACATAATTCTTTACAGACCTTGAAAGAAAAATTCTCAATTTCCTATCCAAAAGCAAAAAACCCAGAATAGCTAAAACAACCCTGTATAATAAAAGATCTTCTAGAAGTATCTCCATCCCTGATCTCAAGCTGTACTGTAGAATAGCAGTAATAAAAACAGCATGGTACTGGCATAGAAACAGATTGGTGTATCAATGGAATCAAATAGAGACCCAGAAACATATCCATATACTTACAGGTACTTGATTTTTGAAAAATAAGCCAAATCCATACAATGGAAAAAAGAAAGCATGTTCAACACATGGTGCTGGCCTAACTGGATGTCTACATCTAGAAAAATGCAACTAGATCCATACTTATCACCCTGCATGAAGTTAAAGTCCTGGTAGATCAAAGACCTCAACATAAAACCAGACACACTAAATCTGTTAGAAGAAAAAGTTGGGAAGAGCCTTGACATCACTGGCACAAGACACAACTTCTTGAACACAACACCATCAGCACAAGCTCTAAGATTAACAGCCAATAATTGGGACCTTATGAAACTGAAGAGCTTCTATAAAGCAAAGGACACTGTCAGCAGAGCAAAAGGACAGCCTAGAGACTGGGAAAATATCTTCACCAATCTTTCATCTGACAGAGGGCTAATATGCAGAATATAGAGAGAACTTAAGAAGTTAAACACTAGCAAACCAAGTAATTCAATTGGGTTAAAGAGCTAGACAGAGAATTCTCAAAATGTGAATATCAAATGATGGAGAAACACTTAAAGAAATAATCAAAGTCCTTAGTCATCAGGAAAATGCAAATCAAGGGAACTTGAGATTCCATCTTACACTGATCAGAATGGCTAAGATCAAAAACTCAAGTGACAACACATGCTGGAGAGGTTGTAGAGAAAAATGAACCCTCCTGCATTGCTATTGAGAATGAAAACTTGTACAACCACTTCAGATTTTTTTTAGCATTCTGAAAATATCATAATTACGCTACCTGTAATACTTTCTTATGAAAATTCAGCTATTCATCTACAATGGCATTTATCTCATATATTTCTTATAATTTTCAGGTTCTTGTATTTTGATAGCTTAACTTTAATGTTTATGGGTTTAGATATCTTTGAGAAAAATCAAAATTTCTTGACTAATGAATGTGAGGAGTCTATATTTTCATATAAAATAGGACATTATTATTTTTAAAGGTTATTTACTCATTATTTTTCATTTCTCTGAAGCTTTTAGATTTTCCATTAAGGGGAGAAGGGAGTTTCTATGGCACAAACTCAGTGGGAGGCTCTCTGATCACTGCCAGCTGGGGGATGGGAGTGGGTGCAGCCTTGCCAGGCCACAAAGGAAGACAATGCAGACAGTCCTGATGAGACCTATTAGGATGGGGAGGAGGACATCCTCTATCAGTAGATTAGGGGAGGAGCAGAGGGGGAGGGGAGTAGGATTGGGAGGAAATGAGGGAGGGGGCCAAAGCCGGGATGCAAATTGAATAAATTCTAATAAATGATAAAAATAAAAAATAAAAGATTATGACACTCTATTTGATTGTCTCTCATAAATCTGTGCGACTCTGTTAATTTTGGTCTGTATTCTGGCAACTATAATTACTCAAATATAATTGCTGGTATCAAATATATGATCCTCCTGTATCAGCCTTATGATAACTATGATTAGAGGGATGCACTCATTACTTTTAATATCTGCCTGCATATTTAAGTTGAAGATTAGTTTTCTGGTTCATAGTTCTATCATATTTTTCAAATAGATGCGTCTCAATTTCTGCGAAGTTTATATTGATATTTTTTACTCTCTTTCTTGCTTTAAGGTGAGTCACATTTTCAGGTATCCTTGTCTATCATTTAGAAATTCTCTACTTGCTTTATGCATAGATACATTATGTATACTTACAACATATATGCTTTGTTACAATATTATTTTTAATATATTTAGCAATTATAGTTGCCAGAATACAGGCCAAATATGGTAATATATTTGGTATTTTTTCTTCTGAAAAGGTTTTAGATATGAGGTGGAGAGATGGTTGAATAGTTAAGAGAATTTACTGTTCTTTGAGAGGATCTGAGTTCAAGTTCAGTTCCCAGCACCCATATTAGATTGTATTTCTGAATTCTCTAACTCTAGCTCCAAAGAATCTAATATTTCCTTTTGCCCTCTGGAGATATACTGTACACCCACACATACACAGAGAGAGAGAGAGAATGGGGGAATCTTTCACACGCACAAAGTGGACAAGGGAGGGGGCTACAGCTGGGATACAAAGTGAATAAACTGTAATAAATAAATAAATGTGCAAAAAGAGTATTAGTTCAGAATATTAGAGCTTCAGCGATAAGATTAGAAAGCCCAGCCAACTTTAAAGAGAATGGGCAATTGTTTATGTGTTTGTAAATATTTATAATTTCTATTGGATCTTACCACATTTTTATATTTCACTGTAACATTTCTACCTTATATTCTTTCATTTTTTTTATACAGGATCTTACTTAGTATGCAACTTGGCCTAAAACTTTATATGCAGCCCAGGATTTTTTCAAATATGTAATGTTCTTGATTCAGTCTATTGATATTTTTGATGACCGCAGTGTTGCTTTACTTTAATGTCTTTCTTAATGTTTAAATTTGAGAGTAATCTTCCTGGTTTTTCTTAACTTTATTAGCCTATTTGCTTTTACTGAATTCTACCCTATTTTGTGGTACTAATTTAGAATAATTATATATGTAATTAATTACATTACATATATATATATATATAATATCCCTGGTAAAATTATGTATATATATATATATATATCAATTATATATATTATGCCCCTGATCAAAATAAAAACAGCATATTCTTTCCAATTTTCAAAGATATTAAATTCTCTTGAAATGTCAAAATTGACAGTATTTTTTAAAGGATAAATGAATATTATAACCTTCATAGTTATATTTTAGGGAAATTTATGAAGAACTTGTAACCAAGCTTACTTTATTAATATTTGAACTTTCTTGTATAGATTTATCACTATCAACATTCTCAAGAAAAGTACATACTATATTGAGTTTTTCTCAGGTTTTCCCACCCAAAATTTTCTTTTTCCTTTAGAGTAATATGATTCTACATTTTGTTGCTGTGATTCATATTTTTGTTATTGATGTTTTTCATGTCCTGTATCTTCTTTCAGCTTTGATAATTTCTCAAAACTTTGTTTGGTAACAATTATATTTTGGGGGCTTATTCTTAAAGTGTTTTATATAATGTCTCTCCATTTGAGTTCATCTATAATTCTCAGGGTAAGGATGAAATTAGGCTGAAGTGTCAACAAAAAGAATTAATAGTATCACTTTTCATGATTCATGGTTACTTGGTTACCTGCCTGAGATGGCTTGGCTGAATTTTCTACTAGAAACTTATTCTACTCGACTGTCAATGATAGAAACAAAATGTTAAAAATTCATCAACATTTTAGGTTTGAGAAAGTTAAGTTCTACTCCATTGAGCAGGTACAATTTCTTATGAAAGGAGAAAGAAGATAGCTTGGTGGTTTTTATTTCAAAATATGAGTAACTAAAGCAGAGATGTGAACATTATATAACCTAGAGTCCTCATACTTCAGGTATTTTATTTTCTGTTGAGAGTTAAAAATAAAATGGAGTTAACTATTATGAGAAATTTATGTTATTCATAATACATGAGTTTATACACCAGACATTTGGTTGTAATATATTTATGGGAAGTAAAGTAAGTGTCATACTCTGAATCTCAGAAGATGAACCTAAGATGCGGGTTTTACATTCACAATGTCTATCACGTTGTTTCACCACACGCACAATACTTCTCTCCCTTTTATGAGTAATCGTAGATAAAAATATGACAATGATTATAAAAATGATAATATCACTGCCTAAATTTTTAGAGTACTTTGTGGTATGGACAACGTCAAATACTTTGTAAGCATTGTGTTATTTAACTCAATGAAGAAGATGACCTTGGTTGTCTTAATTTTGCAGATGAAAAAAGTTTGATTGTAATGAAAATAGGATATTAAAGCTAATACAGTTACTTAAACTGTATTCTATGCCAGGATAGCATTTTACATAAACCACAGAAAGAAATAACTTGGAGAACATATGGTTGATTTTATGTCTCAATTTAACTAGACCTCATGATGTCCAGATATTCAGTTATAAACATTTTCTGTTTGTATCTGTGATTCATTTTTGGATGAGATTAACTTTGAATCAGCCTTACTCAATATGAATAGGAATCATCAAATGTGTTGAAGACCTAAACAATATCAAAGTGTAAGAAAAATGACTTCCCTTTGTATTTAATTTGGAATAACAATCTTCTCTGCCATAAATTCTGTAGATTAGATAGAACTGGGCTATAAACTGTTCTGGATATGTATTTTCATCTAACTGACTATGGGTGTTATATTTCTCAACTTCCGTAATCATGTGAGCCTATTCCTTATAAGAAATCATATAAATTGAGTATCGATATCATATATGTGTATAACTGGGAATTCATAAACATATTACTTCCAAACACACATATATGCATACTCATTGATCTCTAACTTTGGAGAATTCAGATCAATTTACAGTATGCATATACTATGCAATTTCATTCAGTAATATAACACAGAGTTCAGAAACAAATAGAGATCTGAACTGCAGCATTCATGGCATAGTGGTAAGTATTGTGGCCTTCCAAACATTGGTATAAATTCAAGTTCATGTTCAAATCATGACTCCTTACTAGAAAATGTTGCTCTTAAGTCATTCATTCAGTGGGTTCCCTTTACCTACCAAGTTTTATTTGCCAAACAAATAAGATTTACTAATTCATTCATTTTACCTATTATTGTTCTCATATATTTCTACTTTTCCTAAGAAATTAAATTAAATCAAACCGTTATCATTTTTCTTAACAACATCTTAACTTATTTAAAAATCTTTACTATGATCTACATGTAAATTTAAGATTCATTTATTCAGTAATTATATAGCATCTCTTATGGGTTCTTTTTTTTTTTCAGCCATGAAAGAACACAATAGTAATCAAGGCAGTCTATATGAACCTCAGGAAATGGAAGAGCATTATGAAATGCTATCTTCTGGATACTACACAGCTATCATATGTCTACTTGCATAAGACCTATATAAAATCAAGGCACCCAAAATTCTAGCATAAATTTGATAAACAATCTCCAGAAAACAATTGTTACTAAGTAGCTATTGTTACTTGGTAGTTGCTGATGAGGAAAATTATTTGTTTTAAAGGATTAGGTTTGTGATGGGATTCTCATTCCAAAGCAGATGTCATCCATGGACTCATGGATAATGCTGAATAACTTAATGACATAAAAATACACAAATTTGTGAAGGACACTAGTAGAGGGGGTAAAGAAGGCAAGATTAGTAGAAGTAGATATCACCATATTTGACTATATATCTCTCTGTAAATACTCAAAATAAAATAATATTTTACAAAGATATGAAAACAATAAATCAAGCATTCCAATTAAATATGGGGTACAGAGATAAACAGAATTCTCTGTATAGGAATATAGAATGTCAGAGGAACACTTAAAGAGATGTTCAATGTCCTTAGCCATCACAGAGATGCAAATTAAACCGACCCTGAGATTTCACCTTAGACCCATCAGAATGGCTAAGATCAAAAACTCAAGTGACAACACATGCTGGAGAGATTGTGGAGATATGGGAACCCTCCTCCATTGCTGGTGGGAATGTAAACTTGTACAACCACTTTGGAAATCAATCTGGCACTTTCTCAGACAAACAGCAATACTGCTTCCTCAAGATCCAGATATACCACACCTAGGCATATATCCAAAAGATGTTCAAGTACACAAAAAGGACCTTTGCTCAACCATGTTTGTAGCAGCTTTATTCGTAATAGCCAGAACCTGGAAACAACCCAGATGCCCATCAACTGAAGAATGAGTACAGAAATTGCAGTATTTTTACACAATGGAATACTGCTCAGCAATTAAAAAGGGAAATCGTCATGTTTGCATGCAAAAGGGATCTAGAAAAGATCATCTGAGTGAGGTATCCATGAAGCAGAAAGACACATACAGTATATACTCATTTATAAGTGGTACTAGACTTATAAGATAGGATGAACATACTAAAATATGTACACCTAAAGAAGATAAACAAGAAAGAGGACCCAGAGTAAGATGATAAATCCTCACTTAGAAAGACAAATGGGATGGATATTGAAAGTAGGAGAAAATAAGTAACAAGTCAGGAGCCTACCACAGATGGCCTCAGAAAGATTCTGAGCAGTGTATCGAAGCAGATGCTGAGACTCATAAGCAAACTTTTGGCAGAGTACAGAGAATCATATGAAAGCAGGGGAATTTAGTATGACCTGGAGAGGATGGGAGCTCCACAAGGACCTAATATATCTGGGCACAGGAGTCTTTTATGGGACTGTTTCTCTTACCAAGGACCATGTATGGATATAACCTAGAACCTCTGCTTGGATGTAGCCCATGGTAGCTCATTATCCAAGTGCGTTACCCATAAGAAGAACAAGAACTATTTATGACAGGAACTCAATGGCTGGCTGTCTTTGACCTCCTCCACACACAAGGGAGGAGTAACCTTTCTAAGCAACAGAGGTTGATATTGTATCCAATCCTGAAGAAACCTGAATCAACCTGGGTCAGATGGAAGGGGAGAAGGACCTCCCATATCAGCAGACTTGGAAAGGGGCAGGGAGGAGATGAAGGAGGGAGGGTAGGATTGGGAGGGAATGAGGGAGAAGGCTACCGCTGGGATACAAAGTTAATAGACTTTAACTAATATTTGAAATATTAAAATTTAATCAACAAAACAAAAATAAAGAAAAATATAAGAACTGTTCAAAAATTACCTGGAATAAGTATATTGTAATAAGAAGTCTTTCAATTAAATAGTCGTTATATATCCATGAGATCAGTTGAAATCACCTTCCAAATAAAATATTGATCATGAAAAAAGATTTGACACAGTCACATTCTCAAATAACAGAAAAATCCCTGTCTCAAAAATCCAATCAAGTAACCAACCAAAAAGACCAAAAGTGAAGAAAAAAAAAACACCAACTATATTTCATAAAACTAGGAAGAAACTAAATACAGTGCTCATGGTTATTAAAGTAGGTTTTAATAGAGAAAGGTCTTATGATGGGGCAATAGTGCAGCTAAAATTCACTGACAGAGTTAACCATGGGAACATCTTTTGGTTAATTGAAAATATTTTCCTATAATATATTCTGATTGTGGTTCCCCTCATCTAACTCCTCTCTGAATATTCTAGCATCTCTATCTACACAAACCCACATTCTGGCTTTCTCTTTCTCGGATTTATTTTTTTCCTTTTTAAAATTTTTATTATTAGTTATATTATATTAACTCTGTATCCCAGCTGCATCCCATCCCTCATTCCCTCCCAATCCCACCCTCCCTCCCTCACATCCTCCCTGCCCCTTGTCCACTGATAGGGGAAGACCTCCTCCCCTTTCATCTGACCCTGTTTTACCAGGTATCTTCAAAACTGGTGGCAAAGTTCTCCTCTGTGGCTTAACAGGGCTGCTCTTCCCTTGGGGGGTGGGGAGGTCCAAGAGCCCATGATTGATTCATGTCAGAAATAGTCCCGGTTCCCCTTACTAGGGAAATCCACTTGCTTACTGAGCTACCATGTGTTACATGCGAGC
Source organism: Pachyuromys duprasi (assembly GCA_028658305.1). Taxonomy (NCBI): domain Eukaryota; kingdom Metazoa; phylum Chordata; class Mammalia; order Rodentia; family Muridae; genus Pachyuromys; species Pachyuromys duprasi. The sequence continues at coordinate 68,953,073 of CM053742.1, forward strand.
AGAGATTCTAGCTATATCGATAGATGGTCCGTGGTTGGAGAAACAGTCTCATAAAAGACCCAGGTGCCCAGATATATTTGGTCCTTGCGGAGCTCCTATCCTCTCCATGTCATATTAACTCCTTCTTTCATATGATTCCCTGCACTGTGCCGAAGGTTTGATTATGAGTCTTAGTATCTGCTTTGATACACTGCTAGGTAGAGTCTTTCAGAGACCCTCAGGTTTCTGTCCTGTTTTCTGTTTTCTCCATCTTCCACTGTCCATTGAGACACACTTAATCTGTTAGAAGAGCAAGTGAGTAAGAGACCAGAACTCATTGGCACAGGAGACAACTTCCTAAACAGAATACCAACAGCACAGGCTCTAAGATCAACAATCAAGAAATGGGACCACATGAAACTGAAAAGCTCTGTACAGCAAAGGACACTGCCATTAGAACAAAACAACAGCCTACAGACTGGGAAAGGATCGTTACCAACCCTATATCTGACAGAGGGCTAAAATCGAGAATGTATAAAGAACTAAAGAAGTTATTAAGCAATAAATAAAGTAATCCAATTTAAAAATGGGGTACAGAGCTAAATAATTCTCTGCAGAAGAATGTGGAATGGCAGAGAAACACTTGAAGTAATGCTCAAAATCCTCAGTCATCAGGGATATGCAAATCAAAATGCACCCAAGATTTCACCTTACACCCATCAGAATGGCTAAGATCAAAAACTGAAGTGACAATACATGTAGGAGAGATGTGGAGAAAGCAGAACACTCCTCTATTGCCTGTGGGAATATAAACTTATATAACTACTTTGGAAATCAGTCTGGCACTTTGTCAGACAATTAGGAATAGCGCTTCCTCGAGATCCAGCTATAGTACTCTTAGGCATATATACAAAAGATGCTCAAGTACACAACAAGGACATTGCCCAACCATGTTTGTAGCAGCTTTGTTCATAATAGCCAGAACCTGGAAACAATGCAGATGTCCCTCAATGAAGGAATGGATAAAGAATTTGTGGTACATTTAAACAATGGAATACTAATCAACAATTAAAACAAAGAAATAATGAAATTTACAGGAAAATGGTGGGATCTAGAAAAGGTCATCCTGAGTGCAGTATCCCAGAATCAGAAAACATATGGCATATACTCAGTTGAATGTCATATAGACATTCAACATAGGATAAACATGCTAAAATCTGTACACCTCAAGAAGCTAAGCAAGAAGGAGGACCTTGGGTAAGATGTTATATTTTCAATCATTGATCACACAGAAATAGTGTTTTTCCTAAATGATTTCAATGTACTACTTTCAATATGCTAAGATGAATGAGACCATATGTAATACACACTTTTAATGCTGTGCATGCTGAGATAACAAGAAAATCCATTCACAGAAAAATAGTGTGTTTGGTTCAAATACATGTGTGATTATGCTTTATTCATTTTCCTGGGACACCCTGTTGTTCAGAAGAAAGTTATGACAGTCCTTTAATATTACCCACTGAGAGATAGATTTAATTTCTATGTGTAGTGCAGATTTAAAGTTTAGAGTTGATTATTAACTATGATACATTTCATATCACCCTATCAAAAAGCAAAAGCAGGTGTTTCCTCTCAACAGTAAGCAGTTTTCTTAGGGCTATAAAGCATCCATTTTACCTGTAAAGAGACGACATTTAAATGCACGCACACACACACACACACACACACAGGAGCACTTACACCCATGCACTGGCACACGTGCACTCATACACAGACATGTACTCTCAAAACGTGCATTCATACAAACACACACACTCACACATGCACACAAGTTATTAGTTGGCTTCAGCAGCAGCATTTGGTGCTGCAAGAAAAGCTTCAGATTGAAAGGGAATTTGTAAGGCGTGCAGTTTCTAGAAATGTTCTTCTTGTATTATTGTGGAAGTTATAAGTTTTAGAAACACCGTTTGACTAGAGTTAAATAAACATATATATGCTGAATAAAGTTATTGTATCAGTTCACTAATATTCATTTAAATTTTTAGTACATTTCTTTACTGTGTATTTATTGTGTATATGTGTGTGGCTTTGCATAGGGAGAGGATGTGCTTGTGTGGGTGCTGGCACACCTTTGATGATCAGAGGATAATATGTGGGATTTGAATCTTTCATTCTTTGTCAGGCTCAGAGACCAAATTTAGGTTATCAGGCTTAGCTGCAAACACCTTTACCATGGTAATGGTAACCATTGAACTCACTGGCATCAGTTCACTAATTTTTAATAGTATTGGTCTCATTATCTTAAGAATCATAATTTTCCATCGCTGGTAGCAAATGATGATAATTTGTTCTACAACAAAGTATGAATCATCAGTGGTCTGGAAATATAGATTTAGGTTACCTGGAATTCCATGTTGCAACAATGTAGTAATATTAAGAATCTTTTGTAGAAAGAGAAACTGTTTTTAATTGCATATTATTTGTCAAATTATTAGCAATCCTTTGAGGCTATCATTTCCTATGATTCCCTGTATTCTGCCTAAAGTTTGGTTATGAATCTTTGCTTTTGCTTTGACACACTGGGTAGAGTCTTTCAGAGGCCCTCTGTGGTAGGCTTCTGTCCTGTTTCTTGTTTTCTCCTTCCACTGTCCTTCCTGTTTGTCTTTCTGAGTTAGGATTGAGCATATTACTCAGGGTCCTTCTTCTTGCTTAGCTTATTTAGGTATACAGATTTTAGTATGTTTATCCTGTCTTATAGGTCTAGTATCCACTTATAACTGAGTATATACCATGTGTGTCTTTATGTTCTTGGGATATCTCACTCAGGATGGTCTTTTCTACATCCCACCATTTGCCTGCAAAATTCATGATTTCATGATTTCATGTTTTTTTTAACATTTTTATTTTATATTAATCACAGGTTATGTACTTTGTATCCCATCCATAGCCCCCTCCCACATTCCCTCCCTCTCCCCTCCATCCCTCCCTCATCTCCTCCCTGCCCCTTTCCAAGCCCACTGATAGGGGAGGACCTCCTCCCCTTCCATCTAACTCTGGCTTATCAGGTCTCTTCAGGAATGGCTGCAATGTCCTCTTCTGTGGTCTAGCAAGATTTCTCCTCCCTCGGGGGGCAAGGGAGTTGAAGAACCAGATCATTGAGTTCATGTCCGAAATAGTCCCTGTTCCCCTTACTAAGGTACCCACTTGGATATTGAGCTACCATTTACTACATTCAAGCAGGAGTTCTAGGTTATATACATACATGGTCCTTGGTTGGAGAAACAGTCTCATAAAAGACCCCTATGCCCTGATATATTTGGTCCTTGAGGAGCTACAGTCCTCTCCAGGTCATACTAACTCCCCCTTCTTTCATATGATTCCCTGCACTCTGCCAAAGTGTTGGTTATGTGCCCTAACATTTGCTTTGATACACTGCTAGGTGGAGTCTTTCTGAGGCCCTCTGTGGTAGGCTCTTGTCCTGTTACTTGTTTTCTCCTACATCCAATGTCTATCCTATTTGTTTTTCTAAGTGAGGATTAATCCTCTTACCACAGGTCCTCTTTCTTGTTTATCTTCTTTTTTTTTTAATATCAATCACAGGTTAGGTATTTTGCATCCCAGGCTTAGCCCCCTCCCTCATTCCCTCCCACTCTCCCACT
>CM053742.1:68957213-68973266 GCA_028658305.1 Pachyuromys duprasi
CCATATGTTTCTTTCTGCTTTTGGGATACCTCACTCAGGATGATAGTTTCCAGGTCCCACCATTTGCTTGCAAATTTCATGATTTCCTCATTTTTAATTGCTGAGTAGTATTCCATTGTGTAAAAGTGCCACAATTTCTGTATTCATTTCTCCTCTGAGGGACATCTGCATTGTTTCCAGGTTTTGGCTATTATAAATAAAGCTACTATGAACATGGTTGAACAAATATTCTTGTTATGTACTTGAGCATCTTTTGGATATATGCCTAAGTGTGGTATAGTGGATCTTGAAGAAGCACTATTCCTAATTGTCTGAGAAAGCACCGGATTGATTTCCAAAGTGGTTGTACAAGTTTACATTCCCACCAGCAATGGAGGAGGGTTCCCCTTTCTCTACATCCTCTCCAGCAAGTATAGTCACTTGTTTTTTGTTCTTAGCAATTCTGAGGGCTGTAAGTTGAAATTTCAGGGTCGTTTTGATTTGCATTTCCCTAATGCCTAAAGACTTTGATCATTTCTTTAACTGTTTCTCTACCATTCTGTATTCCTCTACAGAGAATTCTCTGTTTAGCTCTGTACCCAATTTTTTATTGGATTACTTGATTTGTTGCATTTTAACTTCTTCTGTTCTTTGTGTGGTATATATTTCACATTCATCCTTATCACACAACTCCTGCCAATACAACCTACACACCCAGATTTGTGTTTTCTTTTAAAATATAAAAAAAGAACATTGAGTCCAATTTGTGTTCTGTTCACATATTCTTGTATAGTTAGCCATCCAATTGCAGCATGGTTGGCCTACCAAGGGTCACATTCTTAAATACAAGACTTTCCCTCTCCTATCAGCTTTCACTTGTCAATAATGCCTCATCTAGTCACCTCCACTCTCTATGCTGGATTTTCAACTCCTGCAGGTGTTGTTCATGTATAGTTGCCTTATTGGGTCTGGAAAACACCTTACAGTCTTTCACTATAACTAAGTTACAAACATTCTGTTCATTTTCCTAAGATGTTCCCTGAACCTTTAGAAAAGGGTTGCATTATACATATAGCATATAGGGCTGAGAACCTTTAATCTCTTATTTCCTGTACCTTAACCGGTTGTGGGTCTCTATTACAAATGAAATTTATTGCAAAAGGAAGTAGCCATGATTAGGGTTTGAGGGTCATTAATCCATGAGTATAGTTATAAGACATTTGGAATTGGCCTAATATTCTCATTTACCAGAGTAAGAGTAGTAGTTTCTCCCATAGGACCAATGATCTGTCTAACCTTAGAGGCCTTGCCCTGGGATTGGTGAAAGTAAGAGTTTTATTTAATGGTTAAACTTAAAATATGTTAAGAAAGTTGGATAGTTACTTCTGTGAGATCTGTATCACTATTGAACTGGTGAGCGTATCTTGCTAGGCTGGTCATTGTTGTAGCTTCCAGTACCTAGAGTTGGGTAAAACTAAAGAGTGCCTTTTTTCTTTTTTTTTCTTTTCTATCATGAACAGCACTGTCCAACTAACCAATATGAATAAATATTCTAGGTTCATAGTAGGTTAATTTCCATGATCTATGACTCTGCCATGGAGTATTTTTAGCAATAAGGTGGATGTTCCTATCAATTTCTAGTGGTAACAGTAACTGGCAATAGCCTGTAATATTTGGAGGTCTAAAGGTCACTGATTTCCATCAAATTCAAAAGAGGTAACTTATTTCTGGAATTGGGATTTTATTCATGATTCTGTGGCATCTAGTAGGGACACTGTTACTCATTTAATGGTTAACTATTTAAATTATTTTACATGTGTGATAATATTTTAGGAAGCCTCTCAGTAATAGTTTTTCAGTTGAATTTTACAGAATATCTTTATTGTTCATTATACCTTCATGCATTCCCTCCTCTATGCTGTCTTCCCACCTTCTATCCTATTTAACACTTTCTATTCTATTATTTTTTATTTCTAATTTATATCACTTTATACCTTCTCTTTTGAAAGGCTGTATTTCATGGCTTCTTCCTTCCTGTTTCCTGAACTCAATAGCTATTTGCAAGTATATGAAACTAGATGTTTATCTTACTTTGTACAAAACTCAACTTGAAATACATCAAAGACTTCAACTTAATACCTAATATATTAACTCTTGTCATCTTGATCTCATGAAACTTAAAATATTTTTAGGATAAGATAGAGCCACATAAATTCACAGTGTCTGTTAGTGCATCCACAAGACATATACAAGATTAAACTAGCCAAAATTCCACCATAGATGTGAAGGGACTCTTGAAGTATATTTTATGTTAGGAAAATTTATAAATGAACATATCTTTCTCTAAAATTTTGCTATGTACTAGATATTCCTTCTTGTGTTTATATTTTCTAAGTATTTTATTTACCTATTATCTAACTGAAATAAAATTTTGAAATTGTATTTAACAAGGAACACTCTGAGTAAGATCTAGCCCAATGCATAGTACAATGCAGTCTACAGAACAGTGATGCAACTTTCTAGCTAAAACCTCTGATTATGATTGAGGGCTTAGTACATAGTTTAGCAAAGTAATATTAGTAACAACCAGAAATAGCTGCTCAGTTCTGTCATTCTAGCACTCAGAAATCTGAAGCAAGAGCATCACTACAAATTTGAGTACAATCTGTACTACAGAGTAACCTCAGGCCATACTGATATATATTATGAAATATATATCTACATCATGACTATATTTTTAATCTATACCTATATGTACTATAAATGTAGGTCTACATGAGTAAACAATCAGATGTTTGGTAGACTAACCTGTCACTAACATTAGTAGAACCAGTGTCTTGGAAAAGTGAACAATGACAGTTTTAAAAGAGCTAGGAAATATTAAATTGCCAAAAAAATTGACTTTGTTTTGTAAACTCACCCACTTGCTTAATGTCGCTATTTTTGTTGCTTATCAAATTGAGACCGATACTCTCCATTTTTCTGAAAGAAAAATCACTGTTCATTCAAAACACATGAAACTTAAGCAACAAAACATGAAAAAGGTCAATGAAACCAGTATATTTTTAGCTTCTGTTCTGAGGCTTTTAAGGAGACCTTATAAATTGCAGAGTGATGAAATAGTTTCTAATAGTTGTTAGCATAATACAGTGGGAACAGGAGCATTCTGAAATTTCATCAAAATACTCGAAGACAGTTATAATGAACAACTTCACATTTAAATGTAATTCACTATTGTTTTTATTCTAAGAAATACTGGAGACAACCTCATGCCTTTCCAAGTTTCATTACACACTTGAAAAAAATCCTCTACATGATTAATGTGGCAACCCACTAGAAAAAAAAAAATGTGTTCTCCTCAGCTATTTTCAGAAATTGACATGAGTTTTCCTTCTCCATTATTCATACTTTAAAATTATTTGGAAGCATTTCATTATAATTACATTTATAAATATTTTTTGTATGCACATGTATGTGGCACAGAAGGCATGTACAAATCTGAAGACATCCTGAGGGAGTTGGAGCTCTTCTTCCACCATGTTGATTTGGGTATAGAACTCAGGCCATCATGCTTGGTGCCAGGTACCTTAACCTACCACCATCTCAGCAGTCTTTGAAGTAGTGATTATAAATGTGTGTGTAGTGATCTAATTTCAAGTAATGATAAACATTCATGCTTTACATGTAGAGGCACAACTGATGTTCCTTCTTTTGAGTAACTCTACTGCAAGGATTTTCACTAGCAGAAGGTGTTTATCCTCTTCTTAGACACATAAAAGTTGTTGACAGCCCACCAGTGAATAATCTATTAACTATAAGTATTTCTCCTTGGTAAAAAGACAGAGACATTTCAAATTTGAATCTTGGTTCAATAGTTCCTCTCTCCACTGCTGTTGGTTCTGTATCAATGTAAATTTCCTAGAAAAAGGAAAAAAAAAACTATTGAAATTGGTAAGAGAAAACTGAGCAGGGCACAGGGGTCTTGTAAGAGATGGTTTCTACAGTCAAGGACAATGTGTGGATGAGGACTGGAACCCCCGCACGGATGGGGCCCATGATGTAGGGCTGAAGACCCTATTCAGGGAAACAGGGACTGTTTCAGTCATGATCTTGATGGCTGACTCTTTGACCCTCCCCCATACAAGCCGGGGAGTGACAGACTGGCTAGATCCCAGGGGAGGGCTTTGCAGCCAGCCCTGAGGAGACAGGATAAGCTGGGGTTGGATGGAAGGGAAGGAGGTCCTCCCCTGTTGGTGGACTTGGAGGGGGCGGGGAAGAGGGAGATGAGGGAGGGAGTGGGAGGGTAGGAGGGAATGGGGGAGGGGGCTAAGCCTGGGATTCAAAGAACCTAACCTGTGATTGAGATAAAAATAAATCAATTTAAAAAAAAGCAAAAATTAAAAAAAAAAAGAAATTGGTAAGAGAAGCCAGGCTTGGTGGTGCAGGCCTTTAATGTCAACACTCAGGGAGCAGAAACTGATGGATTGCTGTGCATGTGTGGGCAGCCTGATCTACAAAGTGAGTCCAGGACAGCCAAGGGTATACAGATGAACTCTGTCTCAAAAAAACCAAACAAAACAAAACAAAGAAGAAGAAGAGGAGGAGGAAGAAAAAGAAGAAATTGGTAACAGATGTTATGTAAAGAAATAAGCAGGCAGGTTATACTTCAGTCAGGGATTGCAGTCCTTATGATTATATTAGCACTGATGATCCCAAATTTGATAGTGTTGATATGGAGGATATTAGGAGAATGTGGCAGTACAGTGGAAAAATTTTCACCAGTATTAACTTGGAAAAACTTAAAGATAGAGAAAATTTCATTGCTCACTGTAATAATGACGTGCTTTCTTAATTGTCTTTATAGGCCTATATTTCAGAAGCTTGATGCTCAGTTTTGTCACTATTGGTAACTACTAGAAACTGTAAAAGGTAGAGGCTACTGTGAGGTATAATGCATGTAAAACTTTTAAAAATTGCTGTGTGAATACAGTCAGTTCTCTCTTTAGCTTCAGGATGATGGGAAGAGTCATTTTGTTCCAGCACATTCTCTGATATATCATAAAATAGAAATTCTGAATATTGAAGGCATAATAAACTTCTAATGACTATAAGTTGAAAATTTGACCTTTATTGTTGTTAACAATAATTCTGACATGACATAGTTACTAGTTGAACGGGGGAAATTAACTCATAATGATTAGGTGCACAGTAGATTTTATATGAAAGAGGTTTATTAGATGGAGATGAAGAGAGAGAAGGGAGAGCATGACATGATGGGGGGAAAGAGAGAAGGGGACAACCCAATAGAGAAAGGAGAGATGGCCAAGAGGGCAAGAGGGGAAGCAAGATGCAAGAGGCCAGGTGCAAGAGAGACCAAGAGAGAGATCACATGGCAGGCTGTTCCCCTTAAAAAAGAAGGCAACCACGTCTTCCAGGGGTGGCCACCTGGCTAGCAACATGATGACATGATAAGTTGCTACGCAACCCAGAAGCAGGTTAAGTTCCAAAATACTAACATTCCTCCTTTTTCTATAATTAAAACATTAGGAACTTTGGCTGCTACTCATGTAAGGTAAGTTAAAGTATATAAATTTATGTTCATTGGAAGCAGTTCTTGGTTGCCATGCAAGGGGTTAAGAGAGAGAGAAGAAATAATAGCAACAAAATGTTCAGATTACATAGTAAAGAGGAGGAGGGGAAGCCTCTGCCCTGGAAAATGTAAGGTAGAGGGTTGTCAGTAGAGAGTTGCCAGCCATGCAAGGCAGCAGGTAGGGATTGAGGAATGCTGGGAGAACCTGTTGCTGCTTGTCCTGGGCCTGAAGCACATCATTCTAGCCTTTTGTTAATATTAAATGAATAACGGGCATAGATTCTCTTCTGGCTACTTCCTGCTGACATTGGGGGCACTGTAGGGAGGTCAAAAGGTTGAAATGCTAGCCAACTCCAGGAAGAACAGGCTGTTTTGTTGCTGTCCAGGGTCTGCAAGAATATCCATGGCTGGGAGGGAAAGTGCAGCTCCAGTTTGATGGATGTTTGTGAGGTCACACTGGAATACTGTGGTACCTGCTTTGGCGCTGTTGTGGATATAGGAAGCATATATATAGGAAAAAGATAAAGTTAAGTAGGTTATGGAGAAAATCCTTTAGGTGTATATTTAAAACTTTTGGGAGAGCTAACAGAGGTGGAAAGTTTGGATCAAAGAGACTTGAGCATGGGAACTTCCGTTTACCAGAGGGAATCTTCATTTACCCAATCACTGGCAGTAATTAAAAAGCCTTTGTTCTGGATCTGTCCTTGAGGCAAGGTTTGGTTACAGAGGTGTGTAAACTTAGAGACCCTTAAAGTGGGCACTAGGTGTGGAAACCTGATTTTCTCCAGAAGACATCCCAGAGAATAATCTGGAGGAATGGGCGAGTAGACTATTTCCATTGGGAGGGTAGGAGTCAGTGATTTGTCAAGGCCTCCCAAGAACAAGCTTTGACCAAGTAGAGATGGTCTTACCTGATCCAACAGTCCATCAGCTTTTGGCCAGAGACCAGGGGTACAGTTGCCTGAGGATGTACAGTTTACCTAGTACTAGGATTTTTGTAGGCAAGCATGAGGGGAAGAAACTGCACGTAGGGAAGAGATCTCTCCCAAGGGAAAGAGGAAGTCCTAAATGTAGGTCAGCAGAAAGGGTCAATTGTAGCCAGTGAAGACTATGGCTGAGGGAAAGTCCCTCCATCTCAAATGATAGTAGGAAGCTGCTGGATACTGAACAATCAAACTTCCCCTACCAAGAGAGGCATGTTATGCTGATAAATGAGGCGAACTCACCAATCCAGTGGCTGGTCAATGAGGAGAACTCTCCAATCCAGCCATGTTGCATGCAGCAGATAGCAATCTGGTAGCCAGGAAAGGGAAATCCCAAAACCAGGGAAAGGGGAGGAATCCCACCTTCTGAAGTAGGTAATAAGTCCAGTACTTAGTTGAGCCCAATTGTCATGAAAGGTGGATTCAGGTGGATTTCCTGCAGAGTACAAGAATTATTTTTCAGTTTTATGAAGGAGATAAAACTTTATATATGTTAGCAACACAATTGCAATCTGCACTGAAATATATATTGTAGAAATGGCAATAGACATACACATGTGTGTTAACAGCATAAGCATTCTTTAAGGTGAGTTCTGAAAAGGCACAAGCCTTTGCTAATGTAGAAGGGAGAAAAACTCACTTGATTTTAACCTTTAGTATAAATACATATTATGGAAAATTAAAATCTTGAGCTTGGAACCATAATAGTGGATAATATAGTGGGATGTTTTTGTATTAGAGTTAGATTCATAAATCAGGGCTCTATTGATAACGTTTAAAGCTCTGCACAGTCAATATAACAGTAACATAACAATAGGAGGAAATATTAAGCAATTTTAGCTGTTTAGGATACCTTAAACTACCTTAGACCTTACAACCTTTATAACTTGTATTTATCAACCTTAAAATATTTTCAGACATTTAAACATTTATAATTTGCATTTATCAACCTTAATTCATTTTCTTAGACTCTCAAACAATATTTTTTTGGCCTTTGTATTTAGTTATTTACCATGAGACACAGGTGAGACTGCTGTAAACATTTATTGTCCTTTAGCTAAATAAACGGATGGTAAAAGTTTTATTTAGGCCCATTTCTTGAGTCTGTCAACAAGGCATATGACAGTAGCAGCTCTAGGACTTAGGCTTAAGGCCTGGTCTCCTGCATATAAAGAGTTCTAAGAAGGCATCTGAAGTTTCCCAACACAGAAGCCATCAACATGTCTGTGGGACCCCAGTGTGAGGCCAAAACAGACCTGCAATGTTACCCTGGGCTGGGCAAGGGTGATGGAGATCACCGAGTCAAGGAGCCATTTGTCCTCCACCAGGCCAAGGAGCTAGAAGCCTGAAGTGTCTGTGGCTCTTGTGCTGGTGGAGCCTCCGTGGCTGGGCACAGAGGACAAACCTGCATGGGAGCATTTTGACTTCCAAAGGCCAATCTGCTGGCAGGCAGCCATGGCTTGTTGAGGCAGCTGTGGGACCAGTGTCCCCTTTGGCTGCATTTGAAACAGTCACCTGGCAGAACTGACTTTTGCTATAACCCAGCGGGATGGGGCACTGCAAATCTCTTGTTTGTGCGGGAATGCCAACAGCCTCAGAGCGCAGCCAAGGTCTGGAGCGTAGCTATTGCTTTGGATGAGCCTGTGGGGAAGGCTTTTTAAAATTATTTTTACCAACTCCTGTATGGTGACTCAAGGACCATCCCTAGCTGTTTATTAAAGATTGCAGTGACCACGTTTGTATCTGTAGGACTATAAATATATATTTGGATATCTATGAGATGACTATTAACCTAGAATTTGTTAACCATTAAATATTAGGACTTTAGGTTTTGTCCTTGTTAAATTGGGGCCTTAAAAGTCATAAATATAGTCCATTAAAGTGAGAGCACAACAGTTTTCTGTATGATTTAGTATATAAAAAGTTCATAGCTTATAAAAGTCTAAGGCTATACTATAGATTAATAATAACACCATTTTTGGAAAATAAGACTGAGCATATTTTAACCTTTTGATAGTAGAAATATAGCACAACAACCAAGTTTTAACATAAATACCTCCCAAACTAATAGATCATAATTTAGAATATTGGTAAAAACCTGTTTGTAGTAATCAACCCTCAGTTATAAGTTTTAAAACCAACAATATAGCAGAACATTGTAAAGCAATTTTAAAATTATATTTGCATTTATTATAGGAAACCCATTATCCAGAAAGCCTAGTGGTGAATCCAAATCATAGGCAGCTCATGGCAGGAGAAACAGCGTTTATTAATTTAGGAATTGTAAAAGACATAGGCAGTTAGATGTACATTCCAAACCAACTTAATTTGAATAGACATTTATTACTTTGAAATTTTATTATTATATAACATTTATTTTGAAGCAGGTTTGAATCATATATTGCAAAACATAACTTTGAATTTTTATAAAAATCCGTACCAATTTAAAATGAGTCTTGTCATCCTAGTCTAAATGGAGATAAAATAAGCAGTTTTGATTAAGGAAGTCTTGTAAACTCAATGTGAAAATTATATAAATCATTAGATTAAGAATTTAAAGCAATATATATACATACATACATATATATATATATATATATATATATATATATATATATATATATATATATATATATATATATATAGAGAGAGAGAGAGAGAGAGAGAGAGAGAGAGAGAGAGAGAGAGAGAGAGAGAGAGAGAGAGAGAGAGAGAGCGAGCAGAGTGTACTGAAATCAGGAAGAAAAGAATTTTTAAAGCTTGGAAATAGCGTCTTAGAGTCAGAATATTGAGAACTAGTATATAGAATGTGAGCAGCTTGGAACTCTGCAGGAGTGGGGGAGGGGTGAGTGCATGGCGTGGCCTCTTCATTTAAAATCAACATGGCGCCTTCCCACGTGCACGCGTGACTGTAGCTGCAAAGGGGGACTAGGTGCTTGCTTATAGTTGGGGCTGTCCTAGTGCAGTTTAAAACTCTCTGCCTCTCTGTGTGCACATGTCATGGAAGTCTGCGCAGCTAAAAATCCTATCTGCAAGCCAGATGGTAGCAGCCAGCATTGTGCTGGAAATTTAAAATCTTTCCCATGGAAGCCTGAGGCAGCAGTGCAAATCTGTGTACCCAGTCCTCAGCAATTTCTTACCTAAAGCAGCACGCAGGTGATTTTCCCAAACTGATTTTTGGGCTGATTTTGTGAATCCCGGGACTCCAGGAACACAGAGGACCTGAGATTTCCTCAAGCCAATTGGTGGCTAGTGCTAGTCACCGCAGACCCCTGCAGGGAGCTGCAACCTCTGTTGCAGCAGCCAACACAGGCAATGGGAGAGAGATGTGCCTTGCACAGTAAGATAGTTGAAGAAAAGTAAAGATTTTTAGTTACAGATCGAGCAGAAAGGATCTGTTGTACCCATCGATTGTCTCCTAGAAGGCCAAGAAGGGTTTTTTGGCAAAGTCAGGACACCCTTCCGGGTTTCAGCACCACTGATGGAGGCAAATTAAATAATGGCGATTAGGCGCACAACAGATTTTATATGAAAGTGTTTTATTACATGGAGATGAAGCGAGAGAGAGAGAGAGAGAAGGGAGAGCAGGACGTGATGGAAAGAAAGAGAAAGGGGGGGCGCCCTGATAGAGAACGGGGAGAGAGCCAAAAAGGCAAGAGGGGGAACAAGGAGCAATAGGCCAGGAGCAAGAAAAACCAAGAGAGGGACCACATGGCAGGCTGGTCCCTTTAACAAGGAAGGTAAGCAAGCCTTCCAGGTGTGGCCACCTGGCCTGCAACACAATGACATCGTAGGTTGCTAGGCAACCCAGGTTCCGGTCCAAAATACTAACACTAGTTACATGTAAATAAGTTAATAAAGAGATAATTGTTTTTAATTGTCTAGTTGTTCATATAACATATCATAGTTAGTATTGCATGGTCAGTTGACTCAGTATCAGAACAGGTTCATATTCTTGTTGTTCCGTATTTGTAAACTTGTGTCATGTTGTGTCACAATGTGCTTACCCCTCCTCCCAAAAAATGAACCAGGTGTCTTTCCCTCCGAAATCCATTCCATCATAAAATATAGGAAATACGATTGCTTCTCTAAATGGCTGGACACAGTTCTGAGACTAGAAGAATCATAAGCCCATAGACATGATATTAACAAAGGAATACAATGAACTAGCAATGACCATAAAATAATGCCTTCACAAAATGTGAACTTCAGCAGATCAAGGAAGGAGAAACAAACTGGAAGATACAGCCTTGTCAACAAGGTAATCATGCTTAAAACAAAATACTGAGTGCAGAAGTACATATTGAATTCATACAATTAGTATTAAAATTGGATTATTGTGTTGAAATAGGTTATTCTTTTTCAGCAAGGCTTTTTTTTTTCCAGTGAGCTCTTGGAATCCAACGTTGTTCCCCCACAGTGCTAGATTAACACATACAGCTATTTCTAGTTTTTTACTTAGACACTGGGGACTCAAACTCAGACTGTCATGCTTGAATGGTAAGCCCTCTTACCAGTTGATCCGGGGAGAGCTCCCAGATGTTACTTAGCTTTTTGTATATCTATATGGGCTAATTTAGTTCAGAATGAGCTAAATTTTAGAAATACTAATTATGTACCCAATTAAGTTATCTCTTTTTGCTATGTGTATATGAAATCACTGTATGTTGTGATGGCTGATTTCCTTCGTAGTACAAAACATGTCTTCTCATATGGCTCAGTCTGAAATACTGAAAATATTTGCAAGCATTATGCATCCTTAAAAAACTCAAAACGGTCATTTTCTTGTAGAAAGAATGGGTGTTTGGGCTGAGATTGCAATCCAATATATAGGATCATCTCACATCAAGACTATTAGGCAAACAAAACTTAAATAAACCTCTTTAGCATATTTATTCTAAACTTTTTGGGCCATGAAAATATTCTATGTGCCTTTTCTCATTTATTAAAGGTTTCATTTTTTATACAAAAATAGCCAATAAAATAGAAATGCAGATCAGTGGTCAAATCAAATCTCTTTTTGTTTTGTAACTTACACTTCTACACATTTATCCTAGGAGTTCAGAAAAAGCATGGTGTTGTAAAAGACACAATTACTAACAATTTTATGTGAAAAATGTATCCATCAGAGATCACTACGTATCTTTCATCTCTGTTGTATGATTCAGAAAATATCACTTCAAAGAGAAAGCAAACACCTGCTAATCAGCACAAAGGTAATAACTAGGAATTCAGAAAAGACATTAGTATCTATATCAAATATCTGTATTATTTGAAATGGTATATTTTACAAAAGTTATAGCAATTGAATTGTTCATGTCCCCATAATGCACAAAGTGTACTCTATAAAAATCTGAAGGCAAAAAATTCATATAAGATTTATGCCTGTGGAAAATCAGAAAAATATGATAGTGAATTATTTTACAGATTTTAGACATAATCATTTTTTAGTATAAAAGGTTTTTGAAAACTAAAATTATATGGTTACAAACCCAAAGATAAACACTTGTGGAGATGCTCTTGTTATGGATCTGTGGCATTTTAGTAGAAACATTCATTGTCCATAGACAAAACAAGGGGAATACCTTTGAGAATTAAACTTGAAAACCATGTGCCACTTCTAGGTTTCAGAAGATTTTAAGAGACTAGCTTTGATATTAGAACAGTCTTAAAAACTATTTATGATACCTACACATAATGACATTTCAAATAGTGTTAATAGCCATCTGAATATACTGCTTCATATATTCAAAATAGAATTGCATTTTTTAGTTTTTTTAATTCAATTTTTATTTCAGTTTACTCACTTTGTATCCCAGCTTTACACCACGCCCTCATTCCTTCCCAATCCCACCCTCCCTTATCTCCTCCCATTTCCCTCTACAAGTCCACTGATAGGGAAGGTCCCCCTCCAATTCCATCAGTCCCTAACTTATAAGGTTTCATAAGGACTGGATGCATTGTCCTCCTCTATGCTCTGGAAAGGCTGCTACCCCCTCATGGTGGAGGTGATCAAAGAGCCAGCCACTGAGCTCAGGTCAGAGACAGACCCTGTTCCCCTTACTAGGGTACCCACTTGAAAACTGAATTGCCAGGGGCTGCATCTGAGCAGGTGTTCTAGGTTATAGCCATGAATGATCTTTGGTTAGAGAATCAGTCTCATAAAAGACCCCTGTGCCCAGATATTTTGGTTTTGTTGCTCACCTTGTAGAGCACCTGTCCTCTCCAGGTCTTACTATTTTCCCATTCTTTCATAAGGTTCCCTGAACTCTACCCAAAGTTTGGATATGCCTCTCACCATCTGCTTTGATACAGCGCTGAGTTGAGTCTTTCAGAGGCCCTCTGTGGTAGGCTCTTGCATTGTTCCCTGTTTTCTCCTTCTTCCAATGTCCATCCTGTTTATCTTTCTGAATGAGGATTAATCATCTTACTGAGGGTCCTCCTTCTTGATTAGTTTCAGGAAATGCAAATATATCCATATTTATCACCCTGCACAAAACTAATATAAAAGTGGATCAAAGAACATGAAAGCAGACACACTAAATAGGTTAGAAAAAAATGGGGAAGAGCCTAGAACTCATTGGCACAGGTGACCACTTCCTGAACAGAACACCAACAGCACAGGCTTTAAGATCAAAAATCAATAAATGGGACCTCATGAAACTGAAAAGCCCCTGTAAAGCAAAGGACACTGTTATCAGTGCAAAACAACAGCTTATAGACTGGGAAAGGATCTTCACCAACCCTATATCTGAACAGGGAGCTAAAATCCAGAATATATAAAGAACTAAAGAAGTTAAGGAGCAGCAAATCAAGTAATCCAACTAAAAAATGGGGTACAGAGTTAAGCAGAGATTTCTCTGTAGAGGAATATAGAATGGCAGAGAAACACTTAAAGAGATGCTCAGCGTCATTAGCCATCAGAGAGATGCAAATCAAAATGACCCTGAGATTTCACCTTACACCAATCGGAATGGCTAAGATCAAAAACTCAAGTGACAACACATGTTGGAAAGGATGTGGAGAAACCATCTCCCATTGCTGGTGGGAATATAAACTTGTACAACCACTTTGGAAATCAATCTGGCGCTTTCTCAGACAGTTTGGAATAATGCTTCCTCATGATCAAACTATATCAATCCTAGGCATATATCCAAAATATGCTCAAGTACACAATGACATTTGCTCAACCATGTTTGTAGCAGCTTTATTAATAATAGCCATAATCTGTAAACAACACAGATGTCACTCAAAGGAGGAATGGATGAAGAAATTGTTGTATATCTACACAATGGAATACTACTCAGGAATTTAAAAAAAGAAATCATAAACTTTGCAGGCAAATGGTGGGATCTAGAAAAGATCATCCTGATTGAGATACCCCCAGAAAGACACACATGGTATATACTCACACATAAGTTGATATTAGACATATAATATAGGATAAACATACTAAAATATGTACACCTAAAGAAGCTAAGCAAAATGAATTTTCTTATTCATTTCTCCTATAATGTGAAGGTATATGAAAAAACACTTAGGTATGTTTTTAAACCAGTTTTTCTTACATAATATGATTGCTTGGATTAATATTTAATCATTAACTTTCTTTTGGTTTATATGAAATTATTTCAGATTGTAAGTAAGTGGATTTGGGTAACATCTATAAATATATATATATATATATATATATTTCAGTATATATATATATATATATATATATATATATATATATATATATAAAATTATCCTCTGGGAAAAGATTTTATAGCCACTTCTAAGAGAATAATAACACTGATGTTAAAGTGAGAGTACCTTAAAATTATAACACTTTTGCAATGAATACATTTCTCACTATAAAATCATTTGCATATTATTTCCTGGTGCTTCTGGTGTTATTATTCGCTGTAGCCTGATATGTTTGGATTAATGATTAAAAAGAACTATGTTGTATATATTATAGTTAGTCATTCCCAAACATAAGCAATTTTAATTTGAGGCTCTTTGATTTTGAAAACTGGATAATACATACTTTTATGCCTATTACTCCCATTGTATTTTACATTTCTTAGATGCTCTTTTAGAGCTGACACAAGGTAAAAATGATGTAACCAATAAAGGATAGACTCATGGCCTCCTTAACAGTTAGAGAATGGGAGTCAAGTGTTCCATGAATAACTACTGCTGAACAATTTGTGTCATCTTTTAATTCTATAGAGTCTTTCTTTTAACACTTTAAAAATGTTTTTATTAATTACACTTTATTCAGTTTGTATCCCCCCTGTATCACACATCGTACTTCCCTCTCAAACACTCACTTCCTCCCTCTTCTCCACACATGCCCCTCCCAAAGTCCACTGATAAGGGAGGTCTTCTTTTCCTTCCTTCTGTTCCTAATCTATTAGGTCTCATCAGGAGTATTGTCTTCCTCTGTGGCCTAATAAGACTGATCCCCTCTCAGGGGGAGGTGATCAAAGAGCAGGCCAATCAGTTCATGTCAGAGGCAGTCCCTGTTCCCATTACTATGAAACCAACTCGGACAATGAACTACCATGTGCTACATCTGTGCAGAGGTTCTAGATTATCTCCATGCATGGCACTCGTTGGAGTATCATTCTCAGGAAAGACCCCTGTGCTCAGATTTTTTGGTTCTGTTGCTCTCCTTGTGGAGCTCCCATCCTCTCCAGATCTATTTCCCACTTCTTTCATAAGATTCCTTGCACTCTGCCCAAAGGTTTGCCATAAGTCTCAGCATCTGCTTTGATAGTCTGCAGGGCAGAACATTTCAGAGGCCTTCTGGGACAAGATCCTAGCTTGTTCCCTGTTTTCTCCTTTTTCTAATGTCCATCCTCTTTGCTTTTCAGATGGGGATTGAGCATTTTAGGCAGCATCCTCCCTCTTGATTTCTTTCTTTAGCTTTACAGATTTTAGTAGGTTCATCCAATAGTATATGACTATATAAGTGAATATATTCCCTGTGTGTCTTTCTGCCTGTTATAGCTCACTCATGATGATCCTTTTCAGTTACCACCATTTATCTGCAGATTTCATGATATCCTTGTTTTTTTATTGCTGAGTAATATTCCATTGTGTAGATATACCACAATTTCTGTATCCATTCCTCAGTTGAGGGGCACCTACATTGTTTCTAGCTTCCGGGTGTTACAAGTAAAGCTGCTACAAACATGGTTAAGCAAATGACCTTATGGTGTACTTGAGACTCTTTTGGATATATGCCTAGGAGTGGTATAACTGGGTCTTGAGGAACCGCTTTTCCTAATTATCTGAGGAAGTACCAGATTGATTTCCAGAGTAGTTGTATAAGTTTACATTCCCACCAGCAGTGGAGGAAGGTTCCCCTTTCTCCACAACCTCTCCAGCGTGTGTTGTCACTTGAGTTTTTGATCTTGGTCATTCTGAGGGGCATAAGGTGAAATCTCAGGGTTGTTTTGATTTACATTTCCCTGATGGCTAATGACTTTGAGCATTTAAGTTCTTCTC
>CM053742.1:68973766-68993927 GCA_028658305.1 Pachyuromys duprasi
CTTTCTTAGGTTCTGTTTTACTTTTAGTATCTTCTGTAAGGTTCAATTTGTGTTTAGGTATTCTTTAAATTTGTTTTTATCTTTGAATATCTTATTTTCTCCATCCATGATGATTGAGAGTTTTGCTGGGTTTAATACTCTGGGCTGGCATCTGTGTTCTCTTAGGGTCTGAATGATATCTGTCCAGGCTCTTCTGGATTTCATAGTCTCTGTGGAGAAGTCAGGTGTGATTCTGATAGGTTTGCCATTTTATGTTTCTTGGCTTTTTTTTCCTTGCAGCTTTTAGTATTTTTTTTTCTTTGTTCTGTATAGTTACTGTTTTGATTATTATGTGGCATTAGGATTTTCTTTGCTGGAACAATCTGTTAGGTGTTCTGTAGGCCTCTTGAATGTTTATAGGCCTCTCTTTTAAATTGGACAATTTTTCCTATGGTTATGTTTAAAATATTTTCTGGGTCTTAGAGACAGAAATCTTCTTTTTCCTCTATTCCTATTATTCTTAGGTTTTCTCGTTTCATGTTGTCTTAGATTTCTTGTATGTTCTGTGTCAGTAATTTTTTAGATTTAACATTTTCTTTGACAGATACACCAATTTCTTTCATTATATCTTTAACACCTGAGATTCTTCTATTTCTTGTACTCTGTATGCTTACATCTGTATTTCCTGTTTTCTTCCCTAAGTTCTTCCTCTCTATGATTTTCTCTGTTGGTGGTTTTTTTTTTAATTTTTTCATTTCTGTCTTCAGATCTTGAACCGTTTTGTTGATTTCCTTCACTTGTCTTGTTGTATTTTCCTGCTTTTCCTTCAATTCCTTCACCTGTTTGTTTGAACATTCCTATATTTCTTTTATTTCTTTCAGTGATTTAATTATTTCCTATCTAAACGCCACAAACTGTTTAGCTCTATCATCCTTTATTTCTTAACAGATGGCCATAATCTGTTTGACTTTGTCTTTCTCTATTTATTTACACATTTTATTTGTTTCCTCCAGTATTCCCTTTTTCAAGCATAGATGTAATGTCATCTTCTTGAATTTCACTTATGTTAGTGTGTTCAGGGCTACTTGCCTCTGAATAACTGGTTTTTCATGATGCCATATTGCTTTGGCTTTTGTTGATAAAGCTTTTACCTTGGCATCTATACATTTAGTTGTCTTAGGTGTTGGCTGTTATTTTCTGGTGCCTGCTGGAATCCTGGGGTCCGAGGAATCCCCATGGCAGGAAGATGGTTATTACTGCATGAGGCCTCCTCAGTTTTTTGGGTATGGCTACTGAATGGCTGTTGCTTCTCAGGGAATTCCAACAGCTCTCCTCAGGTGTGTGCCCTCTGGTGGGTTACCTGGTCTAGTTTGGGAGTCTAGGGGCTATCCCCTCACTTGGAGATGTTCTGGAGACAGCTGCAATGCCACTGGGATTCTTACTCTGAATTTAGTGAACTTCTGCTGCTCATACACTGTTTTTGCTGGGCACAGCCCTCTTGAAGAGCCAAGGAGCCCGAAGTATGGTCAGTTTAGCTTTAGGGGATTAGCTGTGTGTCCTGAGCTCGACCTGATATATTCCTCAATGTAGGTTTAGGGTTTTATTCCTGACAGGGAAACTCAGTCTCTGGTGTTTAGGGGTCCACAGTTCTGTCTGGGATGGTGAGTTGCAACCTTGTAGGTGTGTGTCTCTGAGCTGGTGACTGAGTGCCTCCAGGATCCTGGAACCTTTTCAGGTGGTTGTCTGCGTGGCCTGAAGTAGGTTGGCCCTGATTTCTTCCTTCATTGTAGGGTTTTCTCTAGACTGAAAATCCAGTCTCTGGTATTGTTGGTCCCACATCACAGTCTGGGATGGTGATTAAAGCACGCAATCATATGGCTCTGTGCTGGCTACGGAATGCCTGAAAGGATCTAGTAATTCTTCTGGGGTTTAGCTCATTGACCTGAGATTGGAACTGATTGCTTCCCACAATATGGGGTTTCCTATCACCTGAGTACCCAATCACTGGTGTTTAAAGGCCCACAGTTCATTCTGTTGGGAGTTGTGTAGTTACTGTTGTCCTGTTCACCCAATACAGTGTAATCTTGACACCACCATCTTGGATACTTAAAATCTCTTCATTTATATGCACATGTGTCTGCACATGAATGCATATGTGGAGGTCAGAGTTCACTGTGGATGCCTTCTTCAATTGTGCTCTATGTTGTTTTTACTGTAGCTGGAACCATTTTGTCTACACTTGCTGACAGGCTAGAAAGCATACAGGATTTGTTGTTCTCTGCACTCCTGTTCCAACCCCATAGTATACTATAACACAAAACCTTTGCAATCACCCTTCCTTCCCTTCACCCAGCCCCCTTTCTTCACAAGACCTTTTTTGCTAGAGCTGCCCTCTCACTTCAACTACGATTCCTTCCTTCATCAGTACTATTTCCTCCTTCAGTGACTCTTCAACCATGTCTTCTCTCCTGGAAACCTCCCTCCCACTCTTCCTCCTCTAAAAACTTCCTTCTCTTGTGCCTACCTTCGGCCCCCTTTTCCATTGTTTCCTTCCCTAGCACCTCTGGCTGCAGCAGCACTTCCCACCTCCCTCCTTCCCTGCAACGAGGACTGGAGCCAGCAGTTCCATAGGCCATTTAAGTGGGATCATGGGTTGTTTTCAGGGCCTCACACCTGTACTGTAAGTACATACGGAGTAAGTACAACCTAAGCTAGATCTCCAGTTCCAACATGTTTTCAAAAGTAATTCTTACTCCAAGACCACCTCTTACTACTGAGTAGAGGAAAAAAATAATTAGGGTAGTTAAAATGAAACTTTTTAATGGATTGAATGAAGCTACAAACTCTGAGTTTGTTATCACAAGTTGCCTTTGTGGAAAATGGTAGACTCTTCTCAATTATTCTGGGGCTTTAAGTAAACCTTTATGTTAAAAATAGGCATGAATTCCAGTAAGGTCACTTTCCAACTACATCACTTCCTGTATCTGTCATAACCCAGTGGCTTAAAGTGGGAAGATTCATGAAATGATGTTTAGAGCTATTGCCTGGATGCTTCTCTGACATCTTCTATAAATCATTTATAGAACACACACTTTAGGTGGGTTCCATGTGTGTATCTATGCTGTATAATAACTCTGATTTCCTAATGTTGTATCTATATCTTTGACTTTCATTATTATGGATTGAGGAATGGGAAAGCAGAAATACGGTGTCTTAAGGCCAAGTGATCTTTCATGATGTTTGCACTTATACATGAAGCATTCTCTCAAATAGAGTGGCTTGGGTTTTAGACTTATGGAGGCAGCAAACCTCCACTTTGTTCAGAACTCTGTGATCTTTGACAATGTGATGGTGTGTTCCTTTACTGAGGAAGAGGAACTACATAGTGACTCTCAAAATCACCTGCACTATGAGGTCATGCTGGCAAAATTTGCACTTATTTTTCACTGATTATTGCTGATTTGTATCTATCCATATTGGGACACAAAGAGAAGACAGGGTATGTTTCTCATTGGGTTTTCATATAATCAACATGAAGATACTAGAGTTTAACACTAGCCCTGTTCATTCCACTGAAAAGAATGATAAATGTGTACTATATGAGTAAGTTGTTTCCGTGCCAACATCCATTTTTACTTAATTCTTTATATTTATTTAATTATTATCATTTATTGCTATTAATTCAAATTGTATCCCAGCTGTGTCCCCTTCCCTCAATTCCTCCAAATCCCTAAGCTCCTCCCCTAGACCACTGATAGGGAAGGCCTTCCTCCCCTTCTCTTTGACTCTAGCCAATTAGGTCTTATAAGAACTGGTTATATTATCTTTCACTGTGGCCTGGCAAGGATGTACCTCCCCAGGATGAGGAAATCAGAGAGTCTGCCACTGAGTTTATGCCAGAGAAAATCCCTTTCCCCCTTTCTAGGGATCCCACTTGTAGACTGAGTCTATGGGCTACATCTGAGCCAGGCTTTTAAGACCTCTACATACATTGTCCTTGGTTGCGGATTCATTCTCTTTAGCGACCCCAGAGTTCAGGTTTTCTGGCTCCTTTGCTCTCCTTTGGAGTTCCTGTCCCTTCCAGGTCTTTCTTTCTCCCCCTTCTTTCGTAAGATTCCCTGTGCGTTTCTCAAAGTTTGGCTGAGTCTTTGCCTATGTTTCAATACCTCTATCAGTAGAGTCTTTCAAAGACCATCTGTGTTAGGCTCCTATCCTGTTCCCTGTTTTATCCTGCTTCCAATGTCTATCATATTTGTCCTTCTGGAAGAGGATTGAGCTTCTTCTCTAGAGTCTTTCTTGTTGTTTAGCTTCTTAGGAGTATATTTTTAATATTTTTAATTTTAATATATTTTAAATTATTTTTTAAAATAATTGTATTTTATTAATTAGAGTTTACTCACATTGTATCCCAGCTATAGCCACATCCCTCATGCCCTCCCCATCCCACCCTCCCTCATCTCCTCTCATGCCGCTCCCCAGGTCCACTGATGAGGGAGATCCTCCTCCCCTTCCCTCTGACACTAGCCTATCAGGACTCATCTGGACTGGCTGCACTATATTCCTCTGTGGCCTGGTAAGGCTAGTCACCCCTCAGGGGAAGGTGATCAAGAGCCAGCCACTGAGTTCACATCAAAGACAGTTTCTGTTCCCATTACCAGGGAACCCATTTTGAGACTAACCTGCCGTGAGCTACATCTGTGCAGGGGTTTTAGGATATCTCCATGTATGGACCCTTATTGGAGTGTCAGTCCCGGATTTTAGTATGTTTAACCCATATTATATGGCTAAAATCCGTTTATGAGTGAGTATATACCGTGTGTGTCTTTCTGCTTCCGGGTTACCTCAGTCAAGATGATCTATTCTAATTCTGACCTTTTGCCTGCAAATCCCACGATTTCCTTTTTGTAAAATTGCTGAATAGTATTCCATTTTGAAAATGTACTGCAATTTCTGTATCCATTCCTCCATTGAGAGATATCTAGGTTGTTTCATGATACGGGCTATTATGAGTAGAGCTGCAATGAAAATGTCCTTGTTATAAAGCTGACCATATTTTGGATATATACGTAGGAATGATATAGCTGGATCTTGAGGTAGCACTGTTCCTAATTTTCTGAGAAAGGAACAGATTGATTTCCAAAGTGGTTTTACAAGGTTACATTCCCACCAACAATGGAGGATGTTTCCTATTTCTCCACATCCTCTCCAGCATATGTTGTCACTTGAGTTTTGTTCTTAGCCATTCTGATGGGTGTAAGATGAAATCAAGGGAATACACATTGGATAGGAAGAAGTCAAAGTATCTCTATTCTCAGATGATATAGTAATATGCAGGAGTGACCCCAAAAATTCTTTCAAAGTACTCCTTCAGCTGATAAACACGTTCAGCAAGTTAGCTGGATAGAAAATTAACTCAAAAAATCAGAAAACCTCTTGTACACTAAAGACAAAAGGGTTGAGAAAGATACTAGGGAAGAACATCCTTTACAATAGCCACACGTAACATAGCATAGTCTGATGTGACTCTAAGCAAGCAGGTGAAAGACCAGTATGAAAAGACTTCAGGTCTCTGAAGAAAGAAATTGAAGAAGGTATCAGAAGATGGAAAGATCTCCCATGCTCATGGATTGGTAGGATTAACATAATGAAATTGGCCATCCTACTAAAAGCAATCTACAGATTCAATGAAATTCTCATCAAAACATCAATACAATTCTTTATAGACTTTGAAAGAACTATTCTTAACTTCATATAGGAAAACGAAAAACCCAGAATTACTAAAACAATCCTGTGCAATAACAGATCATCTGGATGTATCTCCTTCCCTGATCTCAAGCTGTACTCTAGAGCAACAGTAATAAAAACTGCATGGTACTGGCAGAGAAACAGGCTAGAGAATCAATGGAATCAAATAGAAGATCCAGAAATAAACTCACACACCTATATACCCTTGATTTTTGAAAAGGAAACAAAACCACACAAGGGACAAAAAGATAGAATCCTCAACAAATTGTGCTGGTCTAACTGGATGTCTACATGTAGAAAAATTAAAATAGATCCATATTTATCACCCTGCACAAAAGTAAAGTCTACATGGATTGAAGACCTCAACATAAACCAGACACTCTAAGCCTGTTGTAAGAAAAATTGGGGAAGATCCTGGAACTCATTGGCATAGGATACAACTTCCTGAGTAGAATACCGACAGCACAGGCTCTAAGATCAACAATCAATAAATGGGACCTCATGAAACTGAAAAGCTTCTGTAAAGCATACTGAAAAGCAAACTGTCGTCAGAACAAAAGAACAGCCTACAGATTGAGAAAGCATCTTCACTAACCCTGTGTCTAATTGTGAGCTAATATCCAGAATATATAAACAACTTAAGAAGGTAAACACCGACAAACCAAGTAATACAATTAAAATTGTGTACAGAGCTAAAAAGAGAACTTTCAATAGAGGAATATCAAATGGCAGGGAATGACTTTAAGAAATGTTCAACCTCAGTTAGTCATCAAGGTGACACAATCAAAACAATGATGCAAGCATCTTTCAGAGACATCTTTCAGTATGTTGGTTGTGATGTTTTTGAATCAATCGTAAAGGAAATTCTGTGCCAGGCTGTGCGTGACCTAGCTATGGAGCATAGATATCCATGTTAGTCATGTGAAAAACTTCTATTTCATTTTGTGGGAGAATGAATAGAAGTCCTTAAATCCAGGCTTCATTTATGAAAGTCTACAAATTCCAAGGGACAGAGAAAGGCTTCACTTTTAGGGAAATTTGGAGGAACTTTTGGCCAACTCTGCCAAGCCACCAGCAAGTTGTAGTGAAGTCCAGCCACTTAATAGCACTAAGTGTATGGAAACCACTTCGCAAGGCAAATATTCTGGTACAATAACATGGAAAATTTATTACTTAAAAAGATAAATTTATTCAGCACCAGAAGTCTCACAAAATGACCTTTTTAAGAGTGAAGAAAGCAGGCAAAACCATTGCAAGAAACTTGCCCAATAACAGAAATTCCAGGATCCAGAAAAGCCTCAGATATATAGCACTTATGGAAAAGCTTTTATCAAAGTCTACCTTCAGCCACATAAGCAATACCAAACTGCAAAAAGTTTATATATATGATATATGTGGAAATTTGTTATTGTAGAAATCTTCCCTTCCAGGGCACAACAAATTTGATATAGGAGAAAGACCTTATGTGTGCAGCAAATATGGTAAATGTACCCCAGAATATCCAACCCAAATCTACATAAGAAAGTGCACCACACAACAAAGTTTAAATGAAACAAATGCTTACAAATCTTTGATGGCAACTCTAGCCTCATGCTCCATTGGTTTTGAGCAGAAGCAAGACCATAAGCAAGACTAAGCAAGTGTGGAAATGTCTTCAGCAGATTTTTATCATTTTACTTTTCTCATGGAAGGTCACACTGGACAGAGATCTGTTCTTGAGTATAGCCCTTTTGCTGTCCCTTTTACTGCCTCTATTAAGCTCATTTCACAGGGGAGACAGCATTACACTGGAGAAACAGCTTAAGAGAACATAAAATATACTGTTTTCTTACACATTGTCCCATGAATTTTAAAAGAGAATCCTGGGCTAGCATTCCTGAGGGAGTCACTGAGCACCTGGCAACCTGAATATTTGGACAACTGCACTGGAGAGACTAACTACAAGTTTCAGGTATGTTAGACATGTTTTAATTGTCCTCGAGTCCCTATTTGAGTTATTTCTATTTCTTTTGCACACACTATTCCTTTTCCATCAGTAGGTTATTCATAATATATATGTCATACCAGTATCTGCAGCAAATGCAGATTTTTGCTGTCTTTTCTTCTATTATTTTGTAGGAGTTATGAGTGCTCTCTACCCAGTAGGAGCTCCTCATTTCCTAACTTCTGATAGCTTTGTGTGAACATGATTCAGCTTCTGCTAAAAACATTCAAGCTGAAATCTGTAAGTTTCCAAAAGTTTTTTATTTTCTTTGTAGACTATTGTTTCTATATGTAATGCTTGAGATAGATTTTTTCAACCTCTTAATCCACTTGCCTTGTAACTTCCTGTTCCACACTGCCAATGCACAAGCATTGTTTTCTTATTTAATCTCTAATATTGTTATGTTCACCATTTAGGGCTGATTGGGGAACAAAGAAGGAGGACCTTTTGTGAAGGTCTGAAACTTTATGTATCCAAACAGCAGGATGACAAAGAGAATTTCTGAACATGCTTTAGTTTAATTGGCAATGCGGCCTGAGCCTTTTGTGGCATAACTTCAGGGCTTTGTGGGTAAAACCTTTGAACTGCATTTCAGGATCTTCTGTGAGCACTGAATTGACCATGATGAAGTGACAATTTGCAAAATAATCCTCAGTGGTACAAGGAACACCATGATTCTAGGACTTTTTCCCAAAGGATGGTTACTATTTTGCCCAACACTGTTGAAAGTAGTTTTCTGAGCAGGACATGGTGGCACACTCTTTTAATCCCAACATGGAGGGAAGCAGAGGCAGACTGATCTCTATGAGCTCAAGGCCAGCCAGGTCTATAAAGCTAGTTGAGGACAGCCAAGGCTACAAACAGCAAAAGACAATACAAACAAACAACAAAAATGAGAAAGTAGCTTTCTACTAATTCTATCAAGAAGTCATGGACACAGAAAGCCAAAATCTAATAGGTAAATAAAATTTATAGAATCTAAATGGAGAGCAATAATGTCTCTGCTTCTTGCTTTAATATGCAGAACATTATCCTCTCTCCTAATGTCCATATTATAAAGGATAAAATAAGTGGCATGTTTCCATCTCTTAAAAAATTTAAGTCTTAGAGGCTAGAGAGGTAGCTTAGAGATTAAATGCAGTTGCTGCCTTTGAACAGGACCTCAGTTGGTTGTCAGCACTACATTGTCTCTCAACCAACTGTAACTCAAGGAGATTGGACATATTGTTCTGGCCTCCACAAATGAAGCATGTCCATACACTTGGACACATATATACACAACACATATATACATATAACATAATTTTTTTGAAAATTAAGACTTAAAACATAATATGGCTAACTCTGGAAAATATTATTTTACTTAGCAATTATAAGATAGAATTGTCTATAATCTGGAAAGGACATCTTTGAAAAAAATAAAACAAAAATGCATATAGTTTATATGGGAGAAGGAGGGCTTGAAAGGAAAGTTCAGTATTAGGACATTTCTCTAGTATTCATACAGCCTTAGGTTCTATCTTCACTACAGCCAAAGGTCAGTAATTTCACCAAAATAGTGTACAAAAGTAAACAGTCTTGGGGACTATGTCAGTCTAGAACTTATATCCTTACTCTAAAAAAGTGACACAAATTTCTTAAGGCTTAAATAGCATGATATTTGGGTCTATGGAAATGAGTAGGATTTATATAAGTCTTTATATTTTGGTTCTAGTGTAAATATCATAGGGATAGTTCATTTCTGTACTGCTGACCCAAACCTCACTTGAGAAAGGAGTGAAGAGAAACAGACAAAGATAAGAAATTATGAAGAAGTAAACAGGAAACAAGATAGGAGCCTGTCACAGAGGCACCCTGAAAGGCTCTGCCCTGCACAATATCAAAGCAGATGCTGAGACTTATGGACAACTGTTGGGCAGATTGCATGGAATCTTACGAAAGATGTGAGAAATAGTAAGATAGGGAGAGGACAGGAGCTCCACAAGGAGAGCAACAGAACCAAAAATCTGAGCACAGGGGTCTTTCCTGAGATTGGTACTCCAACCAAGTACCATGCATGGAGAAAATCTGGAACCCCTGAACAGATGTAGCCCATGCTAGTTCAGTATCCAAGAGGGTTCCATGATAATGGGAACAGGGACTGTCTCTGACATGAGCTGATTGGTCTGCTCTTTGATCACCTCACCCTGATAGGGGAGCAGCCTTACCAGGCCACAGAGGAAGACAGTGCAACCACTCTTGATGAGAGCTGATAGACTAGGATCAGAAGGAAGGAAAGGAAGACCTCCCCTATCAGTGGACTTGGGGAGGGGCATGTGTGGAGAAGGGGGAGGGAAGGTGGGGTTTGGAGGAGAGGAGGGAGGGATTTATGGGGGGATACAAAGTGAATAAGGTATAATTAATAAAAAAATAAATAAAAGAAATTATGTACTACAGACTTGGGGATTTTGTTATTCATTGACATGTTATTCATGGACATGACTTCCATTGATTTCTCTTTATTATTGCGATGGAAGTAGAGCTGGCGTTCCCAATATATGTGAAGTAGAAGATAGCTTAGCCAATACAGGGTTCATTGACATTTCATGAGTAACAGAGAATAACATTTCTGTGAAACAGATGTCTTATTCCTGAGTAATATTTGTGTGTTGATATAACACAATAATGGAATTACTCATCAATAATTTGTAGACCTGTATTTTTTCTAGGCTTTGAATATTAAAGATGAAGGTGCTTTGAATTAAAGATCTTTACTGGCTTAACTGAAATAGTTGCTCTTAAAACAAAGCCATATTCTTTTCTTTTCATTAATTTACTTATTAAATTGACATACTAATCTTAGCCCCCCTTCTCCTCTTCTCATCCCACCCTCCATCCTATTCCCTCATTTCCCCCCTCCCCTCACCATCAGAAAAGGGAAATAACCTATTACCTCAACTCAGCACATCAAGTCACATCAGGACTGAGTGCATCCTCTTTCTTGGTGGCCTGGCAAGGCAGCCCAACCAGGGGTAAGTGAACAAAACCATGTAGCTGAGAACTTGTCAAAGACAAGCCCCACAAGGCATAATCTTAATATAATACATTACCACTCACATTTGACTTCACTTAGGCCTAAAAAGTCAGTTTCTATCATAACCCAGAGGATAATTTCAATATCTGGAAATTAGAAAATATTATGGCCAAAGGGGTCACAAGTTTCTTACTAATTTGTAATGGGAAGAAATCAAAAGATATTACATAAATAGTGCAGCAGAACAGATAGAGCAGAATATTAATGTCAAATCTATCAACCTTAGTGTATCCTGTATCAGTGTGCCTCCCATCAACAGAGTAAAGTACATTAGATACCTAACTAACAAAGATAGTTTATTTAATTTTGGCTCACATTTTTGAAAAATATTGCCCATGATTGAATTGCTCAATTATTATTACTATTATTATTTTGCCTCTGATCAGGCCATATATTTCAATGAAGGAATACCTACAAATACTCAAAAAATGAAGAGAAGCATACTATACTGAAATCCTCTAGTTTCATTTTGAGCAGGACACCAGTGGACACCTGGGAGCTTCCAATTGTTTTTGCTTCTGTCTTTTTTTTTTTTGGAGGGGGGGAAGGAGAAGTTGGGCATGCATGGTCTCAAATCTTCTTACTATATACTATGGATTAGCCTGAGGTTATAACTACTTCTTGCTGGTAATTATCTCTGTGCTGCACTACCTGTTCCCATTGACTGGATGAATAGTACTTATTATTAATATCATTCTACTTAGGTGATTTTAAGTCTTCCTAAAGATCTAGTGCTTTTTTCTGGGTATGTCCTAACTGTTAAATAAATGATAAAATGATGGAAGGAAGAGGGTATGTGTATGAGTATGGAGTAAGCCATGGATATTCTTTAATTTTGCTCACTGTAGAATGCAGCT
Organism: Pachyuromys duprasi; assembly: GCA_028658305.1. Classification (NCBI taxonomy): domain Eukaryota; kingdom Metazoa; phylum Chordata; class Mammalia; order Rodentia; family Muridae; genus Pachyuromys; species Pachyuromys duprasi. Next base: position 68,985,405 of record CM053742.1, read on the forward strand.
TTTTCAGAGCAGTTGAAGAGAATTTAATAGAGGAGCTTTTCATAGCACCAGGGGAAGAGTTAAGAAACCCATTAGAAATTGTGATGAACCAACCGAGAGCCTAACTCTTAAGCTATTCTCACCTTAACAAAGAAGCTAGTGGATGGAGCTAGTGGATGGACCTCACTTTTGAGGTCACTCATTTGGGAAAGGAATCTCAACAGTAGTTCTGGACACAGGTAGATCACAAACATTTCTTAACTACACTTTCACAGCAAAGGGTTATCAGGGAGAAGTAATACTTACCTGGCTGTTCTCTGTTCCTGCACTTTGGTTTCATGTCAACAGCTATCAATGGCAATTGCAACTACTTAAAAATATTATTGTATATCTGTATTATTGGGTGAGTGGGAATGTATGTTATGACACACATATGTCATTTCTCTGCTTCCCCCTATCTGTGGATTCTATGGCTAGAATTCATGTCACTTGATTTGAAGGCAAACACCTTTAATGATTGAGCCATCTTTCCCGGCCTGTAAAATACAATTCTAAGCCAAAGCACAAGAAAACTATTATTATATTTCACATGACTAATCATCACTGTATCTAAGAAGTCAATCAAAGATTACCAACATAGCCAACATTTACTCATATTTAACTCATAATTATAAAAACACGATTCTAAATTACAAAGAGAAAATTAAACTCCTAAGTTAAGAAAACTTTGTTTTTCTGAAAAGATTCTGTAAAATGAAGAACACCGTCAACAGAACAAAATAACACTCTACCCTTCTGGGTAAAACCTTCACCAACCCTCCATCTGACAGAGGGCTAATATCCAGAATATACAAAGAACTGATGAAGTTAAACATCAACAAATCAGGTAATCCAATTAAAGTGGGGAGAGGACAGGAGCTCCACAAGGACCAAATATATCAGGGCACAGGGGTCTTGTATGAGACTGTTTCTGCAACCAAGGACCATGTATGGATATAAACTAGAACCCCTGCTCATATATAGCCCATGGTTGCTCAGTATCCAACAGGGTATCCTAGTAAGGGGAACAGGGACTATTTCTGACATGAACTCAATGGCTGGCTCTTCGACTCTCCCCCACACAGGCCTGGGAGGAACAGCCTAGCTCGATCCCAGAAGAGGACATTGCAGCCAGTCTTGAAGATACCTGATAAGCTAGGGTGAGATGGAAGGAGAGGAGGTCCTCCCCTATCAGTGGCCTTGGAAAGGGTCAGAGAGGAGATGAGAGAGGGATGGGAGGGAATGAGGGACGGGACTACGGCTGGGATACAAAGTGCATAACCTGTGATTAATATAAAAATAAAATAAAATATTAAAAATGGGGTACAGAGCTAAACAGAGAATTCTCAATAGAGGAATACAGACTGTCTGAGAAACAGTTAAAGAAATGCTCAACGTCATCAGGGAAATGCAAATCAAAGCAATTTTGAGATTTCACCTTACACCCATCAGAATGGCTAAGATCAAAAACTCAAGTAAGAACACATGCTAGAGAGGATGTGGAGGAAGGGGTACCCTCCTCCACTGCTGGTGGGAATCTAAACTTGCACAACTGCATTGTAAACCAATCTGGTGCTTTCTCAGACAGTAAGAAATAGCGTTCTCAAGATTCAAATGTTTATTTTTAAATGTTCTTTTGTGTGTATGAATATCCTTTATCTGTCTTTTAGTTCCTGCCTACTATAATTCTACAACAACCATGTGTATATATCTCCTTTGTATACTGAGTTGAATTCCCAGAAATGATGGAGCAAGTACTTCTTTTTTGTTGTTAAATATTTTATTTTTATTTTTGTTTTTGGATTATCTCCCTAATGATGTGTTTAGTTGCTGCATTTCTTTCCAACAAATAATGTAAGTTTATTTCTCCAAGTCCTCCATAGCATTTTTTACTTAATTATCAAGACTACTACCTGGGTGAGACAGAATGTCTGTATACTTTTATTATTTTGTTTGTTTCGGGTCAGAATCATATGTATAATCTGTTTCCAGGACACAGTCAATTTATTCTTTTTGATCAATTTCTCACTTATGAGCACTGAAAGTGGGGTTGGGGGAAAAGATGTTGAGGACTGACTATGCGACCTTGGTACCTCTGACGCTGCCTTTGACCAAAGGTCCTTTCTGGACAGTTCCCTAAGAAGGGGCTCTCTGAGCTTTTCATTTTTGGCTGCCAGGCTGGGATAGGTGCCAGGTATCATGTTTGCATCAAATAAGAACAAGGGATGAGAGGCATGATTGTTCACAGGCTTGCATGCCCACTCTCTCATCGGCCCAAAGATATCTTCCACAGCCAACTATAAAATCCATTACTCTAGACACTCTCCTCTTTGATCAAATGTGTGGAGTTGATGTGCCTTTCTTTCATGGCTCAGGATATTCAGACATATTTTTTTCTCATGCATATAGTGGCTATTTACACCTCCTCTTTTGAGAATTGTGTGGTCATTTCACTGAATTATTTGGAGAGTTATGATTATGTTTTTCTTTATGTATTTAGTTCTTTATGTATTCTTTATTAATCCTTTAACTGTGAAGTCTGCAAAGACTTTTTTTATATTACCTTGCTAGTCTCACACTGTTCTTTGCTCTGCTGTGAAGAAGATTGATTTTTAATTCCCTGCAGTCTCACCAGTGAGTTGTTGCTGCTGTTATTTACTGAACTATTGGAATACTTTCCAGAAAGTTCTCACCTATGGTTTTATCTTTCACTGTTTTTCATATAATTTCCTGTGGCAGTTTTAGTGATTAAGTTTCAGGTTTTATGTTAAGGTATTTGTCACATTTTAAATAGATTTTTATACAGGATATGAGTTGGAGGTCTAGTTTCAGTGGATACTTAGTTTTCCTAGCAACATCTATTGCAGAGATTGGCTTTCTCCAGTTTGCTTATATACATTTTGCTTTTTAATCTTGCTGAAAACCCAGTGCACTAAGTACTATTTCTGTGTTTTGCCATTTATTGGGTTGAGACTCCATTAGTAATTCCTCCATGGCCAACATAGTTAATTTTGTTGAACCAAATCAATAGGAGTCAAAAGTCCTTGTCCTTTTAGTATTCTGTTCTGCTTCTGGTATTTTCTTCCTTAGGTTACAATTCAGGGTATTTTTTCCATATCGTTTTGTCATCATTTTATAAAAATATTAGCTAAAATTATTTGACACAATAAATTATATATACATGTATATGTTGGTACATGTGTGTATATTATATATGAATATGCATATACATATATATGTGTGTATAATATATATATAATATTGGTTGTATATTATTCATGTTAAAATCCATTTTAGAAATTATTAAACATAAGAGTCCAAAAATATCAACTATATACTACTTTTCTTTCTGTAAACCCATTCCCTCTAACACACATACATATACACTTCTAGATTTAACATTTTTGCGAGTGTTTGCCAAATAATAGTTACCATATATATTGTCTGTTAGAAAATGCAGAAGATATACTACAAAAATACTTATCAACAGAAAAAAAGAAGGAGAAAACTCACTTGTAAGACTGGCTTACAATAAAATCATAAAAACAAATTAAGCAAGTCTAAAAGTATAAAAGTTTGCTTCAGGCTGGCCTGGTAGAAAGTGTGGTTCTTTGTGTTATTTCTCTTGCAGTAATTGTTTTGTCATTAATATATTTTTAATCTTATGTGTACATATTGAGCTGTCATTCTGTTTTTATTAGAAGAATCCTACTGCCATCTAGTGATAAGATCGATAGCAGTTGTTTTTAAATATTATGGTTATTTAAACCTTAAATGAGAAATGGAAGAAGATTCTTGAAAGCAAAATTAGAGTTTCAAAGTGTTTGTACCACAAACTACACCATCTTTAACTGACATTGTATATGAAAGAACCCAAGTTCTTCACTTCAATAATTTTTCTCTTTAGCTACATAGAATCTTTGAAGTTCTGTGCTTTGTCCTCAGGCAGTAACTGCCCTTTTGATGACTTTGATGATAAATGTCTGCATAAGTGGGTTTATCCTTATTATGTTGAGAACAGGAACAACGAATGAGTTTATGCAACAGAAAATGTTTCAGGGAGAAATTTTCTTCAGCATGCCAAGACATAAAATTCAAAAACAAAAAAAATATTCTTGTTTGATCATATTTTAAAAAAATCTTACTTGTTGTTCCTATTGTCATAGTTGTTGTTGGTGGTGCTATGTGTGTATGTATGTTTGTGTGTGTGTATGAAAGAGTGAAATTGGGAAGGCTGGGAGTGAGGAAAATAGAAGGGAGAAGTAATTTGATTATGCTATAATCTCAAAACAGTTATTTAAAAGTATCTGAAAGCGTGAATATAGAATTAAGTAGCCACTCTTACTTTCTATGTCTATAGTCAATTTTGTACTATACTGTGTTTCTATCTGGTTATAACATTGGATTAATTACATTTAAAATTTTTTAAATATTAGAATTATACTAGAACATTCTACAAGGTACTTGAAAATTGAGTCATAAACTTTAAAAAATAACCCGAAAATGTCAATGGTGTACGTCTGAGAAAACTTTATATCATTTATGTTCATTCTCTGGTATCTGGTTCTTTTCTGTGACTTCAGCTTTAATGTTTTGTATTTTGATTCTGAGTACTCAAGCAAGTTTTGTGTGTGCTAGTCAATCACACAACCACTGTGTTAGGTACATTTTCACAGCAACAACAGTATGTTAAGTAACTATTAATAATTGTACTGGAGAGATACACAACAAGCACATTTGCTCAACCATGTTCATAGTAGCTTTATTTGTAATAGCCAGAAGATGAAAAAAAAAAAACCAGATGACCCTCAGTTGAGGAATGGATACAGAAATTGTGGTACTTTTACACAATAGAATACTACTCAGCAATTAAAAACAAGAACATCATAAAATTTGCTGATGTCTATTTTATTTATTTTTCTGGGTAAGATTCAAACATCAGCCTGTGGTATCCTTTGGCTTTTTGGGCCTGTGTGTTATACCATGGTTATCCTATACATTATGGCTAATGTCCACATATATGTAAATACATACCATGAATGTATTTCTGGGTCTGAGTTAGCTCACTCAGCATGATCTTTTCAATTCCCATCCATTTATTTTTCTGCAAATTGCATGATGTCTTTATTTTTAATAGTTGAGTAGTATTCAATTATGAAAATGTGTCACATTTCCTCTAGCCATTTTTCAGTTGATAGACATATAGTTGGCTTACAGTTTTTGTCAATTAGAAGTAAAGCTGTTATGGAAATAGTTGGACAAGTGTCCTTATAGTATGGTGGAGCATTTTTGGGGTATATGACCAGGAGTGGTATAGCTAGGTCTTAACTTAGAGCAATTCCCACTTTTCAAAGAAATCCCCAGAATGATTTCCAAACTTGCACACATTTGCATTCCAACCAGCAATGGAGGAGTTTCCCCTTGCTCCACATATTCACCAAAATGTGATTTCACTTAAGACTTTTTTATATTATTCATTCAAATGGTTGTAAGATGGAATCTCAGAGTCTTTTTGATTTGCATGTCCCTGATGACTAAGGATGTTGAACATTTCTTAAAGCTTTTCTGGGCCATTCCAGAATTTGCTGTACAGAATTCTGTGTTTAGCTCTGTACCTCATTTTCTTTCTCTTTTTAATTTGATTTTTTTAATTAATTACATTCTATTCACTTTGTATTCCAGCTGTCGCCCCCTCCCTCGTCCCATCCCAATCCTACCCTCCTTCATTCTTCTTCTCTTATGCCCATCCCCCAGTACAATGATAGGGGCAGTCCTCTTCCCCTTCCAGGTGACCCTAGCTTATCAGGTCTCATCAAAACTGGCTGCATTGTCATCCTCTGTGGCCAGGTAAGGCTTCCCCCCCCTCAGTTGGAGGTGATCAAAGAGCTAGCCCATGACTTCATGTCAAAGACAGTTCTTGTCCCTCTTACTAGGGAACCCAATTGGACACTGAGCTACCATGGACAACATCTTTGCAGGGGTTCTAGGTTATGTCCATACATGGTCCTTGTTTGGAGTATCAGTCTCAGAAAAGACTCCTATGCCCAGAGTATTTGGTTCTGTTTCTCTCCTTGTGGAGCTCCTGTCCCTCAAGGTCTTTCTATCTCCCCTATCATTCATAAGATTCCCTGGACTCTGCTCAAAGTTTGGCTATGAGTCTGAGCATATGTATTGATACTCTGATGGGTAAAGTCTTTCAGAAGCCCTCTATGGTAGGCTTCTGTTCTGTTCCATGTTTTCTCCCTCTTCAGGTGTCCATGCCATTTGTCTTTCTGAATGAATATTGAGCATCTTAACCAGGGTCCTCCTTCTTGATTACCTTTTTTGGGTATGCAGAGTTTAGTATGGTTATCCTATATTATATAAATAATATCCACTTATAAGTAACTATATACCATATGGGTCTTTCTGCTACTGGGGTACCTCACTCATGATGATCTTTTTTAGACCCTACCATTTGTCTGAAAATTTCATGGTTTCCTTGTTTTTAATTGCTGAGCAGTAGAACATTGTGTAAATGTACAAAAATTTCTGTATCCATTGGTCAATTGAGGGACATCTGGGTTGTTTCCAGCTTCTGGCTATTGCAAATAAAGCTGCTATGAACAAAGTTGAGCAAATATCCTTGTTATATACTTGAGCATCTTTCGGATAGATGCCTAAGAGTGGTATAGCTGGATCTTGAGGTAGCACTCTTCCTAATTGTCTGAGAAAGCATCAGATTGATTTCCAAAGTGGTTGTATTAGTTTACATTCCAACTAGCAATGGAGGAAGCTTCCCCTTTCTCCATATCCTCTCCAGCATTTGTTGTCTCTTTAGTTTTTAATCTTAGCCATTCTGATGGGAGTAAGGGGAAGTCTCAGGATCATTTTGATTTGCATCTCCCTGATGACTAAGGATATTGAACATTTCTTCAAGTGTTTATCTACCATTCTTTATCCCTCTACAGATAATTCTCTGTTTAGCTCTGCACCCCATTTTTTCATTCAATTACTTGACTTGTTGCTTTTTAACTTCTTTAATTCTTTATATATTCTGGATTTTAGCCCTCTGTCAGATATAAAGTTGGTTAAGATCCTTTCCCAATCTGTAGGCGGTCATTTTGTTCTGATGACAGTGTCTCTTGCTTTACAGAAGCTTTTCTGTTTCATGAAAAATGCAAATAGTTCCATAGTTATCACCCTGCACAAAACTAAACTCCAAGTGGATCAAAGACCTCAATATAAAAACAAACACACTAAACCTGTTAGAAAAAAAAAAAGTGGGGAAGAGCATTTAACTCACTGGCACAGGAGTCAACTTACTGAACAGAACACGAATAGCACAGGCTCTAAGATCAACAATCAATAAATGGGACCTCATGAAACTGTACCTCATTTTCAGTTGGGTTATTTGATTTGTTGATGTCTATTACCTTCATTTTTTATTATATGCATATTAGACATTTGTCAGATGTGAGGTTGGTGAAGATCATTTCCCATTCTGTAGGCTCCTGTTTTGTCCTATTGACAGTGTCCACTGCCTTATAGAAGCTTTCTATTTTCATGTGGTCCAATTTATTTATTGTTGATCTTAAAGACTAAGCTGTTAGTATTCTGTGTGGGAACTTGTCCCTGTGCCAATAACTTCCAGGCTTTTCTCCACTTTCCATTCTAATAAATTTAGTTTATCTGGTTTTATGTTCAGGTCTTTGATCTACTGGAATTTTGTGCAGGGCAATAAATACAGATCTATTTGCAGTTTTCCACACATAAATATCTAGTTACACCATCACCGTTTGTGGAGGATGCTTTTTTTTTTCTTCTGTTGGATGGCTTTGGCTTCTTTGTCAAAAAAACAGGTGTCCATATGTGTACGGGTTTATTTCTGGATCTTCTTTTTTATTACGTTGATAAATCTGTCTGTTTTTTTTTTAACTAGTACAGCTTAAAATCTGAAATGGTGATACTCCCAGAAGATATTTTGTTGTACAGAAGTCTTTTAGCTCTCCTTGGTCTTTTATTTTTCATGAAAGACTTGTATGGCAAGAACTTCAAGTCTTTGAAGAAATTGAAAAAAAAATATCAGAAGATGGAAAGATCTCCCATGCTCATGTATCAGTAAGATTAACAGAGTAAAAATGTCCATATTAGGAAAGCCATCTACAGATTCAGTGCAATTCCTATCAAAATTCCAACACTTCCCTTTACAGGCCTTTAAAGGGCAATTCACAATATGAATTTTTTCCTGTCACTCTGTGCTTGGTCACCTAGGGCAGGGAAGCATTAACTACACTAAAGAATTTAAAAATATATCATCATTCTTTGAAAAACTCTTCATCATATTTTTTTACAGTAAGAATATTTTATATCCCACTGAATTCAGGGACAAGTTAAGACTACCCATTGTCTCCATATCTCTTCAACATAGTACTTGAAGTTCTAGCTGAAGCAATAAGACAACTAAAGGAGATCAAAGGGATACAAATTGGAAAGGAAGAAGTCAAAGTATCATTATTTGCAGAC
>CM053742.1:68994427-69011851 GCA_028658305.1 Pachyuromys duprasi
AGTGAGACTATATTTTTATCTGTAGAACTATAAATACATTTAGATATCTATGGATGACTATTAACTTTTATTTGTTAACCATTAAATATTAGGACTTTAGGTTTTGTCCTAGTTAAGTTAGAAGCTTAAAAGTTATAATACAGTCTATTAAAATGAGAGCATAAGAGTGTTTGTTTGGTTTAGTATATAAAAGTTTATAGCTTATAAGAAAAAGCATATTTTAACCTTTTGAGACTAGAGATATAGCACAATGACATTATCTTAATATAAATATAATTTTTAATGAATAGATCTTAATTTAGGTTATTGGTAGACAACTTGTACTTAATAACAAACCCCTGAGCTGTAAGTTTAAAACCAACAATATAGTAAAACAGTATAAAGTAATTTTAAATTATATTTGAATTTATTATAGCAAACCCATTAACCAGAAAGCCTACTGGTGAATCCAGATCATAGCAGGAAAAACAGCAATATTTGTGAACAGAATTTGAGAACTGAAAGAGACATAAACAGTCATATATAGATTTTAAGCCAACTTAACTTGAATAGATACTTATAACTTTGAATTTTTATTATTACATAACATTTATTTTGAAGCAAGGTTGAATTATAGATAGTAAAACATAACTTTGAATTTTTATAAAAATGTATACCAATTTAAATGAGGCTTGTCGTTGTGGTCTAGTCTAAAAGATAAAATAAACAGTTATTAAGGAAGCTTTATAAACATGAGGAAATTATATAAAGTATTAGATAAGAAATTTAAAGTGTTTAAAATAAGAGCAGAGTATACAGAAATTACTGAGAAAAGATTTTTTTGCTATTTAAAAGCTTGGAAAAAGATTAGAAGAATTAGAAGTCTGAGTTTAAAAGCACAGCTTGGAGAATTTCCTGGAGCTAGGAAGAACACGGCTTTGGTGGAGGAGGGGCCACCGCATGGGAGCAGGAAGCTCTTTGCCCTAATTAAAAATGACACAGCATTGAGCCCATAGTGATTTGCCCAAAAGCAACATGGCCTCGCAAGTCTCGCACGGTATGTTTAAGATCCCACAGCAAGTTGAAAATCTTGTTTAGTGCGATCTGGGAATTTTTTCTAAACACCAAGTACCCTCAAGCTGATTTTAGCACAGCGAGATCACCTCAGGCTTGGAGTACCGGTCCAAGCATGGCTGCGGCGGGGAGTCCCCAGAGCCACGCACATGCCGGTGAGGGAGGGGACCAGAGGGAAGGATGCTTACCTAGGTAGAAGCAGGCTGTGTATTGCAGGAGCCCGCCAGCAGAGCAGAACGGGTTCTGAGAGGGGAGTGAGGATTGAAATTAATAATGTACACTACACATATTATGTTCCAAGAGGCTTCTGGCCATTTCCTCGTGGCTCCAATGAGCCCTATAGCATCAATACTCTATGCATCCGAAAAGCTACAGGACCAGCCAGCCTTGTTTATTTATACAAACAGTTTACACAAGGGGTTAACTTTTACAAGGAAGTGAGGCAGAGCTGAGATTTCAAACAAGCTCTCCTACCTGCTGTCACTAAACAAAAGGCGAATGGACTTGCAAATCCTTCCCTGTCCGCAAGGGAAGGCCTGGAACAAAACTGTCTTCCTGTGCTGAGGCTAGCATTTTAAACAGCTGCCAAAAGCAGCTATGACCCGGCTCACCACAGTGTATCTGAAGTGGGAGTGCTGCTCCAAACCATCCCTGCACACTGTGCCCATCCAGGCAGCAGCTTCGTCCCGGCAGCTGCAGCTGCAGGTCTCCAAGGCTGAGGCTGCCCTGTTCTTGCCTGCCACACACAGCAGGGTGTCTGGTTGTAAGCAGACACGTGGGAAAAGCATAGGTAGCCTGGAAAATTCTGGAGGACCGAGAGAGCACTTTAGGTAAGAACAGAGCAAACCTGTTAAAGCCATTTTACTCCTGGCTGGCACGCCAATGTTAGACATAAGATGAGGCTTACAACAGGTTTTCTATGAAAGGGGTTTATTAGGAGAGTGGGGGAACAGGGGTGGGAAATGATGGGGGAGAGAGGGATAGAGGAGAGGAGGAAAGGGGGGTGCCCCATAGAAAGAGAGAGGAGAGTGAGAGGAATAAGAGTAAGGAGTAAGAGAGAGAACATGTGTCTGGTTGTCCTTTTAAAGGTCAGGTAATTACTAACCATGCCCCCACGTGTGGTCACCTGGTTCGGTGATACAAAATGACATCATAAGTTGCTAGGTAACCCAGAAGCAGGTCTTTTCACAATACTATCAATGTTCATAGCAGCTTTGTTCATAGTGGCCAGAATCTGGAAACATCCCTGATGTTCCTCAGTTGAGGAACAGATACAGAAAGTGAGGTACACATACTCAATTGAATACTAGTCACCAATTAAAAACAAGGAAATCATTAAATTGCAGACAAATGGTGGGAACTAGAAAAGATCATCCTGTTTCAGATGTTCCAAAAGCAGAATGACATTCATGGTATATACTCACTTATAAGTGGAATTTAGACATATAAACTAGGATAAACATACTAAAATCTTTACACCAAGGAAGCTAAACAATAAGGATGGCCCTGGGTAAGATGATCAGTCCTCACTCAAAAGGGCAAAAAGGAAGGACATAGGAAGAGAGAGAAAGCAGGGAACAGGACAGGAGCCTACCACAGTGGGTCTCTGAAAGGCTCTACCCAGCATGGTATCAAAGCAGATGCTGAGACACATAGCCAAACTTTGGTCAGAATGCAAGTAATCTTATGAAACCAGGTGGAGCTAGAAAGACAGGAGTGGACAGGAGCTCCACTAGGAGAGCAACAGATCAAAAAATTATGGGCCCAGGGGTCTTTTATGAGACTGATGGTGTAACCAACAACCCTGCAGGGAGATAACCAAGAACCCCTAGAACCCCTACACAGATGTAGCCAGTGGCAGCTCAGTCTCCAAGTGGGTTCCCTAGTAATAAGAACAGGAATTCTCTCCGACATGAACTCTATGGCTAGATCTTTAATCACCTTTCCCTGAGGTGGGAGCAGCCTTATCAGGCCACAAAGGAAGACAATGCAGGCAGTCCTTATGAAAACTGATATGATAGGATCACGTGACAGGGGAGGAGGTCCTCCTCTATCAGTGTCCTGGGGGAGGGGCATAAGAGGAGAAGAGGGAGGTAAGGTGAGATAAGGAAGGGATGGGGTGGGGGGCTACATCCTGGATACAAGTGAATAAACTCTAATTAATTAAAAATTTAAAAAAATAAAAGAAAAAATAATACATCATGTCTAGTAATGTAATGTGGGATCAGCCATTGAAAACAAGTGAGTATGTATGGCCATGGCCCAAAAAATTTATGAGAAGAGAGCATTCTTTATACTTACCCACAGCCTGAGTTACACATTGTTTCACACTTGTCATAATGAATTAGTTTGTTGTGTTATAAAATTTGTTTAAGGTTTTATAGCAAATAAATTTTTAACTGGCTCTTTTTATATGTTGCATGATCCTGTATGTATATATTATTATTTTTCATTTGTATTGCTAAATAAAAATGCTTAGATACATTAAAGTCATTACAAGAACTGAAAAACATAATTATTTTATTTATATTTATATAGTCTGTTTGCAATATATATATACTTACATTTATGCATTTATTAATGCATCATAGTTTGACAATAATATTAATAAATAATAATAAATATTTATATGTACACAAACATAATAATAAAGCTCTGCAATATTAATAAGTGAGATAAGGAAATTTACTGTATAATGGTGGACAGAACCTACATTAGTACAATCTCCATAGACTTTAATTATCATTACTTACCAAAAGCAAAGTAAATGTGCAACTAAGTTTTGTAGTATAAATTATATTGATGGTTATGAACAAATGTTTTCCTAAAAACAAATTGTAATTACAAAAAAAAATATGGATACAAATGAAATGTTATCAATAGATGGGTGGTTATTCTGATTCAAATGAAAATGAACCAAGTAGGCTCACCTCTTTTAAAGCTTTGTCCACTCCTCTTCGAACTGCTTTGTAAGGATTAGGAGGTGTGTCCTTGTTGGATTAAGTGTGGCAGTGGGGAAATATCTCACTGTGGTGGTAGGTTTTAGGATTTCAAAAACTCAATCCAGGCCCAATATCTCTATTTCTCTCTCTCTCTCTCTCTCTCTCTCTCTCTCTCTCTCTCTCTCTCTCGGTGTGTGTGTGTGTATGTGTGTGTCTCCTGCTGCCTACAGATCTGGTTGCAGAACTTCTCAGCTCCTTCTTCAGTAGCATGTCTGACTATGAACGCCATGTTTCCCAACATAATAACAATGGACTAAATATTGCAAACTGAATAGTTGTCATGGCCATGATGTCTTTTCAGAGCAATAAGAACAATTCACATAATTGCCGGAGCCCACCAGCAGAGCAGAACGGGGTTCTGAGTCGGGAGTGAGGATTGAAATTAATAATGTACACTACACATATTATGTTCCGAGAGGCTTCTGGCCGCTTGCTCGTGGCTCCAATGAGCCCTATAGCGTCAATATGTTCTGTACCCAAAAAGGCCACGAGGACAGCCAGCCTTCTTTATTTAAACAAACAGCTTACACAATGGGTTAATTTTTACAAGGAAGTGTGGCAGAGTTGAGATTTCTAACAAGCTCTCCCACCTGCTGTCACTAAACAAAAGGCGAATGGACTTGCAAATACTTCCCTGACTCCAGGGGAAAAGGCCTGGTAAAAGCCTGTCTTCCTGTGCTGAGACTTGAATTTCAAACAGCTGCCAAAGAAGCTTTGACCCAGCCCATGACACATAATAGCAATTTTCAAAGCCTATATGCAACAAAATTTGAAAATGTAAATAAAATGGACAGCTTTTGTGATAGGTTCCATTTACCAAAGCTGAATCAAGATCAGGTAAATAAATTAAGTAATCCTATATCCCCTTAGGAAATAGAAGCTGTTGTAAAAAGTATCCCATACAAAATAAGCTCAGGGTCAGATTTCAACACAGAATTCTAACGGAACTTCAAAGAAGAGCTAACTCCAATACTATTAAAACTATTCCACAAAACAGAAACAGAAGGAACATTAGCTATTGGTATAATGTTTCTTTGGAATGTATACACTTTACCCTTGTTCATTCAAATGCTTATTTCTACCCCCCCCCCACACACACTGGTTTCAATCCAGGTATTATATTGTGATATTTATTCTAAGCACCCTGTATCAATTCTGTGTAAACAAAATAAAGCAACTAGATACAATGTTGATCTGGGAGGAGCCAGAGGACAGGAAAGAGTGGGAGGAGAAAGGACAAGGAGGGGGAGGAGAAGGCAGAACTGGAGGAGATATCATGGAAGGATGTGGAGATGAACTACACCCAATATATCACTAAAAGCAAGTATAATGTGGGAAATCTAAATGTTAGGAAACTATGAGGGCTTGGAGGTTTAGGAGAGAGTGACTATTGCCCAGCATTGTGTTCTAGGTTAACTAAAATCCCAGTCTCTGTGGTCATTTGGTTATACAACTGTTTAGAATTAACAGCAAGCTTCACCAGAAGATATATTAATAGGAAATATTAATGGAAATTTACAACAATTAACAAATTCTATGAAGGCAGAATCACCTTGATATCTAAACTGCACAACAACTCAACAAAGGAAGGTAACTTTACACCAATCTTGTTTTTTAATATTGATTTCAAAAGTACTCAACACAATAATTACAGACAGATTCCAAGAATATATTAAAGATGTCATCCACCATGACTAACTAGGCTTCATCGCAGGCATGCAGGTGTGGGTCAATATACAAAAACCCATCAATGTAATCCAGAAGATAAGCAAACTGAAAGAAAAAAGAAATGATATGCTCATGTCCTAAGATGCCCAAAAAGCATTTGACAAAATCTCACACCAGTTTATATTTAAAGTTTTGGAGAGTTCAGGAATACAAGTCACATACCAAAACATAGTAAAAGAAATACATAGCATGCCTATAGCCAATATCAAACTAAATGGAGAGAAACTTAAACCAATCCCACTAAAATCAAGGACAAGGCAAGGCTGACCACTCTCTTCTTATCTCTTCACCATAGTTCTTGAAGTCCTAACTAGAGTAATAAGACTACTGAAGGAAACAAAGTGGATACAAATCATAAAGTTAGATGTCAAAGTATGACTATTTGTAAATGATATGATAGTATACATGAGTGACCCCAGAATTTCAACCATAGAACTTCTTCAGCTGATAAACACCTTCAGCAAAATGGCTGGATACAAAATTAACTCAAAAATTATGAAGACCTTCTATATATAGAAGACAAACAGGCTTAGGAAGAAATTAAGAAAAAAAAACATTTTAACATAGCCACAAATAACATAAAGTAACTGTGTGTTACTCTAACCAAACAAATGAATGACCTGTATGAAAGAATATATAAAAACTTCATGTACATAAAGAAGGAAATTGAAGAAGATGCTAGAAAATGGGGATTTGTCCCATGTTCATTTGTCAGCATGATTGACATAGTGAAAATGGCTATCCTCTAATATGCAATCCACATATTCACTGCAATGGCCATCAAAATAATAACACAATTCTTTTTACAGAACTTGAAAGAAAACCTCTCAACTTCATATGGAAAAATAAAACAAAATAGCAAAAACAATCCAAGCACAATAAAAGATTTTCTGGAGGTATCTCCATCCTGGACCTTAAGTTGTACTATAAAGCAAATGTAATAAAAACAGCATGCATGTTACTGGCACAGAAACCGACAAGTGGATCAATGGAATCTAATCAAAAACCCCAAAATGAACCCATATACTTAGGGAAACTTGATTTTTGACAAAGATGCCAAAACCATACAATGGATAAAATATAGCTTCTTTAACAAATGGTGTTCATCTAACTGGATGTCTACATGTAGAAAAAATTAAATAGACCTGTATTTATCACCCTGCACAAAAGTAAAGCCCAAGTGGATCAAAGACCTCAACATAAATACAGACACACTTAATCTGTTAGATGAAAAAGTGGGGAAGAACTTTGACCTTAATGGCACAGGAGACAACTTTCTGAACAGAACACAAACAACACAGGCTCTAAGATCAACAATCAATAAATGGGACCTCATGAAACTGAAGAGCTTCTGTAAAGCAAAGGATACAGTCATGAGAACAAAATGATAGCCTACAGACTGGGAAAAGTTCTTTACCAACCCTATATCTGATAGACAGGTAATATCCTATCCATGATGTATGAAGAACTCAAGATGTCAAACACCAACAAACCAACTGTTCCAATTAAAAAATGGGGTACAGAGCTAAACAGAGAATTCTCAACAAAGAAATATTGAATGGCAGAGAAACACTAAAAGAAATGTTCCACCTCAGTCATTTGAAGAATGCAAATCAAAAAGATTCCTGAGATTCCACTTCACACCAATTATAATGTCTAAAATAAAAAACTCAAGTGACAACCATGCTGGAGAGGATGTGGAAAAAGAGGAACTCTCTTCCATTGCTGGTGGAAATGTAACCTTGTACAGCCACTCTGGAAATCAATCTGGTGCTTCCTCAGAAAAGAAGAGTAGTGCTATCTCAAGTTCTAGCTATACCACTTCTAGGCATATACCAAAATATATCCCACCATCAGTAAGGACATTAGCTCAACTACGTTCATATCAGCTTTATTTATAATAGCCATCATCTAGAAACAACTTAGATGTCCCTCAACTGAAGAATGGATACAGAAAGCATGCTACATTTGCACAATGGAATACTCGTCAGCAATTAAAAACAAGGAAATCATGAAATTTGCAGGCAAATAGATGTAATCAGAAAAGATCATCCTGAGGAAGGTAACCCAGAAGCAGAAGACACATATGGTATATACTCATTTATAAGTGGATATTAGCCATATAATATAGGATAAATATACTAAAATCTATAGTACTAAGGAAGCTAAACAACAGGGAGGACCTTAGGGAAGAGGCTGAAACCTCACACAGAAGGGCAAACAGGATAGACATCTGAAGTAAAATAAGACAAGGGACAGGACGGTGCTTTCCACAGGGTGCCTCTGAAAGACTCTACCCATTAGGATATTGAAGGTGATACTGCGACTCATAGCCAAACTTTGGACAGAGTTCAGGAAACATTATGGAGGAAGAAGGAATCAGAAAGACCTGGAATGGACAGGAACTCCACAATGAGGCCAACAAAGCAAAAACACCTCTTCCCAGGGGCTCCTACAGAGAGAGATACCTCAATCATGGACCATGCATGGAGAGGGACTTTAACTGCTGCTCAGAGGAAGCCCATAGACTGCTGAGTTTACAAGTGAGGTCTCTAGTAAATGGATCAGAAGCTGTCTCTGACATTATCTCAGTGGCTGGCTCTTTGATCACCTACCCCTGGGGGCTGCAGAGTTGCCAGGCCACAGAGGAGGACAATGCATCCAGTCTTGTGAGACCTGATAGGCTAAGGTCAGTTAGAAGGAGATCAGGCCCTTCCCTCTCTGTAGGCTAGGGAAGGGGCATAGGGGGAGATGAAGGAACGTGGGCAGGACTGGGATGAGACAAGGGAGGAGACTATAGTCGGGAATCAAAATGATAAACTGTAATAAACAAACAAACAAACAAATAAATAAATAAATAAATAAATAAATAAGAAAAATAGCAATTTCCTTTTTGACCAGATGATTTTATGATCTCCAAATGCAATTTCTATATGAGATCTATACCATATCTTTTTGCCAATTGCCACCACATAGTCTATAGCAGAGTTTTTCAACCTTCCTAATTCTGCACCCTTGAACATAGTTCTTCATGTTGTAGAGACCAGAAACATAAAGATCTTTTTGTTTCTACTATATAAGTGTAATTTACTACTGTTATGATTGTGATATGCAAGATACCTGATATGAAACCTCTGTAAAAGGATCATTTCAACACTGAAGGAGTCACAGCCTACAGGTTGAGGAACCGGTCTCCATAGTCAAGGCAAGTTTTGCACAGTGGCAGAATCATAAACAATAATGTTTATACTAGGCACAATTATTGCTAACAGAAAATCAAATCACTAGGCAAAAAATAACACATTCTGAAGTTTGGGAGTGATTGTACTCCCCTTTGCATTTTTACCTTTTTAAAATAATTTTGCTAGTAAATAGACAGTTGTCAGAAATTCTGAATTAATATAAGCCAGAAAGGAAAAGATAACAAAAGTTAAACTTGTGGTAAAGTCAAGAAAGAGATGAAAAATTACAGTGATTTTTTTTAAACATAAGTTCAGATGATCATTAATTTGAGCATGTTTTCCTGAGTGGTATTGGCAGAGCATAATTATAAATAAGTGTAGTTATTAGAGTAGTTGCCTATAGATACACTGATAAATCCATTGGCTTCATTACTCTAGCACAAGTATCAAAAGGCCTCTATCTGACACTACTTATCATTTTCCCTAAATTCATTTTCCACATCTTTCTGCTTATTAAAGCTATTGCTTCAAGTTATATTTTGGAAGAACTGATTTGAAAGGTTAACAATATGACCATATATTTGCTATAAGAAAACGGAGCACAAATGGAATGCATTATTTTCTGTTCCTACACAAATTATGCATTTCTCTTTCTAAAGCATGCTATAGTCTATTTGGATATAATTATTTTTAATCTGCTTTATTTTATTTCATTATCACCTAACTGACTGATTTGTTTTATTGTCCTCCATGTTTGGGGTTTAATGGAAAAAATCCTATTTTCTGTTCTTATTAAATAATTTATGTGGAAATGAAATATATAAAAATAGCTTCACCTTAACAGATTACTGCCTTTGATTTACACATGTCAGGTCAAAGGGCTCCAAAATTCAATTATTTTGCTCATTAGCAAAATAGATATATTTATTCATTTGTAATTGTGTCTCTCAATATTGGTTTTTGCATTATTAGTAAATCTTTGGGTAATCTCCTATATTTTACTCTTGTTTTCTTTTTAAAAAACATAAACTATTGAGGGACCATATTAAAATGTTCTGCTAGTTTTTTTCATGTAAATGTTTTATTCATTTTGATATTAGAAGAGCTCAATAATTATTTGTTGTCATATATGATGGGTATTTTTAGTTATTTTTCTCAATAACATGGCAGAATAATATCATCATCACAATAATAATAAAGAATAATAATATTCAGCCGCTGCTCTGGGATGCTAGGCCAGCTCTACGAGAATCTAAATTAGGTGCCTTAATGTCTTCTAGTATAGAAAATAAATTCTCAGCAAAATCATATGATACAAGGAAATTCTACAAACACAGTATATTATTTCAACCTGAGAATATATTCAGAGAATTGGATTATTAGTTTTATTATGTGAACATCACAGACATTACTTTCACAAATCTAGCTTATATTCTTAAAACATGTGTTATTGCCTATTGCTTCTAAGCATCAAACCTATACATAATTTTATTTCAATAAACATTGTAACTAATTATAATACCACAGTATGTTATGTTTTGAATATTAAATTTCCTCCCTAAGTTAATGTATTTGTACTCTTGGTACCTTTGTTGCTTGTCACAACTTGATATGAACTAGGGTTATCTATGAAGAAACAACTTCAATTAACAAAACAGTTCCCAGCATGCAGAGAGCCCTGACCAATATGCCCCAGGTCCTTTTTGTATATATTGTGGCTTCCAGGTTAATGTTTCTATGGGATTCCTGAGTATGTAAATTAGTGCATCTTTGATTTTTAGACTTCTCTTGAGCTCTTTCTCCTTCTGTTTGGTCTCCCCAATTTTAATGTGATAGTTTTTTAACCTAATGTATTTTATTTTGCTAATTTTGATAATATCTCTTAGAAGCCTATTCTTTTCTAATGAAAGACAGAAAGTGTGAATCTGGGTGTGAGGGGGAGGTGGGAAGTACTGCAAGGAGTAGAGGATAGGGAAACTGTAATCAGGATATATTATGTAAGAAAAGACTTTTTAATAAGAGAAACATGCTCCCATCAGATTGGCCTGTGGGCAAATCTGTGGAGGCATTTCCCTCATAAATGGTTAATTTGTGAGAGACCAGCCCAGATGTTGCCACCCCTCTGCATATTTTTCTGGGCTATATAAGAAAACAGTCTGAACAAGTCATGGGGAGAAAGCCAGTAAGTAATTTTTCTCTATGACCTCTGCTTCAGTGCCTGCCTCCAGGTTCCTGTACTGCTTGGGTTCATACCTCAACTTCCCTTAGTGATGGACTATGATCCAGATATGAAAGCAAATAAACCATCCCTATGTTGCTTGTGAAAACGGTGATTGATAAACATTTGGAAACTAAGGGAAGCCCCAAACGGGTATTAAAGTTTAAAGAGATTGTAGAACCTTTAGTGGTTTAACCTTGATGGAATAAAAGGGCAATAAGCACTCTAGTTTCATTCTTCTTGCTGTGATTAGACAGGTTGACCAAATGTAGCAAGACGGAGTGTTGTGTCTAATTTTGTTTGTGAACATGGCACACTTTGGAAGAAGTGCCCCACCAGATTTTTCTGTGGGCATACCTTTGGGGAGGATTTTCTTGAAAAATAATTTGGGAGAGTACCCAGACAACTGTGAACACTATCACCCCTGAGCAGGTAGTCTTGGGTTGCATAAGATACCTAAGTGAGCAAACTAGTAAAAGGAAGCAGAGTCCCTATTATTGGTTTCTGCTTTGAGGTCTGATATTGTATTTCCTTGATGATGGACCAATTTGTAAACTGAATGAGAAATGTTTTATTATAGCAACAGAGGTCAAACTAATACAAGAGAAGAGTTATGTACCTTACACTTCCAGTTCACAATCCATATTGGAAGAGGTGAGGGCAAGAATTCAGGGAGGAGCTTGAAACAGAAAGCACAGAGAAATACTATTTTCTGGCTTACTCACAGGTTCTCTTACATAGCTCAGGACTACCAGCAAGGAAAATTTTGCTGCCTATAGTGGGCTGTGCAATGCTATATTAATTAATAATCAAAGTAACCTGTCACTGACATACCTGTGGGTAATTCATTCATAGAGGCTTTTCTCTCAGACAATGAGTCTAGGTGCTATCAAGCTAACTAGGAGAATAGGACCCAATGCCTTATAGGCTAGCTCCCATTCTATCCTGTCTTCATTTTGATATTCTATAGAAACATGAAGAAGTTATAAGTATTTTCGTGCCCCTGCCATCAGAGATGCCCTGATTACATACTGGCTTCCTTGCCATGCTGTCTAAATACCGAGAGAAAAATCAAGCATTTTCTCCCTAAAATTAACTCTTAGAATGTTTTTTAATTTAATCACATATTCAAAAGTGACATGCTATAAATGTATCTACGTATATTTAAAATAAGAAGATACAGTATAAAATAGCATAAAAGATAAAGAACAATACATTTATATGGGGCATTTTCCATAAATATATCTGGAAGGAGCAAACATAGCTGTGGAGAGCTTACAATGAAGATAGTATATTACTGAGGTTTAACTCTGAGTTTGAAAATGTGTAATGAAGGCAAACTTAAAGATATTTTTGTATTCAATAATTAATTAACCTTAGCTAACTCTGCAGTCCCCAATTTGTATTATGCAGATACATAACAATTCTACACAGACTACTTTCAAAAATAATTTCATAAAACTTATAAACTTATTACAAAATCATTTTAAACAATTGTTTTTATTTTTTGAGAATCACAGAATTCATAACATGTCTTAATTAATTTTACACCAGTCTTTCTCTTAACTATTCCTCCCAGCTCTGTTTCCTAATCCTCCAACTGCTTTCTCTTCATTTTTTCTTAATAATAAGTTGAGTCTAATTTCTGCTGCCCATTTACTCATGGGTGTGGCACTATCCACCAGAGTTTATTTGACCCACCAGGAATGATATCAATAAAGAAAGCTGACTCTAAAAGTCATAAATATCTTCTTTGTCAGGTTGGGGATTCATGAGTCTCAGCCTAAACAATGGTGGAATGCTAACTTGAATGTGTAGGATGTAGACCAGCTATCAATGCAGTCTGTTGTTGGGTTCATTGGTTTCCTACCAAGTCCATAGGACTCTATTTTGTTCCTTTCCTCTCTGATATCTGATTAGTACAGTTTTTCTGTACACTTTTCTGTGATGGTTTCTGAGGGTTGGGGGATATGAGTATTATAGAAATACCCTATTTGTGGATGAGTATTGTACAGATACTTATCTGCACTCTGAGTAGTTAGTTGTGAGTTTCTTTGTTAACCACCATTTGCTTCACATACACCCAAAAAGTTTTCTGATTATGTCTGAAACCTAATCTAGGCAACAGTTTGAAACCATGTCAAATTAGTGAAATAATAGTAGTAGGGTCACCCACCTAAGGCCTAAGATCTCCCCAAACATGGTATCTTGGATATTTATAATAGCAGAATCATTTTTTTCTCCATTGGAATGGGCTTGGATTCAGGAAAAAATGGTTGGTTACCTCCATAAAATTTGTGCCACTCTTGCATCCATGGGCACATTTTGCCATGCTTATTGTTATTGTAATCCATGATATTAACAGCTAGAAAAGAGTGCTGATGACTTTTGACCCATCACAGTATTATACAATCTGTCAGTAAATAAATGCTGAACTAAAAAAAAAACTTGTTCATTTCATCAAAACTAAATTTAGAAACAAGAGCTTTTGTAATTATATATGATTCATATGTATTTCAATGTTCTGGTATGTGTGCATATAGGCATATGTGCACACATGTACATATATGTGATAACAAAGGTCACTGTCAAAGGATTTTATGAATTAATCCCTACTTTGTTTTTTTTCTTGCTTTTGTTCATTTTATTTTTTAAAACATTTTTGGTCTTTTTAGATTATAATGTAATGTAATGTATTGTAAATAACTTTCCAGTTCCCATTTCTCTTTTTAATTTATATATTGTTTACTTAATTACAGTTTATTTACTTTGTGTCCCAGCTTTAGGCCCCTCCCTTTAACCCTCCCACTCCTACTCTCCCTCCATCAACTCCTCCCAAGTCCCTCACCTAGTCCTCAAATAGGTGAGGAACTCCTCTTTTTCCATCTGATCCTAGTCTATCAGTTCACATCAAGACTGGATGCATTGCCTTCCTCCGTGTCTTGGTAAGGCTGTTTTCCCCTCAGTGGGAGGTGACCAAAGAGCAGGCCACTAAGTTTATGTCAAAAACAGTCCCTGTTCCCATTACTATGGAACCCAACTGGACACTGAGCTGTCACAGACTACATCTGTGCAAGGGCTCTTGATTATCTCCATAAATGGTCCTTGGTTGGTGTATCAGACTCAAAAAAGACCCCTGTACCCAGATTTTCCTGCTCTACTTGTGGAGCTCCTGTCCCCTCCAGGTCTTCTTTCATAAGATTGCCTTAACACTGCCCAAAGTTTGGCTATGAGATCCAGCCTCTGCTTTGATACCCTGCAGGGTAGAGTCTTTCAGAACCACTCTGTGGTAGGATTCTGTCCTGTTCCCTGGTTTCTTCCTCTTCTGATGTCCATCCGATTTCCTGTCTGAATGAGGATTAAATATCTTATGCAGGGTCCTCCTTCTTGATTTGCTTCTTTTGGTATAGAGATTTTAGTACGATTATTCTATATTATATGTTTAATATCCACTTATAAGTGAGTAATATACCACGTGTATCTTTCTGCTTTAGGGATAACTCACTCAGGATGATCTTTTCTAGTTTCCACCATTTGTCTGCAAATTTCATTATTTCCTTGTTTAAATTGCTGAGTAGTATTCCATTGTCTAAATATACCACAATTTCTGTATCCATTCTTCAATTGAGGGACATCTTGATTGTTTATAGTTTCTACCTATTACAAATAAAGCTGCTGTGAACAAAGTTGAGCAAATATCCTTCTTGTATACTTGAGTATCTTTTTGATATATGCCTAGGAGTGGTATAGCTGGATCTTGAGGTAGCAATCTTCCTAATTGTTTGAGAAAGAGCCAGATTGACTTCCAAAGTGGTTGTACAAGTTTACATTCCCACCAGGAATGAAGGAGGGTTCCCCTTTCTCCACAACCATACCAGCATGTGTGGTTACTTGAGTTTTTGATATTAGCCTTTCTGATGGGTGTACAGAGTAATCTCAGGGTGTTTTGATTTTCATTTCCCTGATAACTAAGGGCATTGAGCATTTCTTTAAGTGTTTTTCAGCTTTATTGAGAATTCTCTGTTTAGCTCTGTACCCACTTTTTAATTGGATTACTTGATTTGTTGCTTTTTTAACTTCTTGAGTTCTTTATATATTCTGGATATTAGCCATCTGTGAGATATAGGATTGGTGAAGAAACTTTCCCAACCTATAGGCTGTCATTTTGTTCTGATGACAGTGTCCTTTGATTTACAGAAACTTTTTAGTTTCATAAGGTCCCATTTATTGATCTATTGGTTTATTGGTTGTTGATCTTAGAGCCTGTGCTGTTGGTGTTCCGTTCAGGGAGTTTTCTCCTGTGCCAATTAGTTCAAGAGTCTTCCCCAATATATTTTTTGAACCAGTTTAGTGTGTCTCATTTTATATTAAGGTCTTAGATCCACTTGGACTTTGGCTTTATTTTGCAGGTTAAGAAGTATGGAACTACTTGCATTTTTTCTTTCTGTAGATATCTATTGTGTGGTTTGGGCATCTTTGTCAAAAATCAGGTATCAACAAATGTGTGGGTTTACTTCTGGGTCTTCTATTCGATTCCGTTGTTCCACCGGCCTGTTTCTATGCCAGTACCTTGCTTTTTTTTTTAATGTTTGCTGTATACTACAGCTTGAGATCAGGGATGTGGATACATCCAGAAGTTATTTTATTATAGAGGATTGTTTTAGCAATTCTGGGTTTCTTGTTATTCCATATGAAGTTCAGAATTTTTTTCCAAGTTCTGTAAAGAATTGGGTTGGTAATTTGATGGCAATTGCATTGAGTGTGTAGATTGCTTTTGGTAAGATGTACATTTTTAATATGTTAATCCTGCCAAGCCTTGAGCATAAGAGATCTTTCCGTCTTCTGATATCTTCTTCTAATTCTTTCTTCAAATACTGGGAATATTTTTTTCTTACATGTCTTTGATTTGCTTAGTTAGAGTCATTCCAAGATACTTTATGTCCTTTGTGTCTATTTTGAAGGGTACTGTTTTCCTAATTTCTATCTCAGCCCATATTTCTTTTGTATGCAGGAGAGTTACTGATTTTTTTCAGTTAATTGTGCATACAGCCACTTTGCTGAACGTGTTTGTCAGGTGTAGGATTTCCCTGGTAAAATTTTGGGGATTACTCAGGTATACTTTCATATCATCTGCAAATAGTGATACTTTGATTTTTCCTTTCCAAACTGAATCCGTTTGACCTCCTTTAATTGTCTTATTGCTCAAGCAAGAACTTCAAGAACCATGTTGAAGAGAAACGGAGAGACAGGGCAGCCTTATCTTGCCCCTGATTTCCTTGGGGTTGATTTAAGTTTCTCTCTGTTTAGCTTGATGTTGGCTATAGGCTTACTCTATATTGCCTTTACTATGTTTATAGAAGTGCCTTGTATCCCTGATTTCTCCAAGACTTTAACCATAAACAAATAGTAGATTTTATCAAAAGGTTTTTCAGCATCTAAGACTATCATGTTTTTTTTTTCTTTCAGTTTGTTTATATGCTGGATTACATTGATGGATTTCAATATATTGAACTGCCCCTGAATATCTGGGAAGAAGCCTATTTACTCATAGTGAATGATGTCTTTGATGTGTTCTTGGATTTGTTTTGTGAGTATTTTTGCATCAATATTCTTAAGGGAGATTGGCCTGAAATTCTCTTTCTTTGTTATATGTTTGTGAGGTTTAGGCATCAAGGTGACTGCAGGTTCATAGAAAGAGTTTGGTAATTTTCCTTCTGTTTCTATTTTGTGGAATAATTTGAAGAATATTGCTGTTAGTTTTTCTTTGAAGGTCTGGTAGAATTTTGTGCTGAAACCATCTGGCCCTGGGCTTTTTTTGGTTAGGAGACTTTAATCACAGCTTCTATTTCCTTAGGGGATATGGGACTATTTAATTGATTTACCTGGTCTTAATTCAACTTTGGTAAGTGGAATAGATCAAGAACATTGTCCATTTCATTTACATTTTCAAAATTTGTGGTATATAGGGTTTTGAAGTAATACCTAATGATTGTTTGGATTTCCTGAGTATCTGTTGTTATGACTCCATTTTCAATTCTGATTTTGTTGATAATGGATAATGCATCTCTGCCTTCTAGTTAGTTTTGCTAAGGGGTTGTCTATCTTGGTGATTTTCTCAAAGAACCAGCTCTGGGATTCATCGATACTTCGAATTGTTTATTTGCTTCTAATTTATTTATTTCATCTCTAAGTTTGCTTATTTTCAGCCTCTTGGGAGTGTCTGCTGCTCCTTTGTTTCTTT
>CM053742.1:69012351-69044955 GCA_028658305.1 Pachyuromys duprasi
ATAGGGGAAATTAGTAAGACTTGGGGAGAACAAGAGCTCCACAAAGACCAAACTGATCAGGCCATAGGGGTTTATATGAGACAGTTTCTCCAACTAAGGACCACATATGGATATGGCCTAGAACCCCCGCTCAGATGTGGCCCATGATAGCTCAGTGTGGAACTGAAGACCCTAGTAAGGGACACAGGGACTGTTTCAGTCACGAACTTGATGGCTAACTCTTTGACCCTCCCCCATACATGCCAGGGAGTAACAGCCTGGGTAGATCCCAGGGGAGGACATTGTAGCCAGCCTTGAGGAGACAAGATGAGCTGGGGTTGGATGGAAGGGGAGGAGGTCCTCCACCATTGGTGGACTTGGAGGTGGCGGGGAGGAGATGAGGGAGGGTTGGGATGGGTGGGAGGGAATGAGCGAGGGGGCTAAGCCTGGGATGCAAAGTACCTAACCCGTGATTGATATAAAAATAAATTAATTAAAAAAAGAATATGACACCGATCCATGTTTGTACCCCTGTTTTCCCTGGAGATAACGGATGAAAGTTGTTCAAGAGCTCATTGATGGCAGTCAGTGCTCAGGGCCTCTGAGACTCTGACTGTGTCTAACAAGGAACTGCAAAGCCTTTCAGAGTATAGTGTGACTAAGGAAGAAAGACAAAAGCCAGAAGTCAGGTGTATGGAATGATGGTTTTCAGTTAGTCACCTGGGGAACTTTTCCTCCTTGCAGATAAATGTTAATAGAAATTTGTAGTCTGCCTGTACTTAATGAGTACCTTCTTTCAAAGGGATATTTGCCTTGCTCAGATCTTTAGAGAAATGTTATGTATTTATTCCATCATGGGAAAGAGAACCCTTGTCAGTGCTGCACTTTACACAGCTATAGCAGAAATTGTCCATTAAGCATGCTATGGCTTAAAGTTAAAATGTGTTTGACTAAGGGATAACTATATGAATACTTTTTACAATTTATTATTATTTATTACAATTTATTTACTTTATATCCTGACTGTAGCGCCCCCTCATCTTCTCTCAGGTCCACCCACCATCTCTCTTCTCCCCCATGCCCCTCCCTTAGTCCATTGATAGGGGAGGACCTCCTCCCTGTCTATCTGACCCTAGTCTATCTGGTCTCATCAGGGCTGCCTACATCAATTTCCACTATGGCCTGGCAAGGCTACAACCCCCAGGGAAAGGTGATCAAAGAGCCTTCCAAAGAGTTAATGCCAGAGACAGCCCGTGATCCCCTTACTAGGGTACAGACTTGGAAACTGAGCAGCCTACGGGCTTCATCTGAGGAGGGATTCTAGATCCTCTCCATGCATGCTCCTTGATTGGAGTATCCCTCACTGCAGGACCCATTGACCCCAGGATTTTGGGCTCTGTTGTTATCATTGTGGAGCTCCTGTCCCCTCCAGGTCTTTCTATCTCCCTCTTCTTTCATAAGTTTCCAGGCACCTCACCCAAGGTTTGGCTATGAGTCTCAGCATCTCCGGATGGTACCCTGATGGTTAGAGCCTTTCAGCAGCCCTATGTGGTAGGCTCCTGTCCTGTTGTCTGTCTTCTGCTTCCAATGTCTATCTCATTTGCCCTTTTGAATAAGGATTAAGCCTCTTCCCCTTCCCTATGGTAGTACCTACTGTTTAGCTTCTTTAGGACTATAGATTTCAGGATGTTTATTCTATATTGTATGGCTAATATCCTCTACAGAGAATTGTCTGTTTAACTCTGTACCCAATTTTTAATTGGATTACTTGCTTTGTTGCTTTTTAACTTTTGTTGTTCTTTATAGGTTCTGGATATTAGCTCTCTGTCAGATATAGGTTTGGTGAAGATCATTTCCTAGTCTCTAGGTTGTCGTTATGTTCTGATGACAGGGTCCTTTGATTTACAGAAGCTTTTCAGTGTCATAAGGTCTTGTTTATTGATTGTTGAACTTTGAGCCTGTGCTGTCGGGGTTCTGTTCAAGAATTTGTCTCCTGTGCCAATGAATTCAAGAGTCTTCCCACATTTTTCTAATAACCGATTTAGTGTGTCTGGTTTTATGTTGAGGTCTTTGATGCACTTAGAATTAAGTTTTGTGCAGGGTGATGAATATGGATCTATTTGCATTTTCCTACATGTAAATATCCAGCACATTTGTTGAAGATGCTATCTTTTTTCCATTGTATTTTTTTTTTGGCTTCTTTGTAAAAAATCAAGTATCTGTTAGGTGTGTTTGTTTATTTCTGGACCTTCTATTAGATTCCATTGATCCACGATTCTTATTCTATGCCAGTACCATGCAGTTTTTATTATTATTGCCCTTTAGTACAGCTTGAGATCAGGAATTGAGATACCTCCAGATAATTTTTTTTAAGAAAGAGGGGGTTCAATGGTCAATGTTTATTGGCCTGGAGTAGGTTTTACACTTTTGTTGGCCTGGTCACTTGGACTGAGTCAGGAAACTCGGAACAGTTATGTTCATTTCATATGGCAGGGTTCGCTTGCTGCAAAATGTCATTTAAGAAATAGAAAAATGGCATAATGACAAATGTAATACGATATTAAAATGTCAACCTAAAACTTGGCCCTAAAATATTTATCCCATACTGTTCTCAAACACTTAGTAGGTACTAACATTCTCTCCCACAACAGGACCAGTATGTACATTTCTGAAGGTCAGAACAATCTTCCTCCTTCTCTTCTTTTTGTTCTAGTAGCATTTTCTTTCTTTTTTTTAATGTAATTTATTTATTTTTATATTAATCACAGGTTAGGTACTTTTCATCCCAGGTGTAGCCCCCTCCCTCATTCCCTCCCACTCTCCCCATCCCTCCCTCATTTCCTCCCTGCCCCCTCCAAGTCCACCTACAGGGGAGGACCTCCTCCTCTTCCATCTGCCCCCAGACCCCAGATCATCTTATCTCCTCAGGGCTGGATACAATATCCTCCCCTGGGATCTAGCCAGGCTGTTACTCCCTGGCATGTATGGGGGAGGGTCAAAGAGTTAGCCATCAAGTTCATGACTGAAACAGTCCCTGTTTCCCTTACTAGGGTCTTCAGTTGGACACTGAGCTACCATGGGCCACATCTGAGCAGGGGTTCTAGGCCATATCCATACCTGGTCCTTGGTTAGAGAAACTGTCTCGTAAAAGACCCCTGTGCCTTGCTCAATTTGGTCTTTGTGGAGCTCTTGTAATCCCCAAGTCTTACTAACTTCCCCTATTTTCATTATTATTCTCAGCCTTTTTACATAATCTTGATTTTTTTGGTAAATGAAATCTATCAAGAAAATTTTACATTTCATTTAAATTTTCAATTTTGTGGCATATAGGCTTTTGTAGTAAGACCTAATGATTGTTTCTATTTCTTCAGTGTCTGTGGTTATGTCCCCCTTTTCATTTCTGATTTTGCTGAGTCAGACACTTTGTCTCTGTCTTTTAGTTAGATTGGCTAAAGGGTTGTCTATCTTTTTAATTTTCTCAAAGATCTGTCTCTTGGTCTCATTAATACTTTGATTATTTTCATTGTTTCTAATTTATTTTTTTTAGCTCTCAATTTCTTTATTTCCAATACTCTACTCTTCTTTTGTGTTTCTGCTACTTTTTAAATTAAATGTTTATTTCTTTACCTTAATTATAATTTATTTGCTTTGTATCCCAGCTGTAGCCCCCTCCCTCGTTTGCTTCCAATCACACCCTCCCTCCCTCATCTTCTCCCATGTCCCTCTAAGTCCACTAATAGGGGAATTCCTCCTCCACATCCACCTGACCCTAGCTTACCAGGTCTCATCTGGACTGGCTGCAGTGATGTCCTATGTGGCCTGGCTAGGTTGCTTGTTTCTCACAGAGGAGTGGACAAAGAGCTAGCTACCAAGTTCACATCAAAGACTGTCCCTGTTCCCGTTACTAGGTAACCCACTTGGATACTGAGCTGCCATGGGCTATTTCTGAGCAGTGGTTCTAGTTTATCACCATGAATGGACCTTGTTTGGAGTATCAGTCTCAGTAAAGAAACCTGTGCCCAGATATTTTGTTTATATGCTCTTCTTCTGGAGCTCCTGTCCTCTCCATGTCTTACGAACTCCCCCTTCTTTCATATGATACCCCACACTCTGCCGAAGGTTTGGATATGAGTCTCAGCATCTGCTTCGATACTCTGCTAGGTAGAGTCTTTCAGAGGACGTCTGTTGAAGGCTCCTGCCTGTATATTGTTTTCAGCCTTCTTCCAATATCCATCCCATTTGTCATTCTAAGTGAGTATTGATCATCTTACCCAGGGTCCTCCTTCTTGTTTAACTTCTTTAGGTGTACAGATTTTTGTATGTTTGTCCTATCTTATAGGTCTAATAACCATTTATAAGTGAGTGTATAAAGTGTGTGTCTTTCTGTTTCTGGGATACCTCACTCAGGATTATCTTTTCTTGATCCCACCATTTGCCTGTAAATTTCATGATTTCCTTGTTTTTAACTGTTGAGTAGTATTCCATTGTGTAAATGTACTACAATTTCTGTATACATTCTTCCATTGAGGGACACCTGGGTTGTTTCCAGGTTCTGGTTATTACAAATAAAGCTACTAAGAACATGGTTGAGCAGATGTACTAGTTGTACATAGCAGATGTACATAGTTTGGATATATGCCTAAGAGTGGCATAGCAGGTGGTTGAGGAAGTGACATTCCTAATTGTCTGAGAAAGCATCATATTGATTTCCAAAGTGGTTGTACAAGTTTACCTTCCCACTAGCAATGGAGAAGTGTTCCCCTTTCTCCAAATATCTCCTACATTAATTTTCAGTTGAGTTTTTTATCTCAGAAATTCTGATGGGCAAAAGGTGAAATCTCAGGGTTGTTTTGATTCACATCTCTCTGATAGCTAAGGATATTGAGCATTCAATTGTTTCTCTGCCATTCTGTATTCCTATACAGAGAATTCTCTGTTTAGCTCTGTACCCCATTTTAATTGGAATTCTTGATTTCCTGCTTTTTAACTTCTTTGTTTCTTTATATATTCTGGATATTAGACCTCTTTCAGATATATGTTTAAGATCCTTTCCCAGTCTGTAGGCTTTCATTTTGTTCTGACGACATTGTCTTTTGCTTTATAGAAGCTTTTCAGTTTCATGAGGTCTCATTTATTGATTGTTGATCTTAGAGCCTGTGCTGTTGGTGTTCTGTTCAGGAAGTTGGCTCCTGTGCCATTGAGTTCTAGGTTCTTCCCCACGTTTTCTTATAACTGGTTTAGTGTGTCTGGTTTTACGTTGAGGTCTTTGATTCACTTGGAATTTAGTTTTGTGCATGGTGTTAAATATGGACCTATATGCATTTTTTTTCTGCATGTTGAACCAGCACCATTTGTTGAAGATGCTTTTTTTCTTCTCTATTTTTTTCCATTGAATGGTTTTGGCTTCTTTGTTGAAAATCAAGTATCCATAGGTGTGTGGGTTTGTTTTGGGGACTTATATTTAGTTCCATTCATCAACCATTCAGTTTCTATGCCAATACTATGCAGTTTTTATTACTACTGCTCTGTAGTACAGCTTTAGATCAGGGATATGGATACCTCCAGATGATCTGTTGTTGTACAGGATCATTTTGGCAATTTTGTTTTTTTTTTTTTTCCATACGAAGTTTGAGAATTCTTCTTTCAAGGTCTGTAAAGAATTGTGTTGGTACTTTTATTGGAATTGAATTGAATCTGTAGATTGCTTTTGGCAGAATGTCCATTTTCACTATATTAATCTTACTGATCCATGAGGACTGGAGATCTTTCCATCTTCTGTTATCATCTTCAATTTCTTTCTTCAGAGACTTGATGTTTTTGTTTCTTTTTTCAAACAGGTTTTTCATGTTCTTACTTAGAGTTAGACCAAGGTAATTTATGTTATTACTGGCTGGTGAAGGGGTTGTTTCCCTACCTTAATTTCTTTTGCAGCCTTTTTGCCTTTGGTATACTGGAGAACTACTGATTTTTTTTGAGTTGATTTTTTATCCAGACACTTTACTAAAGATGTTTATCAGCTGAAGGAGTTCTCTGGTTGAATTTTTAGGGTCACTCATGTATACTGTCATATCATCTGCCAATAGTGATACTCTGACTTCTTCCTTTCTGATTTGGATCCCCTTGATCTCCATTTGTTGTCATACTGTTCTAGCTAGGACTTCAAGTAGTATGTTGAAGAGATACCGAGAGAGTGGGCAGCCTTTCTTTGTCCCTGATTTCAGTGAGATTGATTTAAGTTTCTCTCCATTGAGTTTGATGTCGTCCGTAGGCTTGCTGTATATTGTCTTTATTCTGTTTAGTTATGTTCCTTGTATCCCAGCTGTCTCTAAGTCTTTAAACATGAATGTGTGTTGGATTTTCTCAAATGTTTTTTTGGCATCTAAGGAGATGATTATGTGGTTTTTCTCCTTCATTTTTTTATATGGAAAATTACATTGATGGATTTTTGTATGTTGAACCATGCTTGCTTGCCTGGGATGAAGCCAACTTTGTCATGATAGTTGATATCTTTAATGTTTCTTGAATTTGTTTTGCAAGTATTTTCTTGGGTATTTTTGCATCAATGTTCATAAGAGAGGTAGGTCTGAAGTTCTTTTTTGTGTTGGGTCTTTGTGCCTTTAGGTATCAGTTTGACTGTAGGTTCATAGAATGAGTTTGGTGAGTTTGTTAAGGTTACTTCTGTGTCTATCTTGAAGAGAATTGGAGGTAGCTCTTCTCTGAAGGTCTGGTAGAATTCTGCTCTGAAAACATCTGGCCCTGGCTTTTTTTTTGGATGTGAAACTTTTGATGAATTCTTCTATTTCCTTGGAGAATATAGGACTATTTATTCTACTTATCTAATATTGATTTAATTTTGGTAAAGGAATCTATCAAGAAAAGTGTCTATTTCATTTAGATTTTCAAATTTTGTTGTGCATAGGCTTTTGTAGTAAGGCCTAATGACTGTTAGGATTTCCTTAGTGTCTGTTGTTATGACCCCCTTTTTGTTTTTTTTTATTTTGCTGATTTAGACAGTTTCTCTCTGCCTTTTATTTAGTTTGCCTAAGGGTTTGTCTATCTTGTTGATTTTCTCAAAGAACCAGCTTTCGGTTTCATTGATTCTCTGAATTGTTCTATTTCTTTCTAATTTACTGACTTCAGCCCTGAGACTGAATATTTCCAACTGTCTACTCCTCTTGGTTGAATCTGTTTCTTTCCCCCCCCCCTATGGATTTCAGGTGAGCTATTAAGTTGCTTGTATGCAATGTTTAAAATTTCTTCTTGAAGGCACTAAGTGCTAAGAATTTTCCTCTTTGCACTGCTTTCATTGTTTCCCATAAGTGTGGGTGTGTTGTGCTTTCATTTTCATTCAATTCTAGGAAACCTTTAATTTCTTTATTTTTTTCCCTAACCCAGCTGTCATTAAATAGGGAGTTGTTCAGTTTCCATATATATTTAGGCTTTTTTTCTATTTCTTTCGTTCTTGAGGTCCAGCTTTCTTTTCCATGGTGGTCAGGTAGAATAGAAGGGATTATTTCAGTCTTCTTGTATCTGCTGAGCCTGTTTTGTGACCAAATATATGGTCTATTTTGTAGAAGGTTCCAGGAGGTGCTGAAAGAAGGTATACTCTTTTGAATTTGGGTAAAAAGTTCTGTAAACATCTATTATGTTCATTTGATTTAGGGCCTCTGTAAGCGCCCTTATTTCCCTGTTTAGCTTCTGTCTGGATGATCTTTCCCTTGACGAAAGTGGAGTGTTGAAGTCTCCCACTTGTAAGGTGTTGGGATCAATGTATGATTTTATCTTTAATAATGTTTCATTTACAAATTTAGAAGCTCTTGTATTTGGGGCATAGATGTTCAGGATTATGAAGTCCTCCTGGTGGATTTTTCCTTTGATAAGAATAAATTGCCCCTCCTCATCTTTTTTGATTAATTTTGGTTGAAAGTCTATTTTATTTGATATTAGGATAACTACCCCAGCTCTTCTTGGTCCATTTGCTTGAAAAACACTTTACAGCCCTTTGCTCTGAATTAGTGTTTATTTTTGTTGCAGAGGTGTGTTTCTTGGATGCAGCAGAATGTTGGATCTTGTTTCCACAAACATTCTGTTAGTCCGTGTTTTTTTTTTTTTTTTTAAGAATTGAATCCATTGATGTTGATAGGAAATAGTGTCCAATTAATGGTAATTCCTTTTATTATAGAGTTGGTTGTGTTACTGTGATAAATTGCTTGTTGAATTTTAATTTTTGTTTAGAAATTATCTGTATCCTTTGTTTTCTTGGGTGTAGTTGTTTTTGTTGGATTGGAGTTTTCCTTCTAGTATCTTCTGTATGACTGGTTTGCTGAGTAGATATTGCAATGGAATATATTTTTCTCCATCTATGTTGATTGAAAGCTTTGCAGGGTATAGTAGTCTGTGTTGGCATCTGTGGTCCCTTAAAGTCTGTATGACATCTGCCCAGGCTCTTCTGGCTTTCATAGTTTCTGATGAGAAGTCTGGTGTGATTCTGATCGGTCTACCTTCATATGTTACTTGGCCTTTTCCCCTTGCTGCTTTTAATAACTCTTCTTTGTTCTGTAGGTTTAGTGTGTTGACTATGATGTGACAGGAGGAGTTTCTTTTCTGTTCTAGTTCATTTGGTGTTCTGTATGCCTCTTGTATATTTATGGACATCTCTTCCTTTATATTGGGAAAATTTTCTTCTATAACTTTCTTGAAGATATTTTCTGGACCTTGGAGACTGGAATTTTCTTTTTCATCAATTCCTATTATTATTAGAATTCGCTTTTCCATGGCATCCTTTAATTCCTATATATTTTGTTTTTGGGACTTTTCGCTATTCTTTTTCTTCGAAAGAAGTATCAATTTCTACAAGTGTATCTTTAGCATCAGAGATTCTCTCTTCCATCTCTTGTATTCTATTGGTGATGCTTACCTTTGTGTTTCCTGATATTTTCCCTAATTTCTCCATCTCCAGGTTTTTCTCTCTTTTTGTTTTCTTTATTGATTCTAATTCTGTTTTCATGCCTTGTACCATTTTCTTCATCTGTTTGAATGTGAATTCCTGTTTCTCTATGATGGCCTCTACATTTTTCTTTGTTGATGTTTCTGATGTACCATAGGGAAGAAGATCCATAGACAGAGAAGGACAAATGCAGGTGTGCCTTGAAAGACGGGGTGCTAGAGAATGTAGTTGCCTTGAGTATGGGGCAGGGGGCACGGGGCAGGCACTGAAGGGGTTGTGGGCACTGGCGGTGTTCACCGGCATTGGTGGTGTTCATCAGGTGCAGTTTGCTTGTGCAGATTCCCTGAATACTTCAGTGGCATACAGGCCACTGGTATTTAGCTCTTTCTGGGCTCCAGGAGTTGTTTTCCTGAACTCCACTAGCAGACCAGCAGAACAGTGGCTTCAATGTTAAGAACACTATCCCAAGAATCCCTCTGTTTCCCACAGTGGATTTGTGGGTAGGAGGGATCCAATGTCTGACTGCTAGCTTAGAGGGACCCTGGATCTGGACCTCTGCAGGCACTTGAAGGTGCACTCACTCTCTAGCAGTTCTTATTGGAAAGCACAGTGGCTCCTACTGTTTTCTACTCTCAGGTTTGGGTCTGCTGGGGCAAATGAGGGTATAGGAGCTCAGTCAGCTCAGTGGTGCTGCAGTTCAGGCCTTGAAAGTCCAGCTGCTGTAGAGGAACTGGGAGGCTGGTACAGGTGTCTACTGGGAAGTCCTGAGGAACCACTACAGTGTTTCAGGGACCTAGGTGGCCAGGCATGCCTGGTGTACCCGGTGGCTTGGTGGGTCTGGTAGACTTTAGTGGCTGTACAACTGGCTGGCTGCCACTGAGGGATTGGGCAGCCTGTATAGTCACTGGCAGGGAGGCTCGGCAGGACCCATATAGTCTCTTGTAGACCTTGAGCCGGAAGGCTGGTACTGCAGACCCTGGAGCCTGAAGGCTGTTACAGAGGATCTAAGACCTGGAAGGCTGGTACAGCTGGCAGCTGTTGCTAAGGAGCTAGGAGCCTGGCCTCTACTGTCTCCATTTCCAGGCAGTGAATTCTGTGCTAAGGGTCTTCAGAACTGGGCTGGTCCGCGGAGGAGGAGGAAGGCCCAAAAGGGTGACGTGCAGGGGCTCTATTTTTCACCTCTCTCTGTCCCCAGAGAAGTCCGTGGGTGACCTGAGTCTAAATGATCCCTCTTGTCCATGAAACCTCAATGCCAATTTTCTGGCTTCAGCTGCCCCTGCACTCACTAATTATGGAGTTTCAGGTCCTTTGCCTCCCATATATGGTGCATGCTGGTCACCACCACCTTGGATACTGTTACATTTCCCCCCCCCCCCTAGGGCTTTTAGGTATGCCATTATGTTTCTTGTATAAGATGTCTCACACTTCTTTCTGAAGGCACTTAGTGCTATGAACTTTTCTCTTAGCACTGCTTTCATTGTGTCTCATAAGTTTTCATAAGTTTGGGTAAGTTTTCAGTGAAATTTTGGAAGTCTCTAATTTCATTTTTCATTTATTTCCTGACCAAACTATCATTCAGTAAAGAGTTGTTTAGTTTCCATGTGTATGTAGATTTTTGTTATTTCTGTTGTGGAGATCTAGTTTAAGGCTATTGTACTCTGATAGGATACAAGGGATTATTTACATCCTCTCCTTTCTGTTGAGGATTGCTTTGTGGCTGATTATATGGTCAATTTTGTAGAAGGTTCTAAGAGTGGCTAAAAATAAGGTATACACTTTTGAGTGTGGGTGAATAGATCTGTAGATATTGGTTAAGTCCATTTGTTTTTGGACCCCTGTAAGTATAATTATTTCCCTATTTAGCTTCTGTCTAGATGATCTTCCCTTTGATCATCTTGAGAGTGCATTTATTTTTTTATTCTGTGTGTGAGTGCAAGTGCAGATGCTGACCTCAGAGGTCAACATGTTGAAGTGGGTTCATTACTTCCACCACATGGTCTTGAAATTTTAAAATTCTACATTAAGAAAAAGATTAAAATAAAAGAAAAGGTGGGCTAATGATTACAAGTAAGTTGTAAGAATCAGGCCAAGTATTTAAATTCTCCTGAATTTGGGTCTGTAATGTGGAGAATTGATATAATCAATACAGAATATTTTAATTTCAGGTGTGTAGTTCCAGTAAAATTTATAGAAACAGGAAAACTCTTGGTGCTTACTTATCTTTCAGTCTGTTCAGACTGGTGAGCTCCTGGATCTGTCCTATATAAGAAGACAAGTTAGAGAGGGATTGAGTAAAGACACCTGATATTGACCTCTGACCTCTACATGCATAGCAACATGTATATGAATACCCACACACACATGCATACTCTCAGTCAACAAAAAGCAAGAAAAGTAGTCGTGTTAAAAACATTAAAATAATTAAATAAGGCTGGAGTTAACAAAGAATGTAGAATTGCAGAACCCCATTTTACTTTTTGATCTGTTCTATAACTGGGGACCTGGCTCACTGTGTAAAAACCCTAGCTGAGCAAGTATGAAAGTCTGAGTTTAAGTGTTTAGTACTCACATAAACAGCTAGGAATGGATGCATTCCCCTGTTATCACAGTGCCTATATTCATAGAATGTTTGCTGGGTTTTCTGGCCTCCATTCTAACTTTAGATTCAGTGAGAGATTCTTTCTCAAGTGAATAATGCAATCAAAATATATTACGTGTTCATATGTACTCAAAGACTTATTAAATATGAAACATCTCCATGAGACCTTTGTCTATTCCTTGTCTACATCTTGTTTAATGTTTTGCATCTTTTATATTTCTAAGATATGAGGGCAAGCATAATCTGTCTTGTATTTGTTTCTTTGGACCTATCTGACTCTTTAATCTATATGGAAGTTCTTGGGATGAGAGAAGAGGGAAATCTATACAATTTACACCTTTAAATTTTTACATCAGAGAAAATTATGTTTAATAAACAGTAATAAATATTACTTTAGTTGAAGACTATGTAATGGCAAGAATATAATTGTATTAAAATAAATTTTAGTGACTTTTAAGGTTCTCAATTGTCTAAATTTGCTGATTAATATAAAATTAGATTTTTATTTTTTAATATTTTCTTTAATAGTGTCATATTTTCTCTTTTTCATATAAACAATGGATCTCAAATAATTATTCCTATTTTCCATAATGATGTTTGAATTTCAAATCTGCAAAGTTAAGCATAAAGGTTTCTAGTAGTAGTTTCATTGTCACAAAGTGAAGGAAGCAAAAAAGAAGGAAGTTTTGGTAGATACTATACTCAAAGGCCTATCATAGCAATTAGCGTTTGTATTATCATTAGCACTAATAGGGGTAGTGTCACAATTATTTTTCATCCACTTTAATTAGGCTTTATTATAGAAACCCTGTGGTATTTTGTACCTCACATGGAAGAGCATAATTAGACACAAATTGATGTGCCTCTGCCTTTTATAAACGTAAAAAATTAACAGATGATTTTGAACCTGTTTTTTTGCCTGATATTATGCATCAAACGTATCTGCAAGTTCTGTAACTAATCTTCTAAAATAATTGGAAATCAGTCTCCACACCATTTCCCACTCCCTGATATAAAAACCATTATGAGAGCAGGCAGGTACAATTCTTTTACAGCTCCTCCAGACACTATTGAGCATCTAATGACCTTGAAAAAATTGTCTTCATTAGTGCCTTGAATGCTAATCCACTTTGTCTTAGTGAGGGTATTGTAATAAAATGAGTCTTTGGTAATCTGAATCCTTGTGTTAGTTACATTGCCCCTTAAATGTTTCCTCTTACAATTCTTCAGCTTCTCTATACTTTAGCAATTTAATTGAAAAAAAAAAGACTTTATTAGCAAACTTGTAATAATATATTTTATGTGTTTTACAAAAGAAACAATATTATATTTACAAAATAGTATATTGCAACCTATATTTTTCTAAAAGAGTATCAAAAAGAAAGAAAGAAAGATAGTAAGAAAGAATACCTCTGCCATAAACTCTGAAATAAAAACACAAACTTTTCAAGAAAAAATCATCTATTCTGGCCTAATATTTCTACTTAACTTGCAGTGCCCTAATGTGAGGATGAATTGAAAAATAGTGTTTTCCCAGTAATGAAATTTGCTCTTAGTCAGCAGCAGTACAAAAATAAAACAGAGTTCAATTTCCAATAAAAACAGATATTCTTTATGAATAAAACTGATTGGAATCTCTATTAGAATTCACATACTGTTCTGGATACCTGGAAGATTGTAATACTATGATTCAGTTATGCCTTTGACATATTTTCTTAAGAGATTGATAACCATTATGGCCACCTTATCTTTTCTTGTAATTGTAAGTAATGATATGGAGCTATAGAACACATGATTTTTTGTTACGTAACCTGATAGCTGGAAAACATAACATAATAAATGTCAGGCCGGGCTTTGGGACTTAGCTGAAGCTGCAATAGGAGAGCTATATGCTTGACTCTCCTAGTGCATCATATTGTTTTTCTAACACAGCACAACATCTTTCAGGAAAGGCACT
The DNA here is from genome assembly GCA_028658305.1 of Pachyuromys duprasi. Lineage (NCBI taxonomy): Eukaryota > Metazoa > Chordata > Mammalia > Rodentia > Muridae > Pachyuromys > Pachyuromys duprasi. The sequence continues at coordinate 69,025,834 of CM053742.1, forward strand.
TAGGTAAATGAAAACTGTGATTTTCAAATTACTTTAGCTCTAGGTCTTTGTACCTCATTTGCATTTGACCTTCTCTGGCATTTGACCTTCATATCTTATCTCAGGCCTTTAGCTTCATGTTTATGTGTTTTTGTGACCTTCATTTCTTTTATTTTTTTCCTCTTTTCTTTTCAATGATTCACATTTCTGAAATAATCTACAAGCTGTGTATCTATTCACCCATTGGGATTCTGTAATAGGTGGTCCCAGAAGACCTCAACTGTTCATACAGTGTTATTTAGAGGATCAGATCATGCATTTGTTATTACCAAACTATTTATTTTAGATGTAAAATACAATTCTAATTACAACCTTCCCCACAAGACAAGCTTAATCTCATCAAAGAATACCATTGAAAAGTACTTTCATGCCAAAGTTTTGCTATGAGTCTGAGCATCTGCTTCCATCCACTGCTGGCTAGAGTCTTTCAGAGGCCCTCTGTGGGAGGCTCCTGTCCTGTTCCATGTCTTCTCCCACTACCTAGGTCTATGCATTTTAGACAGAGTGCAGGGAATCTTATGGAAGAAGGGAGGGTGGGAATTGGAAGACCTGAAGGGGACAGGAGCTCCACAAGAAGGCCAACAGAGCCAAAAATAAGGGCCTGGGGGACCTTGCAGAAACTGGTGAATCGACCAAGGACAATACAAGGAGAAGACTTAGGTCCCCTGCTCACATGTAGCCAATGGTCAACTCAGTCTCCAGGTGGGTTCCCTAGTAAGGGGAAAAGGGCAGTCACTGACATGAGCTCTGTTGCCTGCTCTTTGATAACCTCCTCTTGGTAAGGTGGCTTTATTAGGCCAAAGAGAAAATAGATCCAGATGAAACATGATAGACTAGGGTCAGATAGTAGGGGAGAAGGACTTCCCCTATCAGTAAACTAGGGAAGAGACATGGGGGTGGGGGAAAGAGGGACAGAGGGTGGGACCAGGAGGAAATGAGGTAGAGGGCTAGGGCAACAGCTGGGATACAAAGTGAAAACATTGTAATAAATAATAATATTTTTAATGTTAAAAATGAAATAGTCTATTTTAACTAGAAGTCCATTATAATCACGTATTTGGTGTCTCATATTTTACCACGAATAAAAATCTTTAGCTAAAAATAAAAATAAAAGAAGAAAAAAAAGAATTTCCTTAAGTGAGCTTGGTATGTAAAAATATACATATATGTAAATATGAAAATGTAAATATGTATATATGAAACCTTCCTGCTTTTAAATTTGAGCTCATCCTACTGTGTCCCGATGAGTCCATATCAAATAAAGCCTCAAATTGCTTCTGTAAGGGCTAGGTTTTTCTAACATTAACAACTAATTTTCCCTAGTCAAATATGACACAGTAATGTAACCAGTTTGAAAAGTCCTCCCCAATAGTAATCATACTATAAGACATATCATCATCACCTTCCTCTTAAGTCCCTTATCATCTTAAGACATGAATTTTTAAAACTATTTCCTCACTAAATAATTTCATCTACAACTCTGGTGCTACTTGTGAAAATTTTAGTTTTGCATAATATCTTGATTTAAGAAGATATAAATATTTTAAGTTAGTAATCAACTCCTACCAGAAAAAAATCCCTAAATGTTTTATAGACATATGGAGAATTATGATGCAGTCAGATAGCAGGAATAATGATGAAGTCATCTAATCTTCAGTACTGTTTCTCCTTATTATTAAATTTACGTATATAAATAAATCAAGAATTAACATCCTTTGTGAAATAGAAATGGTTTCTTGACATTTGTTATACTGTTTACTTAAGTTTACCTACTTTTTATGAAATGTTTTTCAGGTTAATTTGGAGAGTTTACAATGTAACTATCACATCACTCGTACTTGTTACACTGCTTTATGAAGTCAGTGTTTGAGCAACATTACACTGTATAGAACTAAATTATGTTTTGTTATTTACAGGCATATGAAATTACTTCTGTTTCAAATTGTCACTATCCCAGAAAGATCTGCTTCTAATTTCTTTTGCATAAATCCGTGTACTTATGTAAGAGTGGTCTGTGCTTGGCAGCATGACTTGAGAGAAACGGTGCTAGAGCATGCAGATGCCCGGAATGTGGGGCTTAACGCAGGAGGGGTGTGGTTGCAGGAGCTGTTTGTAGTGTAATGCGCATGTGCATGTGCCCTGAATACCTCAGTAGAGTACAGGAATGTTGTACTATCTTCCGGGTATTCAGATATGTCTGTGTTCCAGGAATTGTTTGCCTGGACTCCACTGGTAAACCCACAGAACAGGGGATTCAATGTTGACAATGCTGTCCCAAGAATCCCTGTGTTGCCCACAGTGGGCGTGTGGGTGGGAAGGATATGATATCTGGCTGCTAGTGTAGAAGGACTCTGGATCTGGGGTACTGCATGCACTTACTTGAAGTCACACTTACTCACTAGTAGGCCTACTCGGAAAGCACAGGGGTTTCCCCTGTTTTCTCCTCTCAGATTTGGACCTGCAGGGTCAAATCAGAGTGTAGCAGATCCATCAGCTCAGTAGCGTCTACTGTTTGTTGGATGGGCAGGGAGACCCTTACTTGAGATAGCCACTTCTGTTGTCTCTGTGCATAGCATGGAGGCTCCTGTGAGAGCTATCTGCAACCCCACTGTTGCTGCCCCAGATCTGGGAGGCTGGTACAGCTGCCCACTGAGGGATCCTGGGAGGCCCAGGGAAGCCTGTACAGCCACAACCAGACCTGGAACGCTGGTACAGTGGCCAGCTGGGAAGTCTGTACAGCTGCTTGCCACTGCTGCAGAAGTGGGAGGACAGTACATTCACCTGCTGGAAGGCCCTGGGAAACCTGTACAGCCACCTTCAGCCATGGGAGGTCCACACAGCATCCTGCTGGGTGGACTGCACAGTTGCCTGCCACTGCAGCAGAACTGGGAGGCCTGCCTCTGTGGTTTCAGTTACTGAGCAGGGAGGCCTGTGCTTGGAGCAGCACATACTGTGAGCTGCCTCTGCTGAGGAGGGAGGCCAGTGTTTGGGTCAAGGGGAAGTGAAGGGAATTTAATATTCACCACTCTCAGTTCCCAGCATGTCTGTGAATGACCTGGATCCAACTGGTCTCAGCTTGTGGGTTGTCCCCTCTTGCCCAGGAACTCTCAGTGTCAATGGTCTGGCTTCAGCTACCCCTCCACTCACCAATTTCAGAGTTTCAGATCCTGTGATCCTCAGATACCATGCACATAGGTCACTGCCTCTTGGATCTCCCTGAAGGCAATATTCTTAACACTATACTCCAAAGAACCGTGTGCCTTGAATAAACTTCTTACTGACAATAACTACAAGCCAGAAACCTCTAGGATCTCTTTATCACTCTTTATAAATGCATATCGATCTCTTATATTTGTGGGGGTCAAATTTATGCATAAATGTGGATGGTAGAAAAGAGCTTCTGATTTTATTACTCAGGAGCAATTGCTTTCTACTGTTTTTTTAGATTTTTAAAATTTTATTTACTTTTTTATTATTTACACTTTATTTACTTTGTATACTGGCTGTACCCCTTCCTCTGTCCCTATCAATCTCACCCTCCCTTCCTCATCTCCTCCCATGAGACAGGGTATTTTACTTGTCTGAAATTGGTCAAATAGACCAATTTGTAACTAGGGAGCCCCAGGTCACAACTTGGCTTCAACTCCCCAGATATGTGATTCATAAACCAAGCCCAGCTTTTTTTTTTTAAACTGGGTTGTGGAAATCAGTCCCAAGTTCTTGTGTTTCCATTCCAACCATGTTACTGACAGAGCTCACTCCATATATCTGTCTGTCTATGTATTCACAAAACAGAGAAAGATTAAGTTTCTAGGAAATTCCATTTCTAATAAGGTACTTATTTTTAGGTTACTGATGTCTGTTTTTTCAACTTGAGGTCGAGACATACTACAGTGGAAGAAACAGAGGAAAAACGAGGGAGTGAAAGAACAAGAGACCATGTAATAGAGGAAGGCGATGATACACAACAAATCACCCTCTAAAGTCTTTAATAAAGGCATTCATCTATCAAATTGCAGTGTCACCCTGATGATGTAATTTTGGTTTAATTATATCCTTTAAAGGTGCAGCTCCACATAGAGCTATGTTAGTACATATAACTTCAATATGTAAATTTTAGGCTAAACTGTTTGTAGTCAGAGAAAATACTAAATTCTTACCCAAGTTTGCTCTAGTTTTCAGTGGTGGAGCCTAGACCCACATGAGGATTGTCTACTGTTCTCAAAATACATACTTAACTACTAAATTCCACAACCTTCACTTAGTGTTTTGCACTATATATACTCATACTGACGTCTCTAATAGATTCCCTAAAAAGGCACTGAATACATCTAAGGCAGCATTTTATACCTTATGTTATCATGGGGGAAGGATATTTTAAGTATTTAAAAAGTGGTTATATAATTGTTTTGTAACAGCAGACTAAAGATCTGATGATGAGATCTCAGAGAGTGGCTGACTTACATTCTACTGGAGAGATTCAGGGGAAAAGAACTGAAACATAAGGCAGAAAAGTGTACAAAGTAACAACCTAAAATTTCTTAAATGGAAAGTGCTTAGAGAAAATATCTACACTGAAAACATGAAGTATCTTGGTATAACTCTTATCAAGCAAGTGAAAGACGTGTATGACAAGAACTTCAAATCTTCAAAGAAAGAAATTGAAGATTTTAGAAGATGGAAAGATCTCCTTTGCTAGTGGATTGGTAAGCTTAACAGTAAAAATGGCCATAATAGCAAAAGCAATCTGCAAGTTCAATGCAATCCTCATCAAAATGCCAACAAATTTCTTTATAGACATTGAAAGAACAATTATCAAATTCATATGGATAAACAAAAAAAAAACACAAAATAACAGAATTGATGAAACAGTCTCATACAGTAAAAGAATTTCTGGAGGTATCTCCATCTTCAACTTCAAGCAATATTAAGACAAATAAAAAATAATAAAACTGCATGGTATTGGCTTAGAAATAGACAGAATCAAATAGAAGACCAAGAAATAAGCCCAAATACTTACAGACACTTGATTTTTTACAAAGGAGTCAAAACCATTCAAGGAAAAATACCTGACTCTCTACAAGAAGAAAAATGCAAATAGAACCACATTTATTTTCCCTGAACAAAACTCAAATCCAAGTAGATAAAAAACCTCAGTATAACACCAGATACACTAAATCTATTAGAAGAAAAAAAATGGGGAAGAACCGTGAACTCACTGGAGCAGGAGACAACTTCCTGAACAGAACATCAACAGCTCAAGCTCTAAGATCAACAATTAATAAATGTGATGTCTTGAATTTGAAAATCTTCTGTAATGGAAAGGACATTGTCAATAGAACAGATGACAGTCTTCATATTGGGAAAACATCTTCACTAGTCATATATCCAACAAAGTGCTAATATTCAAAATGCATAATGAACTCCAAAAATCGAACACCAATAAACAAAATTAAAAATGGGGCACAGAGTTAAACAGAGAATTTTCAAGAGAGAAACACTGAGTGGCCAAGAAACACTTAAAGAAATGCTTAAATTCTTTACTCATGAGGAAAATTCAAATCAAAACAGTTCTGAGATTCCATCTTATACCTATCAGAATGTCTAAGATCAACATCCCAAGGGACACATGCTGGAGAGGGTGTAGAGAAAGTGGAATACTTCTCTATTGCTGGTTGGAGTGTAAACTTTTACAACCACTTTGGGAATCAATCTGGTGCTTTCTCAGAAAACTGGTAATAGCTTTACCTCAAGACTCAGCTATACCACTCCTGGGTATACAGTCAAAAGACACTCCACCATACAACAAGCACACTTGATCAACTGTGTTCATAGCAGCTTTATTTGTAATAACCAGAATCTGGGAACAACTCAGTTGTTCTTTAACAGAAGAAAAGATAAAGAAACTGTGGTATATTTATACAAAAGAATACTACACAGGTATCAAAAGCAAAGAAATCATTATATTTTGCAGGAAAATGGATGGAATTATAAAATATCATCTTGAGTGAGGTAACTCAGACTGTGAAAAACATATGTGGTTTGTACTCACTTATAGAGGATTTTAAACATATAGTATAGGATAAGCATACTATGTGGCATAGACACAATGAAGATAAATAACAAGGGGGATCCAAGGGAAGATGCAGGGAGCTAGAAATAGACAGAGGTAATGCCTAGAGACAGGGAACAGGGTGGTTAAAGCAGTGCAGAGAGTTAACATTCTGGAGATTAGACCTGGGGAGAAAGAGGGCAAGAGTACAGAAGGCCTGTAGAGAAAAGAGAAATGGAGGGTGAGGTATATCTGTGACATGCTGGAGGCCTAAGTTGAGGTAGGCTCCTGGGGAAATCAAGTAGTGACTCCTAGTAGAAGGGGCAATAGAGCCAGAAAAGGACAACTTCTAACTAAACTATCCTCTTAGTAGATGGACAGGAATCCCAACCAACCCTCAGGAAACTTCATCCCCAAATTTACCTTGCCTACAATATGTGCAGGGATAATGATAGAGGATAGATTGAGGGAATGTCCAACCAAAGACCTATCCTATGGGAGAGTGACAACCCCTGACACTATTAATGATACTCTGCTAAGCTTGCAAACAGGAGCCAGACAGAGTCATCCATGAGATACTCTACCCAGCAGTTTTTCAAAACAGATGCAGAAGCTCACAGCCAATCACTGAATGATGCTCAAGGAGTCTTGTGGAAAAGTGGGAGGAAGAAGAAAAGGACTTGGAGGTGACAGGAACTCCACAAGAAGACCAACATGGGCCCAGGGGTCCTGCTGAGACTGAAGCACCAACCAAGGGCCATGTATGAACTGGACCTAGGCCTCCTACAAAGATATTAGCAGATGAAAAGCTTAGGCTTCATATGGGTCCTTAAGAAAGGGAAGCAGGGACTATATTGGACAAAGATTCACTTAGCAGCTCTTTGATCACTTACCAGGCAACAAGGGAAGAGAACATGCTCAGTCCTGATGGAATTTGATGAGCCAGGGTGAATGGGAAAGGGAGCATCCCTTTTCTGAGGAAAAGGCAAGTAGAGAGAGTGGAGGGGGGGGGGGGAAGGAGGTGATACTGGGAGGGACTGAGGGATAAGGCTACAACCAGGATGTAAATAGAGTAAAAATAAATTAGTTAAATAATAATAATAGTAATAATAATGATTCGGGAGAATCACAAGGTCAAGATCTTCTTTGGCTATGTTGCACCAATAGCATTGGCAACTTTATGAATCCCTACTTCAAAACAAATGTTAAAAAAATAAAAGGCTGAGGTATATATCAGGGAGAAGAAGCCTTGGATCCATTCTCTAGAACCACAGAAAATGAAAAACAGGTTTGAACTTGTATTGGACCTCACTCATTATAGAAGAAAAAAAGAAAGAAGAAAAAGACAAATTTAACAGGAAAATATATTAATATCAGCAAAATTGTTATTTTCTTAATAGTATATGGAAATCAATTACATACTGGTCTTGTATTTAATCACTAAGAATATGTCACTGCTGAAAGAGACAAAGATTACTTATAAAATGTTTTACAAAAATTGTCTGTAGTTGATTAAAGGAATAATTCTCTGATAAGAATAAAAGGCATGAGTTCTCAAATTGGTTTTCAGTTCCCAGTTAAGTTAAACAAATAAAACTAAATGACAACAATGTAAATTACACTGTATAAAACACTGTGATTACACTATGATAAATGTTGCATTGATAGGTAAAGTACTGAACCAAATATAAATCTAGTGGACTAAGAATAGTCACACTAGAAACCACAAGAAATTTTAAAATGATCAGTGATGAATATATCACATATTAATGTTTGTGTAACGAAGTGATACACAAAAGAAAAATATGAATCCATTTAATAATACCAATAGCTATATTTATTTCATATTATTGTTTTTAGAACTAAAAAGGACTATTTCTATAATGGTGTTTACCATATCAAACCTAGTTTTAGATTTTCATATGTAGCAATATAGATAACCTTGTCAGATTTATGTTTCTAAACATAAATTATTCTTTTGTGATTCTGTATTCCATTATTCATATCTCAACAACAACACATATCAGAGTCCTAGATCTTTGTATTAGTTTCTGCCAGGTGACACAAACCATATTTTTTGAACATAATATTTTATTCAATAATGATTGATTAGTGTTTAGTTTTATACTCTTTTTGACATTGTGCATATTAAAACAAATGGTGAATGAGCATGCATATGTATATTTCATGCCTTCACAAAAGAGTGGTGTTTCACTGAAACTTCTTGTACTTAATGCATTATAAAGAAGAGTACTTTCCTGTTCACAGGTTAGTTTCTAGATATGTTTTAAACATTACAGAATTTCCTTTCCTCTCTTAAATCTTGCTGCATTCTTTTTTTGGTCTATTGTTTTCCTACACACCAGAAACTATTTCAATAATTAAGAAATGCTGTTTGCTACATCAGTAAAATAGAAGAATAAGTTACAAAAGTTGCATTTGTTACAGAACAAAAAGCTGGGGGGGGGGGAGCTGTCAGAGTTAACTATTTCAGATATCTGTGTACTTAACAAGGGTTTAGAACAAAGGAGTACTCAATAAATACAATGACCATTATCAGGTGTTGTAACACATGCCCTAGCTGGTTTCAAGTCCAAACTTCAATGGTAGCCTGTTTTTTGCTTTGGCTATTTGTAATTTCTGTTGTCACGGAATTTACACACAACTGTGTAATGTGCTTTGATCAAATCAATACAACCACCAATCCTCTCCCCTCTAATTTCTCTCTATCCCTCTACCACTTTTTCTCCCAACTTCACAGGTTTTTTTTCTTTTAAACCCAATGAACCTACTTAGTATGCTTGTATGTGCATGAATGTTGATATATCTACTAGAGTATTGGTAACAGTATCCCTGAAGAGCACTGACTTTCTTTTTCTGCCAGTAGAGATCGACTGCTTATAATTTCTTCTGTAGGCATGGAACCATATATGAGCCAATCTCTCATCCATGCTTACACTTTTTGATTAGCCAGCTTGATCCTATGCACATTTTGTATGTGTAGTCATAGCTGCTGTGAGTTCATGTGTGAAATAGCTCTGTAATGTCCAGAAAATATTTTATTGAAAATGTACACTGGCTTTTACAGAATTTCTGCCCCTCTTCTGAGATGATTCCTGAGACCCAGTGGGAGGCTGGTTATGGTGGTACATTCAGGTAGAATATAATAAAAAATGTGGGCATGAATCCAGTATACACTACACAATGGATTCTAACTCATGCTTTCCCAAGTCACAACTTCTTGATTCATGGAATTACAAGTGAGCCACCATGATCACCTACTGCAAGGAAAGGTACAAAAGTAGTACTTGAGTTTTGTTTGTTTTGAAACAGTCTGTCTCATTGTTTAGTCCTGTCTGGCCTGAAACTCGCTGTGTAAACCAGGTTAGCCTTGAACTCAGCGATAGATCTACCTCTGCCCTCCAAGTGCTAGGATTAAAATCCTGTTCTGTCTAACCCAGCCAAGATAATTATCATTTATATTTTGTATGAGGAATGAAAAGTCAGGACTTCTAAGGCTTTACCCTACAGAAACAAGAAAGAGATGGCAGTTCTAATTTGTTGAGTGATTGCATATTTTGTAAAAGGTTGAATTCTTATGCCACATTCAATAAATAAGATCATTAATTTTGTGCATGTGTGCCTGTGTGTAGTTTAAGCCAATTCACACATGCTGAAGCCAGAGGGAAAAATTGATCTCTTTTTTTCTCTTTTAAAATTTTATGTATGTATGTATATATGTATGTATGTATGTATGTATCTATCTATCTATCTATCTATCTATCTATCTATCTATCTATCTATCTATCTATCTATCTATCTATCTATCTATTTATCACAGTGTATTCACTTTGTATCCCTGCTGCAGCCCCTTCCCTTGTCTCTCCTCCAAGTCCCACAATAATCCCCATTCTCCCTCTATGCTCTTTCCCTAGTCCCATGATAAGGGAGGACTTCCTTCCCTTCTCTCTGATCTTAGTTTATCAGGTCTCATCAAAGCTGGTTGCATCATCTTCATCTGTGGTCTGGCAAGGCTGCATCCCTGTACCCCCCAAGGAAAGTGTTCAGTAACCCTGCCACTGCATTCATGTCAGAGACAACCCCTGATCCTCTTACTTGGAATACATTTGGAAACTGAGCAGCTTATAAACTATGTGCTTATTCTGAACAGGGGTGTTAGGTTCTCTCCATGCATTGTCCTTGGTTGGAGTATCAGTCTCTGAGCCCAGGGTTTTGGGCTCTGTTTGTCTCTTTGTGGAGTTCCTGTCCCCACCAGATCTTTCCATCCCTCCCTTCTTACATAAGTTTTCCTTCACTCAGCCCAAAGTTGGCTATGTGTCTCAGTATCTCCTACAATACCCTGAGGTATCAAAGGTAAAGTCTTTCAGAGTTCTGTGGAAGGGTCCTATCCTATTACCTGTCCTATTTCAGATGTCTATCTTCTTTACCTTTCTAAATGAAGATTAAGGTTCTTCCCTACGGTCCTTCTTGTTGTTTAGTTTCTTTAAGACTATAAATTTTAGTATGTTTATCCTATATTATATGGCTAATATCCACTTATAAGTGAGTATTTACTATGTGTGTCTTTCTGTTTCTGGGTTATCTCACTCATGATGATCTTATTCTAATTCTGACCATTTGCCTGTAAATTTCATGATTTCGTTGTTTTTAATCGCTGAGTAGTATTCCACTGTGTCCTTCGTTGAAGGACATCTAGGTTGTTTTCAGATTATGGCTATTACAAATAAAGCTGCTATGAACATAGTTGAGCAAATGTCCTTATTGAATGGTGGGGCATCTTTTGGCCTAGGAGTGGTATAGCTGTAATTTCTTTTTTTCTACATATAGGTTTTAGATATCAAACTAAGATAGTACATCATAGTAGTAAATGACATTATTCACTGAGCAATCTTGCCACTGCTGCTGAAGGGCTTAAATCATCCTGAGTTCAGAAATTACCAAAATGGCACAATATACTATATAAAATTAATAATAAAAATAGTAATAATAATCTGCTTTTATTAGAAAAAGGGGATGGGGTCACACTACTTACAGGTTTTAGCTGAAATTCTTAAGAACAAATTGTGTATGGCATTTTAAATTTTAAATAGGATCAAGTTGAAGTGCTGTTTCTTCCTGCAAGATTTTGCTACTGGATATGTCAGTTTTCGATGAAGTATGGTCAAATCCACAATAGCAAGGAAAGATACATTGACCTCTCCTTGTGGTTCTATGAGGTGTGGAATCATGTATTTGATACTCTTTTATTCAGCATATGTACACCAACAGTTTTATGTCTTCTTGGAGAATCAACTTTCATACATTTATGTGTCCTTTTCAAAAATAAATATGAATTTATTTATTTTACATCATGACCACAGCCCCCTCTGTCCTCTCCACAGGGTCCAACTCTCTCACCCTCTTCCTCCTTTTTTCCTTTCTCCTAAGAAAATGGAAGTCCCCTTAGAAAACCTGCACTGGCCCATCAAGTCACACCAGGACTTAGTATATCTTCTATTGAGGCCAGATAAGGCAGCCCAGCTAGGAAAAAATGATCCAATATCAGGCAACTGAGGCCATGTCAGTTCTGACCATGATCCCCTTGTTGCTAGAGGACCCACGTGAAGACCAAGCTGCTCATCAGTTATATATATGTATATCCTGGGCCTAGATCCAGTCCATGCATGTGCTGTTGTTGATGCTTCAGTCTCTGTGAGCCCCTGAGGGCCTAAATAAGTTGACACTGTTTGTTTTCTTGTCCCCTCCAGGACCTTCTGTCCTTCCCCACACTTCTGCACAAGAATCCATAGGTCCACCTAATGTTTGGCTGTGAGTCTCAGAATCTTTTTTGTTCCACTGCTGGGTAGATCCTCTCAGAGGACAGTCATGGTAGGCTAGTCTCTGCAAACATAGCAAGGTGTCATTTATAGTGTCTGGAGTTAGCTTTCCCTTATGGGGTTGGGTCTCAAGTTGAGCCAGCCATTGGTTGGCCATTCTCTCTCTGCTGCTCCATCTTTATCCCTGGAAATCCTGTAGGTGGGATAGATTTTGGGTTGAAGGTTTATTGGGTGGGTTGGTGTTACTCTTTTTCCTACTGAAAGTCCCACTTGGCTACCTGGTGTCCCCTCCAGTTTCCATGTCTGACACAGCAAGAAGTCTCAGTTAGAGACACCCCCATATATTCCAGGAGCCTACTCGGTCATAGGTGTAGGTCTCCAGGTTGTCTCATAGATTCCACACCCCTCAGTTTCTGATCTCTCTCCCTGGCTACTCCCTGCCATCCCCTGCTTTTCTGATACCTGGTCTCTACCCTTGCTCCACTCCCCACAAGTTCCCTCAACATCCATTCTATTTCGTCTTCTGAGTATGATTCAAGCATCCTTCCTGTGCCCTCCTTCTTTCTTGGATTTTTTGATCTGTGGATTGTAATATGTTATCCTGTACTATATGGCTAACATCCACTTATGAGTGAGTGAATACCATGTGTGTCTTTCTGTGTCTGAGTTACCTCACTAGGCATGATCTTTTCTAGTTCCATCCATTTGTCTGCAAATTTCATGATTTCCTTGTTTCTAAGCTAAGTAGTTTTCTATTGTGTAAATGTGCCACAATTTCTGTATACATGCTTTTGTGTGGGACATCTGGGTAGTTTTAAGTTTCTGGCATAAAAAACTGATATGAACATAGTTGCTTAAAAGTCTCTGTTGTACGGTGGAGCATCTTTTTTGTATATGCCCAGGAATGGTATATCTGAGTTTGAGGTAGAACTATTCCCAATTTTCTGAAAAAAAAATGTCAGATTGATTTTCAAAGTGGTTGTACAAGTTTGCGCTCCCACCAGCAATGGTTGGGTGTACCCCTTGCTCCACATCCTTACCAGAATATGCTGTCACTTGACATTTTGACCTTAGCCATTCTGACTTGTAGAGGACAGAATTACAGAGACATTTTGATTTGCATTTCCCTGTTAAATAAGGACATTAAGCATTTATTTAAATGATTCTCAGCCATTAGAGTTTCTTCTGTTGAAAATTCTGTTTAGCTCTGTATTATATCTGGGTTGTTTGTTTTAGTGGAATTGCTTTAAGTTTCTTTCCACTTAGTTTGATGTTGGTTATTGGCTGTATGTTGCTTTTTCTGTAATTGCCTTTATTGTGGTGAGGTTTGTTCCTTATATTCCTCATCTCTCTAAGATATTTAACATGAAAGGGTGTTGGATTTTACCAAACGCCATATGGCATCTAATAAGATGATATGCTTTTTTTTTTCTTTCATTTTATTTATATGGTGGATTCATTGTTGTATTTTCCTTTATTAAGCCATTCCTGCATGCCTGGGATGAAGCCTACTTGATCATGGTGGATGACATTTTTGATGTGTTCTTGGATTTGATTTGTGAGTATTTGGTTGAGTAATTTTGCATCAATGTTCATGAGGGAGAGTAGTATGAAATTCACTTTCTTTGTTGAGTCTTTATGTGTATTTGAGACATATATCTTCAGAACTGAGAGGTCATCTTGGTCATTTTTTTCCTTTGATGAGCATGAAGCATACTTCCCCATCACTTTTGATTAATTTTGGTTGCAAGTCTATTTTATTAGATACTAGAATAGCTACTCCAGTTTGCTTCTTGGGTCCATGTTGTTCAAAACCCCTTTTCAGTGCTTTTACTCTGAGGTAATGTCCATATATGTTGCTGAGGTGTGTTTTTTACATGCAGCAGATAGATGAATCTTTTTTTTTAATCCATTCTGTTAGTGCATGTCTTTTCATTGGTGAATTTAGTCCATTGATATTGAAATATATTAATAATCCATGATAGTTAATTTCTGTTATTTTGATGTTTTTGCTCGTGTTAGTGGGTATGTTTGTGTGTAATTTCCTTAGGTTTTTGTTTGTTTGTTTGTTTTTGCTCATGTGGAATTATTTTTTTCCTGTGCTATCTTGGATGTAGTTAACTGCCTTGGTTTGTAGTTTTCCTTCTAATATTTTCTATAGGGCTGGATTTGTGGAAAGACATTGTTTAAATTTTCCTTTGTCTTTGATTATCTTTTTTTTCCACCTATGGTGATTGAAATGTTTGCTGAGTATAGTAATCTCGGCTGACATCTGTGATCTACTAGGGTAAGCATGATATCTGTCATGGCCCTTCTGGATTTTATAGTCTCTGTTGAAATGCCAGAAGTGGTTCTGATAGATATGATTTTTTATGTTACTTGTCCTATTCCCCGTGTAGCTTTTAATATTTTCTGTTTGCTCTATACAGTTAGTGTTTTGATTATTATGTGGTGGGAGGATTTTCTTTTCGGGTCTAATTTATTTAGTGCTCTGTAGGCCTTTTATGTTTATAGACATCACTTTCTTTAGGTTGTGAACATTTTCTTATATGATTTTGTTAAAAATATTTTCTGGGTTTTGGAGCTGGGAATCTTCTATTCCTATTACTATACGTTTTCATTTTTTTCATGGTGTCTTTGATTTCTTGCATATTTTATGTCAGGAATTTAACAGTTTTTGACAGATGTATCCATTTCTTTGATTATATCTTCTATGCTTGATATTCTTTCTTCCATCTCTTGTATTCTGGTGATGACACTTACCTCTGCAGTTCCTAATTTCTCTGCAAAATTTTACATCTACAGGTTTTCCTCAGTTTGTTTTTTCTTTATTGCTTCTACTTCCATTTTCATGTCTTGAACTGTTTTATTTATTCCTTTCACCTGTTTAATTGTGTTTTCTTGTGTTTCTTCATGAGATTTATTCATTTCCTGTTTATTTTAACTGTGTGTGTGTGTGTCTGTGTGTATAGAAAGATATGGGTAGATGCCCACAATAGGTAGATATATTGCATACTTGTAGCTGAAGTTCCAGGCAGTTGTGTGCTTTATGTCCTGAGTGCTTGCAACCCAAATGTATTCCTCTAAAAGAGTAATATATTCAACCTCTGAGCCATCTCTCCAGCCTCTATAATATTCTTCTGTAATTTTGTTAGCTTGTGTCTATTGTTCTAAACTTTACTTTTATAATACTGCTATTGTTGTTCTCCTGTCCTTTGATTGACATGTGCATGATGCAATTCTCTCAACCTTTTATTTTATTTATTTTTATTATGGTGTCACTCTTGTAGAACAGATTGAAGTAAATTTCACTATGTAGCCCAGACTGACTTCAAACTTGCAGTTAGTTCTTCTGTTGGTGATCCATAATCCCTGAAATTACAGTCACAGGCCACCATGCCCACCCAAAAATGTAAACCTTTTCTTGAATTATTTAATTACATTATCTATTCATTGGTAAGAAGGTATCAGAATCCATGGAACTGGACTGTATGGACTGTTGCAAGCTGATATAGGGTACTCAGAATTGAGCCCATGTCCTATGGAAGAGCAGCTATTGCTTTTAACCACTGACCCATCTCTCCACTCCCCACAAATGTGTATTCTTAATTAGTGTTTGACTTTATATTCAAATTGTTTTTCCTGCAGGCAACATAGTGTTGTTGTTGTTATTTATAATTCACACCGGCACACAGTGCTTTAATTTTTTAACTTTAATTGTTAACATTTAAAATAATTTATTATTTACCAAAATATTAATGTTTCTTCTTAGACATTTTTCTACCCTTGATATTGTCAGAAAGGCTTAGACGCTGTTATCATTAATGTATATATATATATATATTTCTTGGGGTAAAAAATATATAACTCAGAAGTTAAGAACAATTATTGCTCTTCTAAAGGATCTGAATTTGGTTTCCTCCACCCAAATGACTCACAACTGCTTATACTTCAAACTCCAGGAAATCCAATACTATCTTCTGGTCTCCAATTATGCAAATATATACCAAGAAGCAAAAAAGCACACAATTAAATAAATTAAAATATTTAAGAATATTTATGTTTCTGTTGATATATAGTAATTATACATATTTGTTGGGTGAACATATATCAATTTAGTGCATGTATACAATAGCCATATCCTAGTCACTGGTATATCTGTCACCTAAGACACATATTATTTCTTGGCCTTGTGAACAATTCAAATGAACACTACTAAGAGTCTGAAATGGCCAGTTAGTTGTGGTCAACAACAGTTATTCTTTTCTGTTGTCAAACACCAGACATCACTCTTTCTTTAGAGTAGTACTCCTGTACCCCTTACATTCCTTTTGGAATAAAGGAAAAACAGCATAATTCGACTGATAGATTATATTTTATATATTGTGATATTTACCTGGACTTTTAAGGAAACTTCATATGTTCTCTATCATGACTATGCTCATGTCTCTTCCTGTTCACAGCATATGAGAGTTCTAATTTATTTACAATATCATGAAGATTTGTTACTTTTATAACAACCATTTTCAATTGTATGACAGTATATATCATTGTGATTTTGAATTATATCTTCCTGATAAAAGTCCTATTATTGTTTGGGGACTGATTCATTTACTACTGTTATTATTATCGTTTATTACAAGTTATTGAATATGTATCTGCTGTGGCCCGCTCCCTCATCTCCTCTCAGTCCCATCTTCCCTCCCTCTTCTCCCCCTATGCCCCTCCCCTAGTCCATTCATACGGGAGGTCCTCCTCCCCTTCCTTCTGACACCAGCAGATGGTGTTATTCTTTGTTTTCATTTTTACTGTTGTTGTCATTCTTAACTCCTCTGTTATCTCTGATTTGATTTAGAATGGGTCTGTTTTTCTCCTTTATACCTTTTAAAATCAATGTGCTTTAAAGTCACCTGTAAGTTATAATCACTTAATTTCCGCTTGCATTTATGAGGATAAATGAATGGTTAGTTATCAGATAAGCTAAATATAAAGATCATAAATTTTAATTTTGTTTTCATTTATTACTTTCTAATGCTATTCCATGTTTTTGATAAATGTCAATTTCTTCATTTTTTTTCTCTCTGAAGAGTTTCCTGTATCATCTCTTATTTCTAATTTCCTCAGTTTTAACGTGATAGGAGGAAGGGACTAAGAATACTTGATTCTATACACATATTCACCTCCCTGCCTAGTGTTAGTTGAAATTTCTTGAATATCTGTTCATACTTTAGATTTAGGTTGTTAGTTAATATTTCCAAGTATCATCTTGAATTGCAAAATTTCAGTAGATCCAAAACTATAGAATAAGAATGTTTACCAACTTCATTAGACTGAAAATTTCCAATTAAAAGATAAGTAAAGCACAGATCTTAGTTCATTTCTAAGAATATTTCCAGAGAAAATTAGATAATGTACACTGTATTAATAGCTTAATCTATCACTGAAGCCAAAATTTGAAGAGACTGCTGGGTAAACTTATGGTATACAAGGCTTTCTGAGAAGAAATTGGTCAATAGAATATGTGCCTTTGAAGCTGCATTTTGTTCTACTCCTTCATGTTACTGTCACAATTTATTCCTGTATGTGATGATGTAAGCTTCCCAAACACGTCTTTCCTTGTATGATGAGCTAACACCTCTGTAAACATGAGCAAAACAAATCATTTCTCTCGTCAGCCTTTTTTTCAATCAGATATATTGTCACAGTAATAAGAAAACTAACAGCTAAACTCTTATTTTATTAAGTTCATTTATTTTGTTGGTTGGCCAAATATTAACCATGCCCTCCAAATATCAAGTACATGTTTTTTGTTGTTGTTGTTGTTTTGGTTAATTTGGTGAAACTGGAAGAAATGAGTCCTGGAGTATGTAATAGGTTTGAGGGAACAAAGTGTAAAATGAGGATATTGTTTTCTGATGTCTTCAATTTGTAGTCACATAAATTAAGACTCACAACCAAGCCTTCGTCAGAGGGCGGGAAATAGTAATAAAAAAGGGGGAGTTAGTAATTCTTGGGGAGAACAAGAGCTCCACAAAGACCAAACTGAGCGGGATACAGGGGTCTTATAAGAGACAGTTTCTCCAACCAAGGACCATGTATGGATATGGCCTAGAACCCCCGCTCAGATGTGGCCCATGGTAGCTCAGTGTCCAACTGAAGACCCTAGTAAGGGGAACAGGGACTGTTTCAGTCATGAACTCGATGGCTGGCTCTTTGATCCTCCCCCATACACACCAGGGAGTAACAGCCTGGCTAGATCCCAGGGGAGGGCATTGTAGCCAGCCCTAAGGAGACAAGATGATCTGGCGTCTGATGGAAGGGGAGGAGGTCCTCCCCCATTGGTGGACTTGGAAGGGGCAGGAAAGAGATGAGGGAGGGATGGGGAGAGTGGGAGAGAATGAGGAAGGGGGTTATGACTGGGATGCAAAGTACCTAACCTGTGATTGCTATAAAAAATAAATTACATTTTAAAAAATTCAATAATCACAATGAGCAAGTTTATGCCATTAAGAAATCAAACATGTAGATGCATCCACAATGGCGGTGACCAGCAGTCACCTTATCTGAGGGTCAGAGGATCTGAAACTCCAAAATTGGTGAGTGGAGGGCTAACTGAACACTGCACAATGACATAGATGCTTTCAGGGAGAAAGGGGACAAACCCTGAACTGAGACCAATAAGATTCAGGTCAACCTTGAACTGAGACCATTACGATTCTGGTCAATACGCCAAACACCAGACAAAGACAGACCCATTATGAAGTAGAGATTCCAGGAACAAATAGTGAAGGTTACAGAGAAACAGATGGCCAGAGGTCTGCATAAGAACACAACCAATAAAATTAATGATATCATGGCTCCACCAGCAAACCCTAAAATCAATGGATATTTCAATTTATCAGAAACACAGGAAAATGACTTTAGAGCTATGCTTATCTAGTTATTAAAGACACATAACGAGGGAAAAAAACAAATCTCTTAAAATATAGACACAAAAATGGAAGAAAATAAAGAGGAAATGAACAAAGCTCTCAAAGAAACACAGGCAAATATAGCCAAAAAATAGAGACACAAATAGAGTCACAATTAGTGGCATATAGAGAGGAAACAACAACAACAACAACAAAATAAAGACCATTAGAGAGAAACAGGAATCCACATTCAAATGATGAAGGAAATGGTGCAAGGCATGAA
>CM053742.1:69053583-69085286 GCA_028658305.1 Pachyuromys duprasi
AGCATGTGTTGTCACTTTAGTTTTTGATCTTAGCCATTCTGACAGGTGTAAGGTGACATCTCAGGGTCGTTTTGCTTTGCATCTCCTTGATGGCTAAGGATGTTGAACATTTCTTTAAGTGTTTTTCTTCCATTCTACAGTTCTCTACAGAGAGTTCTCTGTTTAGCTCCATAATTTTTTAATTAAGCAATCTACAGATTCAATGCAATGCCCATCAAAATACCAACACAATTCTTTACAGACTTTGAAAGAAAAATTCTCAACTTCATATGGAGAAACAAAAAACCCAGAATTTCCAAAATGATCCTGTACAACAACATATCATCTGGAGGTATCTCCATCCCAGATCTCAAGCTGTACTACAGAGCAATAGTTATAAAAAACTGCATGGTATTGGCATAGAAACAGAATAGTGGATCAATGGAACTGAATAGAAGACCCAGAAATAAACCCACATACCTATGGAAACTTGATTTTTGATAAAGAATCCAAATCCATCCAATGGAAAAAAAATCATCTTCAACAAATGGTGCTGGACCAACTGAATGTCTATATGCAGAAAAATGAAAATATAGCCATATTTATCACCCTGCACAAAGCTAAAGTCCAAGTGGATCAAAGACCTCAACACAACACCAGGCACATTAAATCGGTTAGAAGAAAACGTGGGAAAGACCCTAGATCTCATTGGCACAGGAGACTACTTCCTGAACAGAATACCAACAGCACAGGCTCTAGGATCAACAATCAATAAATGGGATCTCATGAAAGTGAAAAGCTTCTGTAAAGCAAAAGAAACTGTCATCAAAACTAAACGACTTGTGTGTTCTAATCACCATACCAGACTTAATTATGGGCCCCACGGTACCATATACTGAGTTTTCTAGTATAGAGAAACCTCAAGGTCAAAGAAGAAATCAGAACTGACAGACTTCAAGTCTCCCAGACAATCACTGGAAAAGGTCCTGGGCACTAGCAGGGACTCAGCCAGTAGCCCAGAACTCCACCTGCATGACTAACTCATTATCTCATACAGAACCGTGTACCCCAAAACAACATAGAATAAGCTTCCCTGTTGGGAGGAAACACCATGGTGAAGGAAACATCAGGTTGCATGTCAGGCACTCAGCGGAACCCCACTTTTCTCAGGAAAAGTTCCCGTGTTCCTGCAGGCCCCCAGTTGCCAGAACTGATCTACTTGCCCGTGCATGCATGTTCTACTCATCATCTAAGAATGAACTTTGGATCCCCAAACACCACAGAGTCGGGCACCCTGTCAGGAGGAAACCCCACAGTCTGGGATATATCAGGTCTGACCTCAAGTCACTCAGTTAATCCCTGGAAATTTTCCTGGGTTCGCACAGATTCTGGGCTCTAGCCTCCTGCTTACAGCATGAGTACTGTGCTCACCTATCACTGATTACCTCTTGGGTACTAGAGCACAGAGTTCCAACCACATACCAACAGAAGCCTGGGACACACAAGAACAGCTCCCAGATGTTGTTCCAAAGCTCAACTTGTCTCACCTGTCTCAGTAGCTACATTGACCGAACCATGAGGCTTCCTGCTTTTTCAAGAGGGTTGTTCCCACGAAACACGCTGTAAGAACAGCAGCAGCAGCTCACTAAATTCACAGCAAGAAACCCAGTGGGAGAGAAGCTCCAGGATTTCTTCTGGTGAGAGGAGAGCCATCCTGACTACCAATGACCACAGTTACCCCACAAGACCATACAAATGAGGTGAGCTGTGGCAATTCTTGAGAAGCATCGACCATTCCATGACCATACCCAAAAAGCTGAGGAGGACTCCTTCAGGAACAACCATCTTCCTGACAAGGAGGTGCTATCCACCACAGGATTCCAGAAGGCACCAGAATCTAACAGCCAAGACCTGAGGCAACCAGATGGGTACAAGCCAGGTTAAAAGCACAACCAAAGAAGTCCAAAGCAATATGTCATCTCCAGAACCCAGTCATCCAGGGACAAGTAGCCCTTGCCACCCTAACATAAGTGAAGTTGAAAAGGATGACCTTACATCTATGCTTTATAATGGAGGAAACAAATAAAATTCTTAATGATATAGAGGAAGATATAGTCAAAAAGATTATGGTCATCCAAAAAGAAATAAAGGAAGATAAAGTCAAACCTAATATGGCTATCCATAAAGGACAGCAAGGAAGATGTAGCCAAACAGTTTGTGCCATTTGGAGAAGAAATAATTAAATCACTGAAAGAAAGAAAAGAAACAGAAGTATGTTCAAATTAACAGGTGAAGGAATTGAAGGGAAATATAGTCAGACAAGTGAAGAAAATCAACAAAAGTTTCAAGATCTGAAGAAAGAATTGGGGAAAAAATACAAGTAAATGGAGGAAATCATAGAGAGGAAGAAATTAAGGAAGAAAACAGGAAGTACAGATGTAAGCAAAAACAATAGAATACAATAAATGAAAGAAAGAATCTCAGGTGCGGAAAATACAATGGAAATTATCTATGTATTCATCAAAGAAAATGCCAAATCTAAAAAATTTCCTGACACAAACCATCTATGAAATTTAAGACAACATTAAAACACAAGCGCAAAGATTAATAAGAAGAGAGGAAAAAAAAGAATCCTGTCTCGAAGACCCTGAAAATATTTTCAACAAAATCAAAGATGAAAATTTGCCAAATTTAAAGGAGAGGCCTATATGCACACGAGAGGCCTACAGAACACCTAATAAATTAGAACAGAAAAGAAAATTCTCCTGCAACATAATAATCAAAACAGTAAGTATACAGAACAAAGAAAAAAATACTAAAACCTCTAAGGGAAAAAAGGCCAAGTAACATAGAGTGGAAAACCTACATAATCACACCTGAGTTTTCAACAGAGAATATGAAAGCCAGAAGGGCCTAAACAGAGACGGGGGAGATGGAATGACCTGGAGGGAACAGGAGCTCCACAAGGAGAGCAACAGAACCAAAAATTCTGGGCCCAGGGATCTTTTCCGAGACTGGTACTCCCACCAAGGACCATTAATGAAGATAGCCTAGAAACCCTGCACAGATCAGTCTCCAAATGGGTTCCCTAGTAAGGAGAACAGAGGCTTTCCCTGACATGAAATCACTAGCTGGCTCTTTGATCACCTTCTCCTGAAGGGGGCAACCTTATAAGGCCACAGAAGAAGACAATGCAGACAGTTATGATGAGACCTGATAGGCTAGGGTCAGATGGAAAGCTAGGAGAACCTCCCCTGTCACTGGAATACAGGAGGGGCATAGGAGGATAACAGTGAGGGAGGGTGAGCATAGGGAAGTTATGAGGGAGGGGCTACAGCTGGGATATAAAGTGAATAAATTGTAATAAATAAAAAATAGAAGTATATTTAAAAACAGAACAAAAATTTTAGCCTAGATTACTATACTCAACAAAATTTTCAGTCATCATAGATGGAAAAAAAAAGTTTTCAAGGACAAAAACAAATTTAAACAGTATCTACCTACAAATCCAGCATAACAGCGTAACAGTGTAGAAGGAAAAACTGAACCGAAGAAAGATGACTACATTCAGGAAAAAACATTAAATATATAACCTCACTAAAGAAAAATTAAAATTAGCCAAGCTAACACACTGTTACAACCAACATCAAAATAAAAGGTTCTAATGGACAAAGGTCATTACTCTCTCTCAACATCATTGGACTCAGTTATCCAATAAAAAGACACAGATAACAGAATTGATGTTGAAACAAGACCCAACAATTTTTTGCATACAGGAAACACACGTAAATCACAATGATAGATGTCACTTGAGAGTAAAAGGCTGGAAGACAGTTTTCCAAACAAATGGACCCAAGAAGAAGGCAGGATTAGGTACTCTGATATCTAATAAAATATACTTTCAACCAAAATTAATCAAAAAAGAATGGGAATGTCACTTCATTTTCACCCAGGAAAATTCTGCCAAGAAGACATCACAATTCTTAACATCTATGGCACAAATAACAGGACACCCACATTTGTTAAATAAACATTAAAAAAACTTAAACCACACATAGATGACCATACTTTAATAGTGGGACACTTCAAATGTCCCAACCCCTATTACAAAGAAAAGATCAACAAAAAAGAAATTAAACAAAAAATGACTCTAACATGTTATAAATCAAATATACCTAACAGACACCTAACATAAATATGCATCCAAACAAAAAAGATTTTAACTTCTTTTCCCTACCTCATGGAACCTTCTCCAAAAAAGACCATATAATCATCTCAAAGAAAGCCTCAACTGACACAAGAAGACTGAAATAATCCTTGTATGTTATCAAATCATCATGTAATATAGTTGGCCCTCAACAATGATGGGAATAACAAAAAGCCTACACAAAATTGTAAAACGAAAAATTCACTACTCAATGACAGCAGGATCAAGTAAGAAATAAAGAAAGAAATTAAAGACTTCTTAAAATCCAACGAAAATGAAGACACAGCATACCTAAACTTTGGGACAAAATGAAAGCAGTGCTAAAAGGAAAGTTCATAGCACTAAGTGCTTTCAAAAATAAATTCAAAGGGGATCAATGGAATTGAATAGAAGACGCAGAAATAAACCTACACACCTATAGATACTTGATTTTTGACAAAGAAGCCAAAACCATATAATTGGAAAAATACAGTATCTTCAACAACATGCTGGTCTAATGGATGTCAACATGTAGAAAAATGCAATTAGATCCATACTTATCAACCTGGATAAAACTAAAGTCCAAGTGGACCAAAGACCTCAACAAAAACCAGACACACTGAATCAATTAGAAGAAAAAATGGGAAAGAGCCTAGAACTTGTTGGCATAGGAGACAACATCCTGAACAGAACACTAACAGCACAATCAATAAGTGGGACCTCATGAAACTGAAAAGCTTGTAAAAAGCAAAAGACACTGTCATCAGAGAAAAACTACAACCTACAGACTGGGGAAGGATCTTCACCAAACATATATCTGACAAAGGTCTAATATCCAGAATATGTAAAGAACTAAAGATGTTTAAAAAATCAAGTAATAAATTTAAAATAAGATACAGAACTAAACAGAGAATTTCCTGTAGAGGTATATAGAATGGCAGAGAAACATTTAAAGAAATGCTCAACATCCTTAGTCATCAGGGAAATGTAAATCAAAACAACTTTGAGATTCACCTTACATCCCTCAGAATGGATAAGATAAAAATTTCAAATGACAATGCATGCAGGAGAGGATGTGGAGAAAGGGGAACCCTCCTCCATTGCTGGTGGGAATGTAAACTTGTACAACCACTTTGGATATCAATCTGGTGATTTCACAGACAATTAGGAATAGTGCTTCCTCAAGATCCAGCTATAACACTCCTAGGCATATATCCAAAAGATGCTCAAGTACACAACAAGGACATTTGTTGAACCATGTTCATAGCAGTGTTATTCATAATAGCCAGAATCTAAAAACAACCCAGATGTCCCTCAACAGAGGGAGGGATACAGAAATTGTGGTACATTGACACAATGGAATATGACTCAGCAATTTAAAACAAGGAAAACATGAAATTTGCAAGCAAATGGTGGGATCTAGAAAGATCATCCTGAGTCAGGTATCCCAGAAGCCAAAAGACACATATGGTATGTATTTGCTTATAAGTGGATATTAGACCTATAATTTAGGATAAAGATACTAAAAACTCTATACCTAAAGAAGCTAAGCAAGAAGTAGGACCCTGGATAAAATGATTAATCCACACTCAAGCAAACAGAATGGACATTGGAATAAGGAAAAAAAAAAAAACAGGAAACAGGACAGGTGCCCACCAGAGAGGACCTCTAAAAGACACTACCCAACATCAAAATAGATGTTGAGACTCATAACCAAACTTTGGGCAGAATGCTGGGCATCTCCTAAAATAAGATGTTAGTAAGTCCTGGAGAGAACAGGAGAACCACAAGCAGAGCAACAGGACCAAAAAATCTGGGAACAAGGGTCTGAGACTGATACCCCAACCAAGGACTCTTTATGGATATAACCTAGAACGTCTGCTCAGAAGTAGCCCATGGCAGTTCAGTATCCATGTGTTCCCTAGTAAGGGAAACAGGGTCTGTCTCTGACATGAGCTCAGTGGCTGGCTCTTTTGTCATATCCCCCTGAGGTGGGAACAGCCTTACCAGGCCACAGAGGAGGACAATTCAGTAGGTCCTGATGAGACCTGACAATCTAGACTCAGATGGAAGGTGAAAAGGTCCTCCCCAATCAGTGGACTTGAAGAGGGTTATGGGAGAAGATGAGGGAAGGAAGGTCGGATTGGGAGTGAATAAGGGAGGGGGCTAGAGCAGGAAAACAAAATGAATAAATGTAATTAATACAAAAAATTAAAAAATAATAAAAAATAAATTCAAAACATCTCATACAAGCATCTTAATTGCTCACCTGAAATCCCTAGGGGAAAAAACAAACAACAAACAAAAAATAAACAAAAATAACAAAAAAGATATTGGTAATATCTTCTACCAATCAGAATGGTTAATGTCAAAAATACATGTGACAATTCATGCTGGAGAGGATGTGGGGAAGAGGAACCTTCCTCCTTTGCTCGTGGAAATGTAAACTTTAACAACTACTTTGTAAATCAGTTTGGCACCTCTTCAGATAATTAGGGATAGTGCTACCTCAAGATGCATCCATACCACTCCTAGGCATATATCCAAAATACACTTAAGTGTACAACAAGGATATTTTCTCAACCATCATTGTAACAGGTTTTTGTAATAGCCAGAATCAGGAAAGATCCACGATATTCTTCAAATGAGGAATAGATGCGGAACTTGTGGTACATTGACACAATAGAATACTACTCAGCAATTAAAAACAAGTAAATCATGAATTTTGCAGGCAAATGGTAGGAACTAGAAAAGATCATGCTGAGTGAGGTTTCCCAGAAGCAGAAAGACACTCATGGTATATATTCACTTATAAGTGGATATTATACATGTAATATGGGATAAACATCCTAAAATCTCTACACCTAAAGAAGCTAAGCAAAAGAAGCTAAGCAAAAGAAGGAGTCTGGGTAAGATGTTCAATCTTCATTCAGAAAAGCAAATGGACAGACAACTGAGGAGGGAAAAAACAGGTAACAGGACAGGAGCCTACCACAGAGGCCCTCTGAAAGACTCTACTCAGCAAGATATCAAAGCAGATACTGAGACTCATAGCGAAACTTTGGGCAGAGTGCAGGGAATCTTATGAAAGAAGGGGGGAGACAGAATGACTGGAGGGGACAGGAGCTCCACAAGGAGATTAACAGAACCAAAAAAATCTGGTGATCAGCGTCTTTTCTGAGACTGGTTCTCCAACCAAGAACCATTCATGGAGATAACCTAGAATCCCTGCACAGATCTAACCAATGTTAGCTCAGTGTCCATGTGGGTTCCCTAGTAATGGGAAACAGGGTCTGACTCTGACATAAACTCATTGGCTAGCTCTTTGATCACCTCCCACTGAGGTGATAGCTGTCCTATCAGGCCACAGAAAAAGACAATGCAGCCTTTCCTGAGGATATGCAATAAGCTAGGGTCAGAGGGAAGGAGAAGAGGACCACCCCTATCAATGAACTTGGGGAGGAGCATGTAAGGAGATGAGCAAGGGAGGGTGAGAGAGGACAAGGGAGGAGGCTACAACTGAGATACAAGGTGAATAAAGTGTAATTAATAAAATTAAATAAATAAATTAAGAAAATGAAGTAGACACACCTTAAATGAATAGAGATCTAGAAATAATCACAGTCGGGTTTGAAATAAATAAACTAGAAACAAAGACAACAATTTAGAGAATTAATGAAACCAAGAGCTGGTTCTTGGAGAAAATCAACACAAATGACAAACCTTTAGCCAACTATATAAAAGTCATAGAAACCCTATCCATATTAACAAAATTAGAAATTTAAAGGGGGGCATAACAATAGACACTGAGAAAATCCATATAATCATTTAGGTCTTACTTCAAAAGCCTGTGTGACACAAAATTTGAAAATCTAAATAAAATGATCAATTTTCTTGATCCATTTTACTTACCAAAGCTGAATGAAGACCATGTAAAAAAAATTCAATAGTCCTATATCCCCTAAGGAAATAGAATCTGTCATCAAAAGTCTCCCATCCAAAAAAAAAAAAAAAAAAGCCCAGGTCAGATTTTTTTTTCCAGCAGAATTTTACAAGACATTCAAGGAAGAGCTAATACCAGCACTCTTTAAATTTTTACACACAAAAGGAAACAAAAGGAACA
Organism: Pachyuromys duprasi; assembly: GCA_028658305.1. Taxonomy (NCBI): domain Eukaryota; kingdom Metazoa; phylum Chordata; class Mammalia; order Rodentia; family Muridae; genus Pachyuromys; species Pachyuromys duprasi. The sequence continues at coordinate 69,061,872 of CM053742.1, forward strand.
CTAGAAAATTCATTCTATGAAGCCAGTCAACTGGATATCTAAAACTCACAAAGACCCTCCAAGGAAAGAAAATTTGAGGCCAATAGAACAGTCATGCAAAAATACTAAATAAAATACTCACAAACTGAATCCAAGAACACATCAATAACATCATCATCCACTCTGACAAAATAGGCTTCATTCCAGTTATGCAGGGGAGAGTTAATATACAGAAATATAACAATGTAATCCACCATAATAAAACTGGAAGCAAAACAAAACAAAAAAATCCAAAAACCAAAAAACGGAAAAATCCACATGATGATCTCCTTAGATGTTGAAAAAGCACCTGATAAAATCCAACACTCTTTCATGTTTAAAGTGCTGGAGAGATCACTGATACAAGGCAATTACCTAAACATAGTAAAGGCAATATACAGCAACATTATAGCCAACATCAAAATAAACAGAGAGAAAATAAAACAAATATCACTGAAATTAGGGAAAACACAAGGATTTCCACTCTCTCCGTATCTCTTTAACATTGTTCTTGAAGTCATAGCTAGCACAATAAGACAATTGAAGGAGATCAAGGGGAATCAAATCTGAAAAGAAGTCAAAGTATCACTCTTTGCAGGTGATATGATAGTATACATGAGTGTCTCCAAAATTTTTACCAAGGAACTACTACTGTTGATAAACACCTTCAGCCAAGTAGATGGATATAAAATCAACTAAAAATATCAATAGCCCTCCTGTACACAAAAGACAAATTATCTGAGAAGGAAGTTAGGGAAACAATACAGTTCACAATAGCCGAAAGGGACATAAAGTACTTTGGTATAACTCCAACCAAGCAAGTGGAAGACTTTTATTAAACAAACAAACAGAAAAACACTTCAAGTCTATAAAGAAAGAAATTGGTTAAGATATCAGAAGATGGAAAGATATCCCATGCTTACGGATCGGTAGGAGTAAAACAGAGTAAATGGCCATCCTGCCAAAAGCAATCTACAGAGTCAATGCAATTTCCATCAAAATAACAATACAATTCTATATAGAACTTGAAAGAACAATTCTCAATTTCATATGGAAAAACAAAAAGCCCATAAAAACTAAAAAAATAATACTGGACAATAAAAGATCTACTCAAGGTATATTCATCCTTGATTTAAAGGTGTAAAATAGATCAATAATAATAAGAACTGCATCATACTGGCATTGAAACAGACTGGTGGATCAATGGAGTCAAATACAACACACAGAAATAAACACACACTTATGGATACCTGTTGTTTTACAAAGACACCAAAACCATACAATGGGGAAAGATAGCATCTTCAACAAATGAGAGTTGTCTAACTTGAGAGCTACATGTAGAAAAATGCAAATAGATCCATGTTTATCACCCTGCACAAAACTAAAGTCCAAATGTATCAAAGACCTCAATGTATAACCAAACAAACTAAACCTGTTAGAAGAAAAAGTGGGTAAGAGCCTTGACCTCATTGGTACAGGAGACAACTGTGTGAACAGAACATCAACAGCACAGGCTCTAAAAATCAACAATCAATTTATGGGACCTCATGAAATAGAAAAGCTTCTGCAAAGCAAAGGACACTGTCATCAGAACAAAATGACAGCCTACAGACTGGGAAAGAATCTTAACCAACCCTATATCTGACAGATGGCTAATATCAAGAATATATAAAAAACTCATGAAGTTAAACAACAACAAATCAAGTGATCCAATTTAAAAAGAGGGGGAATAGGTACAGAGCTAAACAGAAAATTGTCATAGAGGAATATCAAATGGAAGAAATGCTCCACATCCTCAGTTATCAGGAAAATGCAAATTAAAACGACCCTGGGATTTCACCTTATGCCCATCAGAATGGTGAAGGTCAAAAACTCAAGTGACCCTGGGTAAGATTATCAATACTCACTCAGAAAGAAAAATGAGATATATATCACAAGAGCAATAAACTGTGAACAGGACACAAGCCTACCACAGCGGGCCTCTGAAAGACTCTACCCATCAGGGTACTAATGCAGACGCTGAGACTAATAGCCAATCTTTGTGCAGAGTGTAGGGAATCTTATGAAAGAATGGGGAGATAGAAAGAGATGGAGGTTACATGAGCTCCACCAGGAAAACAACAGAACCAAAAATTCTGGGCCCAGGGATCTTTTCTGAGACTGATACTCCAACCAAGGACCATTCATGGAGATAACCTAGAAAACCTGCACGGATGTAGCCCATAGCAGCTCAGTCTACAAGTGGAATTCCCTAGTAAGGGGAACAGGGACTGTCTTCAGATGTTAACTCTGTGGCTGGTTCATTGATCATGTCCCCCTGAGGGGTAAGCAGCCTTACCAGGCCACAGATTAAAACAATGCAGCCAGTCCTGATGAGACCTGATAGGCTAGGCTCAGATGGAAACGGAGGAGGACCTCCCTTATTGGTGGACTTAGGGGAGGGTTATGGGAGGAGAAGAAGTTGGTAGGATGGTCTTTGGAGGGAATGAGGAAGTGGTCTACAACTGGGATACAAAGTGACTAAACTATAATTATTATAAAAATTAAAAAAAATAAAAAAAACTCAAATGACAACACATGCTTGAGAGGGTATGAGGAAAGGAGAACCCTCCTCTATTGTCAGTGGGAATGTAAACATGTACAACTTCTATTGAAAACAATGTGGCACTTTCTTAGACAATTAGGAGTATTGCTACCTCAAGATCCACCAATACCATTCCTAGGCATATATCCAAAATATGCTCAAATATACAACAAGGACATTTACTCGTCCATGTTTAGAGCAGCTTTATTCATAATAGTCATAATCTGAAAACAACCCATATTTCCCTCAACTGAGGAATGGACACAGAAATAGTGACACAATGACACAATGGAATACTACTCAGAAATTAAAAACAAAGAAATCATGAGAACTGCAGGCAAATGGTGGGACCTAGAAAAGATTATCCTGAGTGAGCTATTCCAGAAACAGAAAGACACACGTGGTATATACTCACTCCTAAGTGGATCTTAGACATATACTATAGGGTAATCATACTAAAATCTGTACATCTAAAGAAGCTAAGCAAGAAGGAGAACCCAGGGTATGTTTGTCAATCCTCATTCTGAAAGGCAAACAGGATAGATATCAGAAGAAGGAGAAAGCAGGCACAGGGCAGGAACCTACCACAGAGGTACTCTGAAACACTTTACCCATCCTGGTATTAAAGCAGATGATGACACTCATAGGCAATCTTTGGGCAGAGTGCAAGGAATCTTATGAAAGATGGGGAGATACAAAAACATGGATGGGACAGGAGCTCCACAAGGAGAACAACAGAACCAAAAGTTCTGGACTCAGTGGTCTTTTCTGAGACTGGTACTCCCACCAAGGACTATTCTTGGAGATAACCTAGAACCTCTGCATAGATGAAGCACATGGCTGCTCAGTCTGCAAGTGGGTTCCATTGTAAGGGGAACATGGGCTGTCTCTGACATGAACTCAGTGGCTAGCTCTTTGATCACCTCCCCCTAAGGGGAAACATCCTTAACAGGCCACAGAGGAAGACAATGCAGACAGTCATGATGAGACCTGATAGGCCAGGGTCAGATGGAAGAGAGGAGGAACTCTTCTATCAGTGGACTAGCTAAGGGGCATGGAAGGAAAAGAGGGAGGGAGGGCTGGAATGTGAGGTGATGAAGGAGGGGCTACAGCTGGGATACATGGTGAATATATTGTAATAAAAATAAATAAATTTAAAACAAGTGTACATTCCCACATCAATTGAGGGGGGTTCCCATTTCTCCCCAACCCCTTTGGAAAGGACTTTGAGCATTCGCTATAGAAGTTGAAAATAGAATTTAGTAAACAAATCAAAGATTCAACAAAGTTAAATGTAGGTGATTTTAATTTTTGAACTTATCAGGAATAAAATCAAATAAAATTTAAGAGAATCTAATAAAAATATAAAATTCTATCATACTGATTAATAACACATGCATTATAGGTTTCTTACAAAGAATAGAAAGGGAGCAAAAGAAGAGGCAATATTTTGAAAATGTCTACATTTTTCAAATGTGGGAAATAAAATTATCCTTATTTAAGAAATATCATTTAATTACTTCCATGGTAAGTAAATACAGATACAATTGATTCACACTGTAAAAATGTTTGAAATTTTACTGAAGTACTATTGAAGAAGCAAACTTTTTACTCATTTACAAAGGCGGTCTTAATGCATTGTTTGTTTGCTTTTCTGAACAAAATCCTTATACTCCAGAGGTGAGTGGGATGATATATAAAAGAAGAAGAAAAAAAAGAAAGAAAAAGAAAACCCCTAAGAACTGTAAAGTTGTAGTTTATAAAAGCTAATTTTAAAGACAAGACAAAGTGTAGGGAGTTCATTACGAATAGAGCTACCCTTCATTAAGTCAAGAGATTATCAATGCACAAAGAATTCAGCCTTTACATTAATACAAGAAATGTCATGGTAAAACAATAACAAAAATACCCCTATAGAAAAATTACATAACAAATAAAATTATATAATGATGAAATTACGATTATATGTAGTGATTTTTAAATTCAAATATTAAATAAATGTATGCACGCTTATTGATAGGTATAAACTTATTCATAGTACCAATACTATTTTTACACTGAATGAGGTTACTCAAACCCAATAAAACAATTTCTGCATCTTTTCCCTTATTTGTGTGTCCTAGCTCCATATCTCTAAGAATTGTACCTGTTGAATATCCAGTTGAAAGAAACTGGATATTCAATGCTGATCATTTAAACTCTTGTACAATCTTGTCCAAAATTCACTAAGTTACTAATACTTAGCTTCTGGTTTGACTGATTTTTTTTTTAATAAATCATTTCATTGTTATGTAAACACCTATTATAAGATGGTGGTGAAAAAATATATATATATATAATGAATTTAAAAACTGGGTTCATGTTCACATTTTATTTCATGTGAAATTATTCTTGACCAGAAGCAATAAAGTATACATCATCATGAAGATTGTTAAGGTATTATGTAAAGCCATGGCCTACTGGTAGTTTTTGAAGAATTGAACTCAAGGACAAAAGTTTATGTTCATAATAAATGTGTCAATTCAACAAAAACAAAAATCTTCTGTGAGAGTAGAGAATGCTCATTACCATGTATGGTGTTCCCAAAATTCTTTGAAATTATCTGGGGAGATAATTGGTTTACATATGCAGAAATGTGGCTAGCAACAAGGAGTATTCTCCATCTCTGGAAATGAATAAATAGACGTATTACAAATTTCTTATCTTCAATGACTCTAATTTTTATCATATTAAAATGTTAGAATGATGATGTTAAAATCCTATAAAATTTCTATAATGATTTAACAAAATAAAAGACAATAATGGTAGTAATGAGATTGTTTAGTGGTTATGTGCTTGCTGTTAAGTGGGAAGATCTCTGTTTGAATCTTAGAACTTGTGAAAAACTGAGTGTAATGACATGCATCTGTAATCCCAGTGCTCTTATGGTAAAGTAGGAGGCAAAGAAAGGAAAATTACTAGAAGAGTGTTGAACAGCTAGCCTGGCATATGCAGCTCTAAATTTAAAAAGTGAGCATGTCTCAAACAAGATAGGAGTGGATCAGTATTTGAAGGTGTCTGATCTACATAGTGTTCTGTGGAATGCTTGTAACTCCATTCACATGAATACACACACACACACACACACACACACACCTCTATACTCATTCAATACGAAATTTCTACAAAGCATACAATAATTAGTAGCACTATAATATTGGGGTCAGCCCACTGCCATCTAATTGTACTTAAGGTCTGTTCAATAGAAGAAAATTCATGCCTAGCGCTGTAAACGTAATAATCAATTATCCATGGTTAGTGAGGTCATGATCCTTGTAACTGCCACTTTCCTAGATCAGTTGAATTTCTAATTGCATTATAAATACCTAGCAAATATCTACCCTTACACCCACAAATATGTAGATCTTACCCAAGAGAATCTCCCCTATCAGTGGACTTGTAGAGGAGCATGGGAGGAGATGAGTGAGGGAGGGTGGGATTGGGAGGGAATGGGGGAGGGAGCTACAGCTGGGATACAAAGTAAATAACTTGTAATTAAGATAAAAAATGAAAATTTAATTAAGAAAAAGAAACTTCTTTTCAGCAGATGGAGTACATTGCAGAAATCCACATCTAGTCAAAATTTAAAGAGCTGACCATGGGGAATACAACTCCAAATGATACATTTGTAATACAACTCTTATACCTAATGTACAGAAAATAAAACATAGAGGAAAATGCAGTCAGATTATAAGAGCCAAAAGATAGAGGTGTCTGTTAAAATGTAGTATTTTCAATATGAAAAGGATGTTACATCTGTGAAATATCAAAAATATGACAGCCTAAACAAAAGTCAGTTAATCCCATCACCAGTTAACATGCTAACAAGGATGGGGGAACTATCTCTAAATGAAGAAGTGCTGGCAATTAATCTCTAGATGAAGGGGTACAAGTATTTAATTTCTGCCAAGAGATAGAGAACCAGTCTTCTCCAGTGAACTAAATTGGCTGTACTTGTACATATATATTTATATACACGTATAAAATAATAAGTAAAGAAGAATTCAAGAGTTTGAAAAGGAGTGGGCATACACAGGTGGAGTTGGAAAGATGAGAGGGAAGGATAGAAAATATTAAAATATTGTTCTCAAAGATAAAATTCCCAATAATTCTCCATAACTTTTGAATGGGATACTGACTGCTTTTAGTTTGCATTGTATTATCAAGAATATTTTTATAAGTAACAAACTTGAATGCTATAGATTCTTCTTCCAGAATCCAGTAAAGTGAAGATAATATATCTCTCTTTAGTGTAATCATAAAAATAATATTTACTCTAAAATATTTTCTTTCTTTTAGTTCAGGATTCTTTTCTTCTAGCTCAGATTCAAGAGACATCTGTGTATCAACATATCCTTTAGGAGACTTTTTGGAATTTAACTACAGATATGAATGAGTACTAATCCATCATCTTTCACTTACATTTTCCCTAGTGTACTTGCTGTATACTTACTTGTTGTCATAAAAATTGGCAAAAATCTAAGACCCTTAAATTTTCTTTATAGTTAGTGAATAACCAAAGAGAGAGAGAGAGAGAGAGAGAGAGAGAGAGAGAGAGAGAGAGAGAGAGAAACATTGTTCCCTGAACAATCAAAATATAGAAACTTTGCCTTACTTTTGGAAATACCAACATTAGAATACTGTTTGGTAAATGAACCTAACCCTGTAATTGATTCATTATTTTGGAGATATCTTGTGCCTGACACTTAGCCCACACTATAAAATATTCACTGAACTTTTAGCATATCCAAGGCATCTTTTTTCTTTCAAGTGTGCTAGTACTTAATTTCATTATTCAATGTCACTGTATAATGTACTTGATGGACCTTAATTGATAATGTAACTACTTGGCAAAGTTCCCAAGAACACATATGAAGAGGAAATGCAATTTAAGTATACTTTTCCAATTTAAAGTAAAATAAATAATAATTACTTATTTTAAAAGAGCAGAATTATTTGTGTATATTGAGTCAGAATTAAAGAATAAATAAAATAGCTATGATTGGCCTAGGATACCATGTTATAAATAGCACTAATTTTATGAAAACTGAGGTAGTATTTTTGTAAACCAGCAACAGTCAGTGCTATGGTTAGGAACACAATGAAGTATGACTAATCCCTAATTCTATGTTCTTTTGGGAATAGTCTTTAGGACCAATGGACTATAGGTCATCATATCATAAGTACTATTCCAGCAGAGCCATTTATATTTTTTAAAGTTTACATTACTGAAATATATAAGTATGGTGTTATTATTACTTCAACAAATATTCTGTTTAGATATTTGTGATAGTTCAGAATTAAAGAAAAACCATCTCATAGCTCAGCAATATACTCAGAAATAGAATATGAACATTTCCTTTAGAAACTAACATTCTAAGTGCACAAAAAATCCAATATGTCAAACTTAGATGGTTTTAGAGAACGTATACTTAAAGACTAAATTATTTGGTTAAAGATTATAACTGATTTATGAATAACAAGAGTAGCCCTTAAAGGGGCTTCAGTGAAGGATAACTTCAACCAGACCATGGAGGACATGAATTATTTTATTTCAGAACACACACAAAAGCAAACATTTTCAAAGAGAGATAACAGGAACATAGCAGAAAAAGATAGAGGAAAAACAGATGTTTCTTGGTGGTAAAAATATCTTATATCTACAAGGTTATATTTTGCTGAAGTAGAACATTGCTGCATTCATGGGCCAGAAATAAGAGAAAATAAGTCTGTATTCTATGTAATACTGATATGATTTTTTTCTTAATACTTGTCTCCCTGCTTTTTCTACTCTGTCTTGTACCCTTCCACATTTTATACATTTAATTGTATTTGTATTGGTTTTTGTCATGTCCTCCATCCTACAATATAATAAAAATTAAAACCCCTCCTGATTTTCACATCTGTCTGTCACTGCTACAACACTGATCTGAATTCCTTTATAATATTACATAAAGAAGACTCTGATCCTTTTTTTTTAATTTTGACATCATAATAAAAAGACCAATCGACAAAATTCAAAACATTATGGCATATTCAGTACCCATTTATCCCAAGGCAAGCAGCCCTGGATATCCTAACAAACTGAAACTCAAGAAAATAACCTTAAATCTATGCTTATGAAGATAATAAGAGAGGAAAAAAAATGAAATCCATAAAGAAGTATGGGAAGATTCAGTCAAATACATTGCAGCCTTTAGAGAGGAAATAATTATCTCTGTGTTTTAAAGTATATAAAAGATCAGAAAAATGACCAGCCATGACAATTACCTTTAATGTTCATGATCTGTGTGTGCATGTGTGTGTGTTTGTGTGTGTAAATGTACGTTTCTGTATAAATACACCCTATCTGTCACATATTTATAAAATGTATATACATAAATACAATCTGGAAATAATCAACTTGTTCACTAAATATGCATTTCTGTTTGGAGAGTGAGGTTGTACAATAGTCAACCTCAGCCACCGCAGCATGTGACCATGTATACTGGCTCTCATGTACTCTTTCATTATATGAGACACACATGTCACATATATAAAACACTTTTGGGCCCATATGAACATTTTTTAAAATGTCTACATAGAAATAAATTATTTTAAAGCATAGAAATGTTCACCAAAAGAGTGTTCAAAGGAGGTGAGATTTATACTTTTCTCTCAAATTTTTGCTGTTAGGTGAGTAACCACACAGTCCGATTTTTCTGGAATGTAAACATTCTCTAAGTTTACTGAATGCTCGGTAGGTATAGAATCCACCCAGTTCATTAGACTCTTTCCTGCTTCATTGCCTAGAATGTCCTAAGCCCTCTTCTCTGGGAGAGTGAAAGCAGCTTCTCCATATATCTTATTCCTACTGACACATTGACATGCTGGAAAAGTCTGGCTCAAGAAGTACTACCAGTTTTTTTTTTTTTTTGAGACTATAGTAAAAATACTATTATGTTAAAACTATGCTTTGTAAAAGTGAGGAAATATAGTCTGGGCACAAAGGTCTTTTCTGAGACTGATTCTCCAGCCAAGGAACACTCATGGAGATGGCCTGGGATCCCTGCACAGAGGTAGCATATACTAGTTCAGTATCCAAGTGGGTTCCATAGTAACGGGGACAGGGAATGTCTCTGATATGAACTGATTGGCCTGCTCTTTGATCAATTGCCCATGAGGGGAGAACAACCTTACCAGGCCACAGAAGAAAACAATGCAGACACTCCTGATGAGACCTGATAGACTAGGATCAGAGGGAAGAGGAGGAAGACCTCCCTTATCAGTGGACTGGTACACAGGTTTGGAAGAGGGAGGGTGGGATTGGGAGGGGAGGAAGGAGAGAAGTAGAGGGGGTATACAAAGTGAATAAACTGAAATTAATTATTTAATCATGGAATTTTCAGGCAAGTGTATGGAAGTGGAAAAGATCATCCTGTGTGAAGTAACCCAGAACCAGAAAGACATGCATGTAATATACTCACAAATAAGTGGATATTAGCCATATAATACTGGATAACCATACTATAATTCACATAACCAAAGAAGGTAAATTACAAAGAGAACCCAAGGGAGGATGCTTGATTCTAATTCAGAAGGACAAATAGAATAAACAACAGAAGTGGTTAAAGAGAGGTAACAATGCCAAGGACAACTGAGCTGGTTTAGCTCTTAAAGGGTTAATAAAGCTTTAGCCTTAGAAGTAAGCTTTTCTTTCTTTTTTTTTTAATAGCTTCAGACCAGCCTCCAGTGTCAAACAAAAGGCTTTAACTTAGCTGTTACTTACTTTGAAGAAAGGACAAATCCAACTGATATTTCTAATAAATTATATGAAAGTTATTTAGAGTTTTTAAATGATCAATTCTCAATTGTATGGGCCGAGGGGAAGTGACGTCTGTATGAAACAACATGTCCCAAATATGAAAATAGGAGTTGCATCTGAATATTTTCTAGAGTCACCTGAAGTCAATATGAGCTTAATTGCCCAATAACAAATTGTAAGGCCTCCTGTAAATAAGCCCTGTCTTTATGAGAAAGTAAAATATCCTCTATATAAGTGAATAAGATAAACACCAGAATAACCTTTACAAACCTGTAAGATAGCAATATCCACCAATTTCTGACAAATCTCTGGCAAATGCCAGGGGAGTCAGAAGTTAATATTGTTGTGGATGTGGCACAGAGGTCCAGTCCTACATTGCCTGAGGTTTCGTATTTTAACTTCTGGATGGATCTCCACTGACAAAGGGATTAGGTGTCTGAGGTGATTGAATTACCCTAATTGTTTGAGGGGCCTGGGGCATACCTCTTATCCAGCTTCCCGGATTCAATAGTGATCTTGCATTATTAGGATGCACAGAAATACTAGATAAAAGATTGCAATTTCTATGATAGCAAGAATAACCTCATTTTTGCCAATCCTATTCTCTGAGGCAGCAAGGGCACAGCAAAGAAGGTAAATTTAAGTTTTTACCCTGAGAGGGATTAGGAGTACTAAGGTTTGTGAGGTCCCTTGTCTTATTGGGACATTGTCTGATAATATGTCCATGCTGGACACATGAATAACATTTGTAGGCCATCAGACTTTCTGCTTTCTTGACTAGTTAGAAATCTAGTAGTAGTCTGACCTTGCAAAGTGGCATCAATTTTTATACCTTGGAGATAAGAGGGTGCGATTTCAGCCTAAGCTTTAATAAAGTCAGAAATATTTCCAGATTTCTTAATTGGCCTAAGCAATGACTTATAAGTAATTGGAATATTTTCAAAGGCCAACTGCTTTAATATGACATTTTTTACCTCAGGCCTAGGAACCATTCTTTCCACTGTTTCTGTCAGCCTAGCAATGAATTCCTCTAAAGTTTCCTCTGGCTTTTGTTTTACACTAGTGAGCCCTCTAGTATTTGTGTCTCCTAGAGTTAATCATCTCCATGCTTCTATAGTAGCAGCTGTTACTGCCTGCAAAGTCTCGTTAGGCAATTTCAGTTGAGCAGATGTTCTAAACCATTCTCCTACACCCATAATCATATCATATTATTATATGAGAGTGTGTGTATGTGTACATCTGTGTGTTCATATGTATTGAGAAATAAGAAAATAAAATTACATGGAGTTATACCACACAGAGCAATAATGCTACTCCCAGGAGTGAAACACTAGCCAAAATCCAGGGTCAGGCTTGGAAAACTTCCATTTGTACTGTTGGTCAGAGGAGTTCAAGAGACACCCAAAATAATATAGGCTATTGTAATAACTTTTGATTATCTCCTAAAATTTGAAGGCAAAACTCTATAGATGAAGACACCATACAATTTCGTTATAGGGCTTGTTAAAATGGAGATGAAATTGGCATGAAAACCTTCTCCTTTAGGACTAGCTATTGTAGTGCTTGTTTTTAAGCTCTATTTTATTTAGCGTTCCTTAAAGCCTCTTCCATCCAAACCCCTACCCTAGTTAGGAGAGAGAAGGTTAGTGGGGAGATAAGGCTCAGAACCCTTTACTTCTCCTTGCTGTTTAGTGTCAATGGGTTCTTTAGGCACTAAACCAATCTTTGTTAGCAGCAAAGCAATCTCCTCCAAGGTGCTGTACCATGAAGTGTATCTCTCATTCTGTCTCCTACAAGCCTCCACACTCTGTCTCTGGTCTCTTCAAACTGCTATACTTTATCCTTCTGAGCTCTCATATTTAAATCCCTCAGAATCATAAACCAAGCCCCTCTCCATGCTGCATGAGGCAGGCCTTTCCCAACTGACAAATAGCATGCCCCACTGGAGGCAATTATCAGCTGTGGACAAACTAAAGCCCAAAACTAAAATCCTACCTTTGGGATCAAACAAAACGTATTTGCATATCATAACTGAGTTTTAAAAGAAACCAAAACTTACATTACAAGATCCTTTGATAGAAGGTGCTATACAAGCTACAAAATGAGAAATACAATGAGTATTCATATCCAGCTGTGAAACCTATGACTAGCAGTAATAACCAGCATGACATGATATCTTCCATGTTGTGACTGTGGCACTTTACATTTGAGGTAATCAAAAGCTGTCTAATTAGATTTCAGTTATTGTCAATGTGAGAAAATATGTATTTGTTTCTGTAAACTATCTGTGGCTCAAGACGTCATAGACCTTAGAGGAGAACCCACTACTGTCAGTTTCCTAAACCAAATAATTCATAGCCACATTCTAATTATGTATCCTTACACTCACTGATTAAATGTAGCTCTCCACCTAAGTAAGAGACACTTTTTTTTTTATTGAGCAGAGAGAATCCATTAAAGAGATCCACACCTGGTTGGTATTCTGAGAATAAGTGATTCTGGGGTGCCCATTGCAAGTTGATGTATTTCCCCTCTCCGGCAATATGAACAAAGAAGGGGCAAAAGACAGGAAACAGAGGGCCACAATGTCTGTTACAAGATAGTATCTTCCAGACATGACAGGGAAGCTGCCCTTATAAAAATGAAACAATAAAATAATATTGCCTAAACCAGGCCTGCATAATGGCGATATTAAATTTCATGTAAACATGGTTAGGTGAAATTCGAAGAACTCCTGCCAAATATATATATTTGGTTGCTAAGCGAGAAAGATTCAGTTTTCTGAAAGGGCAACCCCCCCTAATATATTATACACAGCAAGTGTTCAATCCAAAGCTCATATACATAAAAACCACTAATGTGTAGTAGACTAAATAAATATTTGTTGAATAAATGCAAGTGACATTGAATGTTGCTTTCTCTTGACTTTCAATCTAAACTAATGATTGGCACATGCTTTAAAACTTTTACCAAAACAATAACACTTCTGACTTCTGAACTTTCTAGCACATTGAATAAAAATTTAAAATTTATTATTATTATTATTATTATACAAAGGATTTTACACAATGTAGAGATTATTGGTTCTCTATTTTTCTTTCATTCTGACCCTGACTCCTGCATGCCCTCATATAAAATTTATCCTAGTTAATCTTGAAAAACAAGATAACAAAGGCAATATTTTATAAAGTATGCTATAACCTATTTCTTTTGTTGTTGGTGCTGTTATTTCTGAAGACAGGGTCTCACTATGTAGCATTGTCTCTCCTGGAATTCATTATATAGACTAGCCCAAACTTGAACTCACAGGTATCCATGTGCCTCTATCTCACAAGTGCTAGAATTAAAGGCATCCATTACTATGCCCTCTAATCCATTTCTTATGTCAGCATAGCAAAATTTACTGTGATAGAATTCTTTCATTGAATCTAGATCTAAATTAGTTAGCATTTTTGTAGCAAAACCAAATTTTGTGTGGCTACTACTTAAAAAAATTATATTTAAGCAACCTTCATCAATTAAAGATAAAATTCTTCAGATATTTAAATTTCATGTTGATGGTACATTATTTGTTTCATTGATAGGATTTAAACTGAAGCATCTGTCAATAGCTAGAATACATAATCTTCTCTAATGAAAAATTTACCTTTTTTACTGTGTCCTATGACTGTCAATTATATTCAATTGTTTAAATTATTCTTGAAAAATTTAAATGTCATTTTCCATTTAAATATAAATAATTTATTTTGCATAGAACAATGAAAGGCAATAGGAATTTTCAAGCATGAGAATGCAAACAAAGTTAAATGAAAGAAAAATGTTACAGTAAAAGCATAGTATACACTGAGGGGTTAATCTTCAGTGTGCTATGATGCTTTAATTCTGTGATAGACCATAAAATCTTATTACCTACATAAGGTTGAATTGATGATCTTGATGAGTGTTATGCAACTATGCTCCTTAAATTTATTAGAAAGAACTATTTTAAAACTTCAAAATGTAAATTTAAGAGTACTGAGTGAAGGCAAACAGGATAGACACCAGAAGCTGCAGAAGACATGGTATAGGATGGGAACCTACAACAGATGTCCTCTAAAAAACTCTACCTATCAGGGAATTGAAGGAGATGCAGAGACTCACAGCCAAACTTTGGGCAGAATTCAGGGAGTCTTACAGAAGAAGGGGGAGATAGAAAGACCTGGAGAGGACAGGAGTTCCACAAGGAGACCAACAGAGACAAAAATCTGGGCAGAGGCTGATAAACCAATAAAGGACCATGCATGGAGAGGACCTAGACCCTCTGCTCAGGTGTAGGACATGGGCAGCACAATCTCCATGGGGGTTCCTTAGTAAGAGGAGAAGGGGATGCTTCTGATATGAACTTGATTGCCTGATCTTTGATTACTTCTCCTTTCCAGGCCACATTGGAAGAGGATCCAAGCAGTCTTGATGAGACATGATGGGCTAGGGTCAGATAATAGGGGAGGAGGACTCCCTCTTTCAGTGGACTAGGGAAAGGGTGTGGAGGGGAGAAGAGAGAGAAAGGATGGGACCAGGGAGATGAGGGAGGGGGTTACATTTGGGGTATAAAGTAAATAAATTGTAAAAAAATATATAAAATATAAAATAAAAATAAAGAGAATCCTGAATATTTTTTCTTATGTACTTATTTGGAAATATGAAGGGAAACCAATGACTATGTCAATAAACAAAAAGAAATTACTGTAAAATATAAATTTAGCTCTCACAAGCTTCAAGTAATATAGTAATATTCTTGAAATCATTCAATTAACATTGAATTTTAATGAAAAACTAAAATTGTTAAGAGTTTAAATTTCTCACAATTATAATTAGATTTAATGTTAAAGATCAAATGAGTCTACTGAAAAGTATTGCTTAACTGCAACATGATTAAGAGTATTGTCTCCTTTGTTAATGGAGTCTTGGCCTGGAGAGATGGCTCAGCCATTAAAGGTGAGGCTCACAAGCAAAATTATAAGAGGGTTTTATAATACATTTAAGTATCTTATAATTGATGACATCTATCATTTGGCTAGTATCAGATTATTTTGTCTTTAAATATAAATGCAACTTAGCAAAGGTAATTACACTTCAATAAATCTTATTATTATTTTTCCTGGCCTGTTTACATTAATCCTTTTTCAGTATTTATTCATTTTCACATTAAAATGAAATTACCCTATATATTTAAAATACTAATGAGTATATAACTCTTATTAATATCATTTTCTATAAAATTGTGTTATTAAGCATAACCAGAAGATGAAACTTGAATTTGAACCCTCACCAGAACACATATTATTCTAAGTATCTCACTAGAATATTTTTGTGGATAATATACTATGCCTGTATGATTTAAGACAAAAATCTAACATTCTGACCAGCAACTCAGCAGTGAGAGCAGGGTGACCAGCAGGCTGTACTGTGGACCCCCAAACCCCCAGATCTGTGTTTCTCAGGTGAGGGGAGAATCCATGAGAATACTTGAAGGTTACCCAGCTAATACCAGAAAAAATTCCCAGGCTCCTGTCTGGCACTGCTGTAGCCCTAGGCTACCCTCCCAATCTCATCACCTGGGGATATGTATTTGGGAACTGTTGCAGGATTCTGGGCTCTGACCCTGAAACTCTAGGCCACTCGCCCAAGCTTACCATCTGTGGATATAATCCTGGGAACAACAGCAGCAGCGTACAAGTATGTGGGCTCTACCCTACAACCTTCAACTACCCGCCCTAACCCAAGTACGAATATGGGTTGCTTTAAGAATATAGGCAACAACAACAACAAAAACAAAAACAAAAAACAGAATATCACAGCTTCCTCAGAATCTCTATAAATCTATGAATATTCTATTACAACTGAAACACAGGAAAGTAATCTTAAATCTAGAAATATACAGTTATTCGAGGCATATAAGGAGGACATAAACAAAAAAGGAGGCAGATATAGAGGTATCTTGAGAGAAAACAGCTGTCTCCAGGACTTCTCCAGGTGAGAGGAGAACCCTCTTAACTAAAAAGGACCACAGTTACCACTCAGGTCTGTACGCCAGAAGAGAGCTGTGACAATTCCTGTAAAACACCCGCCATTCAGTGACCATACCCTAAAAGCTGAGGAGGCTTCCTTCAGGAAAAATCATCTTCCTGTCAAAGGGATTCTCTCCACCACAGGATTCCAGGAACCACCAGAAACTAACACCCAACACCTAAGATAGCCCAATGGGTAGAGGCCAGCATAAAAGCTCAACCAACAAAAGGTAGAGCAATATGGCATCTCCAGAACCCAGTTATCCAGGGGCAAGCAGTCCTGGAACACCAGCATAATTAAAATTCAAGAAGATGATCTAACATCTATGCTTATGAAGATGATAATAGAGGAAACACATAAAATGTGTAAGTAACTAGAGGAAGATAAAGTCAAACGGATTATGGCCATCTGTAAAGAAATAGAGGAAGATAAAGACAAACAGATTATGGCCATCCCTAAAGAAATAGAGGAAGTTGCAGCCAAACAGTTTGTGGCCTTTGAAGAAGAAATACTTAAATCACTGAAAGAAATAAAAGAAGCAGAGGATTGTCCAAACAAGCAGCTGAAGGAATTGAAGGAAAAACAGGAAATTACAGTCAGACAGGTCAAGGAAATCAACAAAACAGCTGAATATATGAAGATAGAATTGGAAAAATTAAAGAAAACACAAATGGAAGAAATTGTTGAGAGAAAGAACTTTGGGAAGAAAACAGGAACTACAGAGGTAAGCATAACCAATATACTACAAGAGATGGAAGAAACAATCTCAGGTGTGGAAGATACAATGAAAGAAACCGATGTATCTGTAAAAGAAAATATTAAATCTGAAAATTTCTTACACAGTCCATCCAAGAAATACAACATGAAAACACAAAACCTAAGAATAATAGGAATAGAGGAAATAGATGATTCCCTCCTCCAAGGCCCAGAAAATATTTTCAACAAAATCATTGAAGAAAATTTCCCCAAATTAAAGGAGAGGCCTATAAGAATACAAGAGGCCTACAGAACAACGAATGTATTAGACCAGAAAAGAAAATCTTCCTGCCACATAGTAATCAAAACAGTAAGTATACAGAACAAAGAAAAAATATTAAAACTGCAAGGGAAAAAGGCCAAGTAACATATAATGGCAAACTCATCAGAATCACACTTGACTTCTCAACAGAGACTATGAAAGCCAGAAGGTCTGAACGGATATCAAGCAGACTCTAAGAGAACACAGATGTCAGCCCAGGCTACTATACCCAGCAAAACTCTCAGTACTCATAGACAGAAAAAACAAGATATTCAACAACAAAAACAAATTTCAACAATACCTACACACAAATCCAACACTACAGAAGACACTAGAAGGAAAAATACAACCCAAGAAAACTAACTACTTAGAAAAAAAACAAAGGAAATAATTAACCTCGCTACACCAAAACAAAAAATAACCAAGAACACAAACTTACTACCACAGCCAAGATCAAAATCCGAGGATCTAACAGCTCCTTGTCATTAATCTTTCTCAACATCAATAGACTCAATTCCCCAATAAAAAGACAAAGACTAGTAGAATGGATGCATAAATAAGACCTAAAAAATCTGTTGTATACAAGAAACACACCTAAGTCACAAAGACAGACATTATCTGAGAGGAAAGGGCTGGAAGAGAGTTCTCAAAGCAAACAGACAGAAGAAACAAGCAGGAATAACCATTCTAATATATATATAATAAAATAGACTTTCAACCAAAATTAATAAAAAGAGATAGGGAAGGACACTTCACATTCATCAAGGGAAATTCCCACCAGGAAGACATCACAATCCTGAACATCTATGCCCCAAATACAAGGGGACCCAGATTTGTAAAAGAAAAATTAATAAAACTGAAACCTACATAGATCCACACACATTAATAGTAGGAGACTTCACAACCACACTCTCAACAAGGACAGGTCAACAAAACAGAAATTAAACAAAGAAATAATGTCTCTAACAAAGGTCATGAAACAAATGGACCTAACAGACATCTACAGAACCTTACATGCAAACACAAAATAATTCACCTTATTTTCAGCACCTCATGGAACCCTCTCCAAAACAGACCATAAAGTTGGTCACAAATTGACACTCAGCAGAAACAAGAAGATTGAAATAAACCCTGTATCATATCTGATCTCCATGGATTAAACCTGGACCTCAACAACAAGAGAAATAGAAAAAAGCCTACACATACATGGAAACTGAACAACTTGCTACTAAATGACAGCTGGTCAGGGAAAAAAATAAAGAAAGAAATAAAAGTCTTCCTAGAATTCAATGAAAATGAAGACACAACATACCCAAACTTATGGGGTACAATGAAAGCCATACTAAGAGGAAAGTTCATAGCACTAAGTGCCTTCAAGAACAAATTTAAGACATCTCATTCAAGCAACTTAATGGCTCACCTAAAAGCCCTAGGGGGAAAAAAAACAGAAACAGACACACCAAAAAGGAGTAGACTGCTGGAAATAATCAAACTCAGGGCTGAAATCAATGCATCAGAAACAAATAAAGCAATTCACAGTGTTAGTATTCTGAAACAACCTTGCTTCTGGGTTACCTAGCAACTTATGACATCATCTTGTATTGCCCAGCCAGGTGGCCACACCTGGGAGCGTGGTTAGTAATTACCTGACCTTTAAAAGGACAACAGGACACCTGTTCTCTCTCTTACCCTCTTACTCTTATTCCTCACTCTCTTATTCCTCTTACTCCCTCTCTTATCCTCCTACTCTCTTACTCTCCTCTCTCTTTCTATGATGCGCCCACCTTTTCTCCTCTCCGCTATCCCTCTCTCACCCATCATGGCCCACTCTTGTTCCCCCTTCTCCCCTAATAAACCCCTTTCATAGAAAACCTGTTGTAAGCCTCATCTTATTTCTAACATTGGCGAGCCAGCCAGGAGTAAAATGGCTTTAACAGGTTTGCTCTGTTCTTACCTAAACTGCTCTCTTGGTCCTCTGAAATTTTCCGGACTACCTATGCTTTTCCTACATGTCTGCTTACAACCTTACACCCTGCTGTGTGTTGGTGGGCAGGAACGGGCAGCCAGCACAGAGACCTCTAACTGCAGCTACAGGAAGAAGAAGCTATGTCTGCCGCCTCCTGGATGGGCACGGTGTGCCGGGATGCTTTGGAATTGCGCTCCCACTTCAGATACACAGCCTGCTTCTACCTAGGCAAGCATCCTTCCCTCCAACCTCCTCCCTCACCAAGCTGCACAGTGGAGCTGTGGTGGCAAGCTCTTGGCTCTGGGGACTCCCCGCCATGACCCTGCTTGGGCCTTGCTCCAAGCCTGAGGAGCTCTCGCTGTACTAAAATCAGCTTAAAGGTACTTGATGTTTAGGAAAAATTGCCTGATCGCACTGAACAAGATTTTAAACTTGTCGCGGGATCTTAAACCTACCACGCAAGACTTGTGATGCCATGTTGCTTTTGGGCAAATCACTACGGGCTCAATGCTGTGTCGTCGCCATTTTTAATTAGGGCAAAGAGCTTCCTGCTCCCATGCAGTGGCCCCTCACCCACCAAAGTCGTGTTCTTCCTAGCTCTGCAAAATTCTCCAAGCTGTGTTTTTAAACTCAGACTTCCAATTCTTCTAATCTTTTTCCAAGCTTTTAAATAGCAAAAAAAAAAATCTTTTCTCCCTAATTTCTGTATATTCTACTCTTGTTTTAAATGCTTTAAATTTCTTATCTAATACTTTATATAATTTTCTCATGTTTATAAAACTTCCTTAATAATTGTTTGTTTTATCTTTTAGACTAGACAACAATGACAAGCCTCATTTAGATTAGTATACATTTTTATAAAAATTCAAAGTTGTGTTTTACTATCTATGATTCAACCCTGCTTCAAAATAAATTTTATATAATAATAAAAATTCAAAGTTATAAGTATCTATTCAAGTTAAGTTGGTTTAAAATATGTATCTGATTGTTTGTCTCTTTCAGTTCTCAAATTCAGTTCACAAATGTTGCTGTTTTTTCCTGCTATGATCAAGATTCACCAGTAGGCTTTCTGGTTAATGGGTTTGATATAATAAATTCAAATATAATTTAAAATTACTTTATACTGTTTTACTATATTGTTGGTTTTGAACTTACAGCTCAGGGGTTTGTTGTTAACTACAAGTTGTCTACCAATATCCTAAATTAAGAGCTATTAATTAAAATTATATTTATATTAAGATAAGGTCATTGTGCTATATCTCTAGTCTCAAAAGGTTAAAATATACTGGTCTTATAAGCTATAAACTTTTATATACTAAACTAAACAAAAAAAACTCTTGTGCTCTCATTTTAATAGACTGTATTATAACTTTTAAGATTCTAACTTAGCAAGGACAAAACCTAAAGTCCTAATATACAATGGTTAACAAATAAAAGTTAATAGTCATCTCATAGATATCCAAATATATTTATAGTTCTACAGATAAAAATATAGTCTCACTGCAGTTTTTAATAAACATTGAGAATGGTCATTGAGTCACTCATATAAGAGTTGCTAAAAGCCTCCCCAATAGGCTCTAGACCTTGGTTGCTCCCATGGGGCTGCTGGCATTCTTGCACAAAAGACAAGAGGTCTGCAGTGCCCCATCTCGTGGGGATATAGCCAAAAGTCAGTTTGCCAGGTGACCGTTTCAAATCCAGCAAAAGGGGACACACTGGTCCCGTTGCTGGCTCAACATAGCTGCCAGTCAGCAGACTGGCCTCTAGAGGTCAAAAGGTTCCCAAGCAGGCTTGTCCTCTGTGCCCAGCCATACAGGTCAACCAACACAAGGGCCACAAATACTTCCAGCCTTCTAGCTCTTTGGCCTGGCAGAGGACAAACGGCTCCTCGATTCAGCGACCTCTACCACTCTCGCCCAGCCCAGGGTAACAGTACAGGTCTGTTTTGGTCTCATAATGAGGGCCCGTGGACATATTGCCAACTTCTGTGTTGGGAGACTTCAGAAGCCTTCTCAGTTCTCTTCATATGCAGGAGACAAGGCCTTAAGTCTAAGTTCTGGAGCTGCCATTGTCAGGCCTAGACACAATATGCCTTGCTGCTAGAATCAATAACAAGCTTAAATGTAAACTTTTACCATCCTTTATTTAGCTAAAGGACAGTTAATATTCATAGCAGTCTCAACTATGTCTCATGGTAAACATCTATACAAAGGGCCTAAAAATCTTTAATGGTCTAAAAATGTTTTAATGTTGGTAAAGATAAGTTATACATATCTGAGAGTTTAAAAAGTGTCTTAAGGTTGATAAACACAAGTTATACTTGTTTGAGAACCTAAAATTGTGTCTTAAAGTTGGCACGTGCAAGTTATAAAGGTTACAGCGTCTAAGGTAATTTAAAATATCCTAAATAGGTAAAACTGCTTAATGGTTTCTCCTGTTCCTATGCTACTGTTATGTTGACTGTCCAGAGTTGTGACCTTTGTTGATGAAGCTCTAATTTATTAGTCTACTATATTAGTCTAACTCTAATACAAAAACATTCCACTCTGTGACGTATTTTGTTTCTAAGTTCAAGATTGTCTCCATAATATGTATGCTTATGCTGTTAAGATCTATTATGGTTCTAAGCTCAAGATTGTCTCCATCATATATACGCTTATGCTGTTAAGATCTATTATGGTTCTAAGCTCAAGATTGTCTCCATGATATATATGCTTATGCTGTTAAGATCTATTATGGTACTAAGCTCAAGATTGTGTCCATCATATGTATTCTTTTGCTATTAAGATCAAGTAAGTTTCCCTTTTACTTCATGAAAGGCTTTTGCCTTTTCAGAACTTACCTTAAGGAATGCTTGTGCTGTTAACACATACATGTCTATTGCTTTTTCTACAATGTATATTTCAGTGCAGATTGCAATTGTGATACTAACATGTCTAAAGTTTTATCTCCTTCTTAAAACTTAAAAGTAATTCTTATAAGCTGCAGGAAGTCCACCTAAATCCACCTCTCAGGTCAATTGGACTCTAGATAAGTACTGCACTTATTGCCTATCTCAAAAGGTAGTATTTCTCCCCTTTCCCTGGTTCTGGGACTCCCTTTACTAGCTACCATACTGCTATTTACTGTATGCAACACTGGCTTGATTGGTGAGATTTCCTCATTGCCAGCACCTACATTAATGAGTTCACCTCAGTTGTCAGCATAAAACACCTCTCTTGGTAGGAGAAGCTTGACCGTTGAGCTCCCTTCAAGTTCATACTATCTTTTGAGGCGGAGGGACCCTTCCAACCATGTCTAGGGCTAACCCTCTGCTGACCTTCATTTTAAGGCTCACTTTCATTTTATGGTTCACTTTCCCTTGGGAGGCGTTGTCGCACGTGGTCTCTCTGTTGCTGAAGCTGAAAGTAGTCCTAACATTAGGCAACCACCGTGCTCTTGTGTGCCCCAGGGGTACGTCCTTCTGACTGGACAACTGACGAGTCGTTCAGACATATAGGGTCTGGTTCCGAGCCATACCTTGCTCTCTTGGGAAGCCAAAGACAAGGTTCCTGGCCCTGCCTCCCAATAGGAAATGCCCAGACACCGGTCTCCAAATTCTCTCATGAGTTGTCTTCTGGAGAATTTCAGGTTTCTACACCTAGTGCCCGCTAGCACTAGGGGCTCCAATTTTACACACTTCTGTAACCAAACCTTGCCTCAATGACAGATCTAGAGTAAAGCCTTCTTAGCTACTGCCAATCATTGGGTAAATAAAGGTTCCCCAGGTAAACGGAGATTCCCATATACAAGTCTCATTGATTCAAACCTTCCATCTCTGTTTGCTATCCCAAAAGTTTTTAATGTACACCTAAAGGATTTTCTCCATAACCTACTTAACTTTATCTTTTGCCTATATATGTGTTTTACAGTGTCCTGCCAGACACAGATGTTCCTAT
>CM053742.1:69095556-69113496 GCA_028658305.1 Pachyuromys duprasi
TGGCTTAATAGAATGAGTTTGGAAATGTTCCTACTGTTTCTATTTTGTGGGATAGTTTAGAGAGAATTGGAGTTAGCACTTCTTTGAAGGTCTTGTAGAATTCTGCACTGAATCTATCTGGCCCAAGATTTTTTGGGAAGGGAGAATGTTGATGACTGCTTCAATTTCCTTGGGGGATATAGGTCTATTCAAATTTTCTACCTGATCTTGACTTAATTTAGGTAGATGGAATCTATCAAGAAAATCGTCCATTTCATTTAGATTTTCAAAGTTTGTGGCATATAGGCTTTGGTAGTAAGACCTAATGATTGTTTGGATTTCCTCAGTGTATGTTTTTATGTCCCCCTTTTCATTTCTGCTTTTGTTGATTTGGATTATTTCTCTCTGCCTTTTTGTTAGTTTGGCTAGGGGCTTGTCTATCTTGTTGATTTTGTCAAAGAACCAGCTCTTGGTTTCATTGATTCTTTGAATTGTTTTATTTGTTTCTAGTTGATTGATTTCAGCCCTGAGTTTGATTATTTCCAGCCATCTGATCCTCTTGGGTGTTTCTGCTTCTTTTTTTCTAGAGCTTTCAGTTGGGTCATTAAGTTGCTTGTATGAGATGTTTCAAATTTCTTCTTGAAGGCACTTAGTGCTATGAACTTTCCTCTTAACACTGCCTTCATTGTGTCCCATAAGTTTGGGTATGTTGTGTTTTCATTTTCATTGAATTCTAGGAAGTCTTTAATTTCTTTCTTTATTTCTTCCCTCACCAAGCTGTCATTGATTAGCAAGTTGTTCAGTTTCCATGTATGTGCATGCTTTTTGCTGTTTCTTTTGTTGTTGAGGTCCAGCTTTAGACCATGATGGTCAGATAGGATACAAGGGATCATTTCAGTCTTCTTGCATCTGCTGGGGTTTGGATTGTGAACAACAATATGGTCTAATTTGGAGAAAGTTCCATGTGGTACTGAAAAGAAGGTGTATTCTTTTGATTTTGGATGAAAAGTTCTGTAGACATCTATTAGATCCATTTGATTTAGGGTGTCTGTGATTGCCCTTGTTTCACTGTTTTGATTCTGACTTGATGATCTGTCTCTTGGTGAGAGTGAAGTGTTGAAGTCTCACACTATTAAGGTGATGGGATCTATGTGAGATTTCAACTTTAATAATATTTGATTTACATATGTAGGTGGTCTTGAATTTGGGGCATAGTTGTTCAAAATTGAGATGTCCTCCTGCTGGAATTTTCCTTTGATGAGAAGGAAGTGCCCGCCCTCATCTTTTTTGATTAGTTTTGGTTGAAAGTCTATTTTATTAGATGCTAGGATCGCTACCCCACCTTGTTTTCTGGGTCCATTTGCTTGAAACACATTTTCCAGCCATTTACTCTGAGGTATTGTTTATCTTTGTTGCATAGGTTTGTTTCTTGAATGTAGCAGAATGTTAGATCCTGTTTCTGCAACTATTCTGTTAGTCTGTGTCTTTTTATTAGAGAGTTGAGTCCATTAATGTTGATAGATAATAGTGACCAATGACTGTTCCTTCCTTTTATTGTGGAGTTGGTGGTCTTACTATGATTCATTGTGGGTTTTTTCCTCTTTTAATTTTTGCTGGGAGATTGTCTGTATCCTATATTTTCTTTGGTGTAGTTGTTTTCGTTGGATTGGAGTTTTCCTTCTAGTACCTTCTGTAGGGCTGGGTTGCTGCGTAGATATTGCTTAAATTTTGTTTAGTCATGGAATATTTTGTTTTCTCCATCTATGTTGATTGAAAGCTTTGCTGGGTATAGTAGTCTCGGTTGGCATCTGTGTTCCCTTAAAGACTGTATGACCTCTGCCCAGGCCCTTCTGGCTTTCATAGTTTCTGATGAGAAATCTGGTGTGATACTGATAAGTCTCCCTTCATATGTTACTTGACCTTTTTCCCTTGCTGCCTTTAATAGTTTTTCTTTGTTTTTTATGTTTAGTGTTTTGACTATGATGTGATCTGAGGTATTTCTTTTTTGGTCTAGTCTATTTGGTGTTCTATAGGCTTCTTATATGTTTATGGACATCTCTTTCTCTAAATTAGGGAAATTTTCTGCTATGATTTTCCTAAAAATATTTTCTGGTCCTTGGAGCCTGGAGTCTTCTTTTTCATCAATTCCTATTATTCTTAGGTTTCATCTTTTCATGGCATTCTTGATTTCTTGAATGTTTTGTGTTTGGAACTATTCTGATTTTATTTTGTCTTTGATTGAGGAATCAATTTCAGCAAGTGTGTCTTCAGCTCCTGAGATTCTCTCTTCCACCTCTTGTATTCTATTGGTGATGCTTACCTTTGTGGTTCCTGATCTTTTCTCTAAGTTCTCCCCTTCCAGGTTTTCATCTGTTTGGGTTTTCTTTATAGATTCTAATTCTGATTTTGTGGTTTGCACCATTTCCTTCATCTGCTTGAATGTGGCTCCTATTTTTGTATTTGTTTCCTCTCTATATGGTTCTAATTGTTCCTCTACATGGGTCATTATATTCTTTTGAATTTCTTTGAGATCTCTGTTTGTTTCCTCTTTTTGTTCCTGAATTAACTGGATAGTCATAGCTTTAAAATTATTTTCCTGAGTTTCTGCTGAATTAAAATATCCATTAGTTTTCGGTGATTCTGGTGGTGCCATGGTGTCCTGTTTTTTGTTAGGTGAGTTCTTATGTTGACCTTTTGTCATTGCTTATATATAATCTTCACTGTTTCTTCCTTAAGTCAGACCTTCGGACTGGAACCGTCCTACTCTGATGTCTGTAGAATTCTTCAGAAAGATCAGTGGGGACGAGAGGATTGAGACTGTGTCTTGTTGCTTCATTTATTCCTGAGCAGGTTTCCTGAATACCCCGTGGTCTACAGTCTGTGGCGAGGTCAGCATGCTGGACTCTGAGGTCTGCAGTTGGCGCTGTGGGCGGCACATGTTGCACTCTCTGCGCCTGGCCCAGAAATCTGCGCTGGCAGCCCAGCAGGCTGCACTCTGCTCCCTGATTTGGGAAGCGCTATCTGCTTCCTCAGAAGCTACCCCCTTAGACAAGGCTGTGGGGGAATGCTGGAGATCTGTGCTTGGAATGTGCTGCCTGCGCTCCTTGCAAGTTGCTGTGTGCACTGCGTGCTGCCTCAGATGTTGCTTTCCTGCTAGCTGCGGTATCTACCCCCTACTTCCTCTGCTGCAGTCTTGGCCATGTCCACCACTGCTTCTGTCAGTTGGGAGGAAGTACCCCGGAATCCATTCCCCAGGAAAAGTCCATTGAGATGACCACAGCTGACCTGTGTCATATTGGACTCAGATCAGATTTTGTGCCCCTTCTCCCCGGCCTCCTCGTATGGTTGGTTTGGGTTCCACAGCCCCTCGATTCACCACTTTGAGGACAGGGAAACTCGGGGTCTGCTGCTCTGGGTCTCACAGATCTGTGCTCAGATGTGTCTGGGATGACCACAAGCGCCCACCGATCTAGGGGACCTTTTCCAGGGAGATCCTGGGTGCCCTAGCTCAGTCCCTGTTTGCTTCCTTCCCTGTGGGGTTTTCTCCTGACTGGGCACCCCAGACTCTGATGCCCTGGTGTTCACAGTTCTTCTGTGGTGGAGAGTTGGGCGCACAGCAAGTCTCTGTGCTCTGGGATGGAAGCTTGTTCAGAGATGGCGTGCACAAGCCCACCGTTCTGAGAGATCTTTTCCCTGGGAAGGCTGGGTGACCTAGGTCAGTCCCTTTTCCTTCCCTCCCTGTGGGTTTTTCTTGAGACTGGGACTCCAAAAAATGGTGTATTTTGTGCCCACCTTTCAGCCTGGGAAGGCGATCAGGACACACAAGCGTGTGATTCTGGTCTGGCGACTGGCTGCCTGGGCGATCAGGGATCTCTTCCAGGTTCTTGCTGGGTGTCCTGGGAGTGGATGGGGCCGGTTCCCACACCTTGGAATCTGGGAAACAGGATCACTGTTGTTTTTGGGCCCACAGTCCAGTCCCTTGGTTGCTGTACCAAAAATGTTGTCCTGCAGCTCGGAAGCAGTGTCCTCCTGGTGCCGCCATCTTGTTCTCCCCCCCCCTCATTTTAATCCTTTTTATATAAATATATATGAATACATTTAGGAAGATTCTGCAATAGTAGGTAAGTTTCTGTGTGACTTTCCCAAAAAGCTGTTAGTGTTATTTATCCTGTCCTATTCTTTCCTCTATTCTCCCATTCCCTCCCGCATCATTTAAACACTCTTATTCTATTAACGACTTTTCAATATTTGTACCACTGCTTTCTCTCTTCTCTACTTCAAATCACCCAGGATAGCTGCGTACTCATTGTGAGTGAAACATAAATATTATAGTCTAGCATCTGAATGAAAAATGGAAATAAAAAAAAAAGGCAAGGAACAAACCATCTAGACAGAAGCTAAACAGGGAAATAATGACACCTAAAGAGGTCCTAAATCAAATGCCACTAATAGATATCTACAGAACATTTCACCCCAACTCAAAAGAGCATATCTTCTTCTCAGCACCCCAAGGAACCCCCTCCAAAAGTGAGCACATAGTCGGGCACAAAGCAAGCCTCAACAGATAGAAGAAGATTGAAATGTTCCCTTGTATCCTATCAGACCACTATGGACTAAAACAAGACCTCAAAAACAACAGAAATAACAAAAAGCAAACATAGACATGGAAATTAAACAACTCTCTACTCAACAACTGATGGATCAGGGAAGAAATTTTTAAAAATAAAGATTTCATAAAATTCAATGAAAATGAAAACACCACTTACCCTAAATTATGGGACACAATTAAAGCAGTGCTTAGAGGAAAATTCATAGCACTAAAGTGCCTTCAGGAAGAAGTGTCAGATATTTCATAAAGGCAACTTCATAGCATACCTGAAGCCCCAGGATGGGGGTGGGGGGAAAGCAGACAGACTTGAGAGGAGTAGACAGTTGGAAATAACCAGACTCAGGGCTGAAAGCAATAAATTAGAAACAAATAAATCAATTCAAAGAATCAATGAAACCAAGAGCTGGTTCTTTGAGAAACTCAACAAGATAGAAAAACTATTAGCCAAACTAACTAAAAGATAGAGAGAAATTATACAAATCAGCAAAATAAAAAACAAAACGGAGGACATAACAACAGACACTGAGGAAAGTCAAAGGATCATAAGGTCTTACTTCAAAAGGCAACTAAATTTGAAAATCTAAATGAAATGGATTTTCTCCATAGGTTCCATTTACCTAAGCTAAACCAAGATCAGTTAAATAGTTTAAACTATTAAACTATTAAAATAGTCTTATACCTCCCAAGGAAATAGAAGCAGTCATTTATCCCCCCAAAACAAACAAACAAACAAACAAACAAAAAACAACAAAAACCCAGGGCCTGATGGTTTCATCACCAAATTTGACAAGACCTACAAAGAAGAGCTAACACCAATATTGTTCAAAATATTCCCTATTCCACAAAATAGAAACAAAAGGAACATTACCAAACTCATTCTATGAAGCCACAGTCATCATGACACCTAAACCACACAAAGACCAGATTAAAAAAGGGTACTTCAGACCTATCTCTCATATGAACATTGATACAAAAATCCTCAATGAAATAATCTCAAACTAATTCCAAGAACACATGAAAGATATTATCCATCATGACCAAGTAAGCATCATCCCAGGCATGCAGGGGTGTTTCAATATACAGAAATCCATCAATGTAATCCATCACACAAACAAACAGAAGAACAAAACCCTATGATCATCTCCTTAGCACTTGACAAAATCCAGCACCCATTCATCTTTAAAGTTTGGAAGAGATCAGGGATATAAGTCACATACCTAAACACAGTAAAGGCAATATATAACAAGCCTATAGCCAACATCAAACTAAATTGAGAGAAAATTACTTCAATCCCACTGACATGTGGGACAGGGCAAGGCTGTCCTCTCTTTCCTTATCTCTTAAACATAGTACTTGAAGTCCTAGCTAGAGCAATAAGACAACTAAAGGAAATCAAGGGGATACAAATTGTAAAAGAAGTCAAAGTATTACTATTCACAGATGATTTTTTTAGTATACATAAATGACCCCCAAAATTCTACCAGAAACCACTTCAGCAGATAAACACCTTCAGCAAACTGGCTGAATATAAAATTAACTCAAAAATTAATAGCCTTCCTCTATAAAAAATACAAAAGGACAGAGAAAGAAATTACAATAGCCGCAAATAACATAACATAACATAACATAACATAACATAACATAACATAACATAACATAACATAACATAACATAACATAACATAAAGCTCCTTGGTCTAACTTTAACCAAGCAAGTGAAATACTTGTTTGACAAAAACAAACTAACAAACAAAACAAAAAAACCTTCAAGTCTCTGAAGAAAGAAATTGAAGAAGATATCAGAAGATGTGAAACTCTCCCATGCTTATGGATAATTAGGATTACTATAATGAAAATGGCCATGTTACCAAAAGTAATCTACAATTCAATGCAATCCCCATCAAAATATTTACACAATTCTGTACAGAACTTGAAAAAAAAACAGTTCTCAAATTCATACAAACAAACAAACAGAACTGCTATGATACTCCTGTCCAATAACAGATCTTCTGGAGGTATCTCCATCCCTGATCCAAAGCTGTACTAAAGAAAGAGCAACAGTAATAAAAATTTCCTTGAAAGGAGACAGTCTGGAGAATGAATAGAACTGAAGAGAAGAACCAGAAATAAACCCACACACCTACAGATGATAGATTTTTGACACAAAGCCAAAACAATACAATTTAAAAAAGGATAGCATCTTCAACAAATGGTGCTGGTCTGTCTAGATGTCTACATATAGATAAATGCAAATAGATACACAATTATCACCCTGTACTAAAGTCCAAGTGAATTCAAGGCCTCAATATAAAACTAGACACACTAAACATGTTCGAAGAAAAAGTGAGGAAGAGCCTGGAACTCATTGGCACAGGAGACAACTTGCTGAACAGAACACTAGCAGCACAGGCTTTAAGACCAACAATCAATAAATGGGACTTCATAAAACTGAAAATCTTCTGTAAAGTAAAAGATACTGTCATCAAAATAAATCAACAGCCGGCAGACTGGGAAAGGATCTTCACCAACCCTCTATCTGACAGAGGGCTAATATTCAGAATATATAAAGAACTGAAGAAGTTAAACACCAACAAACCAAGAAATCCAATTAAAAAATACAGAGCTTAAATAGAGAATTCTCAACAGAGGAATATCGAATGGCAGAGAAACACTTAAATGCTCAAAATCCTTATTATTTTATTTTAATTAATTTATTTTCTATTCACTTCACTTTACAGTTGTCCAATCTCTCCTTCCCTTCCAGATCCACTCTCCTTATTTCCTTCTTCCTCCCTTTCCTATTCCTCAGAAAAGAGGAGCTCCCTTTCCCATCTGTCCCAGCCCATCATATTGCCTGAGGACTGAGCCTGTCCTCTTTCCCTGATGCTTGGCAAGTCAGTCCCACCAGAAGAAATTGAGTCTGTGTCTGATGCAGTGCCCACTTCCCTTATTAGAGGACTCACATGAAGCTTAAGCTACCTACCTGCTACGTCTTTTTAGGAGGCCTACTTCCAGTTCATGCACGGTCCTTTGTTTATATGTCCATCTCAGCAAAACCCTGTGGTCCCTACTTAGTTGGCCATGTTGTTCTCTTTGTGGAGTGTTTGTAAACTACAAGTCCTTTTTTTCTTTCCTCCAACTTTTTCACAAGACTCCCTACTTTCCCTACGTTTCTCTTTCCCTTCACTGTTTCATAAGACTACCCAAAGTTTGGCTGTCTCCGCATCTCTTTTTAGGTGTTACTGGGTAGAATCTCTTAGAGGACAACTGTGATAGGTTCTATGGGCAAGCTTACCAGAGTATCGTTCACAGTGTCAGGGGTTGGCATTGTCCCATAGGGTAGATCTTTGTTGGGCCAGGCATTGGTTGGGTGTTTCCTCAATATCTACTCTAACTGCTCTGTCTTTATCTTTGCACATCTTATAGAGAAGGTAAATATGGAGCCATCTTTCCAGCCTAAACAATCAAACTATTAAATAAAGATATTTGTTTATTTACTATACATGTTGGTCTTAAATGCCCTTTGTAATAGGAATGACCTTGAATTCCTGATCCTTCCCTTTCTGCTTCCCAAATAATTAATATTACAGGTATACCATAGCACACCAAGTACAGATTGTTTTCTTTAATAGATCATGCTAACCTTTAATTCTGATTTTCTTTCTTACCTGGAAAAATTGTATAAATTCTCTGTCTTTCCCTAAATCTGTCTCTGTCTCTCTCTTTCTCTCTCTCTTTTGAGACAAAGTTCTTGTCTCACTGTGTAGCCCAGACTAAATCCAACCTTGCAGCAGTCCTCTTGCCTAAGCCTCTGGATGGCTGGGATTACAGATGAGCCATCACATTAAGTAAAAAATAAATAAATAAATAAATAAATAAATAAATAAATAAATAAATAAGAAAGAGAGAAAGAGAGAGAGAAAGGAAGGAAGAAAGAAAGAGAGAGAGAAAGAGGGGAAGAATGCAATATTTTTATTCCTTTAGTATTTTCATCTCTGAATCATTCTTTGATGAATTGGTGTTTGTTATTATTCTCCAATACTATACTCCAAATTAGCAATGATTGGGTGATTCAACATTCACACCTACATTTGCATGAATGAGAAGAACACTAATTGGACTCATCTACAGATAAAGAAAATGAGTTTTTTGTTTCAATATATAAAATAAAACCGAGAGAAACAACTCTTTTTGCTACTCAAAGAACTTAAGTTATGATACTTCAAATAATTTTTTTCTCTTTTATTTTGTAATTAATGTTTTTTTTATTTTTTATATTAGTTACAGTTTATTAACTTTATATCCCAGCTGTAGCCCCCTCCCTCATTCCCACCCATTCCCACCCTCCATCCCTCACCTCCTCCCTGCCCCTTTCTAAGCCCACTCATAGAAGAGGTACTCCTCCCCTTCAATTTGACTCTTGCTTATCAGGTATCTTCAGTACTGGCTACAATATCCAATCCTCACTTAGTAAAACAAATGTGATAGACATTGGAAGTGAGAGAAAACAAGTAACAGGAGAGGAGCCTACCACAGAGGGCCTCTGAAAGATTCTACCTAACAGTGTGTCAAAGCAGATTCTGAGACTCATAACCAAACTTTGGGTAGAGTGAAGGGAATCATAGGAAAGAAGATGGAGTTAGTATGAGCTGGAGAGGACAGGAGCTCCACAGGGACCAAATATATCTAGGCACAGGAGTATTTTCTGAGACTGTTTCTCCAGCTATGTATAGGTATAGCCTAGAACCCCTGCTCAGACGTGGCCTATGGCAGCTCATTATTCAAGTGGGTTTCCTAGTAGGGGGAACAGGACTATTTCTGACATGAACTCAACAGCTGGCTCTTTGATTTTCCCCCCTTGCCCCTGAGGGAGAAGCAGACTTGCTAGGCTACTTCCAATATTTTTTCACTTAAAAAAACTCAAGACATTCTCTCTAAATGTAAATTCATGTTTTCATCTAAAATTATCATTAAAGACTACAGGATCAAAAATATAAGGAGTTTGCTGTGGACACAAATTTCACAAGGAATATAAATTTCTATCAAGAGAAGAAAGAGTAACCATTGAAAACTAGATTTTAAATAAAACAATCTAAAGTATAAATGTGTTTGTTTCAGATCTCTTAAGTGAAACCTAAAAGCCTTACTTACACTTTGTGTGTGTACAATTTATGAAATTTTTCAGCCAGTAGAAATTAGTTTAAATGTGATTGCATATACATAATATACAGAGGACCCCAACTGTGGTTTCTGAGACTTTATGTCTCAAGAATATTACTGAACCAGGGAAACAAGGATAATGGTAGATGGGTTGAAAATGGTAGAAATGAAAATATATTAAGACAAGACTTCTGAGTTTGGAAGTAGTCCAGAAAGAAGGGTCATAACCTAATAAAGAGAGTTGTTAACCAGAATAGGTCCCTTATACACAGCATGACTGACTTCATTTGTTGATCTTTTGTATTATTTTATGCCTACTCTGTCCATTTCAAGTAGCTTCATCAGGAATTTCCACTTTGATCCATATTATTAACTTCTTCCACATGATAGTCCTTTTAATTTTTTATAATTTATTCACTTAATATCCCAATTGTAGCATCCTCCATTGTCTCCTCCTGATCCCATTCACCTTCCTTCTTCTTCCCATCCTCCTCCTCTAGTCCACAGAAAGGGGAAGCCTCCTCTCCTACAGTCTGACACCAATCTATCAAATCTTAGCAGGACTGCATGTATCCTCTTTCTCTGTGCCCTGGAAAGGCCACTCTGCCAAGAGTTGAGATCAATGAGAAAGCAGGCAAAAGAGTTCATGTCAGAGACAGCCCCTACTCCCCTTACTAGTGAACCCACATGGTTACTGAGCTGGCTATTTGCTACATCTGATCAGGAAGTGTAGGTCTTTATACAGGGTCCACACTAGGCCAAGATTTCTTGGCTTTGTTGGTCTTCTGGAGCTCCTGTCCCTTCAGGATCCTTCTATCCTCTCACTCTTCCATAAGACTACCTATGCCCTGCCCAAAATCTAGGGTTGTCGGTATTTGCTTTGATTCCCTGATGGGTGCAGTTTTGCCCAAAGACAGCTATTGTAATCTCCCATCCTATTCCCTCTCTTCAAGCACTTATTCTGGTGACTATTCTATTGTCCCTTCTAAATGAGAACTAAGCATCCTTTCTAGGGTCTTCCTTATTATTTAGCTTCTTTAGGTCAGTGGGTTTTACTATGATCATCCTGTATTATATGGCAAATAACCTCCTGTAAGTGAATATATACTCCGTGAATGTCTTTCTGGTTGTGTGTGACTTTACTCAAGATCATTTTTTCTACTTCTATCCATTTGCCTGACAAGTTCATGATTTCCTTGTTTTTAATTGCTGAGTAGTACTCCATTGTGTAAAAGTACCACATTTTCTTTATCCCTTCTTCAGTTGAGGGACATTTAGGTTGTTTCCAGATTCTGGATAGTATGAATAAATCTGCTATGAACATAATTGAGCAAATGTCCTCATTGTATGGTGCGGCATCTTTCAGATATTTGCCCAGGGGCAGATAAGCTTGTTCTGACTATTCCTGATTTTTGAGGAAGCCTCAGGTTGATTTCCAAAGTGGGTATACAAGTTTGCACTCCAACCAGCAATGGAAAGGTGTTTTCCTTTCTCCACATCCTTACCAGCATGTGCGATCCCTTGAATCTTTGATCTTAGCCATTCTGATGGGTGTGAAGTGAAATTTCAGGGCTGTTTTGCTTTGCATTTTCCTGATGATGGAGGATGTTGAGCATTTCTTTAAGTGTTTTAAAGTCATTCTATTTAATCTATTAAGAATTCTCTGTTTAACTCTGTGCCCCATTTTTTTAAATTGGATTATTTGGTTTGTTGGTATTTAATTTATTGAGTTCGTTATATATTCTGGATATTAGCTCTCTGTTAGATGTAAAGTTGTTGAAAATATTTTCCCACTCTGCAGTCAAATGACTGTGTCCTTTGCAGAAGCTTTTCAGTTTCATGATGTTCCCATTTATAAATTTTTTATCTTAGAGCCTGAGTTATTGTTATTCTGACCAGGAGTTTGTCTCCTGTGTCAATTATTTCAAAGCTCTTTCCCACTTTTTCTTTTTTTAAAATAATTTATTTTTTGTTCACATTACATCCTGATTATAGCCCCCCTGCCTACAAGATGTGCAGGGATAAAGATAGAGTAGCTGGAAAACAGACTGAGGGAATGCCCAACCAATGCCTGGCCTAACTGAAGACCTACCCAATGGGATTTGCCAACCGCTGACAATGTGAATGATACTCTGCTAAGCGTGCAGACAGTAGCCTGACAGTAGTATGAGAAACTCTACCCATTAGTGCTTCAAAAAAGATGCTGAGACTTACAGCCAAATATTGGGAGGTGCTCTAGGAATTTTGTGAAAAACTAAGAGGAAAGAGAAAAGGATTTGTAAGTGTCAGGAGCTCCACAAGAAGACCAACAGCACCAACTAACCAGGGCTCAGAGGGGCCTTTGGAATCTGAAGCACCAACCAAAGACCATGCATGGACTAGATGCCAATTTTCTTCTAACAGATTTAGTGTTTCTGATTTTAAGTTGAGGTCTTTGATCCACATAGACTTTAGTTAATGCAAGGTAATAAATATGCATTTGTTCACCTTTTCTAGATGTACACAATCAGTTCGACCAGCACCATTCATAGAAGATGCTCTTTTTTCTCCATTGTTTGGTTTTGGCTTCTTTGTCAAAAATCAAGTGTCCATAAGCGTGTGGGTTCATTTCTAGGCCTTTGATTCAACTTCAATGATTCAACAGTCTGTTTCCATGCCAGTCTCATGTAGTTTTTATTACTTTTGCTTTATAGTACAGCTTGAGATCAGGGGTGAAGCTATGTTGCGACCACCTTTTATCTTACAGGATTGTTTTAGCTATTCTGGGTTTTTTATTTTTCCATATGAATTTGAGAATTGTTTTTCAAGGTCTGTACATAATTGTGTTGGCATTCTGTTGGGAACTACATTGGATCTGTATACTGCTTTTGGTAGAATGGCTATTTTATTATGTTAATCCTACTGGTTTATGAGCATGGGAGATCTTGTTATCTTCTAATATCTTCTTCAGTTTCTTTCCTGACAGCCTTGAAGTTCTTTTCATACAAGACTTTTACATGCTAGGTTAGGGTACCTTATGATTTTTGTGGCTGTTATGACAGGTGTTGTTTTGAATTTCTTTCTCAGACCTTTTGTCTTTGTATATAGGAGGGCTACTCATTTATTTTAGTCAACTTTGTATTCAGCCAATTTGCTGTAGGTGTTTATCAGCTGTAGGCATTGCTTGGTAGAATTTGGGGGGTCAGTTATGTATACTATCATCTCTTCTGCAAACAGTGATGTTTTGACTTCTTTCTTTAAAATTTGTAGACCCTTGATCTCCTTTAGTTGTAGTATTGCTCTACCTAGGATTAAAAGTACTATATTGAAGAAATGCAGAGAAAATTGGCAGCCTTTCCTTGTCCCTGATTTCAGTGGAATTGATTTAGTTTCCTCTCCATTTAGTTTGATATTGGCTATAGGTTTGCTGTATATTGCCTTTATTATGTTTAGCTAAGTACCTTGTGTCTTGATCTCTCTGAGACTTTTAACATTAATTGGTGTTGAGTTTTCTCAAATGCTTTTTCAGCATGTAAGGAGGTGATCATGTGTTTTATTTCTTTTAGTTTATTTATATGGTGGATCACATTTATGGATTTTGATATGTTGAATGACCCCTGCATACCTGAGATTAAGCCTACTCAGTCACTGTGGGTGATATATTCGATGTGTTCTTGAATTCAGTGTGTGAGTATTTTATTGAGTACTTTCAAGTCAATGTTATAGGTAAACCTGGTCTGAAATTCACTTTCTTTTTTGGGTCTTTGTGTTGTTTAATTATCAAGGTGACTGTACCATTATAGAGTGTGTTCGATAGTGTTCCTTCCTTTTCTATATTGTGAAATATTTCAAAGAGTATTGGCATTACCTCTTCTTTGATGGTCTGGTAGAATTCTGAGCTGAAACCACCTGGCCCTGGACTTTTCTTGGATGAGAGCATTTTGATATAGGAGTGTTTAATTTCTTTATTTGATCTTGAGTTAAAATTGGCAAGTGGAATATATCTAGAAAACTCTTCATTTTATTTAGAATTTCGTATTTTGTGGCATAAAGGCTTTTGAAGTAAACCTAGGGGTTCTTTTGATTTCTGCAGTGCCTGTTATTATTATCTATTCATTTCTGATTTTGTCAATTTTCATAGGGTTATGCCTTTTAGTTGATTTGGCTAAGGGTTTGTTTATCCTGTCGATTTACACAAAGAAACAGCTCTTGGTTTTGTTGTTTATTTGAATTCTTCTCTTTTTTAATAATATGTACTTTTCCTATTTTAGTATTTTTAATAATTTTTTATTTTTCATATTAATTACAATTTATTCACTATGTATCCCAGCTGTAGCCTCCTCTTTCATTCCCTCCCAATCCTACCCTCTGTCCTTCACCTCCTCCCATTCCCCTCACCAAGTATACTGTTGGGGGAGGTCCTCCTCCCCTTCCATCTGACCCTAACCTATCAGGTCTCATCAGGACTGGCTGCATTGTCTTCCTCTGTGGCCTGGTAAGTCTGATCCCCACTCAGGGGAAGGTAATCAAAGAACCAGGCACTGAGTTCAACTCAGAGACATTCCCTGTTCCTGTTAATAGGGAACCCACTTGGATAATGAGCTGTCATGGCCTACATCTGTGCAAGGGTTCTAGGTTATCTCCATACATGGTCCTTGGTTGGAGCAACAGTCTCGGAAAAGACACCTGGGGCCCAGATTTCGTAGCTCTTTTGCTGTCCTTGTGGCGCTCCTGTCCCCTCTGGGTCCTTCTATCCCCCGCTTCTTTCATAAGATCCCCTGCTTTCTGCCCAAATTTGGCTATGAATCTCAGCATCTGCTTTGATATCATGAATCTTTCAGAGATCCTCTGTGGTAGGCTTCTATCTTGTTTCCTGTTTTCACCCTGTCCTGATGTCAGTCCCATTTGCCTCTCTGAGTGAATGTTGATCATCTTACCCTGGTTCCTCCTTCTTGCTTAGCTTTTTTAGGCGTACAGATTTTAATAGGTTTATCCTATATTATATGCCTAATA
Source organism: Pachyuromys duprasi (assembly GCA_028658305.1). Classification (NCBI taxonomy): domain Eukaryota; kingdom Metazoa; phylum Chordata; class Mammalia; order Rodentia; family Muridae; genus Pachyuromys; species Pachyuromys duprasi. Next base: position 69,110,296 of record CM053742.1, read on the forward strand.
TCCACTTATAAGTGAGAACATACCATGTGTGTCATTCTGCTTCTGGGATAGCTCACTCAGGATGAATTTTTCTAGTTCCCACCATTTGCCTGCAAATTTCATGGTTCCTTGTTTTTAACTTCTGAGTAGTATTCATTGTGTAAATGTACCACAAATTTTATATTCATTCCTCAGTTGAGGATCATCTGGCTTGTTTCCAGATTCCATTATGAATAAAGTGCTATGAACCTGGCTGAGCAAATAACCTTGTGTACTTGAGCACATTTTGGATATATACCCAGGAGTGATATAGCTGAATCTTGAGTTAGCACTATTCCTAATTGTCCAAAAAAGCACCAGATTGATTTCCAAAGTGGTTGTACAAGTTTACATTCCCACCAGCAATGGAGGAGGGTTCCCCTTTCTCAACAACCTCTGTAGCATGTGTTGACACTTGAGTTTTTGATCTTGACCATTCCAATGTGTATAAGGTAAAATCTCAGGCTCTTTTTGATTTGCATTTCCCTGATGACTAAGGACATTGAGAATTTCATTAAAAGTTTCTCTGCCATTTGTTATTCCTCTATAGAGAATTATCTGTTTAGCTCTGTACCCCAATTTTTAATTAGATTACTTGATTTGTTGCTTTTTAACTTCTTGAATTTATATATTGTGGATATTAGACCTCTGTCCGATATACAGCTGGTGAAGATTCTTTCCCAGTCTGTAGGCTGTCACTTTTTTCTGATGACAGTGTCCTTTGCTTTACAGAGCTGTTTAGTTTCATGAGGTCCCATGTATTAATTGTTGATCTTAGAACCTTTGCTGTTGGTGCTCTGTTTAGAAAATTGTCTCCTGTGCTAATGAGGTCAAGGCTCTTCCCTACTTTTTCCTCTAACAGTTTCAGTGTGTCTGGTTTTATGTTGAGGTCTTTGATCCACTTGGACTTTAGTTTTGTTCTGGGTGACAAATATGGATCTATTTTCATTTTTCTACATGTAGACATCCAGTTATACCAGCACCATTTGTTGAAGATGCTATCTTTTTCCCATTGTATAATTTTGGCATCTTTGTCAAAAGTTAAGTGTCTATGAGTGTGTGGGTTTATTTCTGGGTCTTATATTCGATTCCATTGATCTACCAGCCTATGTCTATGCCAAGTTTATTTATTTTACATGCCAAGGATGCTGCCTCCCTCAGTTCCTCCTTTCCTTTCCTTGTCCCTTTCCTTCTCCCTCTCCTTCCTGAAAAAGGGATCCAACCTCCCCTCACATTAATCCTCCCTCACACATCAAGATAAATAAGGATTGAGGAAATCCTCATCACCAGAGGTCAGGCAATGCAGTCTCCGCCAGGGTTAAATCATACAAAAGCAGGCAATAGAGTCCATGTAGAAACAGCCCTACCACCTTTCGCTTGCCAGGTAACCAATATGAATACTCAGCTGCCCATTGCCCACCTAATATGCAGGGAGCCTTGTTCCAGATCATACATGCTCTTTAGTCTATCTCTCAGTATCGTTCTAAGCCCCCATGGGATTGGGTTAGTTGTCTCTGTTAGTCTTGTGAGGTCCTATCCCTCTCAGGTCCTTCCATCTTTCCCCCAACACTTCCCCAAGACACATGGTGTTCCACACCATGTTTGGCTGCTATTCTCAAATTATGTCTTGATCCCTGCTGGCTGGAGCCTCCCAGATGACCTCAAGGTAGGCTCCTATCTGCAAGCATAATGGAGCATCAATAATAATGTCAGCGGCTGTCTCTCTACTGTAGAGTGTATCTCAGGTTGGGCCAGTTATTGGTTGGGCATTCCCTTAATATCTGTTTCCTCTTTATCCCTGCACATCTTGTGGATGAGGTAATTTGGGGAACAAAGGTTGTGTTGGTGGGTTGTTGTTTCTATCTTTCCTCTATTTCTGCCTTGCTAAGAAGTGGTTACTTCAGTATTCATGTCCTTCTTGTTAGGAGTCTCGGCTAGAGTCATACCCATTTCTTTCAAGAAGCCTACCCTGTTGCATGTCTCCAGCTGGACAAAGTGATGCCCACCCCACCCCCAGATTCCCTCCTTCTTACCAGTCCTCTCATCTACTACCCCAGTTCTTCTCACATCTGACCCCCAATGTTGTTTCCCTTCCTATATCATTATCTGCCTAATTCCCTCTCTTCATCTACTTCTGCTGTCTATTCAATTCCCCTTCTGAGTGACATTCCAGCATCCTCCCTTGGGTCCTCCTTGTTCTTAGATGCTTTGGGTCTGTGGATTGTAGTATAGTTATCCTGTACTATAGGTTTAATATCAGCTTATAAGTGAGCACATGCCATGTGTGTCTTTCTGGGTTTGGGTTATCTAACTTAGGGTGATCTTTTCTAGTACTATCCATTTGCCTGCAAATTTAATGATTTCTTTGCTTTTAATAGATGATTAGTATTCCATTGTGGTGCACTGTGTAAATGTACCTCAATTTCTAAATCCATTCTTTGGTTGTGGGTGGGACAACTAGGTTGTTTCCACCTTCTGGATATTTCAAATGAAAGCACTAGGAACATATTTGAGCAAATGTCTTGGTTGTGTGGTAGAGTGTCTTTTGGGTATATGCCCAGGAGTGGAATAGCTGGATCTTGAGGTATAACTATTCCCAAATTTCAGAGAAAGCACCAGATGTATATACAGAGAATTTGTAAATGTTTGCACTCCCAATGAAGTCCCTCTTTCTCTATATCCTTGCCAGAATGTATTATCACTCGAGATTTTGATCTAAACCATTCTAAGTGATATAAGATGGAATCTTAGAGACATTTTGATTTGCATTTCTCTGATGACTAAGGGCATGGATCATTTCCTGCAGAGTTTCTCAGACTTTTGAGCTTCCTTTGTGGTGAATTCTCAGTCTAGTTTTGCACCCAATTATTAATTAGATTATTTGATTTGTTAATGTTTAAATTCTTAAGTTCATTGAATATGTTAGATATTAGCGTTCTGTCTGACATAGGTTTGGTGAAGATCTTCTCCCATGTGCAGGCTGCAGTACTATTCTATTTTCAGTGTCCTTTGACCTCCAGAAGTTTATCAGTTTCATGAAATCTTATTTATTTTTTTGAAGATTTTTAAAAATTTATTTATTTTATATCAATCACAGGTTAGGTACTTTGCATCCCAGGTGTAACCTCCTCCCTAATTCCCTCCCACCCTCTCACTCCCTCATCTCCCTCCTCCCTGCCCCCT
>CM053742.1:69113996-69131659 GCA_028658305.1 Pachyuromys duprasi
GTTGGTGTGTCTCTGCTGAATGCAGGGCTGTCTGCAATGGTGCCCGAGGCCTTCTCTGTCTGTCCTGTGGACACACACAGGGACTGAGGTTTTTGCTGGTGGGTGCGTGCAGTGTTGGTCCTCAGTGTGCGATCTGGTCAAGATGGTCCCAGGACTTTCTCAGTCTGGGGTGGTTCCCTCTATTGGTGCAAGGTCACCGCGCACCTGTGGGTTGAAGCAGAACTCGGGTCCCTCCCAGACTTGCCTGCGGACTGGCACACAGACTGAGGTTTTGCTGTCGGAAGCGTGTGGCGCGCTCCTGCAGAGTGCAGTCTGGTCAAAATGGTCCCCTGCCCTTCTCAGACTGGGGTGGTTGCGGAGATTGGTGTGTGCCTGCCGCACATCCGTGGGTTGAAGCAGAACCCGGGTGCAGTGTGCGCTCGCAGGGTGCAGTTCAGTGAAAACAGTACCCGGTTCCTCCTCAGACTGCCCGCGAGACTGTGTGATCCAGTTTATTATGGCGGGTGCAGACGCCCAGCGTGGCTGCTTATTCAGATCAGAGCTGTGTGCCACTGGTCACCCAGAGATTTTTCCGGGGAATAACTGGGTGTCCGTAGGGTTTTCCCACTTGATTTTCTCACTGTGGGAGTTCTGCTCACCTGGCAATCACGAATGCTGGCCTTTTAGGTCCCAGAGTTCAGTCTCCTGGTCTCTGCATTGTTTCTGCTGTTCTACTCCTCAGACACAGTGTCCTCTAGTGGCAGCCATCTTGGATCTCTATCAAAATCTTATTTATTAATTGTTGATCTCAGATCCTGCGTTGTTGGTATGCTGCTCAGAAAGTTGTCTCTTATGCGAGTGTTTTCTAGACTTTTCCCTACTTTGTCTTCTAATAGATTTAGGGTCTCTGGTATTATGTCAAAGTCTTTCATCCACTTTAAATTGTTTGTGGTGACTGGTGATTAACACATGTCTGTTTGCATGTTTCTACATGCAGACATCCAGTGACACCAGCACCATTAGTTGAAGATGCTTTCTTTCTTCCATTGTATGCTTTTGGATTCTTTTTCAAAAATCAAGTGCCCATAGCCACGTGGGTTTATTTTCTGGTTCTTTAATTGTGTTCCACTGATCACCGTATATGATGCTACACCAATACCATGCAGGTTTTATTACTGTTGCTCTGTAGTATACCTTGAGGTCAGTGATGTTAATACTGTCAGAATTTCTGTTACTTTAAAAATTGTTTTGGCTCTCCTACGTCTTTCATTTTTGATATGAATGCACTAGTTGCTCTTTTGAGGTCTTTAAAGAATTGTGTTGGAATTTTGTTGAGAATTGCATTGATGGCTTTTGTCAGAAAGACCATTTTACAACGTTAATCCCACAGTCCCATGAGCACGGGAGATCTTTCCAACTTCAAAATTTTTCTTCCGTTTCTTCCTTAAAATACTTGAAGTTCTTGTCATACGGGTCTTTCACTTACTCAGTTAAAATTACAGCATGATGTATTTTTTGTTGCTATTTTGGTGGATGTTTTTCCGTTAATTTATGTCTCTTTTCTCACTTGTATAATAGAGGGCCACTGACTTTTTTGAGTTAATTTTGTATCCACACACATTGCTGAAGGTGTTTATCAACCATAGGAGTTCTCTGGTAAAATTTTGGGGTTGACTCAAGTATCCTATCATATCTGCTAATAGCGATACTTTGACTTCTCTTCCAATTTGTATCCCCTTGTTCTTCTTACTTGTCTCATTGTTATATCTAGAACTTCAAGTACTTTATTGAACAGATATGGTGAGAGTGGCCAAACTAGTCTTGTCCCTGATTTTAGTGGGAACACATTAAGTTTTTCTTCATTTAACTTCTTGTGGCTATTGGCTTGCTGTATATTGTTTTTATTGTGTTTTGGTATGTGCCTTGTATCCCTGATCTCTTCAAAATTTTAAACATGAAGGGGTATTAGATTTTGTCAGAGGCCTTTTCAACATCTAATGAGATGATCATGTTTTTTTTTTCCTTCTTTCAGTTTGTTTATATGGTGATGTTGATGTATTTTCCTATGTTGAACCATCCATACATTCTGGATTTGATTTGCAAGTAAGTTATTGAGTATTTTTGCATCAATGTTCATAAGGGTTATTGGTCTGAAATTCTCCTTCAGTGTTGGGTCTTTGTGTAGCTTAGGTATCAGGATGACTGTGGCCTCATAAAATGAATTTGGTAATTTGCCTTCTTTTTCTCTTTTGTGGAATATTTTGAGGATAATTCGTATTAGTTCTTCTTTGAAAGTCTGCTAGAATTTTGTGCTAAAACTATCTGTCTGAAGGCTCTTTTTGGTTGGGAGGTTTTGAAGACCACTTCTATTTCCTTGGGATTATAGGTTTATTTAAATTGTTAATCTGATCTTGACTTAACTTTGGTAAGTGGTATCTATCCAAAATTCATCCATTTTATTTAGATTTTACTATTTTGTGGCATATAGGTTTCTGAAGTATGATCTAATGATTCTTTTGGTGTCTACTGTTATATCCTCCTTTTCAATTCTGATTTTATGAATTTGAATATTCACTTTGTCTTTTAGTCAGTTTGTTTAAGAGATTTTCTATCTTGCCAATTTTCTCTAGGGAAAAAAAAAAAGTAGCTCTTGGTTTTCTCGATTCTGTGTATTGTTCTGTGTGTTTCTAGTTTATTGATTTCAGCCCTGAGTTTCATGATTTCCTGCCTCTGACTTCTCTTAGGTCTGTTTTCTTCTTCCTCTTTTTCTTATTTTTCTTCCTCTTCTTCTTCTGTTCCTCCTTCTCTCCTAGAGCTTTCAGGTGAGCTGCTATGTTGCTACAATGAGCTCAATCCACTTTTCTTATGAAGGCACTTAGTGCTATGAACTTTCCTGTTAGCACTGCTTTCATTGTTTCCCATGAGTTTGAGTATGTTCTGCCTTCATTTTCATTGAATTCTAGGAAGTTTTTAATTTATTTCTTGATTTCCTCCCTGACCAAGTGGTCATTTTGTAGAGTTTTCAGTTTCCATGAGTTTGTAGACTTTCTATTGTTTCTGTTGTTGAAGTCTAGCATAATCCATGTCGGTCTAATATAATACAAGGTGTCATTTCTTGTGTATTTTGAGGCTTGCTTTGTGTCCAAGGATGTGGGAAATTTTGGAGAAGGTTCCATGAGGTCCTGAGAAGAAGGTATATTCTTTCCTATTTGGATGGAATGTTCTGGAGATAACCTTTAGGACTGCTTGACTCATAATGTCAGTTAGTTTCATTTTTTCTGTATTTATTTTCTGTCTTAATGATCTGTCCATTGTTTATAAGGGTGTGTTGAACTCTCCTACTGCTCCTACTCTTGACGTGTGGGGTTTGATGAATTTTTTTTCCACTCCTTTATTCTGAGATAGTGTCTATCATTATTGCTAAGGTATTTTTCTTGTATGCAACAGAATTGATGGGTCCTGTTTATGCATCCATTCTGTTCACCATTGTCTTTTTACTGGGGAGTTGAGGCCATTGATGTTGAGAGATATTAATGACCAGTTGTTGTTACCTCTTGATTTTTGATGTTGGAAGTCTTAGAGTTTTTGTCAGAGCTTTTTTAAATTTTTCATTTGTTGCTGTGGTGTTGTTTCCTGTATTTTCCTGGATGTAGTTACATTCCTTAGGTTATAGTTTTGCGTCTAGTATCTTCTGTGGGGTTGTGTTTGTACTGTGGTACTGCTCTGTTCATAGAAACTTGCAATAGCCAGAAACTGAAAACAACCAAGATATTCCTCAACCAAAAATGGAAAAAGAAATTGTGGTCATTTACACAATGGAATGATACTCAACTATTTAAAACAAACAAAAAAATCATGAAATTTGAAGACAAATGGATTGCACTAGAAAAGATCATCCTGTGTGAAGAAACCCAGACCCAGAAAGACACGCAAGGACTGTACACCCTTATAAGCAGATATTGGATCTATAGTACAAGGAAACCATACTATAATCCAAAGACCCAAAGAAGTTAAGTAACAAGGAGGCAAATCCTTTTGTAACTTAATACTCTGGTACTGACATGTTTTTAGAAAAGTTCGGTCATTTTGTGTATTTCTTGATGAGAAAACATGATTAGAATATTTACTAATCTTTATGAATTTTCAGATATGAAAATTAGAGAATATAGATACATACATACATATATAAAATGAGTTCCAAAAACAGTTTTCTTAAGTGAGAAATGGAATTAATACTATTGACTTCTTAGAGATGGTATGGTAATTTTAGTCCATTCATTTAAAACAATTTTCCCCACTTAAAGGAAAAAATATACATAAACATACAAGAAGCCTACAGAACATCAAATAGACTAGTCCAGAAAAGAAATACGTCTCATCACATCATAGCCAAAACACTAAACCTACAAAACAAAGAAAAAATATTAAAGGCGACAAGGGAAAAGGGTCAAGTAACATATGAAGGTAGACAGATTAGAATTACGGCAGACTTCTCATCAGAAACAATGAAAGCCAGAAGGGCCTGGACAGAGGTCATGCAGTCTTTAAGGGATCACAGATGTCAACCAAAACTACTATACCCAGCAAATATTTCAATCAACATAGATGGAGAAAACAAAATATTCCATGACAACACAAACTTTAAGCAATATCTACACAGCAACCTAGCCTACAGAAGATTCTAGAGGGAAAATTCCAATCCAATGAAAACAACTACACCAAAGAAAATATAGGATTCAGATAACTTCCCAACAAAAAGAAAAACAAAAAACAAAAAACAATGACTCATAGTAAGACCACCAACTCCACAATAAAATGAAGTAACAGTCATTGGTCACTATTATCTATCAACATGAATTCAACTCTCCAATAAAGAGACACAGACTAACAAAATGGTTGCAGAAACAAGATCCAACATTCTGCGGCATTCAAGAAACACACCTATGCAACAAAGATAAACACTACCTCAGAGTAAAGGGCTAAAAAATGTGTCTCAAGCGAATGGACACAGAAAACAAGCGGGGGGTAGCAATCCTAGTATCTAATAAAATAGACTTTCAACCAAAACTAATCAAGAAAAATGAGGAGAAGCACTTCCTTCTCATGAAAGGAAAATTCCAAGAGGAGGACATCACAATTTTGAACATCTATGCCCAAAAAAGACCACCCACATTTGTAAAGAAACATTATTAAAGCTGAAATCACACATTGATCCAAACAACCTAATGGTGGGAGAGTTCAACACCCCACTCTCATCAAGGGACAGATCATCCGGTCAGAAGCAAAATAGGGAAACAAGGGCACTTAAAGAGGCCCTAAATCAAATGGACCTAATAGATGTCTACAGAACTTTTCACCCTAGATCAAAAGAGTATACCTTCTTTTTAGCACCTCATGGAACTTTCTACAAAATAGACCACATAGTAGGTCACAAAGCAAGTCTCAGCAGATACAAGAAAATTGAAATAATCCTGTGTATCTTATCTGACCATCATGGTCTAAAGCTCGACCTCAACAACAATAGGAACAGCAAAAAGCCTGCACATACATGGAAACTGAACAATTTGCTACTAAAGGACAGCTTGGTTAGGGTAGAAATGAAGAAAGAAATTAAAGGCTTCCTAGAATTCAATGAAAATGAAAACACAACATACCCAAACTTATGGGACACACTGAAGGCAGTGTTAAGAGGAAAGTTCATAGCACTAAGTGCCTTCAAGAAGAAGTTTGAAACATCTCATACAAGCAACTTAATGGCCCAACTGAAAGCCCTAGAAAAAGAAGAAGCAGATACACCCAAGAGGAGCAGATGACTGGAAATAATCATACTCAGGGCTGAAATCAATGCATTAGAAACAAATAAAATTATTCAAAGAATCAATGATACCAAGTGCTGGTTCTCTGAAAAAAAAATTAACAAGATAGACAAGCCCCTAGCCAAACTAACAAAAAGGCAGAGAGAAACTATCCAAATCAGCAAAATCAGAAATTTAAAAGAGGACATGACAACAGACACTGAGGAAATCCTAATAATCATTAGGTCTTACTACCAAAGCCTGTATGCCACAAAATTTGAAAATCTAAATGAAATGGACAATTTTCTTCAGAGATTCCACCTACCTAAGTTAAGTCAAGATCAGGTAGAAAGATTAAATAGACCTAAATCCCTCAAAGAAATAGAAGCAGTCACCAACAGCCTCCCTATCAAAAAAAGCCCTGGGACAGATGGTTGTAGTGCAGAATTCTACCAGACCTTCAAAGAACTCCTAACACCAATGCTCTCTAAACTATTCCACAAATAGAAATAGAAGGAAAATTACCGAACTCATTCTATGAATCCACAGTCACCTTGATACCTAAGTCACACAAAGACACAACAACAAAAGAGAACTTCAGACCTATCTCTGTTTGAAACTATCTATATTATAATGCAAAAATACTCAAAAAAAATATTTGTAAACCAAATCCAAGAACACATAAAAGATATCATCCACCAACCAAGTAGGCTTCATCCCAGGTATGCAAGGGTGGGTCAATATATGCAAATCCATCAATGTGATGCACCATATAAACAAACTGAAGGAGAAAACCATATGATCATCTCCCTAGATGCTGAAAAAGCATTGGACAAAATCCAACATCCATTCATGTTTAAAGTCTTGGAGAGATCAGGAATACAAGGTACATACCTAAACATAGTAAAGACAATATACAGCAACCCTATAGCCAACATCAAATTCAAGGGAGAGAAACTTAAATCAGTCCCACTGAAATCAGGGACAAAGCAAGGCTGCCCGTTGCCTCCATATCTCTTCAACATAGTACTTGAAGTCCTAGCTAGAGCAATAAGACAACTAAAGGAGATCAAGGGGATACAAATTGGAAAGGAAGAAGTCAAAGTATCACTATTTGCAGACGATATGATAAAATATATGAGTGACCCCAAAATTTCAACCAGAGAACTCCTTCAACTGATAAACACCTTCAGCAAAGTGGCTGGATACAAAATCAACTCAAAAAAATCAGAAGCCCTGTACACCAAATTCAAAAGGGCCAAGAAAGAAATTAGGGAAACAACACCCTTCACAATAGCCACTAATAACATAAAGTACCTTGGGGTGATTCTAACCAAGTAACTGAAAGACTTGTTTGAAAAAAACTACAAGTCTCTGAAGAAAGAAATTGAAAAAGATTTCAGAAGATGAAAACACCTCCCATGCTCATGGATTGGTAGGATTAAATTAGTGAAAATGGCCTCTCTGCCAAAAGCAATCTACAGATTGAATGCAATTCCCATCAAAATACCTACACAATTCTTCACAGACCTTGAAAGAAAAATTCTCAACTTCATATGGAGAAACAAAAAACCCAGAATTTCCAAAACGATCATGTACTATATGGAGATATCTCCATCCCTGACCTCAAGCTGTACTACAGAGCAATAGTAATAAAAATTGCATGGTATTGACATAGAAACAGAAGAGTAGAGCAATGGAACTGAATAGAAGACCCAGAAGTAAACCCACACACCTATGGAAACTTGATTTTTGACAAAGAAGCCAAAACCGTTCAAAGGAAAAAAAGACAGCATCTTCAACAAATGGTGCTGGACCAACTGGATATCTGTACGCAGAAAAATGAAAATAGATCCATATTTATCACCTGCACAAAACTAAAGTCCAAGTGGATCAAAGACCTCAACATAAAACCAGACACACTAAACCAGTTAGAAGAAAAAGTAGGGAAGACCCTAGAACTCATTGGCACAGGAGACTACTTCCTGAACAGAACACCAACAGCACAGACTCTAAGATCAACAATAAATAAATGGGACCTCATGAAACTGAAAACTTCTGTAAAGCAAAAGACACTGTCGTCAAAACAAAACGACAGCCTACAGATTGGGAAAGGATCTTTATAATCCTACATCTGACAGAGGGCTAATATCCAGTATATATAAAAAACTGAAGAAATTAAAAAGCAGCAAATCAAGTAATCCAATTAAAAAATGGGGTATGGAGCTAAAAAGAGAACTCTCTTTAGAGGATTTTAGAATGGCAGGAAAACACTTAAAGACATGCTCAACATCCTTAGCCATCAGGGAGATGCAAATCAAAATGACCCTGAGATTTCACCTTATACCTGTCAGAATGGCTAAGATTAAAAACTCCAGTGACAACACATGCTGGATAGGTTGTGGAGAAATGGGAACTCTCCTCCATTGCTGGTGGAATTGCAAACTGGTACAACCACTCTGGAAATCAATTTGGTGCTTTCTTAGACAATTAGGAATAGTGCTTCCTCAAGACCCAGCTATACTACTCTTAGGCATACATCCAAAAGATGCTCAAGTTCACAAAAAGGACATTTGCTTAAATATGTGCATAGCAGCTTTATTTGTAATAGCCAGAACCTGGAAACAACCCGATGTCCCCCAGTCGAGGAATGGATACAGTAATTGTGGTACTTTTACACAATGGAATAGTACTCAGCAATTAAAAAGGAGGAAATCATGAAATTCGCAGGCAAATGGTGGGACCTGGAAACAATCATCCTGAGTGAAGTATCCCAAAAGCAGAAGAATCACTTGGTATGTTTTTACTTATATAGAGCTATAGGGTAGGATGGACATGCTGAAATCTATTCACCTAGAGAAGATAAGCAAGAAGGAGGACCCAGGATGTGATGATCAATCCTCACTTAGATAGACAAACAGGATGGACATTGAATGTAGGAGAAACCAAGCAACAGGGCAGGAGTCTACCACAGAGGGCCTCTGAAAGACTCTAACAATGAAACAAAGCTGATATTAAGACTCACAACCAAGCATTGCCAGAGTGCAGGGAATCATATGAAAAAAGGGGGAGTTAAAAAGTTTTGGTGAGGACAAGAGTCCACAAAGACCAAATAGTTCAGGGCACAGGGGTCTTCTATGAGACTGTTTTTCCAACCAAGGACCATTTATGGATACAAACTTATAACCTTTGCTTGGATGTGGCCATGGTAGCTCAGTACCCAACTGGGTTCCCTAGTAAGGGGAACAGGGACTATTTCAGTCATGAACTGGGGGCTTGTCAACCCCACCTCCACCAGGGAGGAGCAGCCTAACTAGATCCCAGAAGAGGACATTGCAACCAGCCCTGAAGAGACATGATAAGCTAGGGTCAGATGGAAGGGGGTAAGGTTGTTCCCTATCAGTGGACTTGGAGGGGGGCAGGGAGAAGGTGAGGGAAGAATGGGTAGAGTGAGAGGGAATGAGGGAAGGGGCTACAGCTGGGATTAAAAAATATATAACCTGTGATTAATATAAAAATAAATAAATTCCATGAGCCACTGGATGATGTTACACCATGTACATGTGGATGAGCTGTATCAGCTGGACTTAGTTGTCAGAGAGTAAAGCAGACATAGATTTGGGAAGGGAGGCATGTTGGAAAGGAAAAACTAAAGTCATAATGATCATATTTCATTGTATATATGTATGAGATTCTCAGAAATAAAAAAATAAGATTTAAAGCCAAAAGAAAGAAAGAAAGAAAGAAAGAAAGAAAGAATAAAATGAAAAAAATAAAGACAAAATGAGCCAGTTTTGTAAGGCCAAATATAACATGGTCCTTAAATGCCAATTTAAAGGATAGTAACTTATTGAATTACAGTAACATGATCCCTGGCAGTTAATTTCAGGAGAAATTAGAAGTTATGTTTGTAAAGTTTTAGCTATGCAATTAAGTAACTTCCAGGGGTATGTTGTACATCACCAATACCAGTCTGTTCTAGATTTAAAGCTGTAAAATATAATGTCTCCAAATACACTAATACTTTTCCCCTAAAGTTTTCTGTATACTCTATTTTGTCAGAGTTGGCTTTTTTGTTTTGTTTTGTTTATATTTAAATTTCATTATTTTTTTTACAATTTTTTCTCTTTGTATCCCAGCTGTAGCCCAGTACCTCATCACCTCACCATCCTGCATTCCCTCCCTCTTCTTCTCCCATGGCCCTTCCCCAGTACACTGAAAAGGGACCTCCTCCCCCCCCTTCCGTCAGACCCTAGCCTAACCGGTCTCATTAGGACTGGCTGCATTGTCTTCCTCTGTGTCCTGGTAGGGCTGCTCCCCACCTCTGGAGGAGATGTTCAAAAAATACAGCCAGTGTGTTCATGTCAGAGACAGCCCCTGTTTCCCTGCTAGGGATTCCCATTTGGTGATTGAGCTGGCATGGGCAACATCTGTGCAGGGATTCTAGGTTATTTCCATGCATGTTCCTTGGTTGGAGTAACAGTCTCAGAAAAGACACCTATGCAAAGATTTCTTGGTTCTGTTGCTCTCCTTGTGGAGCTCCTGTTCCCTTCAGGTCTTTCATCTCCTCCCACTTTTCATAAGATTTCCTGCAGTTTGCCCAAAGTTTGGCTATGAGTCTCAGCATCTGCTTTAATACCCTTGTGGGTAGAGTGTTTCAGGGGCCTACTGTGGTAGACTTCAGTATTATTCCTTGTTTCACCCTCTTCCAATGTATGTACAGTTTGCCTTTCTGAATGAGGATTGAGCATCTTCCCCATGGTCTTCCTTCTTGTTTAGCTTCTTAGGTTTACAGATTTTAGTATGATTATCCTATATTATATGTCTAATATTCACTTTTAAGTGACTATATACCATGTCCCACTTCAGGGTTTCACTCAGGATGACCTTTTCTAGTTCTCACCATTTACCTACAAATTTCATGATTTCCTTGTTTTTAATTGCTGAGTCATGTTCCATTGTGTAAAAGTGCCACAATTTCTATATCCATTCCTCAACTCGGAGACATGTGGATCTGGATATTATGAATAAGGCTGCTATGAACGAACATGGTTGAGCAAATGTCCTTGTTGCATACTTGAGTATATTTTGTATATATGCCTAGGAATGCTAAAGCTGGATCTTGAGGTAGCACTATTCCTAATTGTCTGAGAAAGCACAAGACTGGTTTCCAAAGTAGTTGTACAAGTTTACATTCTCACAAGGAATGGAGGAGGTTTTCCCATTCTCCATATCCTCTCCAGTATGCATTGTCATTTGAATTTTTGATCTTAGCCATTCTGATGGGTATACTGTGAAATCTCAGGGCCCTACTTATTTGCATCTCCATGATGACTAAGTACAATGAGCATTGATGTAAGGTCATCTTCTTGAATTTAACTTATGGTAATTTGTCCAGGGCTACTTGCCCCCGGAAACTGGTCTCTGGAGATTCCATATTGCTTTGGATTTTGTTGCTTGTGCTTTTATGCTGGCCTCTACCCATCTGGCTGTTTTAGTTGTTGGCTGTTATTTTCTGGTGCCTGCGGGGATCTTGAGGTGGAAAGAATCCCCTTGGCAGGAAGATGGTTGTTCCCGAAGGAGGCCTCCTCATCTTTTTGTGTATGGTCAACAAATGGTCAGTGCTTCTCAACTATTGCCACATCTCACCTCAGGCATATATACCTGTGTGGTAACTGTAGTCATTGTTAATCAGGGTGGCTCTCTTCTCACCAGGAAAAGTCCTGTAGAAAGCTGACCTTCCACTGCATTTCTTGTTCTGAATTTAGTGAGCTGCTACTACTTTTATACCATGTTTGCTGGGAACAACACTATTGAAGAGCTAGGGAGCTTTGAAGTTTGGTCAGTTTGGCTTGGGAGACAAATTGTGCCTTGGAACAATGTCCGGAGGCTGATCCCGTGGATCCCAGGCTTTTGTAGGCCTGAAGTTAGAGCTCAGTGTCCCAGTAGCCAAGCAGTAATCAGTGACAGGTGAGTACAGCACTCATTAGTGTGGCAGGAGCCTGGAACTTGTGGGAATGCAGAAACATATTTCAGGAGCTGGGTTTCCTGAGGTCAGACCTGATGTTTCCCCCAGAGTGGGCTTCCTCCACACAGAGAAACTCTGTCTGTGGTGTTTGGGGGTTCACTGTTCAGTCTGGGATGTTAAGTAGAGCAGGCAGAGCAGGCAAGTGGCTCAGGGCTGGCAACTAGATGGCTGCAGGATACCAGGAACTTTTTCTGAGAACTTTTCATGGAGGGGAGAGGGAGTTGGCTGAGGTTTCCTCTTGACATGGAAACTCAGTCTCTGGTCCCTTGGGGCCCACAGTTTTGTCTGTGATCATAAGTCAGGTGAGCAGTCGCATCTCTGGGCTGGTGGCTGAAAGCCTCTTGGTGTTCATGACCTTTTCCATTGTCTGGGTGGATTGTCTGGGTGACCTGAGGTCATTTCTGATTTCACCCTTCACTGTGGAGGTTTCTCTAGATTGGAAGTCCCAGTCTCTCATGTTGTGGGGTCCACAGTTCAGTCTGAGATGGTGATCAGAGCACACAAGAGTGTGGCTCTGGGTTGGCATGGGAGTGCCTGCTGGGACCCAGGGACTCTTCTGGTGTTTAGCTAGGTGACCTGAGAATGAACCCAATTGCTTTCTAGACTGTTGGGTTTCCTCACACCCACGCAACAAAATCGCTGGTATTTAGGGCCCAGAATTTGGTTTGTTGGTCACTGTGCAGTCACTGCTGTCCTGGTCATTAGACATAGTGTCCTCTTGGTGCTGCTTTCTTTGGCAATCCTCAGTTGACTTTTAAAAAAACTATTTCTTTGATATTTGCTCTTGCCTTTCATGTCAAAACATTTATACTTATATATCAGTCGTCTTAGAAATAAATGTGAGAAACAAACAGAAGTAAATTCTAAAAATTCTGTCCCATATGTTCCCTAACTCCAATAAATTTTTCTGGTTCTGAGCAATCCTATGACCATGCATACACAGAGATCCTCTATTATGTTTTCACCAGAAAACAAATCTATAGTCTTGGTTTAGATTGGATTGGGATGGAAACAAGTGTTAAAAATGGAACTGTAATTATCAAACATTACTAAACACTTCTCTTTTTTGTCTTCAATTTCCTTGGCTACATGGGGGAATTTTGTACTATAAATAAGGTTACGGTTTTCTCATTCAATGTCAGCTAAAATATTTTTTTTAAGAGAACTGACATATACACATCCTTTCTTAGCTTCTAAAATTAGCTTGCATTTGGCTTGGAATTTTTTCTTTGAATTTATATTCTATCTTTTGTTTTTAAAAGAGGGAGTTTCTTTGTGTAACAGCCCTAGATGTCCTGTCACTCACTTTGTTGATCAGGCTGGCCCTGAATTCTTAGAGATTTGTGTAACCTGCTTCCTGAGTGTCAGTATTAAAAGCACGTGCCACCAAACCTGGCTGTATTTATCTTCTTAAATTATCACTTGAGTATAAATTTTAGTTGGGTCTCTTATAGATCTTAACTAGGCATTTATTTCTAACTCACCATTTTTCTTGAGTTACATTGTGAACAAGAAATTTCCAACTTTTAAGGAGATTGGTATTTGATTTCTAATAAGGATTTGATTTTCTGGATATATTTTACTACTTGAGGAAGCACTCTCTTTAGTTTGATTTGAGATATTAACCTTTCTCTACTACCTCTGCCACCAATCTTTTAAAAAACATTTCTTATTAAATTTGTTTATTTATTTTGAGGTAAAGGTACATACCACAATACTTAAGCAGAGGTTAGAGGACAACTTGTGGGGAAGTTAGTTGTGGGATTCTCTTTCACCATATGGAAAACAAGAATCCAACACAGGTCAAATTTAATGAGAAATTTTTAACAAGCTGAAAATCTAACACTATTCTTTTCCCTCCTGTATAACATATATTCTACAACTAATCTTTAAAGCCTCTCATTATTCATGCTTTAAACACTTCATCCAAAGTAGTTGAGTTTGGGGCATTCTTTTCTCTTTAAGTTGCTGTACACATTGAATTTCTGAACAACAAAATTCTCTGACTATTTATAATAGATGACTCCTATTTATAATAGGTGACAAAATATTGATGATAAGGCTGTAGTCTAGGCATAGTGAATCAGAATCCTAGATAAAGAAGTATGGGCATATTTATTTTATAATATGCTTTGATAGTTATTTTCCAAAAGAACATTTGAGACATTCTTTTGATGAAGACATCATTAATGCTATAATAGGAAAAAAAAGGATATTGTTAGTCAACTTTACAAAACACCTAAACAACAATAAAAACAAAACAAAAACAAAATTTCAAAAAGCCCCGTAGGAGGAAATGTTTTTAATAAATGATTTTTTTTGTGACACACTACATTAAATGATACCCAGAGCTTTCTGACTCTATTTGATCATGATTTTCAAATATCATTTGACTAGCAAGATTGAAGAGAAAACATTAAACATTAGTCTTCAAAACAATTTTTTCTTTTTTTTAGATTAGAGACATCAGAATTAAGAAAATAAAATGTGGCAAAATGACCATTTGTAGCAGAGAGAAAACTCTTCAGAATCCAATACATTACCGAAAATAATGCAGCTTCTCCTCACATCAATGAATGCTGTGAAAGCCAATTCCCAGTTGACTGTTTCCTTTTGAAGGATACTATCATATTACTTCAACCATAATGTCATTTGTTGGTTATTAAGGTGTTGTTGACTTGTACTCATGATTTACCTGTTAGGCTGGATGAATTTCCTGACCAAAAAGGAATCAGTGCTTTCCCAAAATAAAACTCCATGTTCTTCATGTTTCAGGAATCCAGAATAGGACCACAGCAGCTTACGACTAGATGTGTGCCTCAAAAACAATGCTGTTTGTGGACAGATTCTTTGTTGACAACAGTTCTCTCTCCATTAATGCCCTCCCATCCAACTTAAATCATTCTATACAAACTTAACTCACTTTTGGAGGGGATCCCCTCCCTTCGTTCAGAGGCAGCTGGTCAGTTTATACCTCAATATTGTACCTTTTTTTTTTGTCATTAGTGCAAATCTGGCACTCTTGTTGCTGTCTCATATACCTAACATTATTCTAATCCTATCTAATTAATTTCTGTATGGACAATTGCTGTTTCAAAAGCTAGGAACTAGCAGGATACTATGAAGTGATTAAAGAAAACACCTTTATCTTTTCATTTTTAAAATAAATTATGTGCAGACCTTTGAAGACCAAACTGTTTAATGTACCATTTCTGTGTCAGTGAATTCCTTGAAAATAACGGATGGGTATATGTTAATTCCCATTTGTGACATAATAATAGCCTAAATTTTCTACATAATTTTTAAGTTATCTGTATTTTAAAGAAAATGACTATGTAGTCAACTATTATTAAAACACATTGGCCTAAATTATATTTCTCCCCAGAAGTAGCAAATGTGAAAAAAATAATGTGTAATATGTAAAACTCCCAATTTTCTTTAAAAATGGTGTTTGCTTCTTCCTATCCAGTGAATCCAACTTCTATCTACTTTCTCAGCTCAACAGCAGCATCATGGTTCTTTACTTCTTAGGGCTACTCACATATACAAATTGAAATCCTTTTTTGTGATGTCTTTGCTTTTGGGACATGGAAAACATATTTTGAATCATGTAATCATTGGATCTTATTAATAACTCACTTACTAATTCCCACAAGGGTATTTCCTTTATGATTATCTTTGCTATGGCTTAGAAAAGATTGTGAACTCTAGTGTTTTATTATGTTTTTATCTTTGGTTATACCTTCTCTACTCAGGGAGGAAATAAATCTTTTATTAAAAAGAAACATGTGAAATGAATATGAATCTTTTGTCCTAAAATAAAATAGGACCCTCCCCATTCTTACTATTATATTTCTTTCATTTATTTCATAGTTTTTTAAATTCAATTTTTCTAGAATATTCTCCCAAAGGAGATATTCAATTAACATGTGGTTTTTAAAACATACAGAAAATAAGCAGAAAAAATATAAGAGGATACTTTAATTGATATTAATTTAAATGATAATAATTGGTCTGAAACTCCACTATGCACCAGTGAATTTTATTTGAATACATAGTTAACTTCATAGAAATAGTAATTTCAAAACATCACTTAATAGTACACCTGTATAAATTGATGTGCTTATTACCCCATATTCCTAGTTCTCAGAGAAAAGGAGTTTTCTTTAAGTAGCTTCAATTTTATTTTTAAAATGAGATTAGCATTAGTGTGTTTTATTATTTGTACAGTATAGATTGTTTAGGATGCTGTTAACTATATTTATTACACATATTTTCATACACATGTGCATATGGTCTTCTAGTACACATAGAGAACTACACATACACACCACATGTATATATACATATTCATTACTGAAAGGAGAAAAAACATGACTTAAAGGTTGAAAAAGTGACCCACACTTTGCTATCAGCAGTATGCCGTTTGGAATAAAATCTCAGTTTTATAAATGGAAAATCATAGGATAATATGGAATCAGAGATCACCTTGTATGCTACAGAATCCATAAGGAATTTAATGCACAAGCACACTGATTTTCAGAACAGAAAGAACAAGAGGACTGTGCTCTGCAAATAAATTTCATTCTGTAATCTCGTACTGCCTCTGGCAATCTGTGTGTCTCTATGAGTTTGTAGTCTTTTCAAGGGAAGAGCAAAATTTATTTCTGCAATAGGTTCAATTGACTTTAGCTGATTCTCAAAAGCTATAACCTAAGAGAGTTAAATAACCATTGCTTTAGAAGAAGAGAAATTGTAAAAATATCAAGGAAAAATAATCATGCTTAAGAGAGTCTTTTCTGAAACTGATAACTCTAACCAAGGACCACTTATGGAGGTGGCTTGGGTTGGGTTCCCTTTTCAGTTAAACCTTTCTCGAAAGAATTTACAGGCATGCCCATGTGAGGTGAGTTTTAGATAATTCTAAATCAAATCAAATTGAATCTTAAAATTACCCATCATGGGAAAAGTGTAACTGAGATTTATTGAAACAAGTAAGATTACCTCATGAACTTCTATTTGTTTGCTTCCTTAAAAAGAAAATGAACCCTAGTTTTTTGTTGTTGTTGCTGTTGTTGTTTTGTTTTGTTTTTACATATGAAGTTGATTATTGTTCTTTAAAGTACTGTAAAGTATTGTATTTGGACTTTCATGGGAATTGAGTTTAATCTTTAGATTGCTTTTTATAAGATGGTCATTTTTATTATGTACATTTATACAATGGAATATTACTTGATGTGAGAAGAGCCTGATCTTATTGTAACCATTTATGCCATATTTGTTTTATGTCCCTGGAAGGCTTGATCTTTTCTCAGGGGAGATGAAGTGAGGGGTGGATCAGGCTAAAAGCAACAATAGAGGGAGGGCAGGCTTGGTGGGGGGAGGGAAAAGAGGGCTAAATGCAGCTGGGATGTAACATGAAACAAGAATAAATAAAGTTACTTATGTAAAAAAATTTTAAAAGAAAATAACTGAAGAATATATGTGTAAAATTCGAAAAGGAGACACTAAGGAAACAAACCTGCATGAACCACAAGAGTTTATTATCTGTTATAAAAATTCCCAGGTTTATATTATTTTGAGATCTCTACTTTGAAATGGATCATATTATGTTTTTCCCAAATTGCATTATCTGTACAAAATATCTTTGACTCAATTCCTGTTATCATTGTTCTGTTCACATTTGGTGCACAATTAGGTTATCTTTGGACCATTTTTGTGGATATATTTACATTGCTAATCATGCTTGGAAATTTTTATCTTTCTAATTTAACAGATATGTACAATGGTAAAATACCCTATAAATATTGACAAAATTGTAAATGTGTATACCTACATTTAATTTGACTCATTTATTGATA
>CM053742.1:69137588-69173394 GCA_028658305.1 Pachyuromys duprasi
TGTACTGATTCTTTCAGAGGTCCTCTTTGGTATGCTCCTGTCCTGTTGCTTGTTTTCTCCACCATTCAATGTCCATCCTATTTGTTCATCTAAAAGAGCATTGATCATACCAACCTGGGTCCTCCTTCATGTATATTTTCCCTAGATGTGTAGATTTCAGCATGACCTTCCTATCCTATAGGTCTATATAAGTGAGTATATACCATATGTTTCTTTCTGCTTTTGGGATACCTCACTTACGATGATCATTTCTAGGTCCCACCATAAATACCAAATAGATCAGGGCACAGGAATCTTTTATGAGACAGTTTCTCCAACCAAGGACCATGTATGGATATAACCTGTAACCCTTGCTCAGATGTGGCCCATGGTAGCTCATTATAGTGCTCTTTCACAGGATCCCAGTTTGGTTTCCACCAACCACATCTAGTGACTCAGAACCATCTGTAACTCCTCATTCAGGGGATTTGATGCCCTCCTGGTGATCCTTCAGTGGCCATGAAACAATGAGGCACCTGTAAACTGTGTCCTACAACTGTAGTAAATCACTTTCCCTCTTGAACAGAGAGGCCATGTTCTGCAATCAAAAGGGACAATAAAGAAGGAAGTGGCCTCAGTGCCTCTACTGTAGTCAAATGAACAAGATGTCCCCAGCCCATCTAAATAAATGAAACTGGTAGGAGAGAAAACTAAAAAAAGAGAAAAAAAAAACATCAACATCAAAGAGCTCTTTTCAAGTCTTTAAAAGTAAATGTTATGAACTCAACTGATCAAAACAAAATAAAAATAATTTTGCCCACCTCTATGGTCTTAAAAACAAGCAATAGAATGTATAAGCAAAAATACTTAATAATAATATAACAGTCTGTCAATTTCCAAACAGAACTCTCATCTTCCCCTGGTCATCTGAATACCAGATCCCTTCAAAGCCATCCAAATTTAAGCTGAGGCTTTTTTCATGGATATAGGATTTTTTTTTCAGTATTTATGGTTTATTTCAAAAAAAAATTCTCTCACTGTGATCAGGTCAGTCCTGAAGCAATCTTCATATGCCCTTTAATTTTTGCCTTTCCAATGTAGGATATCTAGACCGAGAACATATTGATGAATAGGTTTAATCACATGTACCCATATGATGAACTCAAATATTTACTGATTCTAGTGGATATCTTCACTGTGTGGATAAGAGCATGCCCCATTAAAATGGAAAGGGCTTCAGATGCAACCACTATCTTTATAAAACATATTATCATTTGCTTTAGGAACCATCCCTGTTATCTAATAATTCCCTGGATTTTATTCACTATATCATTATTCTTAAGTTTTGGCCAACTATTCTCCCAGCTATACTTTTATATAATTTAGGATAGGTCATTCCTCTAAAATCACCTGCTACTAGACTCAGAAGATGATTATTAGTCTCCACATGTTACAACAGTTGAAATGAAAAGGCCCTCACCAAGTACAAAGATAAGCATACCTACAGGCTGTACACACCTTTTTTGGGATCTTCTCCATACATTAATTCAGAAACTTAGGCCTAACTTAAAATCCTCCCATAGGATAAAAGACTGCTCAAAGCATTCTGGACTATGCCAGACTATGTTGATCTTCTCATGCCTCAAACTGTAGTCAAAGTAAAAGACCTGTCTCCATGGAAGTGTCTGTCAATTCTTAATGTTTTTCCAGCCCTAAAAAATATGAATAATCCTTTCCTGTGAGACTCTTTTGAGATTTCTGTCTCCTTTTCTTGGAATCCTAGTTGAAAACCACTCACAGATAGCTCCTGACCCTCATGAGTAGCAAATACTATAACTCTCTTTTTCATTTTTCCAATTTCTACAGTATGATTTTACAAGATATCTTCTCTTTTCCCCTCAATTTCATACAAGACAGAGCTCACTTTGCAGAATTTTTCTTGGACCACCTAGAATGAGGTCATCAATCACCTCATATTATTACCCTTATTTCTATTTCTTTATATCATACGTCTATGCAAAAGACCGAATGTTATAATGGTACTATATTGGAGAACTACAATTGTCTTTTTATTTATATACTTATATCATAATGAGTCAATCCCTCCTCAAGAACAAAACTCCTTTCCTTTATTTGCCTTAAGCTACTCATAATATAATTTCATGGTGGTATTTTGTTTTGTTTTGATTCACAAATAACCATTTTACTTCAGCCTGGCTCCTATCTGAACATCATCTTTTATGTTTACAGCCCTCTTGGACACAACTTCTCCTAGGCAATTTTAAGGATAGATGAAGACTATCCAGATTCTATATCCCTTATAAATTTTAATTACCTGCATCTTATCTTACATAGTACAGGCAATGGATATCTTACATAGTACAGGTAATTAAGCTTCAGAAGATATTGTCCCAAGGACATCAGCCACTACCATCTATACAAATACATCCTTCTACCACCAAGTTCTTCTCCAGATGGCTTGCTAAACTGAGATATACAAAGGCCAATACTCTCTGCAAACCTGCCTGAAAAATATCCTCCTGAAGTATGAATTCAAATACCAACCTCTGACCAAAAGACTGACTACCTACCCTGAAACAAGGATGAGGATTCCAGTCCAATGCAGCAGAGGTAATCTGGATGATTTTGATGCCAATAAATCCTAGGGTCCTATATCTTACTTATCCTTTTCAATAATGAATTAAAATGCTAGAAATGACATATCATAATATCAGGAAGTCTATCATTCCAGTAGCAAAGTAATAAACAAAGAAGGATACAGAGGAAAAAAAAAACCCTGATATTCTATGTATTCTATGGCCAGATCCAGAGGCAAACTGATGACTGTCACATCAAATAAATCATATGTTAAATAAGGTTAATATATGTGGCTCCAATGTTCTTTTAGGTATCTTTTATTCAGAAGTGTCATTGGTATCTTCCAAACATTTCTCTATTTCCAAACCAATGGACCTATACCATCATGGCATGATATATCGTCCTTCCATTCCTTCAAAAGAAGCATTTAAAGGACACATATTTCTTCCCCTAGCTAATCCAAAACTTTACTTCAGACTACACTGGTCTATCCATCTCTAAGAAACTTTTTGTGTGAAGGTTAATCATAGTCTGCTTCTCATAAAGCACAGCTCACCCTAAAACTTAATATAATCTGGTTATGGGGAGGATTCTAAATACATTTACACTCAGGATGTAAAAATGCTTATTGTGTTCACTGTGTTTTCTCAAAAAATATAAAATAGAAGTACGGCTACATGAATGATGTAAGACAGTTGTGATGGTACTGGATATTCAAATCAGCTTTTGACATTTAACTGATAATTTTATTCCACAAATATTTAAAAGTAAATAATTTAGTGCTTTTCGTATCCTTGCCTTAGCACACTTTTCAGTCATTATGTATTCTACTCTCCTGCAATTCTCTTTATTACAGACTTTTTGATATGCTGTCCACACTAAATATCACAATTTTCTTCTTTTGCTAATACTTGGCTCTTTGCTAAAATTGTTCTCCAACCCCCAGTTTTCTCAGTAAAACTACATATTTCTCTCTGTTAAAATATTTACTGGCACCTTAGCATAATTTTCTACATTTTATTATGAATATATTAACAGCAAAATAACTATATACTAAACACTATATATTCATCTCTTATATATATATATATATTACATATAAATATTTAGTTCGTAGAATAACTATCTACCCATCAAATAACCTTTTTTTCTGAATCATGTCAAATTTATTTACAGAGATCAGCAAATTAACCATAAATATTATATATGTCATTATTAGAGTGGGAAATATTTTTACTATTTTAATAGTTAATCTGAACACTTTTAATATAATATTTTCATTGATTATTTAGAAATTTCAGATCATATGCCCCAATCACATTCATTTTCTAGTTATTTTGTACCAACCCCCCACCTCTATGACCTCCCCAACAACAAAAAAAAAGAAAAGACCTATTTTTTTTTTATCAGATATTCACTGGAAAGTGATCAAACTTTCAGTGGCTTGCTTTTTTTAATAGAATTGAATCCTTTCCCTCCTGTACCCTCTCTGAAATCATCAGTTGTGGAAACCTACACTTCACCATCCTTACCACACTTTTTAAGCCATACTTTGATGGCTTCCTGTTTAAGCTGTTACTTGAGGAGGGAGTATGGGAGGGGATAGGATTTTTCACAGAAGCCTTTCCTGTCTCTCTCAACTGTGTGTGTTTTAGGCATCAGTATCACTGCTAAAGTAGATTCCTTGTTCTTTACAGCCAGCAGGAGCATGGATCATGGGTTTCCACATGGCTTCTATTCACAGCACAGGTCAAGAACACAGCTTCAGGCTGCAGGAGAATCATGGACCTAGACAAAGTTATTGGAAGCAACCTAGACCACACAGATCACCATGGCCTCGGGCAGCAGTATATACCATTCACAACATAGTCCCTGGCTGTAGCATGGCCCACAAACATCAACATGGTCTCAGGTTGCTGTGTAGAACATGGACATCCTATGGCCTTTTGTGATATTACTGGCCATGTTCCTGAATACAGGCCCTGAATGCAGTAAAACCACAGAGAGTGGCATGTCCCTCAGAGGCAGCACAGGCCACACATCACCATGGCCTCAGGAGGCAGCAAAGGCGACTGAGATAAGCAAACCCCCTGCAACCATACAGCCCAAGGACATCAACATGGCTTCAGGTGGCACTAAAGAACATGAACATCCGCAGACATCAACAAAGAACCCAGCTGCAATTTTATCATGGACCGTGACCTGGCCCTCAATGACATCAAGGAACCTGATGATCCAGGAAGTAGACTGTTCTTTATCTCAGGCCTCCATAATTACCCAGAGCCAGAGCAATCCAAGGTCAATTCAGTGTGTTTTGGGTGCTGAGTCTGAGTCTCCATAAATTTCAGGCTGCTGCATACTACCTTTACCAACCACACTGGTCAACAACGTCTTCCACCATTGAACTCAGCTCTCTCTCACATCTGTCACTACCTTCTCATCTCTGATTCCACCTCTTTCCACAGCACATGCACTGCGCTTCTCTTCCATATTTCCAATTTCTCCTTCACAAACTCCTTGTTCGTAGTGGAACAAAGCCAGACTGGTGGCTTTCATTGTCCCAGAAAGAATTTTATAAAGCATTGAGGGATAAAACTATGTAGTTGGGCACTTGCCTCAAATGAACAAATCACTCACTATGCAATTTCCAATTACACCAATTCTTTCATCTATTCTAAAAAAAAATCACTAAACATAAAAATAAAATGCCTTTACAATGCAACCCTGCCAACCTATGGTCAGAATGAAGCAGAAGGCATTAGCAAGCTGCAATATAATCAGGACCCTCATGAATGGTACTTATCCCTCCAAAAGACAGTGTATAGGAGAACATTTATAGTATTACTGGTTGTTCATGACCTGGGGAACTCCAGTTATGAAACTTGGGAAGATGGAAGCTGAGAAGCATCCACCAGAATGTGATGAACAGCACAGTGGAAGGGCGATGTCTTCTGTAAAATGTTTCCCATAAATAAGAGCAAACATGCAAAGACACCAGACAGGAGAAATGCATGCTCCTGTCAATATATGCCTGACAACATACACACACTGATCCAAGAAAATGAATAAATCCAAAGGCAACATTGCTTCTAAAATATTAGCATCATCAACAATGTTAAATCACAAAGTACATCTGGTTCATTCATCTTATTTTCTATCCAATGACTTCAACATGCTTTCTTTCAGAATGGCTTGGAGAATCCCATTAGCATATAACTTCCTTCATCCTACAGTCCATACCACACATGACAAATCCAATATATTGTAAATAAAGGCTGAGAGGTAGGAGAATGCTCACCCTAAGCCATAAAGTATGTCAACATCTGAATTAGAGCCCTTGTTTGTGACCTTAGGCATGTCACATGGATAACCTTTTCTTTTTTTTCTTTTTTTCCTGTACTAGAGTATCTTCTAAATCTACACAATTGCTCCACCATTGGACTATGTCCTCAACTTTCATGGATAACTTTTGGGCTAAGTTTTTTTTATTAGAAACATAATAATAAGGTAACCCCCAAATCTCAAAGTTTGTTAAAGAAGGCTGAAAGGAGCATGCATAACATATGGCATGCTGGAAGAAGTGTTACAATTTCTAAATGAGAGAAAATTAAGAAGGATGGAATGAGATATACAGCCTTAGGAATTACCTCACTGGATCTCTGTGTACCATCACTGAGGTCCACAACATTCTCTACCATGGACCTTCTATCCAAGCACTGCTCAGTCTAAAACAGAGAGAATATGAGGCACATTCTGCAGCCCAAAGTGAACAGAATTTGAACAGACTCAGTGACCCAACATTAGTGCAGTCAGAGGAAGGAAATAACACACCCAGATTTTCTAAAGCAATTGCCTACCACAGCAACCACACAGGGCCAGCCAGTGGACTGCAGCTGGTTTTCCACTATCTACAGGCCATAGTAGAGCCAATTGTTATAGAAGAATAGTGATTCTGTAAGAGTTCCAAAGACAAACATCATAAATAAACATGTCAAAAGACTGAACCCATTGTAACTTCAGTGACTCTCCAATGACACCACTGAGGAAGAGGCCTATAGCATAGAATAGAAGAACAGAATCTAGTGTTACAAGAGAAAGAGTGGCTTCCTCGTACACTGGAACAAATGGTTACTGCTCCAGGTATATGTTGGCAGGTCAACTGACGTCTTAAAAGCATTTGGAATCCACTGATTGGAAATACTGACTTCAACATTGCTAAATGTTTTCCTTGATTCATACAGCAATGAATAACTGAAGAAAGTGAGGAGGAACACGGTAACATTGTGATGCCTGAAGCCAGTGAGCAGAGCTCCCCTTTGCATAAGTCATGGCCAGCCATGCTATTCCCTCCTCTCTCTTCACCCTGAGCTCATAGCCTTCAGAGTGACCTGATTACATTATTTCTTCTTTTGGATACCCAGTGGAGTATCCACTCCACAAGACTCTGCTGCCTGATGTCCGCACTGCCACCTTACCCAGCACCCTGAATTCTAATTGGAGTTTATTTGTAAAGATTTTTTAGCTTACATTTCAGTTGCAATTGAAATTTTCATATTTCTATAAGAATATACATTGCATTCATTAAAAGGGAAATTATTCTATTTTGGCCTCACTGAATTAAAATGTATTATGGTTTGCAAAATAGAGGAAGACAATGCAGCCATTCCTTATGAGACCTGATAGACTAGGATCAGAAGGAAGGAGAGGAAGACCTCCCTTATCAGTGGACTTGGGGAAGGACACTTGTGGAGAAGGGAGAGAGAGGGTAGGATTGGGAGAGGAGGGAGAGAGCTACAGGGGGGATACAAACTGAATAAACTATAACTAATAAAAATAAAAATACAAAAACATATTGAACAAAATTATAAACATCACATTTTATACTATATTGATCATCTTCTAAGCTGGAACAATCATATGCCAATCTGAAGATTCATTGTTGTAAAAAGTATCTGAGGCCAAGTTAATTACTATGGGCATGCATTTAACAGAACAATAGCACGAACCCTAATTGTACATGTTACCTGATACCAGAATTTCGTTTTCAAGTATATATAGTTTCATTGTACCTAGATTTTTTTTCTACAGGTGATTTTGTATTCTTGTGATTAATTGTCCCATCTGTATTAGCTGCCAGATCTTTCCAGGACTTCCTTGTTACTATTTGTTTCTATATCCAATGATTGGTAATTTGGATATGGCAAATAGAAGATACAGTGTTTATTTTATGACAACTAGTAAAGATTTCAAATTTTAAAAAGGAAAACAGATAAAGCTTAGGTTGCTAATGTCTGTGATAACGGAGCATGAGAAAATTGTACTAAGATTAACATCACTTTATATCGAATAAAAAGTAATGTGAATTTTTGTTACTTAGTATTGACTAATATCCTTTGCTTGACCTTTCTTTCTTTTGTTAGAAAATTCTATTACAGCTCTTTTTTTCTAGTCACAGAAACTTTTGCATATTTATGTTTTTCTTCTATTTCTTGTCATTTGTGTGTGTGAGAAAGAGAAAGAGAGAGAGAAAAAAATTAGATTTAATTATAGGGAAAGTAAAAGGGGGTATATTTGAAAAGAGAAAGCAGTTTTACCAAAATAGGAGGGGAAAAGAGAAGTTAACAGTGAATATAGCCAAAATACATTTTATAAATATGTATATATGAAAATCCCATAATGAAAAGCAATTTTATGTCACATGCTAATAAGAATATTTAAATGTTATTCAGCTACTTGTTTTGAACACTTATTAACTTTCAGGCTTAATTTATATAGATGAAACTGAAGGAAGAGTAAGACATAAGGCCTGTTCTTTCTGAGTTCTGAGTGCAGGAATTGGTGTAGATATATAAATAGACAGTTACAATAGTGCTTTTTAAAACATAGTAATAAGATAATGGCCAGTACTCTAGAATAACTGACATTTTGAGGCTAAAATCTGTAGGATTAATGAAAGTAAGTGTTGAGGAAGCATCCCACACAGCAAAATATGCTTAAAAGACCAAATTTTTTGAAATTTTCTTAATAAAACACAATATAATTTTACTCATGACAAAAATATCTAAAAACACAGAAAAATTCACTTTTGCATCAAATCACAAGGCAGCTGAACTTTAAAGCACTGTTTAACACTGCAAGAGAGTATAGGGATTCATGATCCTAGACAATTTGATTGATCTGACGGCAGCCAGAAAACATTTTTGTCTAAATTTAAACATGTACAAAAAATAACACTTTTAATATTTTTCAAAGTGTATTCTTTGATAAATTGTTGTGATGTTAGGTAAGATTTAGGGATTTGATATATATATGAATCACGCCTTAATTTTATATGGCTGGTTTTGCATTGCCAATTGCAGGATTTATTTAAATTATCAAGGATTCAGTTTTACAGTTTCATTGTTATTATTATTATTATTATTTACAATTTATTCACTTTGTATTCCTGCTGTACACCCCTCCCTCATCTCTACCCAGCAGGATCCTCCCTCCTTTCTCCCATGTCCCTCCCCTAGTCCACTGAGAGGGGAGGTCCTCCTCTCCTACTATAGGAATCTAGCCTATCAGGTCTTAGCAGTTCTGTCTGGATCTTCTTACTCTGGGGCCTTGTAAGGCCACCTTGCCAGGGGAAGGGGATGGAAGAGCTGGCCACTGAGTCCATGCCAGAGACTGTCTCTTCTCTCCTTAGTAGGGAACCTACTTGACCTTCCTATCCTATAGGTCTATATAAGTGAGTATATACCATATGTTTCTTTCTGCTTTTGGGATACCTCACTCAGGATGATCGTTTCCAGGTCCCACCATTTGCCTGCGAATTTCATGATTTCCTCCTTTTTAATTGCTGAATAGTATTCCATTGTGTAAAAGTACCAGAATTTCTGTATCCATTCCTCAACTGAGGGACATCTGGGTTGTTTCCAGGTTCTGGCTATTACAAATAAAGCAGCTAGGAACATGGTTGAGCAAATGTCCTTGTTGTGTACTTGAGCATCTTTTGGGTATATGCCTAAGAGTGGTATAGCTGGGTCTTGAGGAATCACTATTCCTAATTATCTAAGAAAGCACCAAATTGATTTCCAGAGTGGTTGTACAAGTTTACATTCCTACCAGCAATGGAGGAGGTTTCCCCTTTCTATGCATCCTCTCTAGCATGTTTTGTCACTTGAGTTTTTTGTCTCAGCCATTCTGAAGGGTGTAAGGTATAATGCAGTGTAGTTTTGATTAGCATTTCCCTGATGACTAAAGACTTTAAGCATTTCTTTAAGTGTTTCTCTACCATTAGATATTCCTCTATTGAGAATTCTCTGTTTAGCTCTGTACCCCATTTTTCATATTGGATTCCTTGATTTTAACTTCTTGAGTTCCATAAACACTGGATATTTTCCATCTGTCAGATACAGGGTGAAGATCCTTTTGCACTATATAGCAGTAGTTCTATTCTGATGACAGTGTCCCCTGCTCTACAGAACCTGTTCAGTTTCATGAAGTACTGTTTATTGTTTCTTGGTCTTAGATCTTGTGCTGTTGGTGTTCTGTTCAGGAAGTTGTCTGCCGTCCCAATGAGTTCAATGATATTCCACACTTTATCTTCTAACAGATTTAATGTGTCTGGTTTTATGTTGAGGTCATTGATCCACTTGGACTTTAACTTTGTGGAGGGTGATAAATATGGGTCTATTTGCATTTTCTGTGTGTAAACATCCTGTTAGATTAGTACCATTTGTTGAAAGTGCTTCCTTTTTTTTCCATTTGATAGTTTTGGTTTCTTTTTCAAAAATTAAGTTTACATAGGTGTGTAGATTTATTTCTAGGTCTTCTACTCACCTTCATTGATCCACCTCTCAGTTTCTACGCCAGTACCATGCAGTTTTTATTACTGTTGCTCTATAGCACAACTTGAAATGAGGAATGGAGATTCCTCCACATGATCATTTCTTGTAAAGGATTGATTTAGCAACTCTGGGTTCTATATTTTGCCATATGAATTTGAGATTTTTTTCTTTCAAGTTCTGTAAAGAATTATGTTCACATATATTGATTGGAATTGCATTGACTCTGTAAATTGCTTTATGGTGGGATGGCCATTTTTGCTATCATAATCCTACTGATCCATGGAGATACCGATCATGGGAGATATTTCTATTTTCTCATATCTTCTTCAATTTCTTTCTTCAGAGACTTGATTTTTTTTCAAATAATTCTTTCACTGGCTTGGTTAGAATCACACCAAGGTACTGTATATTCTTACTTACTTTTGTGAAGGGTGTGGTTACCTTAATTTCGTTGTCAGCCCTTTTTTCTTTCATATACAGGAGGGCTGTTGATTTTTTTGATTTAATTTTGTATCCAGCTCCTTTGCTGAAGGTATTTATCAGCTGGAAGAGATCTCTGTTTGAATTTTTGGTGTTACTCATGTATACTATCATATCATCTGCAAATAGTGATACTTTGACTTCTTCCTTTCCAATTTGAATCTCTTTGGTCTCCTTTAGTTGTCTTATTGCTGTAGCTAGGACTTCAAGTACTATGTTGAAAAGATATGAAGAGAGTGGGCAACCTTGTCTTGTCCCTGATTTCAGTGGGATTGATTTAAGTTTCTCTAAGTTAATTTGATTTTGGCTGTAGGCTTGCAGTTTAGGTATGTACCTTGCATAACTGATTTCTCCAAGACTTTCAAAATGAATGGGTATTAGATTTTTAAAAATGTTTTCCAGTATCTCAGGAGATGATCATGTGGCTTTTCTCCTTCAGTTTGTTTGTGTGGTGGATTACATTGATGAATTTCTGTATATTGAACTACCACTACAAAGCTGGGGTGAAATATACTTGGTCATGTGGATGATATCGTTTATGTGTTCTTGGATTCAGTTTGTGAATATTTTTGAGCATTTTTGCATCAATGTTCATAAGAGAGATAGATTGTTCTGAAGTTCTCTTTTTTGTTGGGTCTTCTTGTGTTATAGGTATCAAGGTGACCTTGGTCTCATCATATGAGTTTGGTAATGTTCTTTCTCTTTCTATTTTGTGGAATAATTTGAAGACAATTGCAGTTAGCACTTCTCTGAAGGTCTGGTAAAATTCTGCACTGAAAACATATGCCACTGAGCTTTTCTATTTTCTTGGACAATATAGGATTATTTAATCTATTTGCCTGATCTTGATTTAATTTTTCTAAATGGAATCTATCCAGAAAATTGTCTATTTCATTTAGATTTTCAAATTCTGTGGCATATAATCTTTTCTAGTAAAGCCTATTAATTGTTTGGCCTTCCTTAGTATCTGTTGTTATGTCCCTCTTTCCTTTCTGCTTTTGCTGATTTGGATATTTTCTTTCTGCCTTTTAGTTAGATTGGCTGAGTGATTGTGTATCTTGTTGATTTTTCTCAAAGAACTAGCTGTTTGCTTCATTGATTCTTCGAATTGTTTTTATTTGTTTGTTTGTTTGTTTCTAATTCATTTATTTCAGCTGTGTGTTTGGGTAATTCAAATCCTCTACTCCTTTTCAATGAGTCTGCTTCTTTTATTGGGGGGGGGTTCTTTTAGGTGTGCTGTTAAGTTGCTTGTATGAGATGTCTCAAACTTCTGTCTGGAGTCACTTACTGCTATGAACTTTCCTCATATCACTGCTTTCATTGTGTCCTATAAGTTTGGGGGAAGTTGTGCCTTAATTTTTATTGAATTTTAGGAAGTCTCTAAATTATTTTTTTTCATTTCTTCCCTGACCAAACTGCTGTTGAGTTGATAACTGTTTAGTTTCAATAAGCTTTTCAGTATTTCTGATTTTGTTGAGGTCTAGTTTTAGGCCATGGTGGTCTGATAGAATAAAAGGGATTAGTTCAATGTTCTTGCATCTGTTGAGGCTTCCTTTGTCCCCGACTAGGTGGTCAATTATTGAGAAGGTTCCATGAGGTACTGAAAAGAAGATATACTCTTTTGTGTTTGGGTGAATGGTTTTGTGGATACCTACTAGGTCCATTTGATTTAGGACCTGTGTAAGTACCATTATTTCCCTATTTGGTTTCTGTCTAGATAAACTGTCCCTTGGTGAGAGTGGAATGCTGAAGTCTTCCACTATTAAAGTGTTGGGATTGATATATGATTCAAGCTTAATAATGTTTCATTTAAAAAATGGAGGTGCTCTTCTGTTTATGGCATAGATATTCAGGATTATGATATCCTCCTGGTGTATTTTCCCTTTGATGCGAATGAAGTGCCCCTCCTCATATTTTTTTTTATTAATTTTGGTTGAAAGTCTATTTTATTAGATATTAAGATACCTACCCCAGCTTGTTTTCTGGGTTTGTTTGCTTGAGAAGCATTATTCAAGCCTCTTACTCTTGAGGTAGTGTTTATGTTTGTTGCAGATATGTGTTTCTTGGATGCAGCAGAATGTTGGATCCTATTTCCCCAACCATTCTGTTAGTCTGTGTATTTTTATTGAATACTTGAGTCCAATTATTTTGATAGATAGTAGTGACCAATGAATGTTATTTTCGTTTATTATGGGGTTGGAGGTGTTATTGTGTTTCTATTCTTGTTTTCTTTTAGTTGTGAAGTTTGTTTTCTTTTAGTTGTGAAGTTATCTACTTCTTATGTTTTCTTAGGTGGAGTTGATTTCGTTGGATTGATGTTTACCTTCTAGTAACTTTTGTAAGGCTGTTTTGCTGTGTAGATATTGTTTCAGTTTAGTTTTCTCATTGAATATTTTGTTTTCTCCATCTATGTTGATTGAAAGCTTTGCTGGTTATAGTAATATGGATTGGCAACTGTGGTCTCTTAGAGTCTGCATAACATCTGCCCAGGTTCTTCTGGCTTTCATACTTTCGGTTGAAAAGTCTGGTGTGATTCTGATAGGTCTAAGATTATATGTTACTTGTCCTTTTTCATTTTCTGCTTTTAATATTTTTCTTTGTTCTGTAGATTTAGTGTTTTGAATATTATGTGCTGTGAAGAGTTTCTTTTCTGCTCTAATCTATTTGGTATTCTGTAGGCCTGAAGTATGTTTATGGCTATTTCTTTCTTTAAGTGTTGGGAGCTGCTGTTTTAGCAGCTGCTGTGATATTTAAATCTCAGCAGAAAGACTGGTTTTACCAGGCCTTCACTGAAGTCAGGGAAGAATTTCCAAGTCCATCTCCTTTTGTTTGTGACAGCAGGTGGGATAGCTTATTGAAACTACACCTCTTGTTTCACCTCCTTGTAAATTTAACTCATTGTGTTGAGCTGTTTTTACTCTGGCTTAAAAGGAGTCTGAAAAAAAAGCCAGGTGTCTAGTCTCCACTAGAGCATCTCAAATAGGTCCCATGTTTTGTGTGTTAGTTTATTAATTTTAATCCTCACTCCCGACTTAAGAACCATTCGACTGTGCTGGCAGACTCCTCTGGCAGATTGGTGCCCAATGTGGGGCTTGAGATACAAGGAATCAATGAAGGACACAGCGGGTGTTGGCAAGCTTGACTCAATAAGTAAAAAGAGTACAGTGAGTAAATGTGAGAATAAAAGTGGGACAAGGCAGTAGCCTAATGTTTTCTGTATGGATGTTAATTAAAGATAGTCAATATATACAGCAGGAAACTGAGAAAGTTAAACTTTCAGGCTTAGAGAAGAGGAGGTTAGAAAGATGGCAGGTTTCAAGTCAAAATGATATTAGACCATCAGCTCCTCCAGAGGAGTTGTAGTTCCCTTCTGATGATAGTAATTACTTGTCAGAAGAGGACTTTGAGGATCACTTGGATCCTGATGAAGTTGCAGAGTTGGAGGAAGAACTAGGTCAGTATTATTCAGAGACATCCCCTCCGATTCAGGCTATGCATGTTAAAAAGTGTAAGCCTTGGCAAAAAGAAAAAGGTCCTTGGAATGGAGCTTGGAGGAAATAAACAGAAAAATTGGAGAATTAACTACTAGGGAAAATGAGGCTCAATCCCACACTCCAACTCCATCATTGGTTGCAGACTTGGGCCTTCCTCCTGGGACTGCTACAGTTGCAGTGACTCAAAATGCAAGGGGACCTTTGTTTTTGTCCACTGTGCAGGCAACTGTGTCTCCCTTACAAGCTTCTTTACAAGAAGTTAGTCAGAATGGAGAAGATATAACTGAGTTTTATGGTTTCCCAGTTCTATAGCAGCCTTATGGACAAGGTAATATGGCAAGTGTCCATGCTCCTATACCTTTTAAACAATTAAAAGAATTAAAAGCTGCATGCTCTCAAAATGGTCCTACAGCACCTTGCACTCAAGCTCTGTTGGAGTCCTTGTCTCTTGAGGCCCTCTGCCCAGGGGACTGGAAACAGTTAACAAGAGCATCCTTGTCAGAAAGAGATCATTTATTATGGAAGTCAAAATTTACAGAGCACTGTCAAGTTACAGCTGAACTTAGTTGAGCTCAGGGAATTCCTATAACTTATGACATGCTTGCTGGAGAAGGAATCTACAGGGAACTAGGACAACAATTGGATTTTGATGTGATCGTTTATGCTCAGGTAAATGCTGCTGTCTGAAAGACCTGGAATAAACTTCCACAAGCAGGTAGACAGGTAGAGGATTTGTCTAAAATCTGTCAGAGACCTGCTGAGTTATTTCAAGATTTTGTGGCAAGATTAATGCAAGCAGTGAACATACTTATAAGAGATGAAAATTCTGGATTATTATTAGTAAAACAATTGTCTTATGAGAATGCTAACAGTGCCTGCCAAGCAACTTTGAGACCCTTTAGGAAGAAAGGAGATATTTCTGATTATATTTGGTTATGTTCTGACATCAGACCATCTTATACTCAAGGAATAGCTATAGCTGCCACCCTACAAGGAAAGACTATTAAAGAGGCAGCTTCTCAGTTTTTCCAATAAGAAAGCTAATTATTAATTCTGCTACAAAGCTTCATTAGAAATTAGATTCAACAAATTACAAGGTATTTTGTCTATCAGATTTAAAGGTATAAGTTTACCATGTTCAATATGTCTTAATTATAGATTATTGGACATTGGCTATGTTTAAAATCTATAACATAAAATGAACTTACTTAAAACTTATGGTTAAAAACCATTCCAAACAACAAATGGATGTTACTCATATCCCAAAATTTAAAAACTAAAATGTTTTTCTGCAATTGGTATTTCTTCTATTATAAAGACTAATAATGGTACTACATATATTAGTCAAGCTTTTCAACATTTTTAAAAATCATAAAACAGGTATACCATATAATCCTTAAGGCTAAAATATTATGGAGCCTGCCCATGAATCTCTTTAAAACCAATGGCAAGAAAATGGGGGAGTCATACACCAAATCTTAATCATGATCTCTTTATTTTGAATTTTTTGAATGTACTTATACAAGGCCGTTCTGCAGCTGATTGATTGTGGCATATTAATACCAAAAACAATTACGCCCAAGTAAAATGGAAAGATCCAATTACTGGAATATGGCAGGGTCCTGACCCTGTATTAAAATGGGGAAGAGGGTATGTTTATATTTTTCCACAGAACACAAAAGAAGCCAGGTGGATCCCCAAAAGGCTGGTGCGATTTTCAGGAATTGTTCCCCAGAAGAAGATGTTCCTGCTGCAGACAATCATGAATTTTGTCCTGACTGAAAATGGAAAGCTTCATTGGATTTAAACTCCTGACCTGCCTTTTGTTTCATTCTGCTCGCAGGAGAAGAAATCATGCAGAGAAAGCTCTTATACAATGGACTGGACTTGATTGTTCTGCTAATGAGGACCATTCTCAACAAAATAAAAAAAAAGAATAAAAAAAGAGGACTGATTATGAAACTTTGGTCTGATTCTGGTTTTCAGCAGACCAAAACAAGCTTGCTTCAAAAACTCTTGGGAGGCCCTGTAACTGCCTATGTAAATTCTCATTTTGCTTTGTTGTTTGGAAATGTTAACAAGATTCAAACTTTAATGTTTCTTGCCATCAATGTAAACTAATAAACTGTATTTGTAAGCTTTCAAATGCATTTTACTATGGTTCCTGTGAATGTTTCTCAGACTTGGTATTTACACAAAGAGTCATTTGTTAAGTCACTTTTATGGAGTGTTATTTTAGACTTGGCTTGTGATAGGAGATGGGCTCCTATTGGTGGCAATTAAAACCTGCATGAAGGCCTTTTAAAATGTTAGAGCTGATCTGATCTGCATAAGATGAAACCCCAGTGTCT
Organism: Pachyuromys duprasi; assembly: GCA_028658305.1. Lineage (NCBI taxonomy): Eukaryota > Metazoa > Chordata > Mammalia > Rodentia > Muridae > Pachyuromys > Pachyuromys duprasi. The sequence goes on from CM053742.1 coordinate 69,154,323, forward strand.
ACTCTAGCAGAAGTTGGTAGTCAATGACAGGTAATGTTTCTCTGGGATATATTCAACCCAAGGCAGGGCATAAATGATAAAATTCATATACCAATAACAGGTAAAAATATATCTTATGAAATAAACATCTTAAGACAGGAACAATATTCTGCTTCATAACTCTTAAGTTATGGTCAATTAAAAAAAATAACAAAGGGAGACTCTGTTGGGAGCCATTGTTCTAGCAGCTGCTTTGATATTTAAATCTCAGCAGAAAGACTGGTTTTACCAGGCCTTCACTGAAGTCAGGGAAGAATTTGTAGGTGATGGTGGGATAGCTTGTCAAAACCACACCTCTTGTTTCATGTCCTTGTAAATTAACAATTGTAGCTAAAGGAGGAATGTTACAGGCACACGTGCACAAGCTTTTGTGTGTGTGTGGAAGTGAGCCTTGAGGCACAAGGTGCTAGAGCATATAGTTGCCTGGGAGGGGGGAGACTGATCACAGCAGGGGGTGCAGGTTTGGTTCACTGGTGCAATACATGTGTGCAGGTTCCCTGAATACCTCAGTGGCCTTCAAACCTGTCATACTGTCCTCCTGGTATTCCGATCTATCTGAGCTCCTGGAAATGTTTGTCTGGATTACACGGGGAGACCCATAGAGCTTCAATGCTGAGGAAGCTCCCCCATGGCTCACCATGTTGCCCACAGTGGGGCTGTTGGTGGGAGTGATCTGATGTCTCGCTGTTAGTGTAGAAAAACCCTGGATATGGTGCTCTTCGTGCGCTCGTTTGAAGGTGAAATCACTTGCTAACAGGCCTATTTGGAAAGCAGAGGGTTTACCCTCTTCTCTACTCTCACATTTGGTCTGGCAGGAGCAAATGAAAGTTTAGGAGATCCATCAGCTCAATGGTATTCACTGTTTGGCTCCCTGGCAGCGAGACCTGTACTTGTGGCAATTGCTTCTGCTGACGCAGTCACAGTGCAGGAAGCTCCTGTTGGGATAGATGTCTGTGTCTTCTCAATCACTGAGCATGTAGGCTCCTGTTAGGGCTAGCTGGCACAATCTATAGCCACAGACCTGGGAGGCCTGTCTGCTGCTGCCTCTGCCCATCTCAGTCACTGAGTGGGGAGGTTCATGCTTGGGGCAACCACTACAGCTTCCACCAAGCAGGGAGGCCAGTGCTTGGGGCAAGAGAATGTGCTGGGGCATTGAATATTTGCCACTCTCCGTCCTGGAGATGTCCACGGGTGAACATGTATCCAAACTGTCCCAACTCACAGGTTGTTCCCTCTCACCCAGGAAGCCTGAATGTTGATGTTCCAGCTTCAGCTGCCCCTCTACTCACCAATTTATGAGTTTCAGATCCTGTGCCTCTCAGACATAGTGCAATGGCTGATAGATCTCTTTACCTAGAGTTGCTCCAGTGTCCCACAGGGTTCCGTTAGATAATGGGGAATGGATCCTAGGTCCCCACTCTAGCTCAACCTCATTGTGTTCACTGTGCTGTGATGTGCTGGCTGTTTCTGACCTGGGTGAAGCAGGCAGGAGAGGAGTAGGCAGAATGGAGCCATGCCTCTCTCACTATACCAGGATGTATCCCCCTCTACTGGGTGGTGAGAATGAGTGCCATTATCCTCTGTGACCAGGAAGGTGTCCACAGGATGTTGAGTGTGGTCTCCCAGGTTTGGGTGCCCAGAAGGTGTCCACAGGACTGTGAGAGTGGGCACCCAAGTTTGGAGTCTCACCCACAGTGCAGGAAGGTATTCACTCCACATGCAGTACGAATGAGCGCCCAAGGTCAGAGTTGCCAGGCTCTGGTTCCAAGAAGATATCCACAGAAAGTGAGCTTGGGCAGCAGGTGCCCTAAGGCTATGAGGTCAGAACCGAGCATGCCCTACAGCTCTCTGTCCCAGAAGGTATCCAAAGATGGTGTGTATTGGCAGGCGGGTGGCCTAAGGCTATACGGTAGGAGCCCCGTGTGCAGAAGGGTCAGAAGTTTTTGTCAGTTTATAGAAAATTCTTGGCTAGCCTAGGATGTGTCATGAGTAAAATTTTGTATTAGAATACTCTGTATTCTGATAAAAGCTTCACAACATTACATACCATTTATACTGTTTTCATTCTAAGTAAGAGAACATTAGCGATAAAAGAAAATCCAACCCAACTGACAACATTAATATTTTAAATAAATTGGTATGGGACCTTTATAAGTCAATGAGCTAAATAAGTTATATGCAGTTTGTAAAGTAATTAGGACCAGGGTCAAAATGCAAATGATTATTACGGGAGGGATAATTTTTAATCTCTGAAATTTTTAATAGAAATTTCCCCACCAAAGGGAGGAGCAGCCTTGCTAAGCCACAGAGGAGGACTTTGCAGCTAGTCCTGAAGATGCCTGATAAGCTAGGGTCAGATGGAAGGGGATGAGGGAGGGAGGGTGTGATTGGAAGGGAATGAGGGAGTGGGATACAGCTGGGATACAAATAAATAACCTGTGATTAATATAAAAAATAAAAATTTAATTAAAAAAGAAATTTTTACTCAGTTTTTGAGAGAAAACCTCAAATAATTAGGCTTGTTAGGCACATTCTAATGTAAATATTGTTTGCCCCAAAACTGGTTTGTCGATTCAGTACTATCAAGGACCAAAGTGTTTAATCAGACAAAAGAAGTAAAAAAAGCTATATACAACTGAAAATATCAGTGTCCTAAACAATATTACTTCATAGTCTAAAGGGTACAGTGGTCAGAACTATAAAATAACAATGAATAAAACATGAGATTCAAGTACAATTCATTCTATAAAACGGGGCATGTATCTCATGAGTATAAGTACCTCTCCCTCCTACAGTATTTTCTCCTCCAACTGATCTTTTATTTCCTTTTTAAAATTATTATTATTTATTACAATTTAATCACTTTCTTTCTTGTCTGTGGCCCCCCTTGCTCATCTCCTCCCAATTCCACCTCCCTCCATCCCTCTTTTCCCCTTTGGAATATGTTATTAAGTGCTAATTAAGAGAAAACTTATTTTGCACTGATATCCCTCAATAATGGTTTGTTAACTGGATGTTGTAAGAAATAGAATCCAACACACACACACACAATGCTCCCTAAGTTGCTTTTGATTAAACAAACTAGAATAGATGAAAAATAAATTTCCTAATAAGATAAAAATATCCCGACATTCAGCAACTTACCTTCAGTATTTATATCATTTTCACATAGAAAAAATGCAAGCGGAGCTGCAATCTTATTTTCTTTAATGTCCAACAACATAACTTACAGACACCTGGTATGCACCTTTACCTAGCTTTAAAATATGGGATGAATTTTGAGTACTTTCAGCATTTGGGTAACCACTTCATAAATCTGACTGAATGTTTTGCATCCAGGAGATTTCACATAAAGAAGAGGAGATACAATACCTGAAAATTTGTATATTAAAACTATCTCAGCAGTGTACAATATGGAAGATGGTCTTGTAATGTTGACAGTATTTGATGAGAAAGAACATTTAGAAATAATTTACTAATGATTCGGAGAAATTCTCTGACAAGTAAAAAATCATCTTCTTTCAGCAGTCTGATGGAAATTAGAGATTATTCTCTAAGAGTTTGTCAGATTCAGTAACAAATACAAGGCATACTATAAAGGAGCATACATTTATAAGAGCTAGACATTTTTCTTTTGTCTACATACATGCAATTAAATATTTGGATCATCATTTCCACTGCACTGATAAAGGAATATCAGAACCTATTAAATGAAACAAACTAAAGGCTATGATAATTAGGGTCACTTTAATGTTAAATGTGAAAATATATGTAAAAGAAAAACTGTGGGAAAGATTTGTCAAAAGTCAGGATGTGGGATGGTGAGGCTAGAGTACATTTTAAACAGTGGAATTGCATGTGTGCTATGGTAAGAGGAACAGATTTGAGAAATGCTTATGTGAGGTTAGGCGATCACAAAAGTAATCAAGGATTGTGGTCTTATTTCTGGGTTTAAATCCAAAATTTCTTGCAAGTCATTTGGTATCTGAGACTCAGTTTCCTTATATGTACAATGAGAGAATAATAAGTTTATTTATCCAAATGATTATCATGAAAATCAAATTAAACCATGCAGGTTAAAAATTCTAGCACATTGTTTGGCATTTTCATCTTCCTTTTTTATCTCTCATGGAAGTGATTACCAAATGGGGAGAGTTAATTCAAAAGGACATTAAAAGGCAAACCAGAAATTCTGAACTTACTATGAAAGCTGTTTGAAAACCTCACTTGCTCTTTTAGGAAGTAAGTGACCTATTTATAAGTAAAGTATCTATAAAAATTACAATGTAGTGTGGTAAATATTCATTTAGTAAGTACTTTCACTAATGATTATAAAATGTAAATTGTGGTAAGTGAGATAAAAAATAACAGCTACATAAAAGAAACATCACAGGAGTTACATAATTTAGAATGGAGAAAGATAATATTTCTATGGGTATGATACTTAAATTTTACTAGAAAAATTGAATAGTAGGTTTCAAGATGAAATAAAAATACAAAGTGCAGTTGCTGCAGAGGGAAAGCCATGTAATGTTCCACTGTGGGGCAGTAGATTATCCCTCTGCAAGCCTGTAAGGCTCTAATAATTAAAAGTAAGGGATAAGAAGAAAAGAAAAATGAGGCAGAGAAGTGAACACACCAATGTGACCGAAGATATTTAATATGGTATATTTTTGTAGTCTAACATACTATAAAAGTATTACTGTCTCTGCAGTGATATAATGAATTTTAAACCAACCAGAAGTGATAGTGAGAAGACAAGAGATTTTATTTTTTATTTTTGTGAGTAGTATAGGAGGAGTTGGTGGTAGAATAGACTACATGGATAAAAGATTAAGCTGTATTTTAAAGATGATACCTATGAAACTTGATGATAATTTTGATACAGGTAGTATAAATAATATACATTTTGTGGATGATATGTAAAATTGGGGACTGTGAGAAATTTATGAATACAACATTTGTATTTTGAGAATCAATAATAATTTCCATGTATGGCTGTTATTAATATTTGCAAGATCCAACTGGAACTGCCAAATGAGAAGAATTATATATGATGGTAATAACAAAAAAATATGTGCGTTGGATCTAATAAATGGAAAATTGAGCAGTCACTTTAAAATTGCATTTTAAATTTCTTTCTACAAATATCAAAGTATTTTATGTGTGTATTTATCAATGAGAATTATAAAGCAGTGTCCTTTACATTTTTAGATAGGGAATGGAGAGATGGCTCAGCTATTAATGGCTAGGCTCACAACCAAAATTTTAGATAGAACTTGAGCAAGTCAACAAAATTCATCCTGCTCTTATTTTAGATTGATGCTTATTTTACTTTCTTAAACTTGTTAATTACTTCTTTAACAGAGAGTAATATCTACACATAATTCCAATATATAAACTACCTTTAGACATTGCCTATAAAATACATAGGTTAATATCACTCTTAAATAACTAGAATCACTTATTGTACTTAGCTATGCATTGTATAAAAGAAACAGTGGAACTTTATCCTCTCACTGTATACACAGAAAAAAAGAAACTCTAAAATATTATTGCTAAACCCATTGCTTCATTTTTTAATAGAAAAAAATTATTGGAAGGGGGAAATGGTAGCCCCTCGCTAGTGCCTTCTAGGCCCTGGACAAAGGGGTTGCCAGCACTCAGCTCTACCTTAGGGCATCTAAATGCAGAAAGTCTGCCCACATCTTCACTTCAATAACCTTAAAGGGATGTGCCATAGTAGAATGGTAAATAAAAGTCCAATTTCAAGAATAGTTTCAAGACCTGATTTTAAAAGAAGTTCTTAAGGGAAAAGTGGACGAAGGCAAAGGATAAGAGAACATTTTCAGTTATCTCTGAAAGAGTCAACTCTGGGTTTTTAGCTTTAAAACTTGCTTAAAGGGAAGGCATGTTCAGAGTACCAAGGAAGTCAACTTCCATCCTGGAGCTTCAAATCTCTTTTCCAGTACTAGATTTTGGAGTCTCTTTCTGGGAGAGGTAGCCTCTTGTGAGTTAGTAATAGTAATTAAAAAATACCTTGCAGCATGGATTTGTTCCCTGACTTGCAGGTCTTGAGGAGTTGTGAGTGGTCAGCTTTCAGACCCAACCCATTGTTTCTTATATGTCTAGGAAAATGAAATGAAATTTCGCTTACTAGAAATTGTAAACAAGAGTTTTACTAGTCTGAAAGAAATTTAGTGAATTAAAAATTAATATATAATCTACAGGAATAAGGTCAAGCACATAGTGTCTTCATTGAATTACAGTCTCTACTGCACATATGTTCTATTATAAACATCATTTTGAAATTTTCATAGACTGAGTGTTAGGACCAATGAAATGATTGTGTACACAGATTTTATATGAAAGAAGTTTATTGGACGGAGATGAACAGAGAGGAGAAAGCATGATATGATATGGGGAAGAGTATTGGGCACCCTGACGGAGAAAGTGGTGATAGCAGGAAAGCGAGAGAGCAAGAGAAAGACAAAGTGTTCAGTTGATCTTTTTATGGAGCAGCTGAACCATGCCTCCCAGGTGTGGCTATCTGGTGGGTGACTCATGATGACATCATAGGTTGCTGTGCAGCCCAGAAGCAGGCTGCCTAAATACTAACATTCTCCCTTTTTCTATAATTAAAAAATAGGGAGCTTGGGTTGTTCTCATGTAAGACATGTTAAAGTATATAAATGTAGGTTCCTTTTAAGCAGCTATTGGATGCCATGCAAGGGGTGGGGAGGAGAGAGAGAGGTAGGGAGGGAGAGAAAGTAGCAACAAAATATCCATATTACATGCTCAAGAGGAGGAGGGGAAGCCCCTGTCCTGGAAAATTCAGGGTAGAGGATTATCAGTAGAGAGTTGCCCAGCCATCTAAGGCAGCATGTAGGGACTGAGGAATGCTGGGAGACCCTGGAACTACTTGTCTTGGGCCTGAAGCACATCATTCCATCCCTTTCTTAATAAGTGAATAACAGAGGGAAATTGTCTTCTGACTACTTCCTGCTGACACTGGGGACACTGTAAGGAAGTCAAAAGGATGAAATGTTGGCCAAGTCCAGGAAAAAGAGGATGTTTTGATGCTGTCCAGGGTCTGTGAGAACATTCATGGCTGGAAGGGTAAGTGCACGTCCAGCTTGATGGAATTCTGTAAGGACAGATTGGAACACCTGTGGTAGCTGCCTTGGTGCTGCAGTGGATGTAGTAAAAACCTGGGTCTGGCAGTGTACTAGAACATATATATCGGTGGAAGATAAAGTTAAGTAGGTTATGGAGAACATTTTTTAGGTATACTTTTAAGACTTTTGGGAGAGCGAACAGAGGTGGAAGGTTTGGATCAAAGAGACTTGAACATTGGAACCTACATTTACCTAAGGGAACCTCCATTTACCCTATCATTGGCAGTAATTAAAAAGGTTTTTCTTTGGATCTGTCATCAAAGGAAATTGAGGCCAAGTTTGGTTACAGAAGAGTGTAAGCTTAGGGGCCCTTAAAACAGGGCTAGGTGTAGAAATCTGAAAATTTCCAGAAGACAACCCAGAGGAGAAGCTGGAGGAACAGACGAGTGGACTAGTCCCATTGGGCAAGTAGGAGTCAGTGACCTGTCAAGGTGTCCCAAGTACAAGTTTTGACTCAGCAGAGTAGTATGATACAATCTGTTCCAAGAGCTTGTCAGCATTGGCCAGAGACCAAGAACACAGTTGCCTGTAGCACACACTGTTTACCTAGTGTTAGGATTTTCATAGATGAGCAAGAGGGAAGAGAAAGAAACTCTGCCAGTAGAGGAAAAATGTTACCCAAGGCAGTAGATCCTAGGTGAACTCTTTGGATGTAGATTGGCAAGAGCAGTAGGAAGTGTTTGTGTCAACCAGAAGTGAAGAATCACCAATTGGCTGGTGTTTGGTGTAGGAATGTAGCAACTGGTAGCCAGGAATTGACACCAACCTGAAGTGAAGAGTTACCAATCAGCTGGTGTTAGATGTAGGAATGTAGCAATCAAGAGACCAGGAAAGGGAAGTCTCAAAACCAGGGAAAGGGGAGGAATCCCAACCTCTGTAATATGCAATAGATGCAGTACTCCTCTGGAGCCCAATTGGCCTGAGAGGTGGATTCAGGTGGCTTTCCAGCAGCTTACAAGAATTACTTTTAGGTTTTACAAAGGAGATAAAACTTCAGACATGTTAACATCATAATTGTAATTTGCAGTGAAATATACATTATGGAAAAAGGCAGTAGATGTACACATTCATGTTAATAGCATAAGCATTCTTTAAGGAGATCCCTGAAAAGGCAGAAGCCTTTTGTAAAGTAGAAGGGACAAAAGCTTACTTGATCTTAACCTTTAGTTTTATTACACATTATAGAGATTTAAAATCTTGAGCTTGGAACCATGATAGTGGGTGGTATAGTGGAACATTTTTGTTAGAATATTAGAGTTAGATTAATAAATTGGAGTTCTATTGATAAAAATAAAAGCTCTGGACAGTCAATAGAATGGTAGCTTAGTAACAGGAGGAAATATTAAACATTTTTACCTACTTAGGATACCTTAAATCACCTTAGACCTTGCAACCTTTTTACCAACCCTGAAACATTTATACTTAAAACACTTTCTTAGTCTCTATAACATTTATAACTTGCATTTACCAATCTTAAAACTGTTTCTTAGACCCTCAAACAACATTTTTCTTAGTCCTTTGAATCTAGCTATTTACCAAGAGACAGGTGAGAATGCTATGAACATTTATTGTCCTTTAGCTAAAGGGACAGTGAAAGGTTACATCTGAGGCCTGTTTCTTGAGTCTGGAAACAAGTCAGATGGTATCTAGGCCTGACAGCAAAAGCTCTAGAAGGCTTAAGGCCTGGTCTCCTGCATATGAAGAAAACTGAGAAGGCATCTGAAGTTTCCCAACACAGAAGTTGGCAGTATGTCCTGGGGCCAGAGTGTTAGGCCAAAACAGACCTGCAATGTTATACTGGGCTGGGCAAGGGTGGTGGAAGTTGCTGAATTGAACAGCCATCTGCTCTCCACCAGGCCAAGGAGCTGGAAGGCTGGAAGTGTCTATGGCTCTTGTGCTTGTTGAGCCTACATGGCTGGGCACAGGTGACAAGCCTGCATGGGAGCATTTTGACTTCCAGAAGCCGGTTTCCCAGCTGGTATCCACGGTTTGTGGAGGCAGCTGTGGGACAAGCATCTCCTTTGGCTGCATTTGAAAGGGTTACCTTGGCAAAGTTGACTTTGGGCTATACCCCAGCTGGATGGGACATTGTAGACCTCTTGTTTTCTGTGCAGGAAGGCCAACAGCCTCAGAGCAGCAGCCAGTGTCCGAAGCATACTTTTTGTTGTAGATGAGCCTATTGGGAAGACTCCTCTCTTATTATTTTTACCAACTCCTGTATGGTGACTCAGGGACAATCCCCAGCTGTTTACGTAAACAGTGAGACCATGTCTGCATCTGTAGGACTATAAATATATTTTGGAACATGTTAAAGGACTTGAACATCTATGACATGACTCGCTATTTACTTGCATTTGTTAACCATTAAATATTAGGATTTTTATGTTTTGTCCCTATTAAGTTAGAGCCTTAAAGTCATAAATATAGTCCAATAAAGTGGTAGCATAACATTTTTCTGTATGATTTAGTATATAAAAATTCATAGCTTATAAAAGTCAAGGCTATACTATATATTAATAATATTACGACTTTTTAGAAAATTAGATCAACCATATTTTAACCGTTTGATAGTGAAAATATAGTATAATGATCAAGTTTTATCATAAATAAATGCCTCTAAAATAAATAGATCTTAATTTAGGATATTGGTAAAACTTGTACATAGTAACCCCTGCGTTATGAGTTTTAAAACCAACTACACAGAACAGTACAAAGCAATTTTAAAATTACATTTGAATTTATTATAGCCAACCTATTAGCCAGAAAGCTTAGTGGTGAATCTGGATCTCAGGCAGCTCATTGTAGGGAAAACGTCATTTACTAATTAAGGGATTGATAGAGATAAAGACAATAAGTTGTACATTTTAAAACTAGTTTAATTTGAATAGAACTTTATGACATTAAAATTTTAGCATTATATAAAAATTATTTTGAGCCAGGGCAGAATCATATTTGTGGCATGTTGTAAAAATATAACTTTGATAAGATCCCCTACACTAACCCAAAATTTAGGCTGTCTCAGTGTCTGCTTTGATACCCTGCAGGGTAGTGTCTTTCAGAGGCCCTCTGTGGTAGTCCTGTTCCCTGAGTAAGACCTGGAGAGAACAGAAGCTCCACAAAGAGAGCAACAGAACCAAAAAATCTGGGAACAGGGGTCTTTTCTGAGACCGATACTCCAAACAAGGACCATTCATGGAGATAACCTAGAACCCCTGCACAGATGTAGCCCATGACAGTTCAGTGTCCAAGTGGGTTCCATAGTAATGAGAAAAGGGACTGTCTCTGGGATGAACTGATTGTCCTGCTCTTTGATCAACTCCCCCTCAGGGAGCTACAGCCTTATCGTGTGACAGAGGAAGACAATGCAACCACTCCTGGTGAGACCTGATAGACTAGCATCAGAAAGAAGGGGAGGAAGACCTCCCCTATCAGTTGACTGGGGGAAGGGCATGAGTGGAGAAGAGGGATGGACGATGGACGGGAGGGTAGAGAGGGGAGAAGGGAAGGAACTGCAGGTGGGGTACAAAGTGAATAAACTGTAATTAATAAAAATTAAAAATATATAACTTTGAATTTATATGCAAATTCATACCCATTTAAAATGACACTGGTTGCTTTTAATCTAAAAGGAGATAAAATAAACAGAATTAGTTATGACTAAGGAAGTCTTATAAATGTAAACCTAATGGGCAAATTATATAATTCATTAGAAAAGAATTTACAGCATTTAATTTTTTTAATAGCAGAGTGTACAGAAACAGAAAGAAAATAGTTTTAAAGCTGTGAAGCAGGGGCTTAGATGTCAGAAATATTTCGAGTGCCAATGGTCAGCTTAGAGATTCGAAGGAATGAGGTTGCAGCAAGCAGATGTCATGGCTTCTCTAGTTTAAAATCAACATGGTGGCCCACCATGTGTGGTACGCAAACTTGGAGGCACAGAGAGACTAGGTGCTTGAATGGGAGATTCTCTAGATTTTAGAGACCTTGTTATGCCTGAATATTTTGTTCTCATTTGAATGTCATATTTTCTGAAGTGAACTAATTGCTTGTTCTAGACAATTGAGAACTTGATTTTACAGTACACTAATTTTATGAAATTTATTTTATGGATAGGAGTTTGATCACTTTTAATGACCTGATTAAGATGTTAATCAAATGGCTTTTGATGATTCAGTAATATGTCTTAAAATAATTAGGATTTTGAATATCCAGAAGACAGTGATATGCAACTTATTCAATGGGTGTTACTAGAGCAATCACTGTGCCACTTGTTTGAGAAAATTAGATATTGGTTCATTAGCATCCACCACAATTTGAGTTCAGCTTCCCCAGATATGTAATAACAGTGCCCATTGAGACCTATTTACTCTCTCTAAGCTAACAGAAACTTAGGAGTTTTGCTTGTTTGCTTTTCTTCCTGACATTTTAAAAACACCTGAACTATTCCATGTATTACAACTCATGAAAATAGAATCACACCAAACTTTTTAAATGTACTTTTAGATGAAAAGTAAACAAGTTTTCAAATTTAAAGTATATAGACCCATCACACAGTGTTTAGATTCTGTTTTATATATCTAAATGTAAACTAAAAGACAAAATGCACGGATATATAAATAAATGTTTGAGTACAAACTAGATGATACAAATTTCAAAACAGTAAGAGATTATGAAAGCTGTTTATGAATAAATGATTATATAATCATTTCTTCATAGAAAATGATAATGTACATTTACTATATCTTTACTAAATATTTTATATAGCATATGTAATTTATAATTCAGAGATGATATGTGGAAAGATTTATAAAATATTTCCTGCATTTTCATTCATTTATTTAAAATATATTCATACTCATTTAAAAAGGACAAAGTCATACATAGCAGTAGGCATCTCCAATCCCAGGACTTCTATGACAAGATAGAAGAACGTGACAGGAGAAGTCCTCAGATTCTTGTAGGCTCACTAGTCAAAGTATGCAGTACAGCAGAATCAAGGGAGTCTAATATGTACACATACACCATGGAAATTGCATTATGCATTCACACACACTAAATAAATATTAAGTAAGTAAATAAATAATTTTAAATGTTCAAAGACTTATTCATTACACTATTCATTAAACTTCACACACAATAAACATCATCCAAGATAAAGGATAAATGATAAATAGTGATGACTGAAAATTCTGTGCTTCATTGTAACATATATTGTAACATATGCCAAATATTGATTTCTCAAGGTATATATACATGTAACAGTAACTCATTATGAAAGAAGTGAATGTTTCTTTATTGATGTAAATAAGGGACAGACTTCATTCAAACAAAAAATTCAATGACTTTTGCTGAAACCTGAAGAGTGAGTATTAAGCAAGATGTAAGTATGATAAGTCTGAGTACATTTCAGAGCACACAGGGTAAAGAACATCTAAGAAAATGATTGTAGACTTTGAACTTCTGAGTGAACCTCTTGTCTCCACCTCCTTACTACAGAATTACAAGTGTGAATATCCTCTTGATAAGCTATGACTAAAAGTTATTTTTTAGAATAAGTAAATATTTCTATGCAATGTTATATTTTACATTATAACATAAAATAATATACACAAAAATAGATACTATGGTAAATGCTTTTGATTACCTCCCAGAACATGAAGGTAAGTCCCTATTGATGAAGACATTCCATACGTTGGAAACAGAACATAGAGAAATATAGGTGGAATTGATTTGGAAACCTCCTTCCAGAGGTCTAGCTCTCAGAGTATCCAAAGGTGCTTTGCAGCCTCCAAGGGAGAGGAGCAATCAGTATTCTATCTATTAGCAAAGGCTACAAACCACAAACACTGACCTGAAATGCAAAATATCCTCCAAAGTGCAATAGTAACACTTGTGTCTTACAGGTAAGCACTATCCTCCTCAATGAATTTAAGTTTCACTCAGAAGGAGACGAATTTATGCATGGTACTATAAACCTAGCCAACTACAACCGGCTGATGAAGTCATATATCCTAAAGGAGAACCTATTACTGCTGCTTTCCTAAATCAGTAAAATCCAGATATAATTGAATTTCTCAACCCATATCAAACTTTTATTTCCCCAACAGATGGAGGCCCACACCAGATGGAGACCAACACAGAAATCCACAGCTGGTTAAAATGCAGATTATCTGTCTATCTGACTGACTATCTTTTAATGTGTGTGTGTGTGTGTATGTGTGTGCTCATCTGTATGTATGCCGTGTGCATTCAGAGTCTGTGGAAGCCATAAAAGTTCATTGGATACCTTGAAATTAGATTTATAGTGGTTTCTGACATGATTCTGGAAACTGAGTTGAAGTCCTCTGCAAGAACAGCAAGTACACACACACACAAAAAAAAAAAAAACCAAAAAAAAAAAAACAGAGCCATCACTCCAGGGCCGATATAGCATTTCAATGTATAGAGAACATACAGATCACTGTCAATATAACGTACTAAAAAAAAGAAAAAAAGACATTTCAACAAGTAAAGACATTTTTGGTAGTTTGAATGAAAATAGATCCATAGACTCATAGAGAGTGACACCCTTGGAAGAGTGGCTCTGCTGGAGCAGGTGTGGTCTTGCTAGAGGAAGTGGGTCACTAGGGGTGGCCCTGGGGTCTTGGAAGTTCAAGCCACTTCTCTGCCTGCTGCCTGCTGATGCAGATGTAGAAATCTCAGCTCCTCTAGCATCATGTCTTCCTGCATGCTGTCATGCTTCTCACTATGAAGATAATAAACTAAACCACTGAAACTATAAAGCCAACCCCAAGTAAATATTTTATTTTTTAGAGTTGCCATGGGCATGGTATCTCTCCATATCAATAAAATCCTTAACTAAGACAGAAGTTGGTACTAAGGAATGGGATGTTGCTATGATTAGCCTGACCATGCTTTTGTTTGGAGGAAAGTGAACTTTGGAAATTTGAATCAGCAAAGCAGTAGAATACTTTAAGCAGGGTTCATATGCCATCCTTGTAGGAACATTCAAAACAGTGATGCTGGGGGTGATTTTTAATTGTGGGGCTCTTGAGAGCTTTCAGAGAAGAGGGATATTAGTATGTGACCTAGTGACTATGTTTGTGATTTTTGATGAAGAATGTGCCTGCTTTCTGCCCATGTCCAAAATATAAAATAAAAATAAATATGCTCAAGGCTAAATCAATTATTTTTGGATTAACTTGGTTTGAAGAAAATATTTCAAAACAGCCTAATGTGGACTGTGTTGTATTATTATTAGTGGTCATGCTTATACAAATCTACAATGAAAACGAGAAAGCCAAGGAGAATTACAAAATATACAGTTTGAGGAGAAAAGCAAATGGGGAGGAGCTTAGTCCTGTACACAGGGAGTTAGACAGATAAAACAAAACCTGAAGTTAGATTAAAGAAAGGGAATGGTTAGCTCAAACCAAGATGCCAACCAGTTAAGCTTTCAACTTGTAAAGGGATTAAAGAAAACCTTTGGTCCAGATGTGGTGGTACATACCTTTAATCCCAGAACTCAGGAAACAGAGTCAAGAGGATCTTTGAATTCAAAGATGGCCTGATCTTCAGAGTGAGTTTCAGGGCAGCCAAGCTTAGGCAGAATAAAATAAACCATAGACTACAGGAAGGTGGTGAAGACATAATTGAATGAGTGGGGTATTCTCCAGCCCCAGAAAGCAGCAGAATTAAGCAGCTTCAGACACATCATTTTGGCTTTAGAGACAAGGATAAATAAAAAGTGATTTTGGAATCTCCCTCTGTCTGAGCTGCGGAGGCTAGGCATGTGTCAGGTGATGCTGCATGGAGGCCCAGAGAGGCCATTGCATCAAATTGTGAAGATGAAACTTGGATTGCCTTGGAGACCCCACGATGTTGGAAATCCCATGGCTGTATGATACCTGCCAAGAAGAGCTGCTAACAACAAGTGGAACCAGTCCATGAGAAAGAAATGTGTGCAATCAACAAAGCTGAAAAGTTCAAGATCTGAGAAGTGCTTTGGCATCAGACATGGAAATGCAGAGTTCGGAGTTTTTTCAGCTGAGTTTCAGTCTTCTGTTGGTCCAGTACAACACACTGTGTTCCTTTCCTTACCATTTGGAATGATAATGTATATTTTGTGCCATTATATATTGAAAGTATGGGATCTGGTTTTTTATTGATTACAGTTAAGAGGTTGTATGACTCTCCTGTGCCTTGGGGTCATGGCTCTTCTCCACTTTTTCTTTCTAGAGATTGAGATTTTTTTATTTTATTTTATGAGGAGGTCTTTGGTCCTTAGTCATCTGGGAAACTCAAATCTAAAATTCTCAAATATTCTACCTCACACCCATCAAAATGGCTAATTCAAAAACTCAAGGGATGGCACAGGCTGGAGAAGGTGTGGAGAAAGGAGAAACCTCCTCCATTGTTGGTGCGAACAAAAACTTGTACAATCACTTTGGAAATCAATCTGGTGCTTTCTCTGACAATTAGGAATCCACCTCAAGATCCAGCTACACCACTCCTGGACATATATCTAAAAGATGTTCAACCATATAACAAGGATATTTGTTCAACTATGTTCATAGCAGCTTTATTCATAATAGTCAGAATCTGAAAATAACCTAGATGTCCATCACTGAAGAATGGATACAGTAATTGTGGTACATATATACACAATGGAATACTACTCAGCAATGAAAAACAAGGAAATCATAAAATTTACAGGCAAATGGTGGGGACTAGAAAAGATCATCTTGAGTGAGCTATCCCAGAAGCAGAATGACACACATGGTATATACTCACTTATAAGTGAATATTAGACATATAATATACTATAAACACACTAAAATCCACAGTCCCAAAGAAGATAAACAGCGAAGAGGACCCTAGGGACGAGGAATAATCTCTCCCACACTTGTGCAGTCATGGCTGTGACTTTCCCCTCTTAGCTACAGTTGGAAAACCAACATACACTATCAAACTGGTGGACCTCTCTCATCTTAGTGAAGCATACTCCAGACACCAGAGACAGACAGACCCAGTCTGAAGTACAGACTCCAGGAGCAAACAGCAAAGGTTTCAAATTAGCAGATGGCTGGAGGCCAGCTTAAGAAAACACCCAACACTGATGATGAAGAACGTAGACTCTGAAGGCAAATTTCCTTGGGCAAAACTGGTTCCCAATGAGGACTTGTGTAACAAACAAGCTGCAATCCCCTCTGTGCCCCAGTGTCTTACCTTGAATGTGGCCAGTGATGTTCCATATCTGTCCCCCAGCTTTGGTGAGAATTCAGTGAGTGCACACATACAGACTATATAAAATGTGGGTCACAATAAAGATGTAACAAAGTAAATCCAGTCATTAAGGACTATTGGGATCTTACTGGAATGGCCCCACAGAGTACATCTGTTGGGATTGGAATCCAGGTTCCCTTTTCTTTGAAAATGTAATGTGCACAAGTGTAGAGGACCAGCATCTTAGAGATGAAAGTCAGTCAGAAGTAAAGCCCACACATGATAGTGTCGTAAGAAACAGACCCATTACCTAGGTCACTGTTCACCTAAGAGACAGAGAGAATCATCAGTTGGAAAGCACAGTAAAGCAGGGGAGTGGTGGGTGGTGATGAGAGCCAGTAGGATGAAAGGAGAGACAAAAAAGCAGTGAGAACCCTTCAGTACACAGCTGAGGAGAAACTAAGGCAATGAGAATAATGAATGAACACACCGGGGGCAGGTGGGTAGGAAACGGAAGGGAAGAAACAAATGCTGTTCTCCTGAGAGCTGGTAGGAAATCAGAAGCAGTTTGAGCTCCAGATGCAAACTTGAGAAGAAAAGAGAAATGATAAGTTAAACCCTGTAGATCACTCCCATCAAAAAGATGAAATTTGTCATGCCAAACAATCAGCTTTTTCTGCCCATAAGAAAATAACACAATGCCTAATTTTCTTATGACCAATCAATCTTTCCCAGTAAACCCCTAAGAACCTTTATATACCTCACCCCTAAAACAGTACAATGAACTGCCTCTGTCCCGAAAGTCTTGCCCATTGTAAACCCCTACCCCCACCCCGACACACACATACCAATTCATCGCTTCTGTTCCCTCTGTCCTCATAGACCAGTGGCCAGAGATCCCAGGGGGAAAGGAGGACCATGGATTAGGAGCCTGGTGATGATGACAGCAATCTTGGCTCAAATCACAAGGAGAAAACA
The DNA here is from genome assembly GCA_028658305.1 of Pachyuromys duprasi. Lineage (NCBI taxonomy): Eukaryota > Metazoa > Chordata > Mammalia > Rodentia > Muridae > Pachyuromys > Pachyuromys duprasi. Next base: position 69,171,743 of record CM053742.1, read on the forward strand.
TGGCAAGGACAAAGGATGGTTTGGGGTCAGAATCTTGAACAAAACTAGACTGTGTGGCCTACAGGAGATGGCCAGTCAGGATGCACAAGTATCTAGGCAAAGAAAAAGCACAATTAAAACAACAAAAACCCAAACAAACAATAAACCTGCCTGATTCTTTCCTGAGTTCCTGTGTTCAGGGAGCCAACGCCAGGCATCATGATTTAGTGACTCTGAATCAATGATTCCTCAGCCTCATATTTATAGAATGTTTCACAAATGTAACACTTTACAGCCCATGTGCACATGCATTTCTGAAACTTACCAAAGCCTGTGTAAAAAGTATTATCTTCGTGATCTGGGAAAACATGGTGCTCTGACAATAAGGCCACACAGAGCTTACCCAAATGCCATTTTGACTCCTAATTAGGAAGTATTTTATAAATCCCATGGCTAAATTGTCAAAACATCACACAGTTCCATTGTATTTTAGAGAGACTGACAGTAAAATTTAAAGATAATCAATAAATGGATGCACGGACGTTTTCTTTAAGCAAAACAAACCCTCAATTCATTTATAGGAGAGATTGCTAGCATGTCCAGAAGTACCAACATCTAGATTTATTTACTGAAAAGAGGAATGTGTAGAGAGCACTTCTAAACATGCAGGAAGGATTTCAGGAAGACTAGCCAAGGCTAAAGACACTGCTCAGTCAGTAAAGTGCCTTGTAAGTGTAAGGACCTGGCTCTGACCTCAGAACCACATTTTAAAAAGGCAATGTGGTGCATGGTGGGAATTCAGCTCTGAAGAATTTGACAGTTGGATCCCTAGGTCTCCCTGGCCACCCAGCTTACTGTCTTAGGGAAGTTCAAAGCCAAGTAAGAGACTCTGGCTCAATAAATAAATAAATAAACACATAGATAGATAGATAGATAGATAGATAGATAGATAGATAGATAGATAGATAGATAGATAAATAGGTAAATGGAGCATGAGGAATGACATTGGTATTAAAATTTGAGGTTGTCCCAGGTTGTCAATGGCACCAAAACACACATGAGCATGTACATACATAAACACATACATGCGATAGGTGTGTCTACATGCATGCTATAAACTAGAACTGCTGCATTTTCAGGTGTGTTGTTCTCATTGCCAACCAGACTATTGTTCTTTCATATCAAGTTTGAGAGCACTGGTATTTTGCCCCTTTGTTTACCCTGGACTCCATGTGCAGAATAGGGGCATCTCCCAGTCTGGAGAGAATTATTTGGAACAGTGTCTCTCCATCTATCTACACTAAATGATCAACTTCACTTTACTTTAAGTTTCTCATTTCCAATTTCTTGTGGGAGTTTTACTATTTAGTGTAATGAAGATGTATTTTTGGCAAATGAAATTAATAAGACAAAGAAATAGGCATGAGCCACATTTTTAAAAATTGATATTCACTCTTTGCAACTGCTATAATTTTTTAAAAGATGTATTTATTATGTATACAATGTTCTGCCTGCATGTACACCTGCAGGCCAGAAGAGAGCACCAGATCTCATTCTAGATGGTTGTGAGCCACCATGTGGTTGCTGGGAATTGAACTCAGGACCCTCAACTGAGGGACATCTGGGTTGTTTCCAGGTTCTGGCTATTACAAATAAAGCAGCTACCAACATAG
>CM053742.1:69173894-69205147 GCA_028658305.1 Pachyuromys duprasi
GGAGAGGTCCTCCTCCCTTGCCATCTGACATTAGCTTATCAGATATCTTCAGTAATGGCAAAAATGTCCTCCTTTGTGGCCTAGCAAGGCTGCTCCTCCCTCAAGGTTGGGGAGGTCAAAAAGCCAGCCACTGAGTTCATGTCAGAGACAGTCCCTGTTCCCCTTACTAGGGTAAACCACTTGGATACTGAGCTGCCATGGGCTCCATCTGAGCAGAGGTTCTAGGTTATATCCATGCATGATCCTTGGTTGAAGAATTAGTCTCAGAAAAGACTCTTGTGTCTAGATATATTTGGTCCTTCTGGCTCTCCTGTGCTTTCCAGATTTTTACTAACTTACTAACTTACCCTTCTTTCATATGATGCCCTGCACTCTGCCCAAGGTTTGGTTATGAATCTCAGCATCTGCTTTGATACACTGCTAGGTAAAATCTTTCAGAGGACCTTTATGTTAGGCTCCTGTCCTGCTTCTTGTTTTCTCCTACTTCCAATGCCCATCCCATTTGTCTTTCTAAGTGAGGATTGAATATCTTACACTGGAAACTCCTTCATGTTTAGCTTCTTTAGGTTTACAGATTTTAGTATGTTTATCCTATGTTATAAATCTAGTATCCACTTATGAGTCAGTTTATGCCGTGTGTGTCTTTTTGCTTCTGGGATACCTCACTCATGATGATCTTTTCTAGATTCCACCATATGCCTGCAAATTTCATGATTTCCTTGTTTTTAATTGCTGAGCAGTATTGCATTGTATAAATGTACCACAATTTCTCTTTCCATTCTTCCATTGAGGGACATCTGGGTTGTTTCCAGGTTCTGACTATTACAAATAAAGCTGCTATAAACATGGTTGAGCAAGACCATGTATGGATATGGCCTAGAACCCCCGCTCAGATGTTGCTCGGTGTCCAACTGAAGACCCTAGTAAGGGAAACAGGGACTGTTTCCGTCATGAACTCTATGGCTGGCTCTTTGACCGTCCCCCATATATTCCAGGGAGTAACAGCCTGGCTAGATCCCAGGGGAGGACATTGCAGCTAGCCCTGAGGAGACAAGATGAACTGGGGTCGTGGACTTGGAGTCCGTGGGGAGGAGATGAGGGAGGGATGGGGAGAGTGGGAGGGAAGAAGGAGGGGGCTACACCTGGGATGCAAAGTACCTAACCTGTGATTGATATAAAAACAAATAAATTACATTAAAGAAAACATGGTTGAGCAAATGGCCTTGTTGTGTACTTGAGCAATTTTTGGATATATGTCTAGGAGTGGTATAACTGGATCTTAATGAAGTGCTATTCCTAATTGTCTGAGAAAGTGCCAGATTGATTTCCAAAGTGTTTATACAAGTTTATATTCCCATCACCAATGGAGTAAGGTTCTCCTTTCTCCACAACCTCTCCAGCATGAGTTGTCACTTGAGTTTTTGATCTTAGCAATTCTGATGGGTGTAAAGTGAAATCTCAGGGTCGTTTTGATTTGTTTCTCCCTGATGTCTAAGGACGTTGAGCAGTTCTTTAAGTGTTTCTCTGCCATTCTATATTTCTCTATGAGAATTCTCTGTTTAGCTCCATACACTATTTTTTAATTAGTTTGCTTGATTTGTTGCTTTTTAACTTCTTTGGTTCTTTATATATTCTGGATATCAGTCCTCTGTTAGATACAAGATTGATGAAGTTCCCTTCCCTGTCTGTAGGCTGTCGTTTTGTTCTGACTACAGTATCTTTTGCTTTACAGAAGCTTCTCAGTTTCATGAGGTCCCATTTATTGATTGTTGCTCTTAGAGCCTGTGCTGATAGGGTTCTGTTCAGGAAGTTGTCTCCTGTGCCAATGAGTTCTAGGCTCTTCCCCACTTTTTCTTCTAATGGAGTTAGTGTTTCTGGCTTTCTCTTGAGGTCTTTGATTCACTTGGACTTTAGTTTTGTGCATTGTGATAAATATGGATCAATTTTTATTTTTTCTGTATGTAGACATTTATTTTGATTTTTTAATAGAAAGGGAAATACAGGCTGAGTTAGAAGCTGATCAAGAGCTAATTCAAATCAGAGTTATTCTCACAAAGTCAAATTACATCTTTGTTTTATGTAAAGAATTCTTGGGGTTTTACCACAGTTTCTGTTTGTAGTATCTTCCACCACAGTCAGTTCTAGTTTCATGTCATTTTTGCTCTTTGTATTCAATGGGGATTTGTTTGAAAATTAAATGATTTCAAGAGCTTTTCAGTCCATAGTGTCACCAAACTGTATCAATATTATAAAAATTGATTTTAAAATATCAGTGTGATTTTATTAGAAAACAATATGTTGATTTTTTTTACTAATCCAGGCATCTACCCAATACATTAGTTGCATACTATCCCTTTTTATAGCAACAAATAACATAGTTTTTCTCAGTTTATGATGGAGGAAAAATTTTAGAAGAATTCAGGAAGTTACACAAGGCAATATAGCTAATAAAACTGATAGCTGGTTTCATACCCATGATAATCATTCCTCATAGTACATAATCCCCTCAATTATAATTTTATGTTGACTCATTGTGCACCCTGGGTTAGACTGCTTTTAAAACAACAAATAATCTTCAGTATATAAGACTGTAAATGCAATTAATTTTAAACATTAATTACCAAGGAAGACAGTTCATTTTAATAGAATTAACCTTTTGCTGTTCTATATCAGTATGTGTATCTTTGGTAAAACTGTTCACAAAAGAAATTTATATCTTATACATGTTTATTATTGAATTTAAGTTAAAAATCAACATACCCTTTCAGAATATTACATTTTTCTATATATAGCTCACATGTCTGTCATGAAAGGTTTCTATTACATAAACATTTTATTAAAAGTGTCAGATGGCTTTCAGTCAGGTAATCATTGTACTCACGGATGAGCCTCATCTCTGTAGTTTCATCCAAGACATATTATAATGCATATGAAGAAAAAGGTAGATTATTATATTAAAGTGTTTGTCAGGGGCAAAGTCTGTAGTTTATTTTGTACTAGAAAACATAATGGTTTCTGTCAACAACCTATGTGAAATGATGATTTTGAGTACCTAGTGAAACTTAATTTGACTTCTATTTACTTGAGACAAAATATCAAATAACATGAGAAAGAAATGTGACCTATGTCTTAAATCTGATCCACATCCTGTATTTTATAATAAAATAATAATAATAATATTTAATTTTCTGATAGTATTAAATTTTCTGTACATGTCTGTGTCAAGTAATGGATTTGAAAATAACAAAGGAACAAATAAATCTGAGTTACTGCTTCCTTTAGTGCCATGATGGGATGAAATATTTAAAATCAACACTTAAAATGTGGGCAGTAGTATGAAATTTGTTATGGAAACATTGAAGTTTTTAATGAAAGAAATTTCAGAGTTTGGACTCATCTTCTTTCTCCAAGGCACATACACGTTGTTTATTTACTAATTACTCAAACATAATATCTGTAAGCATTATTCATCAGATTCTTTTAAAGTTTTTTTGTAATACTTTGGAATATTCTGAATTAACTTGTCGGGATCATTTGATATTCAAAAGCATGTGAAAGAAATGTTGCATAGTTGCTACAAGGCAGTTTAACAGAAATACAGTATGATAAAAATTCACTCAACAGCCATTTTATAACTAAAATTTTGATTTAAGGACTCCAGAACAAGAAGCTGAACTTCCACCCTATGGGAACTGACAATTAGGAAAAGAGAAAAATAGATTAATATGTAAGTAAATACAGTTTAAGATATGATAAAATTTATGCGTGGAAATTCAATGGGGTCACCTGGGAGCTGAGATTTTTGAGTCTTTATAGTATATTCCTCTGTTCCTTCTAGGATTCAATTCTGTGTCCAAAGCACAACTTTACTTGGTGAATTTTTCTTAGGTTATCAGCACATTCATTACATTCTATTCCAAAGTCTTGTCTTTCAGTCTTTTACATTTGTTTAAGACATATTCCTTAAAACAACTATTCTAACATAATATAAGTGACTATGACATAAAAACAACTATAATATGTAAATTTAAATTTAAAAACTAAACGTAAACTAAATCTAAATCTAAATTTTGTATATAGCATACAAAAAAAGGCATATTGTAAAATGTTCTGACTATATTGTTATTAAAGATAGGGGCACCCATCATCAATGATACAGTTAAGTGAGTCAACCTAATAGTAGAAATCAGGAAAAGAAGATGTATTCTATGTGAGCACATAGGACTGAGGGACAAAGTACATCTTCATTGGTGTTGATGCAAGATTAAATTTTAAATGAAGAATCAAAGATGTAGGTATCTAAACTTTCCTGAAGGTAGCATTGTCTAATAAGTTATTAGAACTGTGTGAAATCTCTTTCCAGGAGAGCAAAACAAGTTCGTCTGTCTTTTCCTACCATTTCTTTGGGATCCATTGTTTCTTTTCTTTTCTGTTGTTTCTTTCCTTCTTTCTCTTTCTTCTTTCTTTCTTTCTTTCTTTCTTTCTTTCTTTCTTTCTTTCTTTCTTCATTTTTTGTGAAATCCTTTTCCTGTTGTATAATGCTCAAGTTATTTCTCCCCAAATAAGTTGAGAACCATCGTGTTAAGAAATACCTCAAAACCAGTTAACTGAGTATAAAGGGTATGGAGAGGAAAATGGCTACGACTTGCTCCCAGGGTCAGGAGAAATTTTTAGAAATAAAAAGAAACTTAGAATCTGTCAGTTTTCTGTGCTAGTCATCCTTAATTTCATCCTTTCCTCATTCCTCCCCTTCATCATCATCTTCATCTTCTTCCACCCGTATCCCCTCTTCATTAATATCTTCCAACCCTTTCTCTTCAACACCATTACCATAATCATCATCTTCCTCTGCTACATCATCATCCATATGAGGAACAAACTAGTACTGCAAGATACTTTACCAAATATCATCTTTGATGACCTTTCCTACCTCATCTACACCTGCATCAAATTGGTCAGTGAACCAAGTAAAGAAGCTCTCTGGCATTTTGTATGGCCACTTCTGTTGGCCTTCTTCTGCATTTGATGTGAGCACTTTGTCAAATCCTTTCCAGAATTTCATTTGATTTCTTTGGTCTTCTAAGATGGGTCACCGTTCTCATTCAGATGAAAATATTTGGAAAGAATTATTTTTTCATCAAACTAGAAATCTATTCTATAATCTAATTTAGTGTCTTCAAATTCTGTCAATTCAGCTCTGGTTAAATAAAGCAGAGCCTCTTCATCCTCCTACCCTAGCAGTGCAGATACTTGTGGATGGTTGAAAAATGTTGTCATCCAAATATTTGGGATTTTGGAGCTCAGTTTTGACTGCTTAAGAAAAAAGGTTGGCAAGGTTTGTTATATTATGCTCTACTTTCAAAATTTCCTCACTGGCATGTTCATTAAGGTTGTCTGTTTTATTTTGTCTTTAATCAATATGTTCAATTGCTTCTTGTTCTTTTTCTCCTTCCAGCAGACCAGGAAAGGCCTACATGTTCTCCAGCTTCAGGACAGAAGCTGGTCTGAATTTCTTGGTCTGAGGAAGAAGCATAGACTGCCTTTTCCAGGCCATTACATGAGGGAGGTTGCATGAAACCAGGGGCAGACACCCGGTGTTCACAATAGGCAGAAACTGGCAGAAACACGGGATCCATTGTTTCAATAATCTTATTTTCAGGTTGTGAGACATAAGTGTCTCCTTAGAATATCTTCATTTGTTTCAGTTCTTGTACCATGTTGTTTTTATCACTGTTGCTCTATGGTTCAGCTTGAGATCACCAATGGAGATACCTCCAGAAGATATATTATCCTGCAGGACTGTTTGAACAATTTTCGTTTTTACATATGAAATTGAAAATTGCTTTTTCAAGTTCTGTAAAGAATTCTGTTACTATTTTGATGGGGATTGCATTGAATCTGTAGGTTGCTTTTGGTAGGGCAGCCATGTTCACTATGTTAATCTTACTGATCCACGAGCATGGGAGATCTTTCTATCTTCTGATATAATCTTCAATTTCTTTCTTCAGGAACTTGAGTTGTGTGTGTGTGTGTGTGTGTTTCATACAGGCATGTTACTTGCTTAGTTAGAGTCACACCAAGGTGCTTTACGTTATTTGTGGATAAGGTTAAGAGTGTTGTTTCCCTAATTTCTTTCTCAGCCCTATTGTCTTTTGTATACAGGAGGAGCACTGATTTTTTTTTTTTATCCGTTAACATTGCTGAAGGTGTTTTTCAGCTGAAGGAGTTCTCTGGTTGAATTTTGGGGGTCACTCATGTATACAGTCGTATCGTCTGTGAATAATGATACTTTGACTTCTTCCTTTATGATTTGTATCCCCTTGATCTCCTTTTGTTGCCTTATTGCTCTAGCTAGGATTCCAAGAACTATGGTGAAGAGGTAAGAAGAGAGTGGGCAGCCTTGCCTTGTTCCGGGTTTCAGTGGGATTGATTTAAATTTTTCTCCATTTAATTTGATGTTTGCTATTGGCTGGCTGTATATTGCTGTGTGAAAGTATGTGTCTTGTATCTGTAATTTCTCTAAGACTTTAAACATGAACAGGTGTTGAATTTTGTTAACTGTTTTTTCAACATCTAAGGAGATGACAATGTGCTTTATTTTCCTTTAGTTTATTTATATGGTGAATTACATTGAATGTATACATTCAGTATCCATCCCGTATACTTAACTATCCCTGCATGCCTGGTATAAAGCCTACTTGATCATGGTGGATGATATCTTTAATGTGCTCTCAGATTTGGTTTTCAAGTTTTTTTATTGAGTATTTTTTTGTCAATGTTCATAAAAGAGATAGGTCTGAAGTTCTATTTTTGTTGGATCTTTCTGTGGTCTAGCTAGCAAGCTGATTATAGCATCTTTGGACTCAAATATAAGACAGGAAAATAAACACATACACTGACAGAAACTTGATTTTTGACAAAGAACCCAAAAGCATACAATGGAAAAAAGATAGAATCTTCATCAAATGGTGCTGATCTATCTGGATGTCTACAGTTAGAAAAATACAAATAGATACATATTTATCACCCTGCACAAAATTAAAGTCCAAGTGTATCATAGACCTCAACATAAAACCAGACATACTAAATCTGTTAGAAGAAAAAGTGGGGAAGAGCCTTGGATTCATTGGCACAGGAGACAACTTCCTGAACAGAACAGCAACAGCACAAGCTCTAATATCAAAAATCAATAAGTGGGACCTAGCGAAACTGAAAAAATTCTTTAAAGAAAAGGACACTGTAATCAGAACAAAATGACAACCTACAGATCGAGAAAAGATCTTAAACAACCTTGTATTTGACAGGAGCTAATATCCAGAATATATAAACAACCCTAGAGGTTAAATACCAACAATCCAAGAAATCCAATTAAAAATTGAATACAGAGTTACACAGAGAAATCTCTACAGAAGAATGTCAAATGTCAGAGAAACGCTAAAGGAATGTCCAACTTCCTTAGTCATCAAGGAAATGCAAATCAAAATGACCCTGAGATTTGACCTTACACCCATCAGAATGGCTAAAATCAAAAACTCATGTGACAATACATGCTGGAGAGCATGTGGAGAAAGAGGAACCCTCCTCCATTGCTGGTAGGAATATAAACTTTTACAACTGCTTTGCAAAGCAATCTTGCGCTGTCTTTGAAAAATAGGAATAGTTTAGACTCAAGATCTGTCTATACTACTCCTAGGCACATATCCAAAATGTGCTCAAGTATATAACAAGGGCATTTGCTCAAATATGTTCATAGTGGCTTTATTCATAAGAGCCAGGATATGGAAACAACATAGACATTCCTCAATATAAGAATATATACAGAAACTGTGGTATATTTACACAGTGAAATACTTTTACTCAACAATTAAAAACATGTCTGAGATACAAAGTAAATAACCTGTGATTAATATAAAAATAAATATTATATTAAAAAATAAATAAATATAAAAACAAGGAAATAATGAAATTTTCCAGCAAGTAGATGGAGCTAGAAAAGTTCATCCAATGTAAGTAACCGAGAAGCAGAAAGACACACATGGTACACACTCACTCATAAGTGGATATTAGCCATATAATATAGGATAAACATACTAAAATCGGTAGTCCTAAAGATGCCAAACATCATGGAGACCCTAGGGAAGATGCTCAATACTCATTCAGAAGGGCACAAGAGATAAACATCGGAAGTAGGAAAAGATAGGGAACAGGATAGGAGCCTAGGAGAGGACCTCAGAAAGACTACTGATTAGGGTATTGAAGCAGATGCTGCGATTCATAGCCAAATTTTGGGCAGAGTTCTGGGAATCTTATTTAAGAAGGGGATGATAGAGAGACCTGGAGGGGACAGGTGCTCCACAAGGAGACCAACAGAGCCAAAAAATCTGGGCCTGTGGACCCTGTAGAAACTGAGACTCTAACAAAGGATCATGCCTGGAGAGAAAGTAGAACTGCTGCTCAGATGTGGTCCATTGGCAGGTCAGTCTCCAAGTAGGTTCCCTATAGACAGGGCTGGTACTCGTTTTGTTGTTGTTGTTTGTTTGTTTGTTTGTTTGTTTATTTTACCTCAAATTGTACATTTTAAATTCCTTTTTTGTCTTGCTTACACTTCTTCTTTTCTTTTTTATAGTATTATTATTAGTTGTTTTATTTTCCCATTTTATTTATTTATTCATTCATTCATTCATTTTATATCCCTATCATAACTGTCCCTCCTCTCCTTCTGGTTCCACCCTCTTATCCTCCTACCCTTGTTCCCCTTCCACTCCCTTTATCCTCAGAAAAGTGGAAGCCCCTTCCCACCCACCAACCCAACCTAGCACATCAAATAACACCAGGGCTAAACGCATTCTCTTCCACTGAGGCCAAACAAGGCAGCCCAGCTAGGGGAACAGGATCCAAAAGCCGGCAACAGAATCCATGTCAAAGACAGCCTCTACTAATTGTTGGGGTGCCCTCATGAAGAAAAAAACTGTCCATCAGCTATATATGTTTGAGATTTAAGTCCAGTACATGCATGGTCTTTGGTTGGTGGTGAAGTCCCTGTGAGCCCTCATGGGCTCTGTTGTTTTTCTTGTTGAGTTCTTGTCCACTCCAAGTCTCTCTACCCTTCCCCCAACCTTTCCACAATACTCCCTGAGCTCAGCCTAATATTTGGCTGTGGGTCTCTGCATCTGTTTCTATGATGTGCTGCTGGGTGGAGCCTTTCAGAGGACAGTTATGCTAGGTTTCTGTCTGCAAGCATATCAGAGTATCGTTAGTGTCGGTGATTGCTTTTTTCCCCATGGGGTGGGTCTTATGATGGGCCAGTCATTGTTTGTCTTTTCCCTCATTTTTGTCCCTGCACACCTTGTAGGAAGAGTACATTTTGGGTGGAAGTTTTTGTTGACAGGTTGCTGTCCCCATAACTTCAGTGGAAGTCCTCCCTGGCTATAAGAGGTGGACATTTTAAACTCTGCTCCAGTTGATATGAATCTCAGCTAGATCCAGCCCCATATCCTCCAAGAAGACAACCCCTTTGAAGTTCTCCAGCTTTTCCCAGAGATTACTTTCTATTTGGCATCAGCTTTCCTTCTCTCTCTCTTTCAGCCCTCTCACAGATGCAAAGGAAATATGTAACAAGGATAGCCAATGGGGGATGTTTGGATCTCCCTCAAAAAGGTAAATAAAATAGATATTAGAAGTGAATAAAGAGAAAACTGGGTGAGAGAGGGATGGGAGAGGAAAGAGGGTGGGTATCAGCTGCAGGGAGAGTGGGGGTAGGAGGTGAGAGGGCTTGGGGAGGGAAGAGAAAGAGATGGTGGGTCATCTTTGGAATTCTTTTTCATTGTAGATCTGCATAAGAGTTATTAAAAATAACCATTGTAACAGAGTCAATATGAGGCTATCTTGAAAGTTACTCTGCCCAAAACGTTAGTTCAGTACATTTTATTTAGCCACAGTCAGATTCTTAGAACATAGGGAAAATGAAGCCATGTTCTTTCCCAAAATATCATAGGAATGGCCTCTAGCACAGTCTATACTGCTCTTTGAAACCTCTTGAGGCAATCCTTCATAATCCACATTTGCTCTCAGCACTCCTGTCTTTGAAGCAATTATTAGTGTGACCTATTAAGGCCTACTTACAGCATTAAATAACTTTTCTTGTTCAAAACCACAAAGTATTATTCATTCCTCAAAAATCCGGTATTGTCAATCTTATAAGAGGCTACCCTATGGTACCAACTTCTGTCTTAACTAATTTTCTATTGCCATGTTAATACATCATTGACCAAAACAACTTATAAAAGAAAAAGATAACAATGATTAGAGTTCATGCCCATCATCAGATTCATGGCAAAAAGAAACGAAGCATGCCATTGGATCAGTAGCTTAGAACTCACATCTTGAGACAAAATCACAAGGCATGGAGAGCTAATTTAGAACGGTATGATTCTTTTGAAACCTCACCACCACCCGTGCGTATAGTGGAATTTTAATCCATCAACATGGCTGCTCTGACCATATCCAAAGACTTTCTAGCTTTGTGTGATCTGGCTGAAGTGCAGAAACAGCCTTAGTATACTCTTTCAATCTAAAACAATGAAGGTAAATTTACCTTGTTGAAAAAAGCATTCATGTTTTTAAGTGATATCTAATTGAGGGGCAAAGTGATTAATCAGAGAAAGTTTGGACAGAAGATGATATGCCCAACTAGCATGAGAACACAAAGGAAAGAGAGGTGACATAAGAGAACCAGGAGTTCCACAAGAAGACCAACAGAGTGAACAAATATGGGCCCAGAGGGTCTTTTGAATACTGATGCACCAACCAAGGACCACGCATGGAGAGATCCTAGGCTCCTGCTCAGATGTAGCTGATAGGCAACTCAGTATCCATATGTGTTCCTTAGTAAGGGGAACAGAGGATGTCTCTCACATGGACTCTATTGCCTTCTACTCATTCACTTCCTCCTGGATGGGTGGCATTGTCAGGTCACAGAGGAAGACAGGCTAGAAGCAAATGCAGAGACTCATAGCCAAACTTTGAACACAGTGCATGGAGCCTTATGGAAGAAGGGGGATATAAAAGAACCCTGAAGGGACAGGCAAAAAAGCCAAACAAAAGCAGGGTCCAGGGTGGGGGAACTGCAGAGACTGATGCATCATTATTCTTAACAATTAGGAAATTACAAATCATAGCCAATTTGATATTTTTATCTCATTCCAGGCAGCATTGCTAAGATCAGTTAGAGCCTTGCAGCTACTGGTGGCAGACAGTTTTAAAGTCTGAGAAAAGTTTAGCTCTTACATAATTTTAATAAACAAAGTAAACCCTTAACTCGCTGAATCATAACATATTCAAAATCTTTTTATTATTTTTGTTTTCTCTTCTAGTTCTTATAGTTGTCTCTTCATATGCTATTCATACCAATAATAAAATTGCGTTTAAAATACTTTAAATATTCGAAAATTCCCCTATACATATGTTTTACCAGAATCAAGTTCTCCTCAGCTGCGCTACAACTTTATAAAAGACTTTGTCTAGCAAATCTTTGTGAAGTTATGAGACTGTAAAAACTATGTGCTGTATCTACCCATGCAAAGAGCTGGAACCTTGTCATACAGTCTTTTATGCTATGCAGTGAATGGCATAGCAAGTTGATCAGGATAGTTCAAGTGATTTTGAAAACAAAATAGTTTATAGTTGTTGCCCTTTGTTGCATCTCAGAAATTGAAGACAACCCTCTATTACACTTAAGACATAGGTCTTAGATAATGGGACCTGAATCTAAATTGAGAACCTCCTTCTTGGGGTATAACTTCCATATACTAGAAAATCCTAGGCAAACTCCTTGGTGAGGGAAGTAATTAATAATTCTATCCAGTTCTGAGACACCAACTACAGCAATGAATAGCATGGTGAGATACACATGAGGTAAAATAAGTGGCCCTCATATCCTCATATGTTGGTGGCAACTAAATGTAAGTCTGTGTTTAATAGAAACCCATAATTGGTTCATGTTAAAAAACAAACGACAATAACAAAAAATTCTAGAGAATTTCGAAGCACTTCCAAATGAATAGATGCACTAGTCACAACATAAAAGCACGAGTCAAGATACCAAAGGCAATATGAAACCTCCTGAAGAATATAACTTCTCATATACTGAACTCAAATATATGATATTGAATTATATAAAATGTGAGGTACAGATTTCAGAAATTTACTAATAAAGTGTGATAAATCACACCAAGGAGGTTGCAAACAATCAAGTTAATTCACTCTAGGACCTGGAACGAAAAATCAACATGGACATAAAAACACCCACAACAGGCAAGGGAGCCTGGTGTGGTATTACAGACCTTTGATTCCGGGATTCTAAATGAAAAGGTGGTTGGACCTCAGTCAATCAAAGCCAACATGGTCCACATAGGAAATTCCAGGACAGCTAAGTCTGCAAGCATAATAAGATCTTTCCTTAAAAAGGAAAGAAGAAAGGGGTAGAGGAAAGAAAGAAGGATGGACCCCTCCTCCTCAATAAAAAGAACGTCATCAAGAATGTTGATATTTAAGGAAAAACAAAAGCAACCAAATATAAATGTTAGAATTTTAGCACAACATGCATTAAATTAAAGAAGAAAGAAACACAAAGAGACCCCACGAACCTTTAAAAAATTATAGATAGGAAATAAGCTCAAGTAAATCTACATTTAAGCATCAATATAGAACAAACTGACCAGGAACACAATGTTCTAGAATATGATCGTGATATCATACCTATCAAACTACAGCATAGAAGTGGGAGCTGAGATATGATTCAAGGTAAACATACCTTATTTGGTGAAATTAAAACAAAAGCTCTCAACTTGATAAAATATATGGACTTTCAAAGCAAAGGAGGCATATAAAACCACAAATAGAAATAGTCACAGAAAGCAGGTTCTGCAAGCAATTGGGAGCAAGCCTGTACATAGCACTTCATGGCTTCTGCTTCAGTTCCTGCCTCTATGTTCCTACACTGAGTTCCTGTCCTGACTTCCTTCACTGATGGATGGTGATGTAACAAACCATAACTGAAAATAACTCTCTCCTCTTCAAGTGGCTTTTGGTCGTTATGTTTTATCACAGTACCAGAAACCATAAGACAGGTGGCTACTGTTACTGCAATTACTTTTCATAATGCTTAAAGTTTTTCTTACTTAAAGTAAAAGATACACAAATAAAACACAAATAAAAGACAAGTTAATGATCCCTATTTGCAAATATTATATAGAAGGAAATAAAACATGCAACACAAAATTCTTAGGGCTGATAAACACTTTTCATAAATGTTAGAGGACAACAAACCAACAAAGACAACTCAATATGTCAGTGTACAACTAAGAAAATTGCTACTATATAAATTAAGAAAAAATAACATTCACATTCAATTGATTAATTTAATGCCTACAAGAATATTGAATCTATATAATGAAAAACCTTACAACAAAAGTGTGAAAATGCTGAATAAAGATTAATAGCCCAGAATATATCAGGCCTTACATTCTCAGGAGCTGGCATAATCAATGTTAAAAATGACTACATTGCTAAAGATGATCTAAGTGTTCATATTATCCTCATCAAAATCCCAATTATGTTCTACACAAAATAAGGAAAAATAAATTTCAAACTCACATGGAAGCATAAAAGACCATAAATACCCAAATGATCATACTAGAGTGAAATATCTAACTAAAGTATATGAGGAAATCTGTGGGAAAATTTTTGAATGGAAATTTGTGGATATATCAGTTAGGCAGTTTTCTACATATGTCATGCATATAATATTGTACACTAAACATTAGGGATCACATTAAGTACAAAAACACAACTATGTGTTTTCAATTACTTATATGTGGGTATATAACAAAAAACAGGGCAATGAAATAGCATATACTTTTCTTGAGGTAACCTATAACCATCAAGAACAATTTATAATGAAATCATATTTCTACCAAAAAGTACATAATTATGTATACTAAGTATAAATATATAGAAATGGTCACAAAGAAGTTTTGGTCATGTTTTACTGACAAATGGATATTGGCACCTCTATTGAAAACATCTCTAACTTTTTGGTTGATTTAAGATTCCATCATGAATCTTTGTGATTGTTTTTAAAATGTATTTTCAACACATCTTTAGTTTATCACAGTCTTTTTATACATCTTAGTTATAAAGCAAAAGCATATCTTTCTTTAACAATGGGGTGATCAAGTCAATTATCTTCTTCACAACTAAGCTCTAGTAAATGACATGAATATTTGTACATATGAGTGAAGTAAAAAGAGTACCAAAAGAAGCATGTTCTCCAGTACTCACTAAATGACAGCAGTTGAATACACTAATGTGTGCAAATTATGGCAAAGTGTAAATAAGGAGATAAAACGAAAGAATACTGCATTTCTTTCCTTCACATTCACATGAAGGTGATTGTGTCTCTGTTTCTGTGTATTTTTGACACATCTGTTAGAGAATTCATTATTCTCCATATTTATATATTTAAATGAGCTGCTTCAATAGCTGCCTAATCAAACACAAGGCTGAAATCAGTAAATTAGAAACAAGTAAAACAATTCAAAGAATCAATGAAACCAAGAGAAAGTGAACAAGATAGACAAACCCTTAGCCAAACTAACTAAAAGGTAGAGAGAGACTATAAAAAATCATCAAAATCAGAAATTAAAAGGGAGACATAACAACAAACACTGAGGAAATATAAACAATCATTAGGTCTTACTTCAAAAGCCTATATGCCACAAAATTTGAAAATTTAAATGAAATGACAGTTTTATTGATCAGTTCCACTTACCAAAGCGGAATCTTGACAAGGTAAATCAATTAAATAGTCCTATATCCCCTAAGGAAATAGAACTGGTCATCAAAATTCTCCCATCCAAACAAAGCCCAGGGCCAGAAGGTTTCAGCACAGAATTCTACCATAACTTCAAAGAAGAGCTAACTCCAATACACTTATACTATTCCTCAAAATAGAAACTGAAGGAACACTATCAAATTCATTCTATGCAGCAGCAGTCACCTTGGTACCTAATCCTCACAAAGACCCAACAAAGAAAGAAAATTTCAGCCCAATCTCCCTTATGCATATTGATGCAAAAATACTCAACAAAATACTTGCAAACTGAATACAAGGACACATCAAAGATATCATTCACTATGGTCAAGTAGGCTTCATCCCAGGTATTCAGGGGTGGTTCAATATATGGAAATCCATCATTGTGATCCACCATATTAACAAACTGAAAGAAAATAACACATGATAATCTCCTTAGATGCTGAAAAACATTTGACAAAATCCAACACCCATTCATGTTTAATGTCTTGTAGAGATCAGGGATACATGGCACATTCCTAAACATAATAAAGGCAACATACAGCAAGCCCATAGCCAATATCAAACTAAATGGAGAGAAACTTAAATCAATCCCGCTGAATTTAGGGACAAGGCAAGGCTGCTCACTCTCTCCATATCTCTTCAACATTGTTCTTGAAGTCCTTGCTAGAACAACAAAACAATTAAAGGAGATCAAGGGAATACAAAATGGCAAGGAAAAAGTCAAAGTATCACTATTTGCAAAAGATATGAAAGTATACTTGAGTGACTCCAAAAATTCTACCAGGGAACCCCTATAGCTGAAACCTTCAGCAAAATGGCTGTATATAAAATTAACTCAATAAATCAGTAGCCTTCTTGCATACAAAAGACAAACATCCCGAAAAAGTATTTAGGTAAACAACACCCTTCACAATAGCCACAAAGGACATAAAGTACCTTGGTGTGACCCTAACCAAGCAAGTCAAAGACTTGTATGAAAAAAAAAAATTGCAATCTCTGAAGAAATAATTTGAGAAGATATCAGAAAATGGAAAGATCTCCCATCCTCATGGCTTGGCGGGATTAATGTAGTAAAAATAACCATCTTATCAAAAGCAATCTACAGATTCAATGCAATTCCTATCAAATTACCCACACAATTCTTTACAGATCCTGAAAGAAAATTTCTCAACTTCATATGGAATAACAACAACAACAAAAAAAAAACAGAATTGCTAAAACAATCCTCTACAATAAAAGATCTTCTGGAGGTATCTCCATCCCTGAACTCAAGCTGTACTATAGGACAACACATGTAGACATCTAGTTAAACCAGCACCATCTGTTGAGGATGCTGTCTTATTCCATTTGTATGATTTTGGCATATTTGTCAAAAAATATCATGTCCTTAGGTGAGTGGGTTTATTTCTGGATCTTTTATTTGATTCCATTAATCCACCATTCTGTTTTTAAGCCAGTATCATGCAGGTTTTGTTAGTAGTGCTCTGTAGAAGAGCTAAAGATCAGGGATAGAGATAACACTAGAAGATCTATTGTTGCACAAGATTGTTTTAGCAATTCTGTTTATTTTTATTTTCGTTTTTCCATATGAAACTGAAAATTGTTAAAGTTGTATAAAGAATTGTATTGGTATTTTGATGGGAAATGCATTGATAATCTGTAGGTTGCTTTTTGGCAGGATGGCCACTTTAACTATGTTAATACTACTGATCCATGAGCATTTGCGTTCTTTTCATCTTCATCAATCTTCAATTTCTTTCTTCAGATACTGAATTTTTTAAAACCGGTCTTTTACTTGCTTGGTTAGAGTCACACCAAGTTACTTTATATTATTAGTGGCTACTGTGAAGGGTGTAGTTTCCCTAATTTCTTTCTCAGCCCTTTTATCTCTCATTTACAGGAGGGCTACACTTTTTTTTAGTTAATTTTATTTCCAGCCACTTTGTTGAAAATTATTATTAGCTGAAGGAGTTCTATGATTGAATTTTGGGGGTTACTCATATGTACTATAATATTGTCTGCAAATAGTGATACTTTGACTTAGTCCTTCCCAATTTGTATTCCTTTTATCTCCTTTAGTTGTCTTATTGCTCTAGCTAGGACTTTATGTACCATGTTGATGAGATGTGGGGAGAGTAGGCAGCCTTGCCGTGTCCATGACTTCAGTGGGACTGATTAAAGTTTCTTTCCCTTTAGCTTGGCAATAGGCTTGTCTGTAGTATGTTTAGGTGTGTGATTTGTATCCCTGATTTCTTCAAGACTTCAAACATGAATGGATGTTGGATCTTGTCAAATGCTTTACTGCCATCTCAGGAGATGATCATGTGATTTTTCTCCTTCAGTTTGTGTTGGTACAGTGTTGTTTTGTAATGTATACAATTTATCCTTGTTCATCCCAATGCTGATTTCTCTACCCCACTATATAGTTTTAATCTGGACATTGCATTGTAATGTTAATTCTAAGCATCACCCATCTCAAGATTGTGTAAACATGCCACCACCACTTGTTCTCTATATTGACAATTAAACAACTAGTCCCATTGCTGAGCAATAGAGAGTATAGGGTGGGACATCCTGGTCCTGAGAGGGGAGAGAAGGAAATAAGTTTGGGTTGAAGAGATGAAGACAGTAATCCACAAAATAGGTCTTGGAACCACATGGAGAAATGGACTGGACCTAAGATATGACACAAAGCAAGTCTAATGGGTGAAATGTAAATGGCAGGAAACTATGTGGGCTTGGAGGTTTGGGGTAGAATAACTATTGCCCAGCATTGTGCTCTAGGTTAATTAAATAAATCCCAGCCTCTGTGTAGTGATTGGGGCATACTGTTGGTCTACGACTAACTGCTGCTTAACTAAAAGATAAATCAGTAGTAAATATTAATACTCACAACAAATGGTGCCCAGCTAATCTAAGTATCCATGCCTTTTAAATCATACATTAAGAAAATTTGGTAGGAGGGAATAACCTCCTAGTGATACAACCTAAGCTTAAAACCTAAAATCTCCCAGGTCAATTACTGTCTCTTAAATAGGCCTACGGACAAAAGAAGGCTTACTGTGGGTAGGCCTGAGACTTAACATAACAAAACTGGCTGCCACTACAGTCTAACAGGAGGGGTACATGAGCATAACTTCCTTATACTGTGGCTGCCTTAGCTCAGCTCAGCAGCCATGGCTGGAAAACAAAAGGAACTGGAGGCAGACAGACCTCTAGACAGAGTTTGGCCCAAAACTGCATCTAAAATATAAATTGCCATGACAGAGGGTGTTTTAATCCCTTCTGGCTTTGTTTTGGTTGTCATAGTTATAGATTTGGTTGCAATATGTTTTATGATGATCCTCTCCATGCCTTCTCCAAGAAAGCTCAAGGAGAAAATGGGGGAAAAGCCCAGGAATGGAATACTAAGTTACAGACAAAAGAAAGAGTATTCTTCCTAATAAAATTTAGATTAATAACGGCTAAAAGTCAAAGCTTTCTGGCTGCAAGATACTTATCTATTCTTTCTGGTAAGGGCCCATCAATTCACTGCAACAACAACTAATTTCCAAAAAAAATATAACTGAGTGGGCTTTTCTTGTTACAGCCTAAATTGGCACAAATGACCCAAAACTTAATTTTTTCTTGTCACTTTACTTGATTTTCATTTAAAGGCTTTGAATTACAATGGTATTGATTTGAGAAAAAAATATTTGAACAAGTTGATGTGGGCAAAAAAATAAATTCCAACAAAAAGTAAAAATAAACAGGTAGCTCTCTAAGTTCCAAATCAGCCTAATTTACATAATAAAAGCCAGTATGGCAGGTCCTTTTGTTTAGCCACTTGCAAAGACTGTCTAAGATTCAAAATGACAAATTTTTCCTGAACGTTACCATGTAAGTTCTTTTTTCTCAATAATAAATGTTATGTCTTTACTGTCTAAAGATTGGAGGAAGCCAAAGATAGCTAAAACAAATGTTAAAACCTAGCTACAAGATGCCTAAGGTGTGCTTAAATGCTAAAGGTAAAAAGAAGTTTATATAAAGTTTGTCTATAAAGGCCTAACCTTTATGCCTTTTCTATACAGAAAAGAGGATGAGACAAAAATAGCTACATATACAAAAACATATACAAAACATATATAAACATATAAAAATATGCCTAAATCTCTAAACAGGTACAAGATCCCAAGGGTATGCTTAAACTCTAATATTTTTTTGGATTCTGATACCTTTAATACAAATTCTCATATTTATAAATTCAACTCTGACCCCTGCACTTTCCCTAACCCTACATTTATACTTTTATTTCATTATATGACTTTGTCCTGCATTTTAATTTTTTCACATTTGTGATGTGTGTGGATATACATGTCTATGCTCTAAATTTAAAAGGTTATATAAAATTTATGTAAAACATGCCTTTTCTATTGCTCAAGGCAAACAGATTGTCTCTGTAATGGGAGGTCTTCTCTCAGGAGATAGGTAGCAGCATGGCCTTATACAATAGGAGCCCAAGAGCCAAAACAAAGATATTTTGGTCTCTATAGTCTTGCTTTGATTTCAACATGATAATGATTGAATGTTCAATAATAAGGGGAACTTATATTGCTGATTGATCCTGTCACATGGGAGCAACTATGAAACTGCCACAGACATAAACAATATCTCCAGCCAGAACTTCAGCAATACATGGCTAATAAATCCTTGGCTACAATATCCTCAAAGTTTATTAAGCCATTCTTTTAATAGGCATAGATAAAATGGATTTCCAGTTTAGTTTCATTGTGAACATGTCACACTTTTATAATTTTTGAACTGTATAATACTTGTGAGAAGTTATATGTTTGTAGAACAAAAGGACTGGACAGTGGAGATTGTGAATAAAACCTGACAGAATTCATTCTTCCAGCATGCTGAGGTGTTGACACATCTGTTCCAGCATCTTGCATGTTCGAGCATTCTTCTTGTGGCTCAACTGATTCAGTTGCTGTTTTCTCCTCAAAGCCTGCTCCCAAAAGCTTTGAAGAAAGCTACTAATCTCAATTGGTCGAACATTTTAGACTGTTTCAAACAGGACTAATAAAAAGCCTGAAATTTCTCAAGATTCAAAGACTGGACCACAAATGTTAATGCTTGTTTAATTAACTATTTTTCCCAATTTTCTTTGTGCCCTGTAATAGGAATTCTGCATGCCCAAAATGTCAGCTAGAAGAAATTCATGAGAACAAAGTCCAGTTTCCTTTAAGGGTGGTTGGGTAGGTTTTTGGTTATTTTCTGGGGCTATGGATGTTTATTGTCATTGGGAGATGGTTATAAATTATTAATGGTCTTATTCAGAGAGAAAACAAGGTTAAACTTGGGATTTCTCTCTTTTCCTGTATCTTTTCTCTATCTTTCTTTCTTAGATAAAGAGAAAAGGGGTTAAAAAGAAAGAAAGGGGAATGTAGGGATATCCTATAGGAATAATAAGATAAAAGATGGATTATTGAATCTACTCAACTTAAGGATTTATTTGTTATTAACAAATAAGGTTAATTTTAACTCTAGTGTGGGATTTTTTTATATTGATGCAAAGATAAGTCTATTTTTTTACACTGGTAAATTTTAGTATATTGATACAAATTTAAGGTTACTTCTAATACTTTTAAACTGCTCTTACAGACTGTTTAGGGTATTAGGTAATGCACGTTAATTTCTAGTTAAGCAACTCATAGTCATGTCAGACACTAGTCTAATTTATCTCAGGAGTATATACCCTAAGTTTAACAGATAGATATGATTCTATAGACAGGTCGATTACATAAAGATAGGTAGTCTTCAAAAACTTCAGAGACCTACAGAATAAGGCATTTAAAAAGGTTTTTCTTATTTCAAAGATTCTTTGAGAATGAGACATGTCATTTCCTGACGGTACCCTGCCTACTTCAAAGAAGATAATGAGCATCGAAGAACCTCCATATAACATATGGCTTCAAAAGTGGCATCCTTGCTTCATGACAGACAAATTCTGCCCCAAATGCACAAGCTTAAATGCAGGACAAGTTGACTGCTAAACTTTTCCAAGACAGGGTAAGCAAGTCCTAAATAGTTATGTTTCACATATATGTCTGTCAAATACTCTGAGCCAAAAGGCTGAGGATGATGCTCCAACAATATAGAGACTGTTCAGGCAGCAAACTGTCTCTGTCATTTTTTTTTTTTTTTGGAAGCTGCTAACATGCACTGCCTACTATGCCAGTATCTACTTTTATTCCTTCACAAGTTTCTGATGGGGTTGAAGACCCAATAGTTATAGTTCCACAATTAATCTTAAGTTGTTTAGAATTTAAGAAAATGTTTTCATATAGGTAATACCAACAAAAATAAAAATTAATTTAGGTATGGAACTCTAAGGTTTGCAAGATAGGATAGATAATCAGATACTTTCTCCTAAGTTGCTAAATATACAAGGACTGGACATTGCACATGTAAATCTTACCTAATAGTTTTCATAATTTTATACTTATTATTATATTGAAAGAAAAAGAGCCTTTTATTGGACTTAAAGGGGGAATCTTGGTATAATAGTTTTTGTAACATATACGATTTATCCTTGTTCATTTCAATGTTGATTTCTCTACTCCACTATCTGGTTTCAATCTGGACATTTCATTGTAATGTTTATTCTAAGCATTACCTGACTCAAGATTGTGTAAATATGCCACTATGTGTTCTCTATATTTTCAATTAAACAATAAGCCTCAATGCTAAGTAATAGAGAGTATAGGGTGGGACATTCTGGTCCTGAGAGGGGAGAGAAGGAAACAAGTTGGTGTTGAAGAGAAGAAGGCAGTGAATCCACAAGAGAGGTCTTGGAACCATGTGGAGAAATAGACTGAACCTAAGATACGACAAAATTCAAGTATAATGCATGAAATCTGAATGGCAGAAAGTATGTGGGCTTAGAGGTTTTCTATGGAATAACTATTGCCCAGCATTGTGCTCTAGGTTAATTAAATAAATCTCAGTCTCTGTGTGGTGATTTGGGTGTACAGCAGGTTGAAGACTAACTGCTGCTTAAATAAAAGATAAAGTAATAGTAAATATTAATATCCACAACAAGTTTATTTATATGCTGAATTACATAGATGGATTTCTGCATATTGAACCATACCTGCATGCCTATGAAGAAGCCTACTTTGTCATGTTGGATGATATCTTTTATTTCGGTTTGCAAGTATTTTATGGAGTATTTTTGCATCAATAGTCATAAAATAAATATGTCTGAAGTTCTCTTTTTGGGGGGTCCTTGTGTGGATTAGGTATCAAAGTGTCTATGGCTTCATGATATGAGTTTGGTAATGTTTATTCTGTTTATATTTTGTGGAATAGTTTGAAGAGAATTAGAGTTAGCTCTTCTTTGAAGGTCTGATATAATTCATTGCGCAAACCATTTGGCTGGTTTTATTTTTTGGTTTTTGGTTTTTGGTTATTTTTTTTGAAGGGAGAGTTTTGATGACAGTTTCTATTTTGGGGGGGGAACAGGATTATTTAATCTATTTTCTTGATCTTGATTATATTTTGGTAAATGGAACTTATCAAGAAAAATGTCTATTTCTCTTAGATTTTCCAATTTTGTGGCATATAAGTTTTTGTGGTAAGACATAATGATTGTTTGGATTTCCTCAGTGTCTGTCATTATGTTCCCATTTTTGTTTCTGATTTTGCTGATTTGGATAGTTTTCTCTGCCTTTTAGATAGTTTGTCTAAGTGTTTGTCTATCTTATTGATTTTCTCAAAGAACCAGCTCTTGGTTTCATTGATTCTTTGAATTGTTTCCTTAGTTTCTAATACATTGATTTCAGCTCTGAGTTTGCTTATTTCCAACCCTCTACTCCTTTGAGTGTGTCTGCTTTCTTTTTTCCCTAGGAATTTTAGGTGTGCTGTTGAGTTGCTTTTATGAGATGTCTCCAACATCTTTCTGGAGGTACTTGGTGCTATGAAATTTCTTCTTAAAACTGCTTTCATTGTGTCCCAGCAGTTTGGGTAAGTTCATTGTGTTTCCACAGTTTGGGTAATTTTAATGAAAATTCATTTTCATTGAATTTTAGGAAGTGTCTAATTTCTTTTTTTCATTTCTTCCCTAACCACGCTGTCTTTGAGTACAGAATTGTTTAGTTTCCAAACAAGTATAGGCTTTTTGCTATTTCTGTTGTTGTTGAGGTCTAGTTTTTGTCCATGGTGGTATGACAGAATATAAGGAATTATTTCAAACTTCTTGTATCTGTTGAGGTTTGCTTTGTGCCCAAATATATACTCAATTTTTGAGAAGTTTCCTTGAGATGCTCAAAAGAAGGTATACTCTTTTGAGTTTGGGTGAAAAGTTCTGTAGACATCTATTAGGTCCATTTAATTTACGACCTCTGCAAGTGCCATTATTTCCTTATTTAAATTCTGTCTAGATGATCTATCCTTTGGTAAGAGTGGAATGTTGAAGTCTCCCACTATTAAGATTTGGGTTTCGGTGTGACATTTAAGGTTTCATAATGTTTCTTTTACAATTGCAGGTTCTCTTGTATTTGGGGCATAGATGTTCAGGAATATGATGTCCTCCTGGTAGTTTATTCCCTTGATTAGAATGTAGTACTCCTTTTCATCTTTTCAGATGATTTTGTTTGAAATTCTATTTTATTGCATATAAAGAGAGCTACCCAGCTTGTTTTCTGGGTCCATTTGTTTGAAAAACATTTTTCCAGCCCTTTACTGTGAGGTTGTGTTTATCTTTGTTACAGAGGTGTATTTCTTGGATTCAACAGAAAGTTGGATCCTGTTTCTGAAACTGTTCTGTTAGTCTGTGTCTTTTTATTGGAGAGTTGCATCTGTTGATGTTGATAGATAATATTAACTAATGAAAGTTAGTGTCTTTTATTGTGAAGCTGGTGATATCCCTGTGTTTCTTTGCTTGTTTCCTTTTAATTTTTTTGTTGTGAAGTTTTATATATATATATATATATATATATATATATATATATATCCTCTGTTTTCATGGTGTAGTTGCTTTCGTTGGATTGGAGCTTTCCTTCTAGTATCTTCTATAGGGCTGGGTTGATGTGTAGATGTTCTTTAAATTTGTTTATTTTATGAAATATTTTGTTTTTACCGTCTATGTTGGTTGAAAACTTTGTTACTCTTGATTGGCATCTGTGGTCTCTTAGAGCTTGGATAACACCTGTCCAGGACTTTCTGGCTTTCATAGGTTCTGTTGAGAAGTCTGGTGTGATTCTGATCGGTCCACATTTATATGTTACTTGGACTTTTTTCCTTGTTGCTTTTAGTATTTTTTATTTGTTCTATAGGTTCAGTGTTTTGACTATTATTGACATGAGGAGTTTCTTTTCTGGTCTAGGCTATTTGCTGTTCTATAGGCCTCTTGTATGTTTATGGTCATCTCTTTCTTTAAGTTGAGAAATTTTTCTTCTATGATTTTCTTGCATATATTTTCATCAACTTGCAGCCTGGAATCTTCTTTTTTCCTTTTCCTATTATTTTTAGATTTAGTCTTCATGTCATCTTTGATTTTGTGGATGTTTTGTATTAATAATTTTTCTGATTTTAATTTTTCTTTGACAGGTGTATAAATTTCTGCAAGTGTGTCTTCAACATCTGAGATTCTCTCTTTCATTTCTTGTATTCTGTTGGTTATGCTTACCTTTGTGTTTCCTGATCTTTTCTCCAATTTCTCCAGCTCCAGGATTTTCTCTGTTTGTGCTTTTTTTATTGATTCTAATGTTGTTTTCATGTCTTATACCATTTACTTCATCTGTTTGAATGTGGATTCCTGTCTTTCCTTGATGGTTTCTATTTTTTTTTTGTTGTTGTTGTTGTTCATTTCCTCTCTATATGCCTGTACTTGTTCCTCTACATGTGCCTGTATTTTGTTGGCTGTATTTGCTATATTTCTTTGAAAGCTTTATTCATTTCCTCTTTGTGTAATCTAATAACTGGAGAAACACAGATTTAAGATAATTTTCCTGTGTTTCTGATTATTTAGAATAGTCCCTTAAGAACAGCTGAATCACCAAAGCACACTCTCAAACCACTACACCTCTCTCATCTTCCTAAAGAATTCTCCAGACACCAGAGAAAGACAGTACCAGTCTGAACTGCAGATTCCAGGAACAAACAGTGAAGGTTACAGATAAGGAAATGGTCAGGGGTCGACGAAAGAACACATCCAGCATAAACCAGGACATCATGGCTTCACCAGCGACACCCAAAATTAATGGGCACACCAATTCATTGGAAACACAGGAAAGTGACACTAAAGCTATGCTTATCCTGTTATTTGAGGCACACAAGGAGGAAACAACAAACATCTCAGAGAAATAGTCATACAAATCCAGACAGTTAAAGAGGAAATGAACAAATCTCTCAAAAAATTGTCCACCCAAGTGGAGGCAAAAAGATAAAATAAACAAACTTCTAAAAGAAACACAGGCAAATACAGCCAAACAAATAGAGGCACAAGTACAAATACAATTAGTTGCATAAATAGAGGAAACAAACAAAAAAATAAAGACCATCATAAAGAAACATGAATCCACATTCAAACAGATGAAGGAAATGGTGCAAGGCATGGAAATAGAATAAGAATTAATAAAGAAAACAAAAACAGAGAAAACCCTGGAGCTGGAGAACCTAGAGAAAAGATCAGGAACCACAAAGATAAGCATTACTAATAGAATACAAGATATGGAAGAGAGAATCTCTGGTGCCGCAGATACACTTGCAGAAATTGATACTTCTCTGAAAGAAAAAATGAAATCAGAAAAATCCCAAACACAAAACATCCAATAAATCAAAGACACCATGAAAAGACAAAAATCAAAGAATAGGATGAACTGATGAAAAAGAAGATTCCAGGCTTCAAGGTACAGAAAATATTTTTAAGAAATTATACAAGAAAAATTTTCCAATCTAAAGAAAGAGATGCCCATAAACATATAAGAGGACTACAGAACACCAAATAGACTAGACTAAACAAAAAACAGAAAACAAAACAAAACAAAAAACACCGCATGTCACATCATAGTCAAAACACTAAATCTACAGAACAAAGAAAAGATATTAAAGGAAGGGAAAAAGGTCAAGTAACATACAAAGGTAGACCTACCAGAATCACAATGGACTTCTCTTCAGAAACTATGAAATCCAAAAGGTCCTGGGAAGATGTCATGCAGACTTTAAGGGACCACAGATGCCAACCCATACTACTATACCCTGCAAAGCTCTCAATCAACATAGATGGAGAAAACAAAAAATTCCATGACAAAACTAAATTTTAGCAATATATACACAACAGAAAGCCCTACAGAATATACCAGAAGGAAAACTCCAATCCAATGAAAACAGTTACACCCAAGAAAACATAGGACACAGATAATTCCCCGCCCCCCAAATAAAAAGAAAACAGGCATTGAATCACAACAAGACCACAAACTCCACAATAAAAGTAACCAATGTTTATTGGTCACTATTATCTATCAACATCAATGAACTCAACTTTCCAGTAAAGAGACACATACTAACATACTGGGTGCAGAAACAGGATCCAACATTCTGCTGCATCCAAGAAACAAACTATGCAACAAAGATAAATGCTACCTCAGAGTAAAGGGATGGAAAAAAAGTTTTTCAAGCAAATGGACCCAGAAAACAAGCTGGGGCAGCTCTCCTAATATTATAAAACAGACTTTCAACCAAAATTAATCAAAGAAGATGAGGAAGGGCACTACATTCTCATTATAAAATAGACTTTCAACCAAAATTAATCAAAGAAGATGAGGAAGGGCACTACATTCTCATCAAAGGAAAAATCTACCAAGAGGACATCACAATTCTGAACATCTATGCTCCAAGTATAAGAGTGCCTACATTCTTAAATAAACCATTATTAAAGCTTAAATCAGACAAATCACAACATCTTAACAGTGGGAATCTTCAATACCCCACTCACACGAAGGGACAGATCATCTAAATAGGACAGAAACCAAATAGGGAAATAAAGGCCCTTACAATGGTCCTAACTCAAATGGACCCAATAGATGTCTACAGAACTTTTTACCCAAACTCAAAAGAGTATACCTTCTTTTCAGCACCTCATGGAACCTTTTCCAAAATAGACCATATTGATGGTCACAAAGCAAGCCTCAACAGATACAAGAAGATTGAAATAATCCCCTGTATTCTTTCTGACCATGAACTAAACCTGGACCTCAACAACAATGGAATTAGAAAAAAAAAGCCTACAACATATGGAAACTGAACAACTTGCTATTCAGTGACAACTGGGTTAAAGAACAAATAAATAAAGAAATCACAGACTTCCTAGAATTCAGTAAAAATGAAGGTACAACATACTTTAATTTATGGGACACAATGAAAGCAGTGATCAGAGGAAAATTCATAGCACTAAGTGTCTTCAAGGAAAAATTTGTAACATCTCATACAAACAACTTAATGTCCCAACTGAAAGCCCTAGGGGAGAAAAAGGAAAAAGGAAACAGAGCCTGGGAGGTGGGGGGTGGCAGCAGAGCTGACGGCTGGAAATAATCAAGCTCAGGGCTGAAAAAAATCTATTAGAATCAAATAAAACTATTCAAAGAATCAATGAAACCAAGAGCTGGTTCTTTGAGAAAATCAACAAGATAGACAAATCCTTAGCAAAACAAACAAAAAAGCAGAGAACAACTACCCCAAAAAAAATCAGAAATGAAAATGGGGTCATAATTAGAGACACTGAGGACATCCAACAATTATTAGGTCTCACTACAAAAGCCTATATGACACAAAAATTGAAAATCTAAATGAAATAGACAATTTTCTTGACAGATTCCATCTACCAAAATTCAGTCAAATCAGATAGAAAGATTGAATAGTTCTATATTCCCCAAGGAAATAGAAGCAGTCATCAACAGTCTACCTTCCCAAAAACGCCCTGGGCAAGATGGATTCAGAGCACAATTCTACCACAGCTTCAAAGAAGTGCTAACTCCAATTCTCTTCAAAATATTCCACAAGATAGAAACAAAGGGATCATTATCAAATTCATTCTATAAAACCATAGTCACGTTGATATCTAAACCACACAAAAACCCAACAAAAAAAAGAGAACTTCAAACTTATCTGTTTTAATAATACTGATGCAAAAATACACAATAAAATTTTGGCAGATCGAATCCAACATCACATAAAAGATATTACCCATCATGAGCAAGCAGAAAGAACATTACCAAACTCATTCTATGAAGTCAAAGTCACCTTGATACCTAAACCACACAAAGACCCAACAAAAAAGAGAACTGCAGACCTATCTCTATTATGAACATTGATGCAAAAATACTCAATAAAATACTTGCAAACCGAACCCAAGAACACATCAAAGAAATCATCCACCATGACCAAGTAGGCTTCATCCCAGGCATGCAAGTGTGGTTCAACTGATACGGAAATCCATCAATGTAATCCACCATATAAACAAACTGAAGAAGAAAAACTACATGATCATCTCCTTACATGCAGAAAAGGCATTTGACAAAATCCAACACCCATTCATGTTTAAAGTCTTGGAGAGATCAGGGATACAAGGAACATCCCTAAACATAATAAAGGCAGTAGACAGCAAGCCTATAACAAACATCAAACTCAATGGAGAGAAACTTAAATCAATCCTATTGAAATCAGGGACAAAGCAAGGCTGTCCACTCTCTCCATATCTCTTCAATTTAGTACTTGATGTCCTAGCTAAAGCAAGACAACTAAAGCAGATCAAGGCTATACAGATTGGAAAGGAAGAGGTCAAAATTTCACTATTTTCAGATGATATGAGAGTACACATGAGTGACCCAAAAAAATTCAACCAGAGAACTGCTTCAGCTGATAAACAACTTCAGCAAAGTGGCTGGATACAAAATCAATAAATAGGACCTCATGAAAATGAAAGCTTCTGTAAGCAAAAGACACTGTTGTGAGAACAAAATTACAGCTACAGACTGAGAAAAGATCTTCACCAACTCTATATCTGACAGAGGGCTGATATCCAGAATATATAAAGAACTAAAGAAATTAAAAATCAATAAATCAAGCAATCTAATTAAAAATGGGGTACAGAGATAAACAGAGATTTCTCTGTAGAGGAATATAGAATGGCAGAGAAACACTTAAAGAAATGTTCAATATCCTTAGCCATCAAAGAGATGTAAATCAAAAGAACCCTGAGATTTCACCTTACATCCCTCAGAATGGTTAAGATCAAAAACTCAAGTGACAACTCATGCTGGAGAAGTTACAGAGAAAGGAGAACCTTCCTCCATTGCTGGTGGGAATGTAAACTTTTACAACGTCTTTGGAAATCAATCTGGTGCATTCTCAGAAATAGACTTCATCAAGATCTAGCTATACCACTCCTTGGCATACATCCAAAAGATGCTCTCAAGTACTCAACAAGGACATTTGCTCAACTATGTTTATAGCATCTTTGTTTGTAATAGACAGAACCTAGAAACAACCCACATGTCCATCAACAGAGGAATGGATACAGAAATTGTGGAATTTTTACACAATGGAATACTACTCAGCAATTAAAAACAAGGAAATCATGCAATTTGCAGGCAAATGGTGGGATCTAGAAAACATCATTCTGAGTGAGGTATCCCAGAAGGAGAAAAACACATATGGTATATACTCAGTTACTAGTGGGTACTAGACCTATGAAATAGGATAAAGCTACTAAAATATGTACATCTAAAAAAGCTAAACAAGAAAGACGACCCAAGGTAAGATGATCAATCCTCACTTAGAAAGACAAAGGAGATGGACATTGGAAGTAGGAGAAAACAAGGAACAGGACAGGAGCCTACCGAAAAGACCTCTGAAAGATTCTACCTAGCAGTGTATCAAAGCAGATACTGAGACTTGTAACCAAATCTTCAGCAGAGTACATTGAATCATATGAAAGACAGGGAAGTTAGTATGACCTGGAGAGGACAGGAGCTCCACAAGGACTATATATATATCTTAGCACAGGGGCTTTTTGTGAGACTGTATCTATAATTAAGGACCATGTATGGATATAATCTAGAATCCCTCCTCGGACAGAGCACATGGTAGCTCAGTATCCAAGTGGGTACCCTAATAAGGGGAACAGGGACTATTTCTGACATGAACTCAATGGCTGCCTCTTTGACCTCCCCCATCCCCACCCGAGGGAGGAGCATCCCTGCTAGGTCACTGAAGAGGACTTTGAAGCCAGGCCTGAAGATACTTTATAAGCTAGGGTCAGATGAAAGGGGAGGAGGTCCTCCTCTATCAGTGGACTTGGAAAGGCATAAGGAGAAGATGAGGAAAGGAGGGTGGGAGTAGGAGGGAATGAATTAGCAGGATACAGCTGGGATACAAATTTAATAAACTGTAAAAAAATACTAAAATCTATAGGCAGCATATATGGTTTGAGGAATATGAAAAGCATAGACATCACAAAGTCTCAATTTTATAAGTACACTTTTTGCAATTTCTTCAGTAAGCTGTATTTTGCTGTAAAATAGCCTTTATCAATAAGAATTTAGAGGAATATTTTGATATATTTCATAAATTTTATTGAAAAGTCAAAGTGAAACCAAAATTGTTGTCATCCACTATTCTGTACACTATGAAAAAAGAGTTGGAAAGAAAAGTTTCATGATAATATTTATTTTTGTGCATTAAATGTTAAAGCTTCTTTATCATTGATATGTACTTATGGCAGTTAATAAAGGCTTTTTATTTGGGTATCTGTATTCTTGGAAAATGAATCATCAAAGGAAATCATTCAAAGTGATATATTTATGAGATCAAATGAAGTTTTACAATTATTTACTGCTAGCAACTATAGCATTAATTAGACTACTTATTAAGGGACAGAAATAAATATGAAGAAAGAGAAGTCAATGCTAATATGATACCAACCATTTACAGCACCTTCTTGTTAGAGTAACAAGTTAATTCATGTGATTCTTACTTTTGTTGTTACTAAAGAAAATGCTAAAAATATGCAAGCAAAATAGAATACAAATATCTTCAACCTTCTGCTCTGTTCAGGAAAATATTCTAATAAATTTTCTCTTCTGTAACTATTATTTTTCCGGTGTGCTTATTAAAATACATTTACAATGTTTTAAAAACAAAACTAAAAAATTTACTTCAGGTCAACTTCTAATCTCTTTTGTATATTCAACATTTCTGTACTCAGGAAAGTATACACATAATTAAATATAGCAATTAGCTCTTTTTTAAATTATTTTATTTTTGTATCAATCACAGGTTAGGTACTTTGCATCCCAAGTGTAGCCCCTTCCCTCATTCCCTCCCACCCTCCCCC